>OY735226.1:31002742-32207742 GCA_963457665.1 Thysanoteuthis rhombus | reverse complement strand
GGTCACGTGACGGTTTTGATTGAGTGACAAACCAGACTTATTTGTTTAGTTTCTGTTTTCTCTCTTTTTCCAACTTGAATGTTAGGTTATGAATATTCATCTCAGCCTTATTCTAGGGTTGACACTTCAAAGTACGACTTTCAAATGAGATTTTGAAAAAAATGCATTGATATTTTCCATTGTTTTTTTAAGCCATTGAAATATTTGCTGATATGAATTGATTGAGATTTCGGTTTTTATGCCAGGATTTTTGTCAGTATGGCTTTTTATGTCTTTCCATCTTAAAGTCCGGTTGTCAATTGGTTTACTTCCATCTTACCTTGAGACCTGCACTCCGAGGGGATTAAAGAATTCTTGGAAACGTTAGAATTCGTTCTCTTCATATCAGTGTGTATGTGTGTGTTTATTGATTTACTGCTGTGTACATCATCGAATGAATTGAGTTTCCATCTCATGAAAATCTTTATTCCCATGTATGTATTTACAATAAATGCCATAAGTATATGAACAAACACGAATTTAGCTTTTGTGACTTGTTTTAAAAATTTAAAAAGCGAAATGAACTGAATTTTATCGTAATCAGCACAACAAAGAATGTATTTAACCGAGTCCTTTTTCTATTCTGCTTGCAATTTGTTCAGAATCAATCAAGGAGATTGAAAAGGCTAAATGAAATTATTACTTGAATTGTTACCCAAGTAGTTAGTCAAATAGCCTTAAAGTAGATCAATACATCTATGCAAACAATGCAATCACCGATAATTATGGACAAAACACACTTTTTGTACGTATGTGTGATTCAATTATGAATATATGGTTTATTAATATCAAATATATGTGACGATTATTTGGTTTATTTATACATGCGTATGTGTTATACCGATCTGACTTAATGACTTAGCTTATATCCGTAAAATATGTTTTTCCTCATAATCCGAGTTCTGTTTCTTTTTATAGCAGTACGTATGCATATGCTTAATTATCTAATGATGAGATTTTGTGAATGAATCGATGCCAAGAACTATGCAAATGAAAAAAAATGTTTTTCTAATTGTGTGTTTTTTCGTACGAAAGAACAATTTTTGTATATTTCTATGTATATATTTGAGTACGTATTCAATTCACCAAAAAATTTTTAAAATATCGATTCTTAATATCTATCTGTCTCAGTCTGTTCATACCAATCAACATCTATGTCATGTTTTTTTTAACCATTGATTGCCCAATGTCGTTTAAAGAAGCTAAAAGTCTCCTATGACGTTTTGTCCTATAGATAATAATCAAAAACAATATTCTTTCAACTTATTCACTGAGCATATCCTCTGAGCTGAACAATCAGCTAAATAATCCCTGGTTCAAATAATCTTTGCAGTTTGATCCACGATAGATAAGATTGAAAAGAATGCATCGAAGTAGCCGATGGCGATCTCAAAGGTGGACTTCACAGACTTTTTTGACAAGTGAAGTGGACGCTAGGATAAGTATGTGAAGTCTGAAGGGGAGCATTTTGAAGGGAGCATTTGCACCATTGGCCTAGGTGAGTAATATTTTGGTCAATATTAAATGGCTGCTTACTTACTAGACAGACTCCGTATTACATGTTATAAGTTGGAACATTAAAATATACATTAATCCCAGTAAGCATACCCTACTGTAGCATAACAAATATATGCATTGGTTTAATGGAGAGTCTGTTGGCCGAGGAATCAAATGTTCAATCGTCCAGCACTATACTAGTGAGTCAGGCGTATAATTGCTTTTGTTCTTCTCGGCGACTCCAATCTTACCCCGCTTTGTTTCGGTCAACGCGCAATGAAAGAAACTGACAACAAAATGTGTGTTGGTCGAAGTAGCTATAATGAATAGAGAAGCGTTCAAGATGATCTGCCTTGTTTGATATGGATCAAACCACAAAGAGTCTTTGAACCAGTGAATATTTAGCCAATTCTTCAGCCCAAGAGACGAGCGCAATTTCGCGATTCACGCGGAGAGGAAAGGAATATTTGACACTTGCACAGACTGAGGCCGTAGATCGGGTGGGTTATATCACTAATCAGTCAAAAAAGCAGTGTACTAGATTATACCACATGTAGATATCTGTAGAACTTGAAATTCGACCCAGCTTCGAGTGGTCCGTCTGTTAAGTATCCAGTCATTCTGAATATCTCGAGAATTGGTTGTGCAACCCAGATGTACATAGCATCCATCAATACAGAAACTCATTGTGTATGCATGAACAGGAACTCCCCCGTGGGGTTACTCAGTCAGCAGTAAGATGCTATTGAATGGGCCTGTGTACTGCGTGACCGAAGCATTCACAATGACTGAGCCTGCCTATTTTTGCGTCTGATACAGACTTTTTGGGTTAAAAAGATCTGTAAGCCACTGCCCCTTATAGTATAAGTTTGACACTCTATGATTCTTCGCTTTTTTTCTAATGATCTGCATAATTTATACCATGAGTGGAACTGCACTGCCCTTTCCTTCCTGGCAATAGCAACAAATGAGCAAAACCCAGGCCCCAACTTCCCTTCTCCTTACCTCCCCAACGGATAGAGTCAACCAACATTTTATCTGGCGCCTAGAACGCTAAAAACCGTCACTGACGCATACAATGGTCGTTTGGAACTGACCGTGTGTTTATGAATCCTGACAATGTCCTTTTTTTTTTTTTAGCCTCCCTACTCAATGACTGGCACTGATGATGATGGTAAACTTAATTGAAGTGAATGAAAAAAAACAACGAAAAAACCAAGTGATTGATCAAGTGCAGAATAGAACTTCGCACTTCGATGTATGAGGAAAACGATACATGCAGCTGATTTTTGTTTTTGTTTTTGTAAGAATGAATAAAATATTAATTCAAAATCTCCAGTGCCAAAATTCTTTTTGCTGACGTTTATGGACAATGGGTAGAACAATGAAGGCTCTTGAATAGATTGTAGTTATTAGTTGCAGCAAGGTGCGGCGGACAAAATGAAGACAAGGTACTTTTTTTCTAAAAGGACATTACGTTATTAGTGTCGTTTGGTGCTCAACATGTAAAGCGGAGAAAATGTCAATTAAAGTCCTACGGCACTGAGTCTGTATTACTTCCATGGTAAGTTTATTTCTCACTTTACCTTTATTTTCAACTCTGGTACTAAAAAGCTACGCTGCAGATGGACGGAGAAATGCCGGATCACGTATTACTTTCTTGTATTTGTGCTTTCAATTTTTTTAACGTATTTATTTGTAAAAAAAAAAACAACTTTTTACTATTTATACCTCTCTGCTCAAAACCCTAAACTCTCTGCTTAAAATCCTGGATGCCCTTCATTAAATCTTGTCACGGTCATCTAATTCTACAGTGCCTCATCATTTACTACAACCAACAAAGATGGAAGAAGTAAACATATCCACTGTTTGTCTGACCGTATGTCTTTCTGTCCGTATGTTCACATGATATCCTCAAAATTTCCAAAATAATATCGATGACATTCTGTGAAAGGGTTAGTCGAGAAATACAGAAGAGGTGATTAAGGTTGGATCTATGAATGTGTGTTTGATTACGAGATATTTTCATAATTCTTCAGGAAACTCAATTTAACTCAATAATTGTACATTTAAAGACTTCTCCCTTGTTTTTTATCATTTTGTTTCCATTCAGTTTTTTATCCGTGTGTAGGCTACAGAGGCAGTAGTTTGTTCTCTCTCCCTGAAAGCTTTTGAGCTTGACTCTGACGAACTAAGCGCCACTTAGTCAATATTAACCACCAAAATGACTAAGATGCTGTTTTGTTTCTGTTTTTTTTTTCGATTCGACAAAAGCAGAAAGATCATATCAATTTTGTTACAGGAATGTATTGCAGATATTTTTTATTTGAAAACCTTTGCTGTAAGTTGTTTTGTTTCTCTAGAACTGTATCTTCCAGGATGATCTTTGTCATAAACACCGAAAGACTAAACTTCTGCAGATTCACTGATAAGACAAAACATATGATCAACGAAATAGACGTCGGCATATATCAGTAGCAGCGGCAGTAGCAGCTGCCTTTTAGCGTCCGTCGTTGGACAAAAACCCTCCGCTAGATTCACCAGACTCTCTATTAGGTGCATCACGGTGTCGTATTTTCTGAATTTATTTAGCTCGTCACGCCATCTTTCTGTCTGCCACAATTTCGCATTAAAAAAGCATCTCAGTACTTGCCTTAACTATCTCAAACCGAAGGCCAGTAGGGCCTATCATGCATCACCCTGAGTACATTTTTCATAGGTTGATTGATTTATGTGTAATTTAACCGAACCAATGACTAGTACGCTCTCATAACAATAGAGATATGATGGTAATAGTCTCACCATGTCTCACTCAATGAACAGAATATTTTTAAAATGAACTTTAAATTCCTTACTATCTTTGTTAATTTGCTCATTTACGTACTAATAAATATGAATGGAATGATAACAAAATGGCAATACTATCCCTAAAAATGTATATTTCAATACCTAAACGCACACAATGACTATGCAATTTTTCATGGGTACCAGATTGTTTGACCGGCTCAAATGAATGGAAATGAAATGAAAATCTTTCAAAAAAGCTCTTTTAAACTCAAGTAATGAGGCAAAGTATCAGAATCTAGCGATAGGTAAAACGTAAAATTCAATGTCTTCAGGAGCATACATCATAGAACAACAAAATATACTTTATAATGTTTCTGTTAAAACAAATTAAAATAGTTATGTTAATTGACATGCAGAAGGTCATGGAACTCAGGTATATGTGGAAATCCCAACTCCCTTGGGAAAATATCCACTCGTTATTTGGTTGTTACTGACAGATGAAATGATCAGAAAACATCGACTGGGGAAATATTCATTTCGATTTAGGGCCTTTTATGACCAAAATCCTCCACAAATAAGTTAACCTGCGTAGCTTTCTGTAAGTAGGTCACCAGAATTCAGAAGATCAGATCTTGTTGAAAGCAAAGAAATAACCTCAGAATCTGGAAACGTGTGTTTATTTCGGGGGAAATATTTTCATTTTGTTACATTTTCATTAATATGCATGAGTATGCAAATGAGCTAATTAAGATAATACTACTTAGGAATGAGAAGCAATGGTCCAGCTTCAATTGACCGAGGTAGGGTGGAATTAACGCCTACAAGTCTCTATTATGATCAGTTGCCATGGAAATAGTTGATTTGTACAGAGCATATTTCATTCGATTTAAGACCTCTTATTACCAAACTTCAGCACAAATATTTTGCTGAAATATGATACAGTCTTGAAACTTGTACTTTTTCTGTTCCAAATACAATAAGTTCATATCGTATAGTGTAAAAGCATTACTAAATTAATTCATTTTTTATTCTCTTTCAGTTGACCCTGCCGAACAATCTGGTACCCATGAAAAAATGTATTCTGGCTGGAGCAGAAGCCTCCAAGTTTTTTTATATGGTTACTAATGCCCCATACATGTTAAATAGTTTTTGACACTACCTTTTTTTCGATCTTCACAGATATCTTAACTAAATGTGATTCAAGAGTTCATGATAGTGATGATTTTCAAGTAAATACATAGATCAAATCTATGATCTCTTATTCGTGACGAAGGTCCCATTTATGCCTTCCACATGATCCAGCTGAAAGTTTATCAGGTAATTGCATGATAAATGTTATATCATTAGACACAAAATGTTTTAAAATTTTATCCTAAAGATTTAAACGTGCTTAAAATTTTTCGCAGTGTTATTGTCAGTACTCCAAGTGTTATTTCAACTTATAAGCAAAAGTGAGATAACAATTCGAAATGACTCTGAATAATCATCAATCACTGTCTAAATGTGCGATATCCTTTTCGACTGAAAAAATATCTACGTAGTTTTTGTCTTTATTACACTTTCTGAAGATTCTAAACACTTTTGAAAATGTAAACATCGAAAGCATATTTTTTAAAACTTTATTATAACACTGATCAATTCCCGTGAAAAATTTCGCTGAAATATTTGAATTTCTATGAGAATATCTTAATTACAAAAAAGAAACCCGTTTCAGTGGAAGATTTGACGGTTTCAAACAGTGGTAGGTGATATTTTCACCAGCAAAATTATTGCAGCGAATTAACTCCGTCCACGGCTGATCTAAAAACAGACGAATCTAACAATGTAAACGTTCTAAAAGATAGTCTTTCAAAGACACATAGTCTAGCGACCAGCTCATTTTCAACCTTTGGTTTAGTCGAGTAGGTACTTGGCATTGCAGTTGGTAAGAGATATATTTTCTATTCCTCAAGGAATCAAAGACGAAAAGAGAACTTGGTTGAACAATGAGGAATTCGTAAAATGAACAAATTGCACTTTTTTTTACTATCAAGTCAGTTAACTATAAAGATTCGTAATAGCTTACGATAAGAATTAACTACTTCAGTTAACACTGCATTTGGAGACGGCAGTATTTGGCTGTTGAAATGATTGCATTATGCGCTAGCCAAATTCGAGCATCCATTCCTTTCTGCTTTTGAATCTAATGAAACGTTTATTTAATGAAGTAGGTACAGACCTGAATCCAGGTTTATGGAAATCACTTCTCACAAATATTGTAAAATAATTAGTACCCTTTTGTCATCTTGCTGTAATATTTGTCGATAAAAAAAGTTTCCGAATATAGAACAATTCAACCTTTTGTGTACCTCAATATATTTCATCTAACTGGGTATATTTTTTGAAAACTAAACGTGGCAAAACTATTGATCTTTTAGAATGAAACCTAAAACCCAAGATTCATTATTACAATTTTTATTTTTATGTCAATCTCAAGGGAGTTTCTGACTTTTTTCTTTGATTTAAAGAAATAAAAAAAAGGTATACCAAGTGAAAAATATTGAAATCTTTTGTAAATCTAAAATTTGGTTAACGAACTTCAAATCAGCTTTGGTAAGGAATATTTATCAGAAGACTCAAACGGTAGGCATCTTCTTCTCAGCTTTTTAGAAATATTTGCATTCTAAATACATTCTGTATCAAGTAACTTCCGCCCCTTAGCGGAGAAAAATGAACGTTCAAGGCAATTTAACTTAATTTTTTTGATTTAATTTTCAGCTTATTGCCCAAAAAACAAATTTTAACGGGAAATCGTTTATATCCTGTTGCATTAGTTTTAGTTTGTTCATCAGTTTAGCCCTTTAAATTCGTAAAAGGAGTTGGGCAAGATGATAGTAGCACACCCAAACTCTTCATAGCCTGCCTCGAGATGATCTCCCGAAACTTAGACGCAGAACACAAATGAACCGGTATTGAGTAACCTTAGTAGTACCTAAGTAACCTTAGATAGTAAATCTGAGGTTACTTAGGTATTTGCCGTCGATTCCAAATGTACATGACATTTGTTTTGTTGAAGTTCATATGGGGGCCAAGTTTCTTGCTTTCATCATTCAGTTCGTCTTAGATCAAATGTCATGTACAACAAACATGCGAAGGACAAAGACACAACGATCAAAATCGAAAACTCAGAACTGGAGAAAGTAGACCACCACATCAACCCTGGATAACGAATCTCCATGAAATCCTCAAAAAATACATCATGCAAGGAATCACATGAGGTTGGCAAGCTTCTGGTAGAGCAAGTTCGATTTCCAAGAAGGAGAAAATCCTACAAGTACCTTCCCAAAAGTATACAGCCTAAGAACCTAACCAAAACATTGACACTCAAACAAGGAACCATGCAACGTACACATGAGAGAATCATACTCGACCTCACACGGAGAGATCACAAGACAGCACAGTATATTATAGAAAAGACGGGAGGCAGGGATATCATAGAAACTGAATAGAAATGGGTTGAACATGATGCAAGAATGTCAGACAATCGCTGGACATGATGACTAACAACATGGAACTCAGAGTAAAATGCGAGGTTTTTGCCGATAGAAAGTAAGATGGCAGGACAAGCTAGACTAATTCAGAAAATACTGGTTCCGTGACGCCCATGATAGAGAGGTCTGGTGAATATTGCGGAAGGTGTATAAATGCCCTTGGGAAAGGCAAGAATTCATTTCCTGGCTCCCGGAATTGGGTGAAAAAGTCGTTTATCAGGCAGTGCATCAAAGGAAAGGTTACTCTGACTGAGATCATACAGCTTGGTAATCACATTGACCGTTTCTTCACGCTGACTCATGAATGCTACATCCTCTCACTCAGGAAAAAATGAAAAAAATAAAATAACCGGGTAATAGGAATTTCTGACGTTTTTCTTGGTTTTACAATATGAAAATGGAAGGCATTCTGAATGGAAAATATTTCTAACGTCCGGGAATCAAAAATTAGATTTCAGTTCTGCATATAACCTAAAGACAGATATTTATCAATTACATAGTAAACATGTTTGCTGTCAGCTCCATATCATCACTGCTTTAAAGTTGATAGTATATAACTGCAATTAATTATTTGCAAACATAACATAAGTCGAAAACAAAAACAGACCTTGAAAAGTGCAATTTTGGAACAGTTTCGGAAATTTGGGAAAGAATTAATCGCATTAATCAAGGTATACCATTGTATATTCATATTTCAATGGGGTAATCAGTTTTTATGCCAAGCAAGTCAAATATATTTCTTAGTGCACCGTCATAAGATAAAATTTGAGAAACATTGCTCTCATGGAAGAACTTCTTAGATTGAAATGAGCTTTAAAAAATTGAGAAAAGAAGAAAACATAATTCATTTTATGAAAAACTTCTATGAAGACTCCAGAACAACATACTAAAAATCCAAATAAACTGTATATGAAAATGTAAGATGGCAGCCATCTTGCAAGATGGACGACAGTTTGCACCCCCACCCAAGTTGTTTTGGGTCGGACAACCCAATTTTTTTGTCCGTCAGATGACATGATATATCGTTGGAAAGAAATTTCTATCAGCATACCAACGATGCATCTTGTCAATAAGCGTCTATTGTGAAAAAGTAGGTATAGACAAAAATGTGATGGTAGGTATTCCATTACACACTACTGTCTCTTCACGTGATATCTCCGAAAGTTTTCCATGAATTCCAGAAGAATACAATACGTATAAAGGATGATTGAATTAAATTCTGGGTTGGATCAAGGAATTTGGTAATGATTGAGATATATTTTTGTATTTTTTCCGTACATCTATGCATTCTCTCCTGTTTTATTGAAAGGTGGGCAACAGGCTACAAAAGAAGTAAGTTTTGGAAATTAGTCATGATTTGAAGAAATATACATTCATAGTTGTCTTTTTTGAATTTCAGAATGATAAGTTCCCCTTTCTTGCAGGCCAATAACAGTGTTTTTTTTTTGGGGGGGGGGTTGCAGTACAAGTACTGCCAGGATATATCGTTGGAAAGCCGACAAAATTCTCTCCCAAAAATTATATCATATTCTTGTTATAAACGTTGGGTTTTGTTTATGCATACATATAAGTGAATATATTGGAAAGAAAATTCCATCAACGTTTACTTCACATTTTTGTCTATACCTAATTCTGAACAGAAGATGCAAATTGACAAGATACACCGTTCGGAAGCTGATTTTTTCCTTTCGATGATATATCATGTCACATGTACTGAAATTGAGTTTCCTGGTGTCAAATATCTTAGTGCAGTCAAATTGGTTGCCATTTTGGAAATCAATTTTTCTTTATTTTGGACCTGAATTGGACCAGTTTGCCTGGGCCATTAATCTAGTCAGGCTTCACAGAGGAAGCACGCACAGAAGCGGAAAGAAGAAGTTGGTGAAAGGGAGAAAAAATGGGGGATATAGAAAGTGTGAAAAGTATTGAGTGATTGTAAGCGATATCATAACACATAAAAAAGAAAGAGAGTAAGATCAAGAAGGAGAGAGAGAGAGTGTAAACGAATCATATATATAGAGAGGGACTGTAATAGTAAATGTATTACAGAGAGTGAGAGGAACCGAAAGATCAAGAAAGAACATTCTCAGAAGACTCAAATAGTGCAGGATTTTCTGAGTTCATTGTAGATACTTTTGAATTCTGTACGAGACAACACCTAGTAGCTGTTACAAACAGGTGTTCACAACAAAATAACTTCATGTTGTAAAATCTGTTTTGAGCTTATTACTCGAAGGAGAACTTCTAGACGTATAAAAGGTGTCCACATCCAACAGTAATATATTTCTATATTGTTCGTTTATCTGTCATCTACAGATTTTAAAATCATATCAAATATGTGGATATTTGATAGTTTCCAAACACCCAGCAAGAAGTTTTTAAGAATCCACTGAGATAGGGTGGCAAAAAAGTCATTTTCTTTTTTAATACTTGAATAATTTTCTTAAAGAAGGGAAAAAGGATTTTCCATATATATATATATATATATATATATATATATATATATATATATATATATATATATATATATATATGTATATGTATATTGAACCCTGAAGATCACTTTAAACTGATTGAAGAATATAACATCTGACTAATGCCTTCCATTTCCAACTTTGCAGAGTCGAACACTTTTTATACAATATTTCATTAAATCTCGTAATGCAGCTAGCCCAAATGCCCATTCAATGATTCATATGACCTTTCTTTGTTTCAATGCCGGTAACAATTTATTTTTTTTTACTTGAATGCAACAATTTTCTGATAAGAATATCCCCTACGTACGGAAAATAGACTCTTCAACCGAAAGAAGTTTGGAAGTTACTTTCCTAAAACAATCATCTCATACAATATCAAATAAACCCTTGATTCTTTTCTCACAGGGATTTGCTATTTTTTGAATAACGTTGCTATAGTCATCATTATAATGATCGTTTTGAACCTGATAGAAATGTTGTTGGATGGCCAGGTGTGCAAATGAAAGAAGTTTTATGTTTTCAATAAATAAGGAAGCTCCAGTTTTTTAAACCATAAATGGTTTGGTGTTTCACTGTTTCTTGACGAGACATGAATATTTTTCAGGCAGCTATTTAAGAATCGATGTATCAAGATTTTTGGATGGGTAAGAAAATTAAACGAATGAAAATGAAAAAGAATAGTGAGAAAAAATCAGACAATCACGTGATGTACCACTCTGAGATGACAAAATATTTATTTTCGGGAGAATTTTCGATGCAGTTCACCTTTGATGTTTAATGTTGCGACGTCTGGTGGATTTGCAGACTTGAAAATTGAAGGATTATCGTCGAAGAATGAAAATTGGTAATATTTTTCGATCTTTTAGAAGAACCATCATCAATTACAATTGATTGTCCAAGTAAGAGGCCAGAAATTGACTGTTTTCTATCGGAACAGCAAGGTAATGAATAAAAACAACAAAAAGAACAATCCTCGCTTAATTTAGAAGTAACTCCTCACATTGTATTTCCAATATTAGCATATCTATAGTTACAATCAGCAAAGGATTGCCTCCCCTAAAAGGAATGGGTTTTGACCTTGCAGGAGCCAAGCTTGTTTTCAAATAGTATTTCTTTCCTCTTACATGATTCTCAAAGCAATATCCGACATTTCACATATACATATACTCCAATATACACAGAAGACACCCAGAAATACACATACACGAATATCAATTAATACATGAACAAATATATACTAAAATACACACACAAACGCACTCAAAAATAAACATACAAATACATACACAGATACATATACACAGTTGCGTACACACTACATGTACAAGTATTCAAATACACGCACAAATGCTTTTACACCCATCGACACAAATACACTCGTTGAATCATTGTAAACACCTCATTTGTTTTTCCTCAAGAGAAAAGCGTCTCCAAACTTTTAGATTGATTGTTAAAGTGAAGTAAGTAAACACTAATATCATAACAAATGATATTCAGCCAGATTATCAACCAGAAGAGGAAGAAATGCCGGTGACGAAGTGGTTAACAGCACAGAAAATAGAATCAGCTGAAGTTTAAATTCCGACTGAAATCCACATTTAATGGGCTCTATTACCCTTGAAATATGCATGAATCCATCTTTTCTCGAGTCCTCAGATATGAGTATTATCATCTGGCTCTTGAAAGTTGAGCTTGCTCCGCCGAAGGCTTGTCATCTCGAAGTGATTCTTCGGTTGATTTCCTCCCCTTTTGAGGGTCTCATAGAGATTCGTTGTCCTAGGTATATGTAGTGGTCTACCTTGCCGAGTTTTGCATTTTCTATCCTGACATTTCGTTCTTATTCTCAACATGATTAGTGCACATGATTTTCGTTTTACTGAAGTTCATGTGTAGGCCAACTTTTTTGCTTCCTTTGTTTAGATCATCTAGCATTAGTTGGAGGTCGTATAGGTTCTCTGCGAAAAGGACGATGTCGTCTCCAAATCTAAGTTTGCTCAAGTATTCGCCGTCTATTTTGATTCCTATATTGTCCCAGTCCATGTTCCAGAAGATAATCTCAAGGCAGGCTGTAAAGAGTTTGGGTGAGCTGGTATCACCATGTCTTACTCCTTTTTGGAGCTGAAACAGTTCTTATGTAGCCTAATGAATGAGTTGCTATGGTCGTATATGTGTTGCAGTACTTTAACGTATACAGGGTTTACACCTTGTAGGGTGATGGCCTTTATGACCATAGGAATTTTTACAGAGTCGAATGCCTTCCTCGCATTTTGTATTTTGCTGCCTTCTCTTTCAACTGATTTATTGAATGAAGATGGCCCATGGTCGAGTAATTTCTTCTAAATCTAGCTTGTTCTCGTTGTTGATTCTCATCTAGTGTTTTAGTAATCCAGTTGGTGATGATTTTTGTGAAAAGTTTGTATATGCACTTGAGCAGGCTTATCGGCCTGTAGTTGTTGAGGTCTCTGGGGTTACCTTTTTCAGTGACCCGACTGTCATAAAGAAAGTAACGAATATTCTACAACTCAGGGACCTTTAGTGAATCGAATAAAGTGACGTTCATCATCATCATTATCATCATCACCTTCGTTGGACATAGACTTTCCCCAAATTTGCCAGCCCTGTCGATCGTGAGCGTTGCAAAGCCAGTACTTTTTGAAAGCATTTAGTTTGTCACAACATTTTCTTCTACCGGCAACAATTTCGCATATGTCTATCTCGAATAGCATGGTATCGATTTATGCAGGTTTTGATTCAGTATGGTTGAGATATTGCTGAATAAACAAATTCACCTAAGTTTTACCCGAAGAGAAAACACATTAAATTTTGATAATACTTTAAACAGTGTGATTTGGAATAAGCCGGACAATTTTTGGAACAAATCAAGTGCACCATTTAAGGTATTTCTACTTATCGTTGTCCTATGTACAATGTACCAAATGCTGGAGCACAAAGTCCAAAAAGAATTACTTTTAAATATTCATATGGTTGGAGCCTAATTTAGGAACCAAAACAGCTTTTATAACATTTGAAATATGAACAAGTTACATGCCAGAGAATTGGAATACTCACCAGAATAATCACGTGAACAGTAAAACCTTTTTTGAAACCTAAATCAATCCATTTTGGCTCTCAGAGCTTCCAGACTCATCCACCATCGTGCAAAGGCTTGATTATTGAAATAAAAACATTCCACTGAAGTGAAAAGAAGCAGAGTTAATCTGATTGATTCGAAGGACCAGGATCTTCCAGTCTGATTTTCGCACGTCGGGAAATTCTAATCCAATCAATTCATCCGATTAACCATTTGTCTGGGATACTGCTACAAAATAGGCAAACGAAAGGCAACTATTTACAACTTCCCGCATAAACTGTATTTTATGGGCCATTTTGATTAGTAGAGCAAACGGACTTGTTGATGAACGCTCTCTATTGGCCGTCAGTTTGATGATCACATTAACAATTGGTTGGCCATTCTGTCTGTCTGTTTGTCGTTGTGTCACTCTTAGTCTCTGTCAGATTATTTTGCACTATCTTCAGCCGACGCTTTTCTTTTAATGTATCTCTTTATTTCAATTTTCCTTTTTCTCTCACTAAGCGCATATAATCACCACAAAAGACCAGATTTCTGTTTATTGTTTGTTAGTTCCTCAGCTATATTTATTTTGATTACAGCTAAATAAAGATTGCCGTCTGTCTATTTACCTCAGCTTATAACTTCAATGTACGTCTGTGAGAGATTACTCATTTGAAAGGAGAAAATAACAAGGTCTTCCCTCGATAACAGATAGTCATTCTCAGGAATTAGAACTCAGATGTCATGTACGTACAACAAACACGTTGCAGACAAAACCGTCAAAATCCAAATAGATCTTTATATTTACCCAGGATTTCGAAGAAATCGAGCAAAGAAACATTCCAGGCAGACAAGTTTTCGGTAGAGCAAGCTCAATTTCAATACCATTAAAAGTCGTAAAAATTCACTATCCCCAAAGTCAATTGGGGAGCGGAGATATGGAGCCTAAGCAAAACATCGACCCTTAAACTGAGAATTATGCAACGTGCATAGGAGACATTAAAAACTCCATTAAAAAACTTGAATGGCAATTGGCTGGTCATGTTGTAATACGCCAGGCAACCACAGAACATCATAACTCACAACGTAGATCCCCAGCGTCTCGAACTTGACAAGTTCAGAAAGTGAATCTAGGTAAATGTATATGTTTATGCTACTGCTGCAGCTGCTGATGTTGATAATGGTGATGATTTCCTTTGTAAACCCTTCTACATTAACCTAATAGAAAGTTTACTTTGAGAATTTTCAAACTGGTATGTAAAAAAAAAAAAACAAAAAAAAATATGTCAATTTAATTACGATTGGTAATTTCAACATAGACTGAATTTACTGCGTTCTTTTCAGCATTTAGTGGGATCGAAAAGGAATATTTTTCACATATTGCAGGAAACTTGACAGAACCTGACATTACAAAAAGCTATTAGTCTGTGTGAATGATGCACTATATGACCATTAGACTTTGACTAGGGAAGGAGGCCAACACAGTGACTTAGTCATATGTTGAATTGAATGAATATTATCAACAACAAGTCTTTAAAAGACAATACTGGCCATCAGAAAGTTAATGAGAAATTTCACTTTTGTAAAATATATTAAGACGAGGTGCAGGATTTCCCCATTGAAAATTTACCTAAGTACATGAAAAGAAATGATAAAACAAGCAACAAAGTTTGTCAGGAAAATCACTCACTTAGCAAACTTCTTGATACTGCATAAATGAATGAGATTCCTTTGGAAAGGCAAGGTGAAACTTTTCGTGATATTATCAGACACTATGCTTTGAGGGAAGTTTGGATTTTATTTTTGTTTTATAAAGTCTTGAACCCTTGAACAGGAAGTCTCGATCTTTTTGTCTTACACATATGTACAATCCTGGCTTTGAATTAATAAGTTCCATTTTCTACCGCTATACGAAATATCAAAGTAAGATGAACAGAAAATATCATTAAAAACAGCTATTGAAACCAAATATTCGGCTAAAATCTTTATTTCTATTTTATATTCAGCTTCAGAGTTGACTTATGCCCGATCGACTCATGTTTGATCATAGACACGTCCCCATGACAGTTTCAAACGCATTAAGTGCAGATGAGGGAAATCCCAGCCACTGTGATTCTATAACTCGACTGCAAATGACGAAAATTTCCATCATGTTATAGTTGGCTTGCAGACAAGAACGCAGTGTATAAGTCATATTCGTTTCAAGTTTCCTTGATTGGGAAGATGAGAAGGAGAAGGTAAAAGAGCAGACACCTAGCCGATGACTTGATGAAAGAAACATAATAGGCGTCATTTTTCCTTTCATCTTTGGGGACGTGCTTAGAATATAGAGGCTGAAGTAAATATGTATTTGCCATGATATCGCATATTGTACAGTGTGTATATCGAACGATTGACTTAAGTCCAAATCGAGTTGCATCAATACTACCAGAACATAACCTGGATGCAACTTGACGCACTGCTGGATATGGAGATCATTATGGCATCGTTGGGGAACTTTTGCTCTTTCACATGACGGTCAATACCATCCTGACCCAATGTCACACACCACGAAGAATCACGTCAAGATGAAGAATTTCCTCCATCTTTATCGGATTGCCAATTCATACTGCTTGGAATTGACCCCTGACCCTTCGATGTCATTGCGGTGGATGTCGTTATTTAGCTGAATGACCTCCAGCATGTGACTATATCATATGGGCGAGTTTCTGAAGAAGTAAAATGATACTTTTTTTCATAAGTGTTCTTTTGCGCGATGAAGAAGGCAAGGTTGGCTGTGTGGTCTCCGAGAAAAATACGATGAAGATAATTATCTTTAATAATACAACCGATCTATTCAGTGGCATAAAGATAGAGTTTGATTTTTTTTTAGAGGCAGATGTCATAACGTAAAGGAAGAGCAAGTAAAAGCCAAGATGTTATTTATGTATTAGGACCCATCAATATGTGCATAGCCTATCATGCACCCCAGGTTAAAAACCATTGACTTGAACGGGGTTAAGGAGGCAGGGTTGGCTGTGTGGTGTCTTAGAAAATACAATCAAGATAATCTTTAATAATACAAGTGATCTAATCATCGGAATGAAAATGGAGCATACATTTTGGGGCAGTCATAGGAGGAAAACAAGTCAAAGCCAAGATGTCATATATGTTGCAGTAAGATTGTGAAATTCGAGATTTTGTGTTATTCCAAGGGAATTCGTGGAATCCCTGAACACTTCAGTGATTTCATGAAATCCATTGTTCCAGGGTCAGTGTGATGATAATTAACAAGCTTTTGACGTTGAACATTACTACTGTAAATAGTTCTATCCTCACTAGGTGCCCAACTGCCGATACCTTGTGTCAAACTAAGCTGAACTAAGCTAAACTATTGAATCAAAGTATACTCAATATTCACTGAATTTTATTTGGTTTAATGCAAAGACACAGTAGTTTGACACTCAGTAAGGATCGAATCCGTTTCTGAATTAATGGTCAACATCACAGGTTTGTTCACTATTAGCACACTGATTGTGAAACTGGGGATTTCATGTAAGTATTGAACTGTACAGAAATTTAACAAAATTCCTTAAGATTTTATGAAATCACTACTTTCACTATCTTACTGTAACATACATACGAGGTTCAATCAATCAGTTCCCAGCTTGAAATGCACCTCAGGTTGAGAACCACTCATTATAAAATAACAAATAGTGTTGCCAACGAGTCAAATGCGATCAAGATAATTATCTTTAATAATAGAACGGATCCAATCAGTGGTATAAAAATAGAGCTTAACTTTTTCCGGTGGACACAACAATTAATGAATAAAGATTGTATGCAAAGTTCAAGGTTCGTCGATCAGTGAGTGGCGGGTTGGATGATGTAAATGCCATTTTCAACGAATGGGTGACGAGTGGAGAAACGAACGGGTTAAAAAGAAACCGACAAAAACAAAAACAATCCTGATGAAACGTGTTACATTATTTAAGCTGATCTAAAATAGAAGGAGGAGAAAAAATCGATAATAATAACCGGCAACCAATTCTGTTGCAATTTCTTTGGTGGGGGTCATGTTATGAATACGAGACTTATTAACTGAATGTAGATCTAAAATGTTCTTTGTATAATATTCGGCAAATGTGATTAATTGGGGGGAATTAAGTTCGGTGCATAGACAAGAAAGATGATTAAGCCAAAAATAAGTATTTTTCATCTTCAAACTACGGACTTGGTTATGTGTAGAAGGGTCTACATTCGTATATGAATGAATCAATGAATCTGTAGCTGAATTTCGATCCAAAATTAGGAGTATATAATGTTCGATATATTTGATTGCTGAAGAAGTGTTGGGTCAAGTTCATTGACAAGAAAGGAGATTATTTACAACGAAAAGAAATTGTGTAAAAAGGAATTTTCTCATCATTTGTCTGCAGATTTATTGATATTTGTTCGCAGACAAATAATGAGAAAATAATTTCTATCTATAATAAACTATGTATAACAGACGTATTGCCCATAGGTATTCGAATCTGTTTATATTTCCTAAGATTGCATATACACAAATATATCTGTTCAATTTCTATTAGATATCAATCAGATATTGACCCTCTACCAATATGTTTTTTGTTGTTTTTTTATTTCTTTCTTTTTTTATCTAAATTGCAGGGGTAAGGAAGCAGTTCAGTTTTATGTGTCTATAGACAGTACACCACAGTTGGGCACTTTAAACGGATCATCTTATTCACATCACTTTGAAATATTCAATTTGTGTTTGATAATCCCTCAGAGGGGAAAGTAACTTTCCTATTGAATCCATGAACTTCAGATTCACGAGACAGTGACAAATTTCTCCGTTTGAATTATCAGACATTTTCTGTTGTAATTTAATTCTTCTTGTGAACCTGATTCTGATCAATAAGTTTCAGCTGGACATTATCCAGAGGATTTTGTCAAACTCCAATCTAAGTTGCAGTTGACTTCGGTTCCACCCCTTTGTAACAACGAGAAGAACAAGAACAATCCTCAGAAAACTAAGGAAAGTAAATTCTTCAATGTCTGTCTCTCCCTTTATGTAAAAACAAACTGATGCAAGTGCTTGTTAGGCAGCTCTCTCAACGACTGAAGGTTACTGATAAGCATTCTGTATTTACGGATTTATCTATTTATTATACATATAGTACAAAGATTGAAGTAATCATTTCCAGTTGGAATATAAGCAGAATTGAGGTTTGATTCTGTAGCAGTCAAGTTTGATTGATCTTTTGAGGAAAATCCATTTTATTTGATGTTTGACTGGTTTACTCATGTCGTCATTTTCTGTCGGTAGAATTAAACTAATTTTGAAATTGCATTTTACTTTTAAAGTATCAAGCACGATATTTTGCTCTCCATTTTTTGGTAAATGTTCAACCAGACTGAATCAATACGCATTTGCAAATAAATAACGAAAAAATAGATATGACTGGCTCCTCAACATTCATCATCTGACGGTTATCTCCCTTGAGAATAACTACAGACGGAAAACATCGTCCAACACGTGGCATTTCATCAAAGTATATTCATAATGTAATGTGTCTGCAATGATCCTGTTTGATAAAACTCGACACCCTCGTATCTGAGTTCTGAAATGGCAGAACATTTTTCTCTTCATTAATCCATTTATGACATAAAACCTATGCCAGATAAAAAAAGGCCTCATGATTTATCCAAGATTGTACCTTATCACAGAGAGATCATTCTGTTATTCAATAATATCAACATATAATTGACTTATTGCCTTGAAAAACATTTGGCAAACATGTTTTCACGTCCTGTATTCTACAACATCTCTTCAGTTATCATTTTTATTCCAAATTAGGAATTGGTGAAGCAAATACGTTTTCTTCTCTCGACTTCTCGGTGGTTGTATGCACTCCATAATATGCAAGGAATAAGATGTAAAGACTTAATGTTCACTCAGTATTGTCAGTATTCCATGAAGTATATAGACTTAAATCATCATCTTCGTTTTTCTATGAAATCATTTCGGTTGAGGTGGTTTTGGGCTTTGCTTAGATGTTTGCTAATCTGTGAGAGTTTTGAAAAACTTTTTCAGCAAAATCAGCGTTTTATGTTTCAATCGAGGAGGTGGAAAGAAACGGTGATGCTCAAGAATTAGTTGACGTAACACACAATTGACAAAAGACAAATAATACTTCAGAAGTTCTTTAGCTCCCGCTGGGTACTAATTCCAAAAGGTAGTGGCAAAAGTCTTTTATTAGTTCAATCGTGTGCTTGATTTTTTAGGGGGTTGGGGTAACACCTGATCTCTCTTTCTCACCCAATATATCTATCCCTATTTATAAATGTGACTCTCTGGACTGATCTTCAAATCAGTCGTGGCCTCCCAACTTTTCTGTTCCTATGTCTAATGCCTTCGAGAACGAATGTGATAATATCTAGAATTGGAATAGCAATGCCGAAACTCTCAAAAGGAAAAGCAATCATAGGTATAATTCATCTTGGTTTTATCATGTTTCTGATTGTCCCAATCTTTCTTTATATACCTTGTATAATCACTTATTGATCTTAATAAATTTCTGATTTCTGATTATCAACCGGTTAATGTTGTGTGCGTCCAATCCAGCTGCAACTTTCGCTCATACATGCATTCATACAATTCGAATCATCTTAAACGATCTCCACAAGTTTATGTGCAACAATATTAGCCATGCATCATGGCCAGTTTATTTTACAAAGTGCAAGAACAGCCGTCAAGCAATTTCTGTCCATATTCTAGATACGCTGACCGAAAAGGTGAAATATTTTATTCATTGCAGACATTTTCTGTAAAGCATAAAGTCAAAAGTTAATCTGGATTGATTTTTTTAATTCCAGTCTATGTAAATAAAATAATGCGAGACGTCTTACAATAGAGTAGTGACTAATAAGTTATTTTCACAGACTTTTACTACTTGAGCGAGTTCTATTCTCATCAGGGGCCCTATGATTGAGACTTTCTATTAAGCATTTCTAAATTTCGTAATGTATACATCTTGCCATTGAGAAGTGATTAAAAATCCAGTGTCAGAGACCACTACCACTGTAGTGGGTTGTAATCTCAATCGATGTCTCAGACTTGTGGCATTGTGCCATACGATGCGAAGAGTTACCTTACTGTGGATTAATGGCTGACAAGAAAGTCTTGCAGACTGTTGCTATTGTACTATGCGACTAAAACAGCTCGCCGTATATATAACAATTGACAAGGAAGCTGTAAATTATTAATTGGAAATGAATGAGAATAAACTAAACATGAAGGCAAAAGTTTGAAAAAAAAGGGAAATTATCATTGAATCCTCGCGTCACTGTCGAGGTTGTAAACAATGATCACCCTGAAGGGGAATACGCTTTTTTGAGAATAGCGACATAAAATTAAATTTCCTGAACAAAATACAATAGCCATCAGGTAGAGACATTCGTTAGGTTTGATAGATTTAAAAGCAACAATGGTTTGTAAGGACAATGCCTTTTAAGAACAATGACTTTTTAAGACATGAAGCATAAACTCCCTAAATCTATGAATCTATCTATCTATCTATCTATCTATCTATCTATCCATCTATAATTACAACTTCAATCCGTTCTAACGAGACTATCCAATGACACAAACGTTCTAAGGGTATGTTCATTTTCATATTCTCATTAGACACTTGTGTGATAATATACTTTTCCACGCAAAGAAAACAATTACCTTCTCAGTTTTTTCTCATCTATCTATCTATCTATCTATCTATGTACCTATCTATCTATCTATCAATTTATCTATCTACCTGATAGCTTACTTAATGGGTGGTTCATTTATATATCTGCCTGTGGCATGTCAGTTTACTTTTAAAATTTGCATTCAAACTTACAGGAAGCCAAATCCGGACTCAGGCTGATAAACCTGGTTGATCCGTTGTTTTGCCAATTATTCTTGGACCAGACTGGGAGATCTACTCGTTTAGTCTTTTCGAATGCAACGACTATTCAGTACAAAACCTCACTCAATAGCGTCTCTCTACCGACTAAGTAATCCTGCGAGAGTGTGTCTGTTCACGTATGCTCAGGAAATTTACTTCTGTTTTATTGCCAAGTTACTTCAAGGCCACTCGACTAGTTAATTGCCATACGATAAAATGCACAATAATGATTTTTTGGTCCCTGAAAGAAACTTCTATGAGTAAAACAAAAAATTCAAAAAGAGCTTTTTTCTCTCTCGATAAGCAATGGAACAAAATCGAAATGACCACTCACGAGCCCAAATTTTGGCGTAGCATTTGGAGATCCTGGGATGCTGGGTCGACAGAACATCCTATCAACCTTGCTGATGAAGACAACAAACCGATTTCATCATCTGCCCCACCTCCTATGGAACATGATGAACGTATATAGCACCTGGTATTCCCAAGCAGTCATCTATCTAAGTATTGACCAGGCTTGATATTGCTTAACATCGCTGATTGGACAAGAACGTGCATTCAATGTGATATTCAGAACCTGTCTCTGAGACTGAATTATTCGCTAGTGCTCAATTGCAAAGCACATTTACTATGATCGAGTTGGTCTATACTAATGATCATCAATTGCTAGGCCCTGTAATTTTTCACTCAACATTATCATCATCAACAGCAATCTTTTAATGCCCATTGATAGACATAGACTTTCCCCGAGATTCGCCAAACCTCTTGATCATGGGCGTCATGGTGCCAATATTTTCTGAACTAGTGTAAATCATTGCATTTTCTTCCAGCTGTTCGTAACAAATATCTTCCAGATATGGGGCTTTTTTTTTTTTTCGTTTTCTGGAGAGGAAAGAACTGATGTCATGCATTTCTCTCACTAAGTCATTAGTTTAATCAAGTAAGATATCTGCTCCTCTAAATTCTCTTTCGCTCATTACGCGCCTGGATTACTTGAAACAAACATGAAGTATACACTACGTTCTCTTGAGCAAGCTAACGATCACATGACAGAAATTTCCATAATTCGCACAAAGCCATGTAGCTGCAGAGGCTCAAATTCACACCAATACAATAGAATGAAGACTCAAAGCTTGTGTAAATGATTTTGTTAAAGAAGAGAGGAATTGAAAAGATAACTTTGTCATACGTAGTTTGTATATCTGCCTTTTGGCAAGTCGACACTGAACGACTGCATGTGTCATTTCATTAACAGACTCTTGCATTAAAGATATTATCATCATTTGTTGAAATTTCTGACACACATACACACTATTCCATTTCTGCCTGTAGAAAGCAATTTCGCTATCACTTTACAACTTCTATTTCGAGTAATTGTTATTTAGTACGATTTCGTGTTTTATCAACAGTGAAAAAGAATTAGGCCTTTGAGGCATCGGCATATCTCAACTCGTAATTACATCAACTTTTTTGAGAGAACAATAAATGACTCAAAAGCCCTTAATCGTGAGAAATATGCAGTAATCGCGGTGGCTTATTAGAATGTTAGGTTTAATTACTTTTTTTCGTTTTTCTACTTCTCTACTTTAATGAGTAAGAACGTTGTATAGATGCACAGAACAAATTAGGATCAGTGATTTGTCTTCTTACTGGATTCTTACTGGATTTTGAAGAAACTCTTCCTAAGTACATTCTTTTTTTTTCTTTTCATTATATTTTTTTATTCGTGGAATTTTCCTTTCCTTCATTTTCAAAATTCTGGTACGTTTGTTTCTTTCATTTTTCTGTTTTTTTTTTTTTGTTTCTCTTTTTTCCCCACTTTCCTTTCTTTGTTCGTTTTTTGTTCTTTCTTTGACGTTCCTAATTATTTAGTATCTTTTTATTTTTCCATTTTTTCGCTTTTCACTCTCTCTCTCCCTCTCTCACGCTCTTCCGCTCTCTTTAGTCGATTTGCACCGTTCTTTCTTTTCTTCATTCTTCCATTGTTCGATTACCCACTTTTTTTTTTTTTCTGTGTTCACATTTCTTTGTTTCCTTGTTTCTTTCTTTTGTTTGTCCTTTCTTTTTTGGTGTTTGGTCTTCTCTCAGTCTTTGCTTTCTCACTTTTACAGTTGTTTTTTTTATTTCTTTGTTCATTCCTCAATTTTTCCTGTATTTAAGTATCTTTTTCTGTATTTACCTTTTACATGTTATTTTTTTCTCAATTTTGTCTTTTTTCTTTTATAATTTTCCCACTCCTATATTTTTTCCTTCTTTTTGCTACTTCCTTTTCCATGTAAAGCTCTATCCCTCCTATTCTTCTCTTTTTCTATTTCTACTCTTTTTTCTTTCCTTTTTTTTTTTTCACTTCTACTCATCTTTATACTATTCAGATACCTGTGCAGACGTAGGTCCCTTTTTTAAACAAGTGGCGTCATGTGAACTTTCAAAAAGGAAGGGTAATTCTTAGAAACCTGTTATTCTTAGGAAACCAGAAAATCTTAGAAATCGGTAACTCTTAGAAACCAGTAATTCTCAGAAAAAAATTGTTACTGATTCCTTGAATTTTCCATTTCCCCTTTTATTTGAAGTGAATTTAAAATATTTTTCTAACCTCCAAGCCCAGGAAATATGATTCAATTTAATTTTTGTACCTAAGAAAAAACAAATTATTTTTGCTCAAAAATATCCAAATTTGATGTCCAGACAGACAGCAGCTTCAAGGTTAATAGAAATATTTTTTTTATTTTCCCAACTTTAATTTGTTTTTAGTTCAATAATCTTCAAGCCCCATGGCCTACTGACCACGCCCTAATTCAAAATAACACTGCATGGGTAGAAATCGATAGAAGAGAAAAGGAGTTAAGAATTTTAAGAAGATAAGTTTAATGTTTGATGATTAAAGAAAAGAACATAAAGAGGCATGAGATAGATAATGTTAGTTGTCAACAACCGTGGAATTTCCACTGGCTTACCAAGTAAATAATTAGTTGTAAAAAGACACAGCCACCATATCTGTCTGATATATCTCATTTCTCGATTCTTAACAAGCAAAAGAAATATTTGTCTAAATTTGTGTTTCCTCTCTAACTTTATCACCTCCTAAATGCACTACTGGAAAGGGAACCACTATGTCATCTTATTTCGTTCACTACACTTTGTACATCCCAATTAAAACAATTAATATTACTTTGTATCAAAAATAATTTCATGTACACTTCTCGCTCTCTTCCCCTCTCTCTTTTTCTCCCTTTGTCTCTCTCTATATATATTAAGAAATTAATACATATGATCCAGCAGAATTATTATAAGTTGTGTTATATACCATAAAAACTCTCATTCAAAATTATCACGATACGATTAATGTATCACCTAGACAACGTGGATAAAATTAATTTTTTTTAAATGTCACTGCTACGGGAATCTAGCCTGAAACCATTTCAACGTAATGATGCTTTTATAATCGAGCTAAACAACCGCCGCTAATGCAAAGGTTCGAAGAAATGCTTTTCGCAAATGCAATTATTAATCATTCTGTCGGATAATATATATTTCTTAATGCGTAACTGTCGCGTTGAAAGAAGTGAATAGACTGCGATTGAGCAAAATGAGAATTTGGAGAGAAATCACTTATTTTGGCCTTAGCATTATCGGCAGCTGTTTAGCTCAATGATAAAAGCATTGTTACGTTCAAACGGCTACCTTATCGGTCGAATAACAGTAAGTTTACAGCGCTGCTTTTTCTCATCTGTGTAGATTCTGTGATAATGATGGGATGTGTGATGATGGGAGATCATTTCAAATAAGAATTCCTGTATAATATAACACAATTCATAGTTATATATATATATATATATATATATATATATATATATATATATATATATATATATATATATATATATATATATATATATATATATATATCATTATCAATACTAATCAGCTGTACTTTCATTTTCGACGTTATAATGGTGTATAAAAGAATTGAGATTCTGACAAATTCAAGGGACACTGATCCTGGTCAGAGCTCAAAGTCTCTCTCATAATGGGAAGAAGTGCCGATCCATATGTGAATAATTCAACACTTTTGACAGGTGCTATGTTAGTGGTAATATAAACAGGTCTGGTAAGTCACTCAGCAGAAACTGTCATGCACCCAATGTCTTTTGGCAGCTTGGGACAATCAATTAAAAAAAATTTTTTTTCTAATCAGTAAGTTACTTCTCTTGCCTTTTTTGGATACTGATCATTAAAAAATTACTAAATTATTAAGTGGGAATGCTACCATACACAAAGTAAGGGACCAATATGGCATAAACTCACATTGCATATTAACGATTCCGTCCTATTTTTGGGGATTTAAACCTGTTTTTCTATACATGATAAGGAGAAAATCTTGAGATTTTCAGCCCTATAGTTCAATTGATGCAGTCTGTATGCGTGATACATATATAGATTGCCAGCCAGCCAGCCAGCCAGCCAGCCAGCCAGTCAGGCTGATTGGCTAAAAATTGAAGACACTCATGTTGATAGTTTTGATGACAGTTGTGGTTGACGGTTTCCAAGGGATGGCTGGGTGTATGTTTTCTTACTACATTGACCAAGGAATTCGCGACCGTTACAAGAAATGACAGGATTTTCGACCAATGGAGAATCTCTGGAGAATGGGAGTTTCTTGTTATCATTAAACTTGTTATTAGATCTTCCAAAATCTAACTACTTACGTTAGTTCAGAGAATAACGTAACGATCAGTCGTTATCAAAAAAAAAAAAAAAACAGCAAAATTGAAAACAACTGGTTTCAGCACTAGTAAGATAATAAAGCCAGCAATAATATGCAGCTTGGCCTCAACTGTCAAAGATCACAGTCCAAGGTTGCTAAATTAGTCATTTCGACTGGTTCTGGCTGATTTCTGTGGATTATAATGACTGATTATATATATATATATATATATATATATATATATATATATATATATATATATATATATATATATATGTGTGTGTGTGTGTGTGTGTGTGTGTGTATGAATAATACTAATGTTATTTCATGGATAATTTTTCGTTAACACTTTCAGATTCAGAAATAACGCAAAAATATATAGTAATTTAGAGAAAATGACTTCGTCTATATCTTCTCTATTCATCTCTATTCCCCCCTTCTGCTCCTCTACTTACCTTTTTGGGGGCAAAAGATGGAAGTGAAAAGGTAAAAACATTTATTTGTTTTTTCTCTCAAAAATTCTTATCTTTATTGTTTTTTTCCTTTGATCTCCCAATTCCATTTCCTCATTTCCAGCCGATTTCTCAAGGACGCTAGCATTGCGTCTTCCACTTCTTCAGCCCTTTCATTTTTTTTCAATCTACAGCTGCCATTGCACGACAGAATAGGAAACAGAAAACGCTGACGTTCACATGCCTAATTCCTATGTGCAGATGTGCAAACTGACGTATTTTCATATGCAGTTAATTCATTACAAAAGTGTTTTTGCTATTCAAAACTGCACTGTTCAATGTCCTATCATAGTCTGATAGCTTTCTGTTTACAGCTTATATTTGGATAAATTTTCACAGAATTACCTTAATCACAGTATATCACAACTTGCAGCAATCAGAACTGCGATATCTAAGGTATTGCAAAGTATGTTACAGTAATTTTGTGAAATCTAAACGGGTTTTGTCAAATTCCTGAACATTTCTGTAATTTTATGGAATCCATAGTTTCATGATCAGTATAGTTATGGTTTACAAGCTGGAGTAGAATATATTTGATATTTATTTAGCTTAGTATGACACAAGCAAACAGTAATGGAGCACCAGATGAGAGCTGAACTTATTACAATAGTGATGGTCAGTATCGTTTGGTCACTAATAATTACTACACTGATTATTAACCTTGGGATTCGACAAAATCATTGATATCACAATCTTACTGTTAATCTATCTCTCTATCTAGATATATCTATCTCTCTATCTAGATATATCTATCTCTCTATCTAGATATATCTATCTATCTATCTATCTATCTATCTATCTATCTCTATATATATATATATGTGTGTGTGTGTGTATATATATATATATATGTGTGTGTGTATATATATATATATGTGTATATATATATATATATATATATATATGTGTGTGTGTGTGTATGTGTGTGCTTGTTTGTTATTCGAAGGGTCTCCCAGGTTTGTTAGCCTGATAGTCAATCTTGGAAACATGGTTTGCCCTAAGCAGCTACGTTTTTTACTGTATACATACAAGTACGCTTTAAAAGAGACCCAAATCTCCTGTGGAATCGACGACTGTGATAGGACAACGGAGACTAGAGACGGGCAGGCAGGAACGGTACCACAAGATTTTCCCAGCTACCACCATTACTGAATCAAATCACAGAGACAACACAAGAGATACAACTTACCAGACTGTTTTTTGTACGTGGAGGAATATATGGTTAGGTTGGATCTTTTGTTGGAAGTATTAGCAGCAGTTATGAGTATTTTATTTGTTGTTTTGGTTCAACAAAAAGTATATACTTTGGAACAATTTGTCATGGTTATTGGGAATCTAGGTCATGGTCCAATCGTGAACTACTTGGGTGATATTAAGTCCTTGCATGTAAATGTTTATATGTTAAATCGCGTATTGATGTACAGATACACGTATAACCTTATAAGATGGGTATCAATGGGGGAGTACAAATATATGTATTGAGGGTATGTCCGTGTATACAATGAGCTTTGATGATAATAGGGATGAAGTATTGAATATTATTTAGGTTTATTCCAGTGGTGGGCTACGGAGTCGAAGCTATTCCTGGTAACAATCAAGGTGGTGGGATATACGTTATAGGGAGGTATCGTTACGTTGTAAGTTTGAAAACGCATATTCTATAACTTTGATGGTCATTGAATATATTCTGAAAAGTCAGATAGCTTTGAATAGTACACGAAAATGGACTATACATAGTTTTGAAATACATAAAAGGAGAGTTAGTACAAGGTAAGATGAGATTGTAACAGTGATCATATGTAGATGGGATTCAGATTGTATAGGTAGGACTATTGAGGAAAATAAGAGTTTTGTATATGTGTGTTATGGTGTAGGGATGTTTTCAGTGCATATTTATGGGTCAGGTGGAAGAATAGTATCAGGTGAGAGTATTAAGTATATATATATATATATATATATATATATATATATATATATATGATTATAAATTGCTATATATTATATTGGAAGTCCCGTCATGACATGATTAATGAATCACTTGGCCGAGACAATGTAAATATATTAACTATTGAAGAAGATTGAGCTGCTGCAGGAATCAAACCAGCAACTGATAGGGTAACTGCTTTGATGCAGCGTTGCTCTTACCATTGAGCTCAAATACTGCCTGTAATCTTAAGGCTGCCGTTCATTTCTCAAACACTTCAAACACTCTTAAAAAGGCTAAGCCCCGTTCTTAAAGATCCTTCAGCATTGAGATATTGTCATGATCTTCATAATGAATTTGTTATATTTCCAATTGAGAAAGCTAGAAACAATGTCCCTTTTGTCTGTAACAAGTAGCGAGTGTTATATTCAGTGACTAATGTCTGAAGTCGATATCATTGGAGAGTAATCAGCTACGTATAAAGTATCTACCAATTATTCTGCTAATAATCTAAATGATATCAATATATGTGAGAAAATTGGGCGATTTTAGGTGAATGCCAACTCAACTGTTTCGAAAGCTTTCCAGCAGACTAAAAATCACATAAAAAGTAAATTTATAGTAATTTCAATATTACTACAATCAAACTGATAGTCAGCCATCGTATTTGAGACAGCTTTTTTCCAAACAGGCTATAGATTGCAGGGGCAGTCGATTAGAATTACAATGGGTATTTGTCCAGCACCTTTCTGGCCAAATCTGTGGACACGAATATGTTTTCATATCCTCACTGATTTAGAATGATGTAGCAAATGCACGTGCTTTTCATGGATGCTCACGTTTCATCAATGACATCTGATGTCTGAATGATGAATGGGAATACTGAAGTCGAGGACGGTGTGTTTTCTATTATCTGTTTCATAAACGGGACATATTCCCTTTTCGTATTGTTCAAAGGCTTCATAGAAGAAGTGATAAGCTCTCTTAAGTCTTTTATGATACTATCAGAGTGTGTGCGTCACTTGCTGATTTGACGGCTCCTTTGATAGGCAGAATGGTTAATCGAGGAAGTGACGGTCATATGATTTTAAGACACTTAAATAAGACAATAACTAAACACGTTCAGCATTTTGAAAGTTTTAACATTGATCCTAATGAAATAATAAATAGAATTCAAGAATATTTTAGCGTAATATATATATATATATATATATATATATATATATATATATATATATATATATATATATATATATATATATATATATATATATGTGTGTGTCTGTGTGTCTGTGTGTCTGTGCATAACAAAGGATGAATAAAAAGTAACTTTCTTTTATAGCACTCTCGTAACACTTTGGACACTAGATTCCAAAGGTACAATTCAATACAGAAACCTCTTCTGAAGCAAGTAAGTGACTATTTCATTGTAAAAAAGTTGATATTTATGTATGTGTACATCTTATGCGTTGTACTAGTGCCCTAAGTGAAATAACAAGCAATCATAGTTCAAGGGGAAGTAATGCTTGATCTCTGCCGCTGAGAGTATGGATAAATTAGTGTTTTATTCTAAAATCCACAAATGTTCCTTGATGAATAACTAATGATCCATCCCCCCAAACTCACCACACTACTATAAGATCTATTTTTGTGACCAACCCGTAAACAGGTATAACAAAGAATAAAGAATTAGTGAATAACTGATTCACATGAAATGCTAAATTAAATAAGTAAAAACATAAACAAATAAATGGATTTCAAATTTCTGTAGTACGATCTTTAGCTTTTAAAACTGCAAAACTTTGTATATATATATATATATATATATATATATATATATATATATATATATATATATATATATACTGACTGAGATTAAAACTGACATGCCAGATTTCATGTGTGTGCACTCAACCGAAGTGACACGAACAATAAGTCACATATGCTGTCATACTAATTGATCCCTGACCGTCAAATACATTTCTGGGGCAACCTACGACAGTAAGCCCTTTTTCAAAAAATGAAATGTTTTACAGCGTTGAATAACATACATATAAAATACATTATGAAAATACCCTACATAAAATCAGCTGTATTTTGACACGGCCATAAAAAGGATAAGATAAAGCTAAAACTATACATCAACGTTAAAACTTAAGGAGTAGTGGTGTTTGATCAACACACCTAGGGGAGACCAGTAAATAAAATTATTTTGTTTTTAATATCTGAAACCCTTTAATATTAAAAAAAATCCACTAAAGACCCCAACAAGAAATAAATACCACATAGTACCATAACATGCAATTCGGTGTAGAACAAAACCCACTGAAAAAGCATACATACATTACGTTAACAGCTATTTACAAATAACTGGCTCAAATTTTTGTATATTTAGTGTTCAAAGCTATAAAACTTTATGCATATATATATATATATATATATATATATATATATATATATATATATATATATGACAGCTCACCGAACAGTAGGGTCTTTGAGATTCGATAGTCTTCTATCTTCGAAACCTGGCTTGCCCTGTGCAGCTGCGTTTTCTGTTGTACAGATAACAGACTCTCTAGAAAAAGATCTTCGTCTCCAATGGAATGGACTGCTGCAATTGGACAGCAGAGGCTGTAGACAGGCAGACGTAGCGCTTACAATATCTTCTGGGCTACTGCCATTGCTGAATCCGATCATAGAATCTACGCAGAGGAGAAAAGGTAGCGCTGGAAACTTAATGTTTGCTCCAATCACTAGTCTGTTCCCTGTACACTATGTAGGAAAAAACTGTCGGCCCCGTGTGGTACCAGCCACCAGCGGTCTCCTGTGGCATGTGTTAGGTTTCTCTCAAAAATTCTAGTCTTCAAGGCTAAGCCATGGAACATGTATATTCGTTAAGGTACCTGGCATTGCCCGGTGAAAACACTCAAAATCTGACAACACTGGGAAACAAAGGGTATTTTACAGCCATTTCATTAAAAAAATCAGGGCAAATATGCGTACCCTCTCTTAAAGTTTTGAAAATTGATTTCCCAGAAAATTAAAAATTCATTTCATCACTTTTTGCGTCGGTAGATCACATATGAAATCGAGGTATATGAGCAAAATCATATCTGTTTTATTGTAGCGTTTGTGTTTGAATAGGGGTTGAAGGTAAGGGTAAGCATGTTTTATTTTCACTTTAGAGTTAGATTCCTTATAAATTTCGGCCAAACTGGCGCACTTAGAAAGAGAAATTCAAGTCCATGATCACCTATTACGAATAGGAAGTAAGGTTGCATTTTAGCTTAATAGCTAAATGATAAATTTATAAAACCTGTAAATGTTTCGTATCCCAAAACTGATAGACCTGGAAAATTTAATGGTGTAACAAATCGAAGGCTCTTGAAATTGAGCGAAAAAAAAGTAAAATCCTCACCAGCTGGTTCAAAACTCGAGTTTCTGATTGTAATAACTATGTTTTCAAGCGCTGGTGTATTGTTGCTCTGACAGATTTCTTCTATTAGTTCTATATTATGTGAGCTCAAACGCAAACTCCATTGAAATCGACAGCTTAAATTTTGTAAAATTCGCCCCTGAAATGTGGGCCATGGGCACATTTGTGTCCATCTGATTCCGAATATGCATTTGCTTCCCTCAGTGATCTAACACCGGTTGGACCAGCCCACATTCCAAGGCAGGCCCCCGCAGGACAGCGGGCAACCTTGAGTCAACTAGCATAGAGTGAGAAACAGAGAAAGAGAAATTCACATTCATGGTCACCAAGTGCGAATGGGAATAGTTTACCAGTCCTCCCTTATGAAACCTTTAAATATTACCTTTTGCAAACCTGACAATTTCCCAGATTTGAAGATCTAATAAACTGAGAATACATCGAGTTAAAGGAGAAAAAATCAAAATTTAGTATTCTGTGTAATACATACATAGCAATAATTGGATCTGCACCGAGAGAAAAAGAAACTGCGTTCAAAGTTTGCCAATGACAGATGGAAAGTGAGAGTCCTGTTTGAAATTATAACTACATTGTAAATAGAACTCCCGTTGAAACCAAAAGAAATTATTCTGTCAAAACTGACAAATTTCTGTGAGTTTGAAAGCATACAAAGTTGACAGGAAAAAATCGTTCACTGTCAGTTTGAAGATCGTTTGCCTATGCTATTTTATTTTCCGAACCTTTAACTACTCAGCTGTTGAACCAACAAGACTTTGAAACAAAAAATTGTTGCCTGAAAGTAAAATTAAAAAAAGAATTGACTTTTTCATTCGTAAGTGGGCTCAAATAAAATCTTCAAAAAAGATGCTGCTGATTCAAAATATACATGTTTTAACAAGTCTTAGATGGGAAAAACATATAGACATATTTTCGACAAACTTCTATCAGAGAGCACAGACGCAGACCTCATAGAGATCGATGAACTTGTTATAAAATTATTCCTAAAAATTTGTAGTTGGCAGATTGTGGCCTTTTGATGTCGGACATGTTCACGGTGAGGGTCTACTTTAACATTATAACTACATTGTGAATAGAACCCCCTTCTAAAACCTGAAAAGATGATTTTATCAAAATTGATAAATTTCTGTTATGTGCAGCGGCAAAATATTTTAGAAGCATATAAAATTGAAAGGGAAAAATTTTCCTTTAGACTTTGTCAGCCTTCCTATTTTTCGAGACTCTAATCATCCGGCTATTGAATTGCCATGATTTAGGTACTATTTCTGACCAAAAAGACATGTTATAAAAAGGCATAGACCCTCTCCTGCCCTCACATTTGAGTAGGTTCGAATAAAAAGATGAAAAAAAAAAAAACATCACCGGATGGTGCTGATTAAAAATAGTGTAATTTGATTTAATGTATCTAACTCAAATAGTTTCGGAAAAAATAGTAGATGAAGAATAAAACACAACGAAAAATATTTTTCACCGGATTTTCTAGGAGAGCGGCTGCAGATCACATGGAAAAATGTGTGCAATAGATGATTAAAGATCTACTGATTTCGGATATGCTGTTGTTTCTGTTTTGTGATGCGTAGTACTCAACATTTTAGAGTACAAACACACACGCGTATATGTATGCTTTTGTACTTTATGATATAGATGTATACACATATGTGGCTGCTAAGTGAACGTCAAGGTCTTTGAGTCGATAGTGTTCTATTCTTCAGGCTGATTAGAACAGCCCTTTTCCTTTGCAGCACAGATACAGGAACTCCTTAAAAGTAAACCTCGTCTCCTGACTGAACAAGCGGAAACTTGGCGCAAGAATATCTTCCAAGCTACCATAGTGAATGAAGCTGCTGCTTGGGGGCAGAGGAGAAAAGGCTGTAAATACAAGGAGCATACGATGAATGCATAATACCAGCTATGACGTATGGATGCAACAATGGAAACTAACTGAACGAACTGAAAACCAACTCAGAATCTCTCAGAGAGTAAACTCAATGCTATAGTTAACTTCGTGTGATTGTCAATTTCCATATTTCACATCCCCGAGTCATAACTGATATTATGCTTTTATTTATTTATTTATTTATATATATATATATATATATATATATATATATATATATATATATATATATATATATATATATATATATATATATATATATATATATATACTTTAGGTACTACGCACTTTGCTTAAAAGTGTTAGCTATACATGTATGTTTGTCTGTTAGTACGTACACATGATCCAAATTGAACAACAGAGTTATCGAAAATCTTTCACGGATTTGAACTTAAGATCAGCTTGATGATAGTTGGTCGTTTAAACCAATGGCCCACGAACACATACATGATACCTATGGTCAGATTTCTATCCTTATATCGATCTTGCGTAATGAGCAGTACTGTTTTAAAAAAAGAGAGTCAATTTTCCGACACCAGATACGGTTATTTGATTTGTTTTTTCTAAAAATATCATTCACTTCCACTTTCAATGCTGAAGCTGAGATTCAATTGTTAATGCATTTCTTTTCTCGATTACATTTCAATTAAGCAAATGTAATTTAACTATATAATGTAAACAAAGCTGCTCCATAATTTTTTTTTCACGGGTTATATGAGGGGACTTCTATCTACAACGTAATTATAATGTAAATCTTGGAACTGGTTTCACCATATTTTCAAAACAAAGGAAAAGAGAGAAGCAATAACGGTTACGTTATGGACGATGTGCCTTTGGCCGTTGTGTGAAATGGATTGACGAAAGAAAGCAAAAGACATAAGAGAAGGAAGACAGAAAAAAAGAAAGAAGAAAAGAAAAATGATGTATTGTGTATAACGTTAAGGGGAGAAATTAACATTTTGCTCAAAAAACTTTAGTACGTAAAATTTGTCTTAAGGAATAATAGTAATACCTTCAATAAGATTGTATCTTTTAAAAAGAATTCTATCAAATATAATGCATTTTACAGTTTCAATGTATGGAAAAATCTAATAAAGAAGGAGGCAATGTTTACAATGTTGATTTCTTTCATTTTTTAGATGACTTTGTGATAATGAAATTAATTGGATATCTACGAAATTCGTTTTTTGGCGGGTTTATGCATTTAATCCACAAAAATCTTTTGAAAGGTTTTGAAAAAAGATTTCTTCCCAATGCACGTTTGTCAATGCAGGAAAACATTCTCTTCTAAAGAGAATGGTGTCAGGTCTTCTCGATTTGTCTTTTCTCTGCTGCTTTCTCTCTGACAACGAATAGAGCTTCAAGAGCATGTCATCGAAAACAAACGATGACCAAAGGTTATTACTACAGCTTCAGTCATAGAACAAGCAGTTCGTTCTGATGGATTGGTGAGATCCTTTCCCGATTACTTCTTGAGACTTCAAAATATTCATAACTTCAGTTTTATAGGTACGCTTTGCAAGAGGAGAAACAATTGAAACTGATGACAGAGTTCGGTTAATCTTCATCTTCATCGAAAGATGAAAAAGATGAGGACGAAGGTACAAGTGCTGTTGCTCAATTCTTCCAACTCCTGTTTATTTTGAAACTTTCCCTCAAACATTGCTCCTTTTTCTATTCTGCGACTCCTTCTCTCCTCTTGAGCTGTTGTTACTTTATCAATGCAAGACATGCTGCAAAAATCTGAACACTGCGTCTGCAAGAAATGTTGATCTTTTTTGATAAATGTATTCATGGCATCATTCGTTGCGATGTCTAAGAGTCCTTCGGTGGCACTTTCGATCATAGCTTCCTTATTTTATGACTTTTTGGTTGTCTTGTGTTATTTTTCAGTGATTTGGAGCGAGATCGAATCCAGACTTCCACCATCCTCTTGCATACCTAGTTCAGACTAGTGGAGATAGCTTGTCCATCATTAGCATAATAGTATTTGACAATATGGAGGACATCTTCACAGAATGGGAGACCTAATGTTGAAAGCCTCACCAGAAGGCATGATCTTGTTTAAGCTTTTTTACCCGGAGAAGAAAATATTTGGTTGGTTCAAAAATAATCATGATTTTTCACCATCAACTCTGCTTAGAACGAAAGTTAATTTTCGAAATGAAAATCTTCAGAAGAACCTTCACAACCACTGCCATGTAAGGACGGGTCCTAAAACTAATAGACAGCTAACAACTATGTCGTATATGACTCCATCCCTTATTTTGTGGTCACCACTTGTGTGATGAATCACCAACAGAACGGATGATGAGTGTCAGTAACATTCTGATACTACCAACATAATTTATGATGACCAGCCGTAGGTACAAAGGTACATTATCATCATCATCAGTCTTTTAGCGTCCGTCGTTGGACATAGACCTTCCCCAAGATTTGCCACACTTCCCTATCATGGGCGTCACGGAGCCAGTACTTCCTGAACTTGTCTAGTTCGTCTCTCCATCTAACACTTTGCCGGCCTCGGTTGCGTATGTGGTCTCGGGGGATCCATGTTGTGAGTCGCGAAGTCCATCGATTGTCTGCCATTCTTGTAACATGGCCAGCCCACCGCCATTTGAGATTTTTTATGGATTCTATGATGTCCCTAACTCTTGTCTTTTCTCGGATGTACTGTGCTGTCTTGTGGTCTCTCCATGTGAGGCCCAGCATTATTCTTTCATGTGCACGTAGCATGGTTCTTAATTTGCGGGTCTGTCTCTTGGTTAGGTTCCATGTTTCAGCCCCATAAGTGACTATTGGGAGGATGCATTGGTTATACATCCTTCTCTTTAGGACTAATGGGATATTATTGTTTTTTAAATGCACAAATTAAGAATAGTTAATTATAAAAGACCATAAAATTTAACAAAAGGTAGATTGACCGGTATAATATCTAAAACTATTTTATAACCCCCAAATCAATAGCACCTAGAAGGAAATATTGCAAGTAAAATTAAACGCAATCAACAAAATCAAGAACTTAGGATACTATGGATAGAAGAATCAAAAACAAAAAATGGAAAGAGAGAAGTACAAATATAATTGGGCGGAGCTTTCTACCCAGAAACATCATCGGAAAAATACGTACATCCAAATAACGTTTTTAGATACTGATACGAAAAAATATTTGAAATCTGCCGGAAAAAGCCCAAGACGTAGAAACACACACGTGCTTATGTAGTGATTCTATCCTTTCATAAATACATATGTGAGTGTATGAGAGAGAGAGAAAAAGAGAGAGAGAGATTGACAGTCAGATAGACAGAGGTAGAGAGCTTGTGTAATATATATACACACACACACAAACTCACATATACCCACACACATATATATATATATATATAGAGAGAGAGAGAGAGAGAGGGAGAGAGAGAGTGAGAGAAAGAGAGAGAGGACTATGAATATTGGATAAATAACGATAATACAAAATGAATATTGGAAAATTCTTGTACTCATTTTGAACATCAGAAAACATTTCAAGAAAATGAACATAAATGTCCATACTTTTTAATAATGCATGTTTAAAAGAAATGATGCTGCCTAAGAATACAGTATATATATATATTTATATATTTATATACTGTATTTGTCTTTAACCCCCACAGAAGAATCAGGATGTATGAATTCAAGTGAAACTACCACAATTTGAACCCCAACACGGAAACATATATATATTGAATCTTTAATGAAGTATATGCATATAAGAAGAAGAAAAAAAGGGGAGATCGAGAGAGAAGTATATGTACTGTGATATATATATATATATATATATATATATATATATATATATATATATATATATATATATATATATGTGTGTGTGTGTGTGTGTGTGTGTGTGTGTATGTGTGTGTGTGTCCGTCGCTTGAGATTTTTCCTCTGAAAATCCGATCTCTCAGACGGTCGATTTAGGTTTGAATAAGGTTGAATATCTGCGATCAGCAAACATGACGGGACGGATGTAAGAAGGCATAATTGCTTTTGAAACTCAAACAATTCTGGATATCCGTACGAATATCGGGATTAAAAAAATTGGCTGAAGGAAAAAGTTATCGGTGACGTCCCTTCCCCGCAGCTCTGATTCTACGGTTCGACTCAGCAATATATATATATATATATATATATATATATATATATATATATATATATATATATATATATAACTATGCATGTGATTATTTGTGTTTCCTGTTTGTTATTCTGCTATTCGATGACAGCTGTGCATAATCAACCAATAAGTAAAATACTGCCAAATGGTATGAAGAAGTGAAAGACGTGATGATGAGGTTTTGGGGGAATTGGCCTGAAAATGTGGAAATGGAATTGGAAGATCAAGGTAAAGAGGAATAAATAAAAAATTTAGGACCAAAAACGATCGCTTTCATCTTTTCACTTTGATTTTTCCCGAAAAGTAAATGAAAACAAGAATGGACATTCAGGGAAAATAGAAATAACAAGCTTTGCTGTAACAGGATCAATGTCAACTCTTCTGTTCCAACTGAATATGATTCCAGCAACGTTTGTATTGTATTGAATTTGAATAAATTGGTGAATATAAAAGGTTCGTCAGTTTGACTCAGTCGGTAAGAGAGTCGACTGCCAATCATTTTTGTTACAGGTGAGCTGAAGGGAGGTTCTGTCTGTGGCTCACGTAGTTGAGTGTAGTCTACAGACTGGTGTCGTCCTTAAGATAACTGACAAGATCACTACAGTGGGCTCTCTATATGATATCCTGCTGAATGATTTGGTCACCCATGCAGATACTGACCAGGCTCGACGTTTCTAAACTTCGATGATAATACAAGAGTATATTCAACGCAATTTGGTTGTAATCGCTCTTCTTCTCACCTACTCACTCAACATTGGATTATTGATTTGATATCACCGTAACAGCATGGTTCATACAAGTAATATTACATGAATAGTCTCATATTTGTTTTCCATCACCTGTGCGTGTAAATGATTCATTGACTCTTTGTTATTAAAAATTTATTGTTACATTTATACCTGCAGTCTTTTCCTTCCTTTCATGTAAAATGCCTCATTTTAGACAGAGGAATTAGGTACTTGGATATATATATATATATATATATATATATATATATATATATATATATATATATATATATATATATATATATATCAATACCTTGAACTGCACAATTTTGATTGGTGTACGTTTTAATGCGACAGGGCTAAAATATTGCTGTACAAATTAATGTAACTAAGTATAAGCTAAAAATTACATTAGTTTGTAATAAGACCTTGAACCGTATGGAAATCTTAACTGCACTATTCAAGTTATACACAGTGCCTTCTGTAAGAAATTTCAAAAGGTTATCCAAAGCCGCTATGTTGAAGTGGCTGGGCTCCTGCTCAGAGGCTCTGTGTAAACACACACGCACATGGTGCTTTCTTCTATTTGAGGGTTGGTAGAACAAGATCAACCTTCAAAAACTGGAAGACCTCATTTGTATCGAAAAGAGTCCAATATACATATGCAAGATACATAGGAGTAGATGTGGCTTGATAAAGAAGCAAGCAGGGTCAGAGATTTCATCAGGAAAAATCATTTGAAAATTAAAACGGCAATTTGCATTGCCAGAATGTCAGACAACCACTAGACACTAAGACTCACTACGAGATAATTGTACCACAATTTGAACAAGTTCAAAAGACACCAAGGTTCGAAAGGTTTGGCAAATCCCAAGGAAGGTATATGCCTGAGGCCAATTACATATATATGGGATACTCACAGCAAATTTGTTTCACGCTTTTTCACGATCATCAAGTGAGTCGCCATGATATATATATATATATATATATATATATATATATATATATATTTTAAGAAATGGACATTTTGGTCTGGCAGAATGATTGTAAATTGCGTTATATTCCACAGAAACTCATCTTAAATAATCTCACGTTGTTAACCGCTTAATATATCATTCAATTTATACAAAGTAAATAGAATAATCAATGAAAGAAAATGGGGGTTCATTTTAACCCAAATTCTCATCTCATCTGTGAAAGCATTTATTCGGTCTCAGTTTTGTCAGTAAGCTGTTTAGCACAATGCTAAGTGCATCATTACGTTGAAGTATGCTACATATCGGTAGCATGTTCGATTCCTGCGGTATCCCCCATTTTCTTCAATTGTTTATTGAATTTGTGTTTTCTGAATAGAATCATACATTAACTGTGTAACGATGGTAAATAATTTCAGGTAAATTTCTATGGAATACAACGCAGTATATATATATATATATATATATATATATATATATATATATATATATATATATATATATATGTTATGTTTCCACCAACATTCTGTATTTGAATTGTGAAAGTATTCATCCAGAACATCCTGGTTATTTACAATACTATTAAGAGCTATGAAACTGAAATAATGTACATATATTTATGAAGAGAATTATAGAACATAGATTTATACATATATAATATTTATGTACTTGAAAAATTACTTCATGTAACTTACGACATTTTAGTCATTCAAGTTATCGTCCGATGCATTTTAGTTGTATGTTTTGATAAAACTTTTTTTTTCTGCATTTAGCAACTAATTCGTTTTATTGTAGTTCAAAAGAAGTTAATCACTAGGAAAATCAACAGTATAAAGTTTTTAACATATATTTGTGTGTGTTTTTTTTTATTTGGTTTTATTTTTATATTTTGAAAATCGATGTTATGGTTAAAATTCCTTTAAATCAAATTTTTCCCTTAATTTCCATTCATATTTAGATGAAGATGTACTATTTTTGTATTTCTAACTGTAGTTATTGAATATGAGTTTAAAGTTTGTATTTGAGGCACCTTTGTAGGAGTTTGATTCATTCGGGGTTTTTTATGGCTTTGAAAAAAATTACATATTTTACATTTTTGTTTATTGAAACAATCTTTCGTGTTTCTACTGCTGTGTTATCTATTATTCATTATTCTATTTTTTGTGATTTTCCTTAATTTTAACTATGCTATTAGAGCATGACTAGCTAACTTTAAGGGTATCTGTATTGATCATTTTATGTAAACTGTGATCATTGGGGAACTATTAAGAGTATTTAAAAATAATTTCCCGATGTTGGTTTTCATGTTTAAGCTAAAAGATGAATTGAATCATTCGATAGTTCTTTTTTTTTTCCATATTCCTATTGGGGTTGTATATAATTTTGAATTTAATTTGCTTAGTTTTGAAGCGTTTGAGTATGGTACTTTCATATTGTCAAATATTTATCTACTTGTACGATTGTTAGTCGTTTCTGGATTGGAATAAATATTTGTGCAATGATGCGTGGGTGATTTGAATGTAAGTTCATATGTGGGAGTATGTCATTTTCATTTCTAAAAAGGTCTGTTAGAAAAATTGTGTATGTTTAAACTAATGCATTTTATTTATATATCGAGAACCTTTGTTATAAACACAACACCGTAATATTTGAATAGATAGAGAAAGCAAGAGTGAAAAATACAATAATCAATGGTAAAATGATTATTGATCCATTATCGATTAGTATAACTACTCTATAAAGTGCATAATGTAATACTTTTTTTAAAAATAACAACAAATTTTGAATACATGTTTATTGAATACATAAAGATAATCTTAGCAACAATGACTTAAAACAAATGATTTATGTTAATGGATGAAAGTAAACATTTACTTTAAAAGAGCCCATTTATACTATTTGAATGATGAAAATGTGATTTTTGTTTCCTTGGAGAAAAGATTTTGCTTTTCTTTGCCCAAGCAAAGCTTTAAAAAAACTTTGGAACGAATGTTAAAAAATAATTACGTTTTTAGTGTCGATATTTCTGATCATTCGAAAAAAGATTTTTTTTATTACATTTGCTATGTAGTTTACTCTATATTCCATTGATAACATGTGGAGATCATATTGTCATATTGTCTGAAAATTATTAATCCCGAATTAAGGCGAAGTGTAAAATGATTCCGTTAACAATTAGATAAATGATTGATGAGATCCGTTCCTTTATTTCAAAATTTCGAAACAAGGTTAATCCAAAAAATTAATCTGTACAGTCAATTCATATATATATTGGCTAAAATATATACTGTCCTATTTTAAAGTAAATGCTGGAAATTGATATTTATAATTTGGCGTACTTATTTATATACTCAATTATATATATATATATATATATATATATATATATATATATATATATATATATATATATATATATATATATATATATAATGACTGGGGTCAAACATATTTGCTTTGGACCAGAAACCATGCCTGATTTTTAAATCATCATCTGACAAAGGCTTCATCGGCGGCATAGCTTTGTTTTTCTTTACAGCAGCATGGGTATGAAATGCCAAAATGTTGATGCTCAATATTATTTATCTCTGCCAACAAAGTTGGAAGAGGTATATGTTTTCACTTGTGTCTGTCGGTCTGTTTGTACACACAATATTTCATTGATTTTTTTTTAAGTGTAAATCATAGGATAAGGGAAAATTGGTTGAATTTTGGAGTAGACCCAGGATTTCTTTCGATTGAGTGATATTGTTTCCATACATGTATTTACTTTCGTTGATCAACACAATTCCATACGAATTTCTCAATGAATATTAATGTCATACTGTAAGAGGGTGAGCCATGGACCAAGGAAAATTTGAGAATTGGTGTTGATCGCTTTTTCTTTAGCACCCCCTGCATCGTAGCTACATGGAAACTGTTTGTAATTTCATTTTCAGTATCAGTGACATTGTAGGAGTTATGTGCTTCCTGTTTTAGTGACTTGAAAACATTCTGCTGTTCTGGTTTAAATTTGAAGATTATTAATGATGATTTTGACAATTGGTGTCAGTGTTGCCATGAATGCATGTATGTTTCATTTGGCAGGAAAGGTCAAATAAAAAACGATAGCAGAAAAAGTATTACAGACCAATGTACTTTGTTCATTTGTCAGTGTCGGTCACCATGAAGCAAACAGAAAGAGGAGGAGGGATAAAGCAAACCTTGTGCCTGTGAGTTTGTGAGTGCTAAAGCTGTGTGTCCATGTGTTCGCATCACTACCTCTGCTGCTGGTTTTTCTACGGTGGGACGGATATAGAATTCAAGCATTTCTGATTATTCTCTCATATCAAAAAAGAAATTCTTTTCTACCCAATCTCGTCATATTGTTTGAAAATTATTAAAAACGGAAGATATCACCAATAGTTCAAAATCGACAAAAAATACATTTCTTTCAGTGTACACGTTTTTTGTTTTTTTTATTTGAAAGCAATTACTTTGATACTAATATATGTTTATATGTATGATTAATCCATGCAGAAAAAAACAGTTATTTTGACAGGCACTGTGGTAGTATATATAAATTTCTCTACATATATTCATAGTCCTCTGTCTCTTTCTCTCACTCTCTCTCTCTATATATATATGTGTGCGTATATGTGAGTTTGTGTGTGTGTGTGTACATATATCACACAAGCTCTCTACCTCTATCTATCTGACTGTCGATCTCTCTCTCTCTCTCTCTCTCTCTCTCTCTCTCTCTCTCTCTCTCTCTCTCTCTCTCTCTCTCTCTCTCTCTCTCTGGGGAATAAAAGATGTGATGTATCGTAATGGTTATGAGAAAGAAAACAGCCGAGCAGTCGTTGACTTTCTGCTGGAACTACTTAATGATCACTTCCAGTAATGTCCACGAGGAAGATATTTATCCACCTTTATCTTTGATAGGGCGTGTAACGAACTGTTTTGACGAAAAAAACTCGTCACTCTTATGTCATGGTAGATAACCGTAAAATGGGTGTATTAGAGGGACAGAGTGTGAGAGATCAAGGGCTCTTGGGGAGGTCACAGATTGGAGCATCATAAAAGCATTGAGTACATAAATAAAACATTTTACATCTGCTGTCAACCTACACATTTGCCACTGTCATATAGACACGCACACATACCAAATATATTTCAGTATTAATTAGTGATAATACAATTTGATGATTGAGCAGTAGGCGGGGAGAAAAGAGAAGAATGAAAAGATGAAAGATCATGTTGCGGCAAAAAACAGAGCTGAAAACTGGAAGCAGATGCACATACATAAAAATAGCAGCAATATATGTATATATGTATATGTGTGTGTGTGTGTGTGCGTGTGTATTGATATATATATATATATATATATATATATATATATATATATATATATATATATATATATATATATATATATAGCAATAAAAGTTTATTGTTCAAGCCTTTGGGCAATTCATGTACAGACCTCGTCGGTTTAACACCTGTAAAAACTTGGAAAACTATCCTGGATCTACGTTTACGGAGCCAAACCATCATCATATTTATGCGTCTATAAATATCAGTTAGTTATTAGATATCGTTACACTGGCTTTCATGAAAATGAATATATTGATGTAGAGTGTTACATTGAACAAGAATGAACATGGGTACACAGAAACAGATTGATGGATATGAACAGACTAGAATACATATTAGATACATATGGAAGTACACGTCTTTACCCTTTAAATCGTTAGACCGAATCCTGAAGAGAAGAAGGGAAGATAGAGAAGAATAGACTGAAATAAACTGATAAATAGATAGACCTACTAATCAGAAACTATAGATTGAAAAAAAAATTAGATAATTTATCGGAATTATGAATATGTTTATTCTACGGACGTGCACACATGTTTATGCATATGTAGAGGCACGCACTCGTGTATGTGTGAGTGTCTGTGCACTTGCATGTTTTGTATGTGAGTGCTGTGTGTCCGTGTGCGCGTCCCTGGCCGAGAAATGCTAACGCAGAATCCAGAAGAAGAAAAGAAGTGGGTAAGATCGGAAGAAACCTCAGAGTTGCGAAATGTAACGGAATGAAAGAGATAGCGGCAGCAGCAGCAGCTGCAGCAACGTTGGAGCTGCAGCAAATATTCCTCCCGTAGCCGCCGCCGCCGCCGCTACCGATGCTCCCGCCGTTGCCGTCGCAGCAGCACTAGCAGCAGCAGCAGCGACTGCAGCGGCTGAGTGACATTGTGCGAAGAGGCACCTACCACGTTCGCTTCACCGCAGTCAACTTACAAAAAAGAGGAATAAAACTCTGACCAATGATTGGACAGTATTATTTTTGAAAAAAGAAAAAGAAATCAAACTAGAAGAAAATACAAATAAAAAACGTGCAAAAATTGAGAGAAGGAAAAAAGAACCATTTGATGGAATTATATCGCCGTATTCCTGGGATGTGACTGTGGATTTATTTATTACTTGTCTCGACGTTTTCGGCTTGTGCTTTTTCAGTTTCGATTTTATTACCCATTCCTTAGTTTTACTTTCAGTTTTGTTCATACCGTGTTTCCGTGTTTCACTTTCACTTCTCCCCATTCCATATTCCCTAGTTTTACTTTCACTTTAGTCCGTTCCTTCTCTCTTTCTTCCCTTCATTTTTTCTCTTGACCCCACTTTTTTCCTCCCCTTCCTTTCTCCCCATCCCATTATAGAACTACCTCTATCTTCCTTCTCCTTCTGTTACTATCGTTTTCTGTTTTTTTTTCTTTTCAGACACACCCACGGTTGAACCTATCAAAAATTACATTCCTCATTTCTATTTTTTATTTTTTTCCAATTGCATCTCTTTTGTATGAATATTTGTCGGTTCCTTATTTGTTCGTCAATTGTAAACTCAAGTTAATAACTTTTCTCTTTCTTTCTCAAATTCTGGTCTTTTTTTTTTCTCTATTCGTTTTTCATTAAAACCTTTTTTTTCGTTCTGAGATTTTCTTTCTACCAAATTTCTACAAATAAAGAATTCAAAAATTAGTCCAACAAAATGAATTATTACACCATGAAACTAACAAAAAAATGAGAGAAAAGGGAAATTAAACAGCAACATCAACAAAAACGACGGCAAAAATTTTTAACGACTAAGAGTGATAAGTAAAAAAACGAGAGAAAACTCCGTAAACATTTCTTTTTCTACTATCAAGACTCAACAGGGAAGGATAACAGACCCTAAGGAAAAGGATATTATCTGAGGACTGTATGAATCAGGTAAGGCTTGAAATTCAACATTTCTAATCTGTGTCCTATTCTTTTTTATGATGCTTTAAACAATGAAGGAACTGAAAATTCTTAACAATGTTTCAGACAATTGTTGCTTAGATTCTTCACGCGTAGTTTAATGTCGATATAGGCGAATAAAGTTTATGTTGAGATCTTGGGAATCTCGGAAGCGATCAATCTGATGTTTGATCCATCGATTATCTCTCTCTCTCTCTCTCTCTATATATATATATATATATATATGTTAACGTTTATCTGTCCATTTCTATCCATCAATCAATGCAGATAAATATATATATATATATATATATATATATATATATATATATATATATATATATATATATATATATGTATATATATATATATATATATATATATATATATATATATATATATATATATATATATATGCATAGGATTGTATGTATAAATTTTGGTCAATTCGTCAAGTAAGTCACAGCTCATATCTCCTGAATTATATCTATATATTTACACACACACATCCACGCGCATATATATATATATATATACATATATAAACACAAACACACACACACACATACACACACACACACACGCACACACACATATATATATATATATATATATATATATATATATATATATATATATATATTTCAATCGGTCCATATTTTTTCCATCAATCTTTTTCCAGGCACATACATTTTCTAACATATCAAGTCAAATAAGAAAGACTAATGCACCTATACATGCATTACATACATGAATTTTTACGTGGTTCTCAAAAATTTGGTAGCAAAGGTTGCACTTAAAAATCATGAAAGAAAATTCAGTAGATATTCTTACTTCTATTTTGTCATTTCCTACGTCTGTATCCATGCACAAATAAAGTAGCGTTGTGACGATACCCTTGGCTATTTAAGTGAATTGTTATAATGAATTATCCGTCAAAACCTGCATATTTTATACGAACTAATACGAAAAAGTTGCTTTTACCAGTATTTACTAAGTTTGTCATTGTCTAGCAGACTGCCAAATGAGAGCAGGTGGGAAAATATGAGATTTTGTTGACCCAATATCCCTCGCTAGGAGAGCCTACCTCAGAAATCAACATTCTTAATCCTGACTTTTACTGCGACACGAACACCAAGCATTGGTTTTGGAAGGACATATGCATTCTTACTTTCATCTCTGCTTAAAAATCACCACAGATCTGGATCTACAAAGTATTAGAAAGTAACATTTCGTAATGCACCTTAATTGCACCAACAAATTGAATAAAGTAAATTTGGGGATATAAAGATGTCGTTATAACGAATCTGCCGTTAAAACAATTTGTCATTGAAGAGAATATGCTATTATCAGGGGTCGGATTTCACATGAAGTGTATCAATAAAGACCCTCAAAATGCAGGTGAAAATGACATTTAACCACGCTTTCATAGTTTAATGCCCCATATACGGGTTAGAGATTGCAAATAAAATGAATCAATCAAGAAGTAATTATGCTAACTATATTCACGAGTTTCTCTTCTGATTCGGTGAGGAGTTCATATCTATTTTTCAGTTTGAGCTGGTAGAATCTAATGAGCTTCGTGCTTAGTGGTTGCGCTTTGGTGCCAAACATTTGTCTGCCTTCTTTTTTTGGTGTTAATTCGAATCTGATCCCTTTTCAACCTCTGGACGTCACGAGTCAACAACATGGATCCCCAGAGATTATATACGGAATTGCAAACGACAGAAAATAAGATAGCATGATGAAATAGATAAGTTCAGAAAGTACAGGCTCTAAGACGCCAATGGTTGAGTGGTTTGGCGAATTTTGTGGAAGGTCCATGTCCAGCAATTGGCACTAAAGAGACAATGATGACGATGCATGGTTTTATGCATTTAATCGTTTGGTGAACATACTAGTGAATTTCTTAGAAAATAACATAGATGTGCAAAAATGAAAGAATAGTTCATTAATGAAATGCTTACAGGAACAATCAATTTAGCTGGCATTATTTTCAGAGTTTACCAATCTTAGTTAATTTTTTCAATAAAGCATTTAGATCTTCATGAGCTGTTTTTGCAAACTAATCTCCGACAATAACCTAGAAAGAATATAAAAACAAACTTGCCATTAGAACGAGTGTAGTATTAATGAGTGTCTTACAACAAGTGCTGTTATAACAAAAGCTTACTATATATTCATCTAGCAATTAACCTGAAAATCAATATATCTAACTATGTAATTTCTGTTTTTATCTACTGCACAAGAATATACTTCTATATCAACTTACGTTTCTGTGACCTGCTATGTTGCTTTAGACAGTTGTTTAAACCTTACCGACTCCATAGGCTGGCATTTGTTTTTAGGCCAAAAAAGTATTTCAAATGTTGATTTTATAGATTCTATCCGCTCAGAAGATTGGGACAACATAATCACCTATTTACACCTACCTTTACGTTTCTTCTCAACAAAGCCAGTCTAGCTCAATACGCAGACATATTTGTAACAGGGTTCCCTCGATATTTGGAAATAAAGCCTTTCTAATCTTTTTGAAAGCTAAAATAGTGCAACACAAAAAACAATTATCATTAATTTACACGTGTAAACATTTTGATCGTTTCCAACCCCCCAAAATGTCTTCCCTTTTGTCTGCCAGTTTTGCGCTAGGAAACGTAACATCCTTACGAGCTCTCTTAGGCTTTTCTGATACTTAACAAAACATCGCTTGCATATGCTTAAATAAATCGAGGCTCAGACAAGGTTGAAAGCTTTCTCATCTTGAGGTCTTTCGTAAAAATGAAGATGCTTGAAGCGACTTTTTGTAAAGCAGGGGAAACCTGTATTCATATTATAAGGTCGAATGAAAGAAAAAAACTTGTTAATTCATATTTTTACTAAATTTCGGCACACTATTTGACATAATGAAGATCTGTCAATCCATCTATGTATTTCAGTCTGTTAATCTATCCATTATCTTTCGAAGACCATTTCAAAATTTAACTTTGTTAGTTTTCTCAAAGCCCTGCACTACCACATACCCACATGCTGCCTTGAAAAAAATGAAAAACAAAGGCTATGTAACTCTTACAGACGCTCTGAAACGTTGTAATTCATTTGTATTTATCAATGTTTTGTCGAAGCTAGCTTAGTCTGACACATGTGTTCAGCACCTGATGTGTACAAAACTTACAACATAATAGTTACGGTCTGTTTGACTAGGTTGTTAACTCTTACCCCTCGGTAAGGCACCAAAACTAGTCAGATAACTAGAGAGTCTTGATAGAGGGGGAAAAGAGTAGAGAAAGGGAGAGAAAAGGGGATGAAAGAAAAAGGAAAAAAGTAACTCAAACATCTGCTAAGGAAGAATGTTCCTGCACCAAGAGAAAGGAGAGAATCGCTACGTCGACACTTGCCAACCTATTACACATATATAAACTATTTACAAATATACTCACATACTAACATACAATCTACATAGGATTCCAAAGGGCCACTCAATAATAGACCACATGTATACAATAAATCAGCTAATCAAAAATTCATTAGAATTCACCAATGTATCCCGTTTGGCCTTAATAGATTATGAAAAAGCATCCAACTCAATATCTTCACCTCAATGTGAGATGAAGATGCTGACGAGAATTACATAAAAATCATTTGGAACATACGCAAAAATAGCACTGTACTACTTAGAGAAAAAAGACGCCTCAATAATAAGGGAAAATAGCTCTGCTATAATCAGTGAGAAAGGCACTGCAATAATTAGAGAAATGGCACTGAAATGATTAAAGGAAATGGCACGACAATAATTAAAGGAAATGGCAATGCAATAATTTGAGAAATTATCATTGCAATAATTAGGAAAAAATGGCACTATAATAATTAGCGAAAATTGTAATGTAACACAGAAAATGGCATTGCAATGAATAGAGAAAATGGCACTGCAATAATCAGAAAAGCATCCCTGCAATGAATAGTGGAAATGGTACTGCATAAATTAGAGAAAATGGCACGTCAATGATTAGAAAAAATGGCATTGCAATATTGAGATAATATCTATCGCATAAAAATATGAACAACATAAAGATAGGGGAAGGAGTAAGACAAGGGGATACAATATCTCCTGTACTGCATCTTTAGGAAAACCGAATCAGAGTGAATGGGAATGAACATAGACGGAGAATGTTTAAGTCACTTGAGATTCGATGACGTTTCTGTGACGTCAGAAGCATCGGAAGAATTACAAGGCACCTTCACTGATCCAAATCAGAAAAAAAAGTAGGCTTGAAGAACAAACCAAAGACAAAAGTAATGTTCAACGATAATGTATCCAACGAGACTATGAGAAAATTCTGAGCGATGCTCTAGATGGGGTTAATGAATACATTCACCCAGGACAGAGAAAGATGATGAGGAAGGACCATGAAAGCGAAATATAACAACACATGACGGTTGGCTGGAAATGATTTGGGTTGTATAGAGACAAGAGTATGTTAAAAGCTCACAATGGATGCATTATTACCAGCTATGACTTATGGATAAAAATCACGGGAATGAACAAAACGAAGTGAAAACCAACTTTCATTAAAAAAAAAATGCTTGGGTTAACTTTAGGAAGAAGATCAACATGGATCAGAGAGAGGGATACAATGAAGGAGATTATACAAACAATTAAATAACAAAAATTGATATGGGCTGTCAACTTAGCAAGATGAGATACTGCTGGTGAGGCATAAGTCACAAACGACGAATACATGATTATAACCTAGGGACTTTCTTTCCAACCACCCTGTATATTCACTCAAAAGATACCGATTTTTTTCACTTTTTACATAATAATGAAATCGACTTTTTTCCGTGTCGTAGTTTATTGACGCTAGTGTAGCAAGTCCGATGCTTACTGAGTACTCCAAAATTGCAGCCTAGTACCAGACCAGGTTAAGCTTAGAAAGTGAGAAAAAATGAATTTTCCTCTCCCAAAAATCTGTGGAACTACATAGTCGATCCGGAAAAGTCATCAACAACTAATTTGCAGATGACGGATTTTTCACTAATTGCAATTCTCTATCAATAATATTTCAGTTTCATTCTGATTGATTGCAGTTCAACCATATGCATTAGATAACTTGCTATGGATAACTTGCAAAGGATTATCTTGCAATGGATGGGGACTCACATTTAATGGGTTAATGGATTCACACACACACACACACACGGACATGTGCGTATAAAGACTTGCGTACATTTATGTACATACATACACATACACTTATGCAGTCAAATAACTATGGACAAACTAGTAAACCTTTCAAATAAATCCCTACGGATATACATGCATGTAATCAGTCATGAAAAAGACTTAAAGTAAAGAATTCCAATGGGAGACATTCGCAACCAAAATGACATGAAGTGAAAGAGCAATCATCATTAATCTATATAAAGTATATCAATGTTCTCAGATACCGAAAGGGTTATGATGGTATGTTGGACCCAGTTGTCGGAGATTGAGGTGGTGGAAGAACAGGAGGCGAGTATACGAGACGGAAGAAGAAAGTACGCGCTACCTCCACAACAACTCGATGCAAAAGAAATACTGAACGCTTTTTTCAGTTTTTCACTTTGTTTCATACAAATGAAGAGTGGCATATACTCCACTTTCATTAGAGTAGGGATACTTGTATACACACACACACACACACACACACACACACATACATATATATATATATATATATATATATATATATATATATATATATATATATATATATATATATATATATATTTATATATATATATATATATATATATATATATATATATATATATATATATATATATAATCTGGAAAGGTTTAACAACTTTCAACACTAAATATATAAGAAAACATTTTTCAAAACTTTGTGTATATACATATATAGGTGCGTGTGTGTGTATACATGTGTGTGTGTGTGTGTGTGTGTTTGTGTGTGTGCATGTGTATAAGTATATTTAGGTAGCAGTTTTTCATTCGGAAAGAGTTATTTTAAAAGGGTTGTTAGCTCAATTTTCAAAGAAAAACGAATAAACAATTAAATAAACAAACCTTGTCAGTCATTTTCAATATATATATATATATATATATATATATATATATATATATATATATATATATATATATATATATATATATATATTGTACTTTGGTAATACCAATCACAAATTGTTTTGCACGATTTTCAATTTTTAATGGAAATCAATACGTGATTTTATACTTACTCTGTTTTTGTACATTAAAATTTTCTGGCGGTCTGGATTTTTATTTTTATTTTTTATGTAATACGTTCTGCATTCTGGATTATAAAATTATTGGTGTTGCAGTTGTTTAAAGATAATCGAGAAAATGTTAGTGGTATCTAACCTCGTGAATAACTGAGTGTATGGCTTTAAGGATGGATATTTATGAATATTTATAATGAATTCAGAATTACAGTGGACTATATATATATATATATATATATATATATATATATATGTATGTATAAAAAAAATAGCTGTATCTATCGAAAATATTTCCTCATTACAAATCAATTGAAGACTACCAAACCTAAAAAAAGCGTTAAGAAAAAAAATTATAAGTATTTTGGAATTATTTTGGAAATGCCAGAGATTGATTCCGATATTGGTGAGTTTGTGATACTGAATTCATTTTTTAAAAAAATGTTTCGGAACATTTTACAGATCGGAATTCCGCTAATATTTCAAGATCAAAGAAAATTCTTGAATAGAAGAGAGTTCTGTTGATCCAGTCAAATTTTTTTGGGCAGATTGTCAATACAGAATTTCAATTGGGAAAGGAATATTAGAATCAAGACCCTTTTATGATATGTTCTAGGATCTTATACCTTTTTTTAATCCAAGGAGATACACGCCAACTACACATACACACACACAAGTACACACACACACACACACACACACACACACACACATTTCTATATATATGTATGTATGTATATATGAAGTTTAATGATGGAAAAAGTCTTTATTTTGTACAACTAATGTTTATTTTCTAACATAATCTCATTCCTTGCATTTGATTCAAAGCAATTCTCATACACCAAAGTGTGCAGCATACAGCTATTTTGGAAACTGTCAATAATGCAGTTATTTATGAATTATTTCTTATTTCGGAAATTCAACAATGCTAAATTCAAAAGAAAGTATTTGAAATGGAGAACTGTTATGAATCAGCATTTAATGGGATTGTCTTAAGTGGGGTATTACTATACGTATATATATATATATATATATATATATATATATATATATATATATATATATATATATATATATATATATATATATGTGTATGTATGTATTGGGGTGAAATAGTGTGAAGGGAGGGAGAAAAATTCAACTTATACATCTTCAAATTGATTCTGTGTTTTCCATTGTTATCTTTCAGACATTGAGACATTTAAAAGCTTAGGAAAAACCTTGCCTTCCTTATTCTGTAACTTGACTTTCCTCTCAACACGTAACACTTTTCCATCAATCATATAGATTGAACATTATACAGATCGAAATTCACCTAATAACTGTGTCAGGCTACGGACAAACATGCACAAAAAAACAAACTTTATATATATATATATATATATATATATATATATATATATATATATATATATATATATATATATATAGACAATGTAGACAATCAACAGCTCATGTTTTGTGTGTGGGTGTGTGTGAGAGACAAGAGAGAAAGACGACTTCTATTCGGCTTTTTGTTTTCCATCTATCTGTATAATGTATAATGGACAGAGTGCTTTCTTCCATTTCACCGGTCTTTAACAATGATTTCTTCCACTCTAGAGTAACAATTTTGATTTAAAAAATTTTTTTCTGCCAATCAATGGATCAATAGCTGCTTTTCTGAAAAAAAGATTTCATTAAAATTCAACTACATTTGTGAGTCTTAACATAGAAAACTAGTTCTCCAACAAACGTAAGAACTTTTCTCATCTTTACGAGAGACGCATAAATGCTTACAAAAGGTTGTCTTTTGAATCGTCTAACTTGATTCTCCTCCTAACGAGTGAAACCGTTTCTCTCAATTGGCGCCTTGTTCTTTGCTTGGAATAAACAATTCCAAATCTCCAAGGCAATTAAAAAATTTGACTTGACTTAATTCGTGCCTTGTGATGCACGCCTTTCAAATTTACACGTAATATTTTTTCAATGACACGAACAGATTTGAAAGTGATAATTAGTTTTTTGTTCTTCAAATATATATATATATATATATATATATATATATATATATATATATATATATATATATATATATATATATGCGTGTGTGTGTGTGCGTGTGTGTGTGTGTGCGTGTGTGTGTGTGTTTAGATGTTACTTTAGCTATAAGGAGATTGTTTGATATTTTGAATATAGTGTAAATAGATACAGAGACACATCCATATCTCTCTATATGAGTGTGTTTATATGTATACATATATAAAGATATATATGTATTCATCGTTAAAAAATATATATAATTGAATTTCTGTGATCTTTTTAAACAATCTAGTCAGAGGGAAAAGTCTTTTATTCTATTGGTTGATGGGAATGTATTTTTATCAAGATATATTATTACTGACAGCGAAACAGAAATCTCACAATGTTAATCATATAAGTATATGCATGTATAGATGTATGTGGATGTGGGGTTATACACGTCATGCTATTTCATAATACTTAACATGTAACTGAAAACAGAATAAACGAACCAAGGTTGAGTTTTAGCTTAGACTGCTCATGTACACCTAACACTAAAACGCTTGGGAATGGCATGAATCCATATCCACACACACTGAAGCCCTCCTGAAAAATGGCTTGTTTCTAGCATGTCAAGGTGATTGACGAAGGTCTTAATGAGTGAGCAGTAGGGCAAATCATAGGTTGTCATCTTTCTTCAGAGCTTCTTGTAGATTCCATTTATCATATAGATGGAGATGCGATTAAAAAGATGTGTCACGAACGAAAAATACAAACATTCTTGTTTATTTTCTATAATTGTCGAAAGAGGAATCCAGAGTTTACAAAGACGAGACGGATGTTTAGAGTGAGCACAAAGGCAAGATGTGCTCAAGACGAAAAGCCAATGCTGAAATGCGTGGGTGCTGGCTGAAACCCAAGTGGACATGTCTTCTGCTGCTATCTCTGCATCGATTTCCCCTTCGCTGCTGACTCTGTGTCACTCCCGTCTCTCCTGACCAATAAAATTAGGGCAAGGCTTTCCTTTTTTACTCACTTGAAATATTTACAATAATCAACATTCCAAGGCGGGTCTCATTGGCGTCAGCAACCAACAGCTCAAATTTGACTAAAAAATACCTCGCTAGCCATATTTTTACATTATATTTTCGCTGATTTGTCCCTAATCACGGCCACCAAAAACAACACGTTACATTGTTAATACAACTTCCCTGTATCTTTGGGCACTTCTTGGTATCTTGAGTGACATCTATAAAACACGGGAGTGGAACCGGAATAGGGAAAGAGCAACGCATGCCTGTTGGTCAAGTTGTCATCTGTTGACGAAAAGTGATTCACCTGTTGAACTAATGTTATGAAACAAACGATGTCACATGATCAAACCCATGACATTGTGATTGTGATGTAGCCATGCATATTTTATGTTTCCGGTGAGCTACGGTGATGAAGTTGTCATCATGAAGTGAAGGATACATGTCATCGAAAAAAAAAATTACTGGATACATACAACAAAAACATTTGTGGAGAAATATAAACATCTAGTTTATTCCTTTTTTGCTAACTGCACTTTTGATTCCTTTTGTTTACCTAAGACGTAAAACCAATTGCAACAGTTCGACAGATTTTACCGTAGCTACACGAAGTATCTGCTGATTTCAAAGTTATATTTCTGGGTGAGAAAGAGCCAGACTTATACTTCAAGTGTTATCACAATGCGACTTTGCCTAATACTTCTCTCATTCTCTCACTGCTTGTTTCTTTCCTTAATCTTCTGACTAGCTGTATCAATATGTTGCTTTCTTCCTTTTTTTCTTATCCATTAGCTTTTCTTTCTTCCTTTCTGACCAGCAAGATGATTCGGCAGCAAAACCTCTTCAATTGCTTGATATCCTTAAGCGTCTCCATATTTATTGCCAATTTTCTGCCTTTGTTTTGTCAAATCTAATTAAAAGTATATATACCAATTGGGTTTCCAAACCACTTGGACACGATTATCACTCCGAGGCGCCAAAAGATTTCAAACAACTCAGACCTTGCTTTCAGCCTATCAGGTTTAGCAAAGCAGATGAAATTTCAGGCGCTCAATCGTATTTTGCTTTAAAAACCACTCTCCCATCACTACCATTCGGACAATAATTACCGTGAAAGCTTGTTACACACGAAATGAAGGGAGAGAATGTATTTTGTCTGGCATCTGATCCAAGACCTTCTTTCCTCAAAAAATCGACACCCGAAATTTTTATTTCAACCTGAGCTTGCGATGATACGTGTTCATGTCTACATACACGCACACAAATCTCATTTGAACACACTTACATCCCCCACATACATATGAATATATGTATGTATAAAGATTATAAAATGTTCACTCATTACAAAATTCACCTCGTTTCACTTTACTGAGATTATTCCAATGAGTGTTAATCTGAACTTCTTTTTCTTCTATTGCAGTGAGTGAACTTACACATCCGTCAATTTCAAAATTTAACGTTTTTGTTCTGTAGTTATCTCCCTTGGTGATATTTATTCATTTGTTTTGTACAACCAGTTAATTACGTTTTAAATCTATATAACCGTAATTATTTATCCCTTCTTCATACATTCAGGTTTATAATCTATTCAAAGTGGCATATTATCCATTATAAATGGTTTTTCAGTTTGATACAAATTTTGTCTCATGAAATAACCACATTAAAAAGTGATACAGCGTCAACTATGCAATGAGTCAATAACATTTTATCATTTTTACAAATCAGCATTGGGTAGTGCTAAAGAAAATAATTATATAAAAACATGTATATGAATTAATACATATCTATTTATCACTGAATATCTTAGATATAGAAAAATAGAAAAATAATACATGTATGTAATATTTCTAAAAATCATGAATGCGTTATATTGTTTCAAGCTACCTCCCTTCATTATACGGAAAATGTATCACTTTGCCTATTTAGCATGTATTAAATAAAAGAATTAAACAAAATGGGGCTTCCGCGGGAATCAAACCTGAAACCAATATGATAGCCGTTTTAACGTAGCGTAGCGTCGCTCTAACCATTGAGCTAAACAGTCGCCCGGTTAGTCAAAGGCCTAAAAAATTATTAGATGTTCAAAATCTCTTCTGCTTCATTCACTGTCTATATCTCCACTATTTGTTTTTCAATGTTTTATATCATTGAGAAATGGATACATAATCCGACAGAAATAAAAGAGACAGACAAACAAAATAATATCGGTAAAGTATGGCTTAGCTTTCAACGAGTATGGTTGATCTATATTTATAGAGAGAAGGAGGAGAAAGTTCGAGAGAAAGAAGGGGAAAAACCTAGCATTTGACACTTTTTAGCAAGTTACCCTGCAGATGACCTCAGCAAGTTTATTCATGTGTATATGTCTCTCACTATATGTATATCTATTATTCGCAACTATGGAGATTACAGTAAATATGATGAATTAAGATGCAATATAAAAATAATGCCTGTCATTCAATACATCTATTGATGATTGTTTCAAAAGCTTCCAATGATTGTCGAGACAGAGCAGCAATTGGAGAGATAATCCAGAAAAGTCCGTCGTTTAGACATGGCAAAGATGAACATAACTGCAATCAGCATGGATGGAGCCGGGGAAAGTCTTTGCCCAGCCGTGGAATTATGGTGTGATATGTATGTATGTGTGTCATGTACACATATGATCATGAAGTAGAGGATTCGCTACACAAACACGTTTATGTTTCTACCCAATTTCAGCTTCTTCAGGCGAACGATTTTAGATCTACATTTCTGACGTTATTGGATGCGTGTCTATTTTTCTAGGATGTAGAATTTTCCTCTTATTCTATTTATACATCTTTTCTTTTTTTTTTCTTTGTTTCATGGTTGGTCAATGCTTGTTTTGTTTTTGTTTTATATGTTGTAGATACTTTGCTTGCTAGTAGTTACAAAATATAAAACAACAGGGGATACTGTAGACATTTTCCTTATGAGTATGTTGTTGGAACATCAGCTCTCTGTGATATGTTTCCTCTTTGAGAGTACTTTTTTTTACTTGCATCCATTTCCCAGCAATAGGGTTCAATTTTACATAACCTCAATTGTTGGATAAATCATTCTATGTGGGTCTATTTCCACATATGTAAGATGATTGGAGTGGCTGGCGGTAAAGACTAAAAATAATGTTAATAATAATGCTGCTACTACTATTGTTAATGATAACAAGAGAAATAACATAGTTACGGTGGTTAGTTTTTAGACTACCTATGTGTGGGATGTTAAGTCATGTTTTTGAATAGAAATTTTAAGCGATGCCAGCACTTTATCGTTACTTCATTTTTTTCTATTTAATTTTTCTGCTTTTGAGGTTGTATTCTATCGGCAAAAATGATGATTTTAAATTTCTCATTTAGGCAAAAGTAAAATTGGGTATCAATTTTCTAGCATATGTGTTATTGTTCCGATATTTTCTATTTTACTGAGGGTTTGAGATTGCTATCAGTTGGTCTCCAATAATATATCGGCAGTGATGTAATGTTTTTGTATTTTTCGTTTGTAAATGAGGATATTTGGTAGGCTAATCTTAGTTTAAAGGGTATTTTCGATATTCCCATAAAATATTTCACTTGTAAGGGTTACTCTTTGGTTGATATTTTAGCTTGGTATACAATATTAGATTTGAGACTTTTTTTTTCACAATTGGTATCCGTTTCTATTCGTTCAATTGCAATTGGACATATTGTTGCTTTCTCCATTGGTATTATTCCTAATTATTCTATAGTTATGCTGTGTTATTAATTTATTAAAACTGTCCGTACAGCAATAACTAATATTCAGTTCGTTCTTAAATATTTTGCTCTGTGGGGTGCTCGGGGGGATTTGTCTTTTTATCAATTGGAGAAATGTTTTTCCTAAGTTGGTTTTTTCTTTAAGGTTAAATGGCAGTGTATACTAGATGATTTTCCTACCTCTGCTGTTGTGTTTTACTCCATTGGGTTTTACTTTTTCATCATATCTAAATTTGGTTTCAGTAAAACTGCTGTCCTTTCAGACTTTAGTATATTTACTTCTTACATCATTGAATACTGTTTCATTTGAGGTATTATATATTAATTTAGTTTCTATTGATTTGGGGATATTTTTAATGATTTTGTTTGGTTAGTTAGATTTTGTGTCAGTATACGTGATTAGAAGAAATTCTATTTCATGTGTTTTGTGGATATTATTATCTAGATTAAATGTAACATCCTAAAAAATTAAAATTTTTACGTTAGCCCCAATTTTAACTGTAAAGGTGATCTTTTTCATTCTTCCATAATGTATTTTTAAAAAATCTTTTAGCATTTTACGCACTGTTATTTTCTAGTAGGCCATTATTCCGGTAGTGTTCTATATTTTGAAATTTAGTTTTCTGGTGAAGTTATACAAAATATCCAAACTGAACTGGTCCAACATCTAGGCTTAAATCGGCACTTCCCTTAGGAAAAAAAAGGGACAAAATAGAATAAGAAAGTCTTACGCCCTAGGATGCAGCTCCAAAAACGTCTTAATAGGGATCTAAAATAAATTGAATCAGTCGCCTGAAGAAGCCCAAACAGACCAAAAACATGCATGTATTTGTGCAGCTAATCCTGTACTTCATCATATTTTAAAGTTATTCTATCTGAATGTTTAATGATAAATACGATACAAGTACTTTATGAAATAAACTATCACATATAAGATATTATATTGTATTTCTGATATATATGTATATATATATATATATATATATATATATATATATATATATATATATATATATATATATATATATATATATATATACTTTGAATCGTGCCTAACTTTGTACTTGACAGTGAATATGGTTAATTATTTACACTATGGCTGATAAACAAGCACTTCTGGAGATTTATAAAACCTCTACTAAACATCTCTTAAGTAAATATGATTTATTGACATCTAAATGTTCAATCTGAGAACCAAAGAAGAAAACGAGTCCAAAATCAAAACTCATCCGTCCCAGTGCAAAAGTGATTTTATGTCAGATTTTCGCATTTCAATGGGAAATTGAATGTTTTGCCGACAGAAAAAAATCTATTTCCTTGATTGATAGAAAACTAACTCATATATTTGACAGATTTCCACTAAAAATTTGATCATGAAGAAGAATTGGGAAAATGCTATTCTTTTATAAAAAACTAAGGAATTAAATGTACGAATTCATACTGAACTATCACCATTAGATCTGAAGCCATTTTAACTGACCTATTTTCCATGGCCATTTGTTGCAGAAAAAAAAATCGAAAAAATTCTTGCACCCGCTACAAAATGAAATCAGTTCCCCTTTAGCCCATGGTCCACCCTTCCAATATTGGAATAAATTCAGAAAATTTGCAAATAATGTGTGGAAACAGACAGACTGATACTGAGGCATTTATGAATATATATACATTGTCCAACTTCAATGCAGGGAAGCTACTGATTTTCTGAACTTTGGACTATTTTCTTTATGTATGAAAACATGTCTCCGTCCCCAAATCTATTTCGTTCTTTCTTAGTCTCCAAAACAATATCATTTCGGTTTTTTGAGAACATTTAAAGATACATAGAAGAACAAACAAACATGAGTGAATAAATTGAAATATACAGAGGAAATGAAAAAATATCACTAGATCGAATTGTATGTAGGCCAAGTATAAAAAAAAATATCACAAAGCCTGAATAATAATTTGCATCACTGGATTTCAAGACATTATCACAACAGTGTGCTGAAGACAAAATGAAGACAAAGCATGAATTTCAAAAAGGGGAACTTTACGTAACGTCATTTGGTGCTCAACAGGTGAAGTAACAAGAATATTGCGGTTCTTTGGCACTTAAAGTGTCAAGATCTTCGCTACAAGAGAAAATAATTAATGATAAAACCCATCAAGGTGATAGTTCAGTAATCACACATGGTAATGTGTCATACAGGAATTATCAAGCTTGATCTCTCAGGGTTGAACTTCAATATTTATCCATCTCACTGTTGATATATATCTACCCGTGTGCGTATAGCTATATATGCATAATGCAAACTGAGAAAATGCGTTTTAACACACATGCGCACACACACTTATATATATATATATATATATATATATATATATATATATATATATGTGTATATATATAGAGAAACAGAGATAGATGCACACTCATATGCACTTATATGATTTGTATTTTTGTGAGTGTGTATCTATATTAATTTGTGAGTCTGTTACTGTAACAGCAAAAACATCACATAATAGCGAGATTTTTATTAATACAATGCTCCAATTTGAAGAATAAAACATTTTGCAGTCCAATTTGCATCCAGATGATAACAGTGAACGGATTCGTTCCGATCATAATGATCCGATTTTTGTATTTTTTTTTTTCATGTTTGTTGCAAGAGCAGAAAAAATGGTATCAACACTGAAAGAAGAAAAAGAAATGAAAAGAATACTAATTGGTGCATAATGATTCCCGTGGAATAACGATACCTTTATCCGATGCAAAAAATATTATTCTTTTCATTTCTTTTCTTTTTCCTTTCCTACCATTGTACCACACATACGAACAGAAGCTTATTACGACACTGGCTTTACCTATAACATAAACCCTTCGAACCTAGATGCACCCAGCTTTGATCAGTTTTCACAACCAGTCATCAATACATCGGCCTAGGATGCAACGTGACGTCACTGGCTCTACTTAAATGGAACAGGTCCCTTTCCTACTCAATTAAACACTCAGTTTTAATTAACTCATATACACAGTCACTGATATTTCAAAACGCCAACTATCCACCTAATTATTTATCATATCCACCTACCATTAATCACAGACTACCTGATCATATTCCATTTTTTTGTACACCTCCACATTTCTTGAAAAGGGTAGCTTGGGAGAGACGTCTGGATGAAAAAAAAACAACAAAACATCTGTACGGGTCGCCTTCAGATGTTATCATTTTACCCCCTGATATATATATATATATATATATATATATATATATGAGAGCGTATATTTTTAAAAAATATTTTCGAAATGACCTGACGATCCGTCTCTCAGTCTAGACAGCGTGAATAGATTGAACAATAAAAGAAAAATGGAGCTGCCGAAGAAATCAAACCTGTTACTGAAGGTGAAGGCCAAAATAAACGCTTTATTCCCACTCTTCTCATCTTCTTCATTCACTGTCCATGTACGTACTGTTGTTTCTAAGCAGATGATCACATTATTTTGAAAAATGGATGTATAACTCGACAGAATATCAATGAAGGCGTTGTATTATTTGAAACTCTATATCAACAATAAGAAGATCCAATTAATCCTAAAGAGAAGAATGTATAACCAGTGCATCCCCTCAATAGTCACTTATGGAGCTGAAACATGGAACTTAACCAAGAGACAGACCCGCAAGTTGAGAACCATGCAACGTGCAAATGGAAGAATTATTCTGGGCCTCACATGGAGAGACCACAAGACAGCACAGTTCATCTGGGAAAAGACACGAGTCAGGGACATCATAGAATCCATTAAAAATCTCAAATGGCGGTGGGCTGGCCATGTTGCAAGAATGGCAGACAACCAATGGACATCGCGACTCACAACATGGATCCCCTGAGATCACATGAGCAACCGAGTCCGGCAAAATATTAGATGGAGACACGATCTGGACAAGTTCAGGAAATACTCGCTCCGCGACCCCCACGATAGAGAAGTGTTGCAAATCCTGGGGAAGGTCTATGTCCAACGAAGGACGTTAAAAGACGGATGATGATGATGATGATGATGATATGACCTCCTGTTGTTACATGGGGAATGAGTCACCCCGCCCAGACAGCATAAGTAGAATAAACAATTGAAGGAAAAAAAGAAAGTGGTTATTGGGAAGTTGGCTTACTCTGAAAATAAAATTAGCAACTGTACGGTGGAATGAAAGCAAACATAATAACCCTTCGTGGACACGTTCAAGGCTTGAAATACAAGTTTACGTATTTGGAAAAAAAATTACGTTGAACATTTTGGAGATAGTTGTCGCATACTAATGTGACATCTAGTCCGAGAACCACTGGATTAGAGTGTATCAGCTGAATATTTAATGTTGAAGAAAAAACAAAGTTAAAACCGGTGAAAACAATAGACTTTGTTTAATCGGCATATTTCTAGAAAAAGATTAAAACAATCCATAATTAGGAGCTGAAAACTGACAGAAAAATTGAAAAGAGAAAAATAAATGAGCAAAACATTAGGCATAAAGTATTACAAAAAATATAAAGAAGTAAAAATAGGAAATACAAGAAAATCTATTCGAATCTTCAGTTTTGAAGCTTCTTGCTCTAAACAGTTTTCATTGAGTTTTTTTTTAAATTTCGCATTTGCACTTGAAATGTCATCAGTATCGACCTACCACGACATTTGTGATCGTGTTTTTTTTTTGTTCGTGCATTTTTTTATTCTCTTTTATTTTCATCGTGCGATTTATTACAATCCACTTGCGCAGCTAGCCAGGGGATTGTAATGTGGAATTTTAGCACTTGATCCCCCTAGCAACAGGGATTTCACGAGCGTACCCTAGGGACTGGCTGATGTCAGGGGGGAGTAGTTGCGTTTTCGGCTGTCCGTTTTTAGTTTCGTTTCTATTTTACTTGATGATGTTTTGATATTCCACTTTCAGGGGATTGGACTTTCCCTGTTCGAATTCTGAGTGATCTAAACTTGTCTGCTATTTGCTCTTCTGTTCATTCATATAGATCGGCATAGCTAAGGTTATCCGACAGTCTACTAGGTTATGGTATGATTTGATTTTTGAACAAGTCACTGAATGAAAAAGATGTCTCTTCGATTAGTTCTTATTTGAATACATATGCCCCTTTACGCTATTTTTGCTTTACAAAAAAAGGGCTAAAAGTGAAAGTTGCATTCAGTGTTTATTTTGCTACAAACCATTATAGAGACAGCACATACCCCCCCTCTCTCTCTCTCTCTCTCTCTCTCTCTCTCTCTCTTTCCCTCTCTCTCTTACAACCCAGTATCCTGTACCTTCAACCAACCCAATCTCTGGAGCTTGACATACCATCATCACTATTTGTAAGTCTGGGAACGTTTTAAATATTTTCGGTAGACATTTCTGATAATTGCCTGGTCGCTTTACGCCATTTTGGCTGAAACATTCTCTGTTATAAGAACGTTTCACTTTCTGATAGCAACAGAAACTTGTACACGGGAAATTCAAACGGAATCTTTTCCAGTTATTACTAACGAATACTTGCCATCCACTCAATCAATGAACAGTGTGATTTTCTTGATTCGCTGTCCATAACACTTGAACCTTCCACCATTTTGACTCATCCAACATTTTAAATTATGCACTCTTTCTAGTAAATAAATTCAGTATTTTATCTGAAAACCCCATATTTCAATCCGTATACATACGTGTATTTTTTCACTTGTATTGACAAGTAGATCGTATATAGGAAGACTGGATCAAGTCGCACGTCATATGGCAATAATCTGCAAGCTAATCTTGTTGGCCATTGTTAGTGGATTCGATCCCTTCTGGATCTCCCACAGTAGTTGGTCTGATACCAAATCAGGCCAAGTTGACAAATATGAAAAACTCCTAATTTAATAAATTGTATAAGAAATAACGGATCGGGATGCACATAGTGTGGCCATGCCCGACAAGCTAAAATTGCAGGCTCAGATCTCCTTGAATAAATATATCCGTGGAATCCTTGATAAACTAACTACACACTTGGCTCAAAACAACTTACCTTTGCTTTCTTGATAGCATTTGATGACCTTTTGCCCATTGGTATGTCATAATTGAAGTTTCAGCGTTCTTGAGGGAAAATACCAAACCAGGGCCATGGTCCTTTTCCTACAGAGTTGAGTTCAGCATTTGTAATCTTTCTTTGATATACCCCTAACCTAAATATCAACATTCACATGTTGCATACGTATGTGGCTACTCAACGAGATTTTCCACATAGTTAGAAGATGAAACTATACATTTCAATCTTCAAAAAATTTACCCAACAGAATATGAATAGTCTGACATAGATAGATATGAATACACTGCTGCTCTGCACGCTGTCCAAGATTGAGAACCAATATAAGAGATTTGATATTCACATAGGTGAACACCTAATAGAAGTGACACAAACAACCAGCCAGGTCTGTTATCATACTTATTCATTTTTCATCGTCAAATACGCTTTCAGGGTAATCTACGTGAGTAAGCTTTTTGCTTTAAAAATATTGAATTATCTATAGCATAAAATAACACTCATTTAGAAAATATTATGATAATACACTATATGAAATAACAAACTTCATGTATTGGGACACTGCCCAAGAAATGGAATAAAGTTGTACATTAAAATCATAGCTCAAGGAGGATTGATCAACACTGCCGTGGAGCTATCTTAATATAAAAAACGAATGGTATATTACTGATGATCCCAACAAGGAAAATCCACACAGTTTGATTTGTTTTATCAGAAGCAACAACACACCTATTGGACTTGCACTATTAAACCCTCCCCCGACCAACAAGAGGACAAATGACACATTCAAGTACTCATGTATTTATCGAAAAAAATATTTTGAAGATATGAAAGTAAATCTGTCGACTTCTAAGGGACAGGGTTAACATGTATCGAAGTCAAGGTGTTCAGCTAGCACTTGGTGTTTTGTCATGGCTGATGAGGGTTTGTGATGGTTGCAATAAGTTGTCATGTGCAACAGGCAGCATCACACATAAATTGTCGGGTAGGATTTAGATTAACAGAAATTTGGCCACTCAATTGGAGATATTCTAAGAATATGACTTTGCATTGTCCCTGGTCACTGTTTCCACTGTACCTCTATTGACAGGGTCATCTACTCCAACTGATCAAACTCTAGTTGTGGCTCCTCCAACAGCAGTACCTCTTTCAACAGGCGCAAAGAGTTACCCCCTTTCAATGTGTTGTGTGGGTACAGATAACTTATCGCCGGTAGCTATCCAGCCATACATCAGAGCAGAAGCTAAAAAAAATACGTGCCAACTCTCCACTGCCATCTTTACAAACATTCCTGTGTAGGAGGTATGAAAAAATATCTGTAGCAGAAAGCAGACAAAAGAACCTGTGAAACAAAAAGTGCAGCGAAAGGTGTGTAGAAAAACAAAAATCAGATCCCACCCCCAAAACAAGAGAAGAGAATCTGCTTTCGAAACATATTAGCTGTGTCATTTTGGGGTGTCTGTATTTTCAAAATCAGTTTTTGAAAAAGTTTTAAAAAGCTTATTAGATGAACGATTCAATATCAACTCACTTGGTACTCCTTAAGTCAACCTCACAGATTCCGCTGAAAATGATCACAGGCACTCCTGTATGAAACCTACGGAAGAATCCATAATATTACCTTTTTGTTTCTAATGGTTTTGAAATTAACAAAACTTTGAAATTTTTCTCAATTTTTTTATTTTTTGCAATTTTCTGAAAGAGCCTCCCTGTCCAAACTCCACATATATAGCCCCATTCATATGGCATGTACAGATCTGGGGAAATGGGTCCGGCCGAAAATTGACTTCGGTTTTTGATCCGAGAACTTTTAAGCACTTCTCGTATGTATTGGAGAAACATCATTACCCTGCAAGGAACAGCCCCAAAGTTCTGCCAGATTATTTCCAGATATATGAGAGTACGTATTTAAAATATGAAAAAGGTGGTTGACTGCCCACATGGTCAAATTAGGACAGGAAAATCGATCACCTTTGCAGCAACCATTCTGATACTCTTATAACAGTGATAAATATGCTTACTGCACATAATGTGTTAGAAATGACATGAAAAAATACAATGTATTTTATTTTGCATATTTCTGGGGTGAGAAACTCCCAAAGTTGACATCATTTTTTTACATTCAGGAATTTTGTCCATTTTCAGAGCCTCGTAGGGATTGAAGTACGGAAGATACACTTGATCAGGTTATATTTATAAATGCTAAAAAAAGTTGGCAAGAGTCACAGGGTTTCCAGTCTGTACGTGTCATATGATGGAACCAATCTAAGTCGGAGTTTCGATGGAAAAGCTCGTTTGGCAAAATGCACAACATGAATTGGATTTAAAAGATGTTTAATTTTACACTATTTGAAATAATAATCATCATCATCATCATCATCATCATCGTCATCGTCATCATTAGTCGATAGCATCCATTGTTCGACATAGACATTCCCCTAGATTCGCCAGACCCCTCTATCATGGGTGTTGCGGAACTACTACTCTCTGAATTTGTCTAAATCTTACTTTCTCTCGGGCACAATTTTGCATATGGTTTGTGGGGATCTATGTTGTGAGTCGTGATGTCCAGCAATTGTCTGACATTTTTGCTACAAGTCTAGCCCATTGCCATATGAGTTTTCCAGTGGGTTCTATGATTTCTCGGACTTCTCTGTTTTTCTCTAATATACTGTGCTTTGGATGTCTCAATAAGTTGGAAAGCGAGCAACAATGATTTCTCTCAGCAGAATCTGAGAGGCTGACCGACGGAAATTTCCTAAAATCGCCTGATTTGATACAGAATGACACAGTGATATCATTTTAGGGTGACTGTGCGCCTTTTAGAAAATGCAAAGTTGCATTTAACATAAACTAGAGTGTGGCAAAAATAATTTTAAAACACTTGAAGCTTTTTACTATGAATAAATGTTTAACAAAAGTTTGTTGCATTGCATATTGTTCCATTCTTCCTATGACTGAAATATGGAGGGATTGAATAACATCTATAACATATGCACATTGACTCAAGGTAGGCCTATATTCTATGCTTGAACAAACAAAACTCTATATTGATAAATGATTAAATAATACTTTATTATTTGGTATAAATAAATGATGCTATATCATCATTATAAAACAATACATATTTTCAAAGTACTATGCCCATTGGAACAAAAGACGGGTAAGTAATGTATCCATAACATGTTGCAACCGTTCCTGATAGGAGTTTCAACTGTTCCAGACTTGAAGACATTTAAGACATCTGACTTATTTCAATCAAATAAATATAATGAACGATATGCCATCTGCAACAATCTTCAAACGGTATGGATAAATAGCAATGATGTAAGTTTACTAAATGAAAATCTCGTTGGACTAGTTCAAACATTCTCTGAATAACTGAGGAGAATGCAAAAGTGTCCCCAGTTTCCCTTACTTTCCCATTACCCTTTCTTCTCTTGTGGGGCCTGTAAACGGACGCAATTTTCCACAACGATGTTTTCTTGGCGGCTTGTACCATTACTCCCTCCGGTTTCAAATATATCTCTAATGCGAGCAATCTGTTTAAAATTCCTTCCTGAAACATCTTTGTACTTCAGTTATGTTCTTGCACTTCCATTGGTATCTGAAGATAAATTTCCCTTTCTTGGAGCTTGGTCTTGTTTTAGTCTTCCCATTATATATATATATATATATATATATATATATATATATATATATATATATATATATATATATATGTGTGTGTGTGTGTGTGTGTATGTGTGTGTGTGTGTGTGTGTGTGTGTGTGTGTGTGTGTTCATTTATTCATATATCTATGGAAGTAGAAATAAACTGATAAATAGATTGATAGGCAGACAGGCATGAACGGGGACTTTTTATTAGTATAATGCTTATAAGATGCACACACACGGAGAGGAGTAATATTTCCAGTCCGATTATTATATGTTTATTTGTCACAAAAGCTGAAACGAATATAGTATCAACATGTAAAGGGAAAAGTAGTTGCTTGATAAAATATGATACCCGTGAAATAATGAGACTTCTATTTGGTGAAAAAGATTTCCCACACGTTTCAACATCGAAATACAATTTCCAAGTAGAAGATGGTATCGTTATTCCACGGATATCAGAATTTTATGCAAAAATAATCATTGTTAATCATCTCATCATCTTTTGCTCTTCTATCACGAAAATTTTAACCAAAAAATGTTTTTTAAATTGTAAGCATGTATCTACAAAAATCTTAAAACATGTTTCCCGTCGTAAGAAACGTCAACGATAACACCACTAAGAATCTACAACTTTTTGTACATTGTTATGCAGCAAACAGTCTTTTCCTATTCGTTTTTGTATATTGTATACCTAGCGACTGAATGTTCTTTACTACTATGTAGAAAGACTTCAACGTTTTTCGCACACATTAATCGTTTGATTAGGAAGCTCAAGTCTCCTGCTGATTAGAGATTAGTTGAAGTATAGATGAGGCGAACTTAGATTTTCAAATGTATTCAGAAAGTCTTCTATGAAGGTAAAATCATAAAATGGACTAAAATTGTCTGAAGTGAGTTGTTCAGACGAGATCTGTTCTGCTAAGTTGATTGTTTTTTAATTTTATTTTTTTGTAAATGTTTTTAAAAAGTCTGTAGATATTCTAATCCAATATTAATTCATATTTTTGTTTCAACTTTCCAAGCAGAGTTTTTTCATTTTTGCTAATTCTTAGCTCACAGGTTCTAAATATTTCAATGCAATTTTGCTCTCTGTCTGTCTGTCTGTCTGTCTGTCTGTCTGTCTGTCTCTCTCTCTCTCTCTCTCTCTCTCTCTCTGTCTCATACAGATTCTCAGATACGAATGCATTCATGGATTTTTTCATTGCAAAAACTTTCGTAATATCATGCTTAGAATGACTATCGCAGTTATGGATTTCGTGTTAGTATTAGACGAAAAGCTAGCACTCTATGAAATAAATCCATTACACATCAAACATTGCTTTATATTATGCAATATTGCTAACCTAATCTTTACCATATGTATTATGATATATATATATATATATATATATATATATATATATATATATACATATATATATACATATATATATATATATATATATATATATATATATTGTGATTGAAGATTATGGGTACATCAAAGACATCTTACGAATGTACCTCGTAAATTACGTATAAATATTAGTCGGGAAGCATAACCCAACTCGTTATGTATAAAGTTATGGATAGGAAATTTGATTTTAATATCGATTTAAAGGTATTTGCTTTCATATATTTACAAATGTGGTAGTTAGTATAAGAGGTATTGGAAAATTACTTTTTTCATCTGTTTCAGAAAGAATTTTTTTGTCACTTATCCTCCAAAGAAGTTCTGTACAAATTATCTCCTTTTTTTTTTTAATGCTTATCTCATGATGATCTGGTCGATTCATTCTATGGCCTTCACCATGAGTGATGTTTGATAACCGTGAGGAAGAGAGTCTTTTTTTTTCTAGTCTCTTTTTCTGGTAGTGCAGAGTAAAAAAAAAAAACGGTATCAAACAAAACATTAAAAACATTCACAGCAATCTTTTAAAAATTAATTATCGTCTTTTAACATCGGTTTTTTTTTCACTTCTGACTTCTTTTGTTTAACAAGACGTTTTCTAATTTGAAATCGTAGAATTGAAGAACTGAACACGTTGTTTGTCTTCTATTCGGAGGTTGGTCAGAGATTTTTATCATCATCATCACATATAAAAGGGAAAGAAGATCTCCTTTTGTATCGATAGACAATGGGATGACCCAGATGTGACCTCTCTTGAGCACAAACCTGGGCAAAGTGTATGGAATAGCTGGGAAACCCAGTCAATGGAATCCTCCTCTTGGCATAGCTGATGTAGTCGAATGGAAGGCTAGGAGTGATACGTTTGGCATCAGCTTGGCTGCTGGGGCTGCCTGAAAGATGTCAAACTTGGCCTTCTCCTCCCTGGTTTGGAATCCAAGTTGTCACTCTCCTGCATTGGTTACTTCCATTGTGCTAGACAGTAAAATGCGTCTTGCGTCCAAACTGGGGAGGAAGAAGAGATATGTCAATGACATCTACTAGGAAACTAGTGGACGTAGTTTATCTTGGGTTTTAACTGACTAATTCTATAACACTTGCACCTCCGTCGTATATATTAGTACTAGTATTTCCCGAGGAACTCCTTTTTTCTATTTACTTTTTTATCAATATATATATATATATATATATATATGTGTGTGTGTGTCTGTGTGTCTGTGTGTCTGTGTGTGTGTGAGAGTGAGTGTGTGCGTGTGTGTGTGTGAGTGAGTGTGTGCGTGTGTGTGTGTGTGTGTGTGTATATATATATACATATGTGTGTATGTGTGTGTGTGTGTGTGAGCGCGTACCAGCAAGATGATCAAGGAATGAAATGAAATCATGCCGTTATTTGCTTTTTCATGCCGTAGAATCGCCTAAACTTGTACATATATATATATATATATATATATATATATATATATATATATATATATATATATATATATATATGAATATATCGTACGAGTAATTGAGCAACAAACATGGACATGGATAGGGTACATAGCAAAATGACGGTATACCAGATGCAACGAAAGGCTAATTGATTGACGCCCATGGAAAAGTAAATGCAATAGGAAAAGAACAGATGCAAGATGGAGAGATGAGATAGAAAAGTTTGTCTGCGAGACAGGACAAAGATCAGTGCAATCAAATTCGTCATGGAAGGAGATGAGAAAGACCTTTTTACAGCAGTGGATTTATAACGGTCGATGTTGTTGATAATGATAGTGATGATATATAAAAACTGAGAAGAATGAAGGAGTGAATGGAACCATGTTGTTATCTGCCTTCTTATGCTAGGCAAACACAAGATTGTTTGCGATGGTAAGGAGACCACGGTGAAAATAATGAATAAAGTCTGTATAAATTTGTAAACGGAACATTATTTACGTGGGTTGAAACTCGTAAAAATGAAAACGAAACGAATTTTAAAAGATAAGTAAAAAAAGATTAAAATAAGATTAATTGATTATCATTTCCCCAGAAATCCAGCAAATAAGAAGCTTGTTATCATCAGTTAAAATTCAAACAAAATGTTCCACCTCCCAAAATATCTTTTTTAAATTCGAGTCTATGTCGAAAAATATCTCCTCTCTGTCAAAAACTTGATGCTTGTCTCCTTGGGTTATTCTTCTTTATCTGATTTTAGCTGGTTGGTGAGAAAAAATGGCTGTCAAGACACCTACATGATTCGACCAGTTTGTTTTATTGCAGCAGTGAGCAATAGAACAGTCTTCTATTGTGACCAGAAAAGTTCCATCGCTGAATCGAGTTAAGTTGATTAAATTCCAAGAAATCGTTAAAAATTACATTCCTAAAACAAATTTGCCTCGCTATCTGTAAATGAAGCATTCCAACAGAAAATCTTTCGTAAGCTGAAGCAGTGTGAAGTGAGGATTCAATAACTATAAATTCATACGGGAAAATATTCGAGCGTTTTAAGACCCCCTCCCCCCAAATTTTCCATTACTCACAAATTGGTTGTTTTTTTGTATTGTAAATTAATTTACACATGATCGTTAATATATATATATATATATATATATATATATATATATATATATATATATATATATATATATATATATATATATATGAAATAGATACATAATCCTACAGAATAATTAGGGATGCATAATATTATTTGAAACAACTTCCCATTAATACACGGAGAATTTTACAGAGTACAAAAATAAGTAATCAAAGAAAGGGGGGGTAATGTGGGAATCAAGCCTGCAATCGAGTATTCAAACCGGATAACTCATTCTACGTGTAATAACGGGTGTCATTTCAAATAGAATTTCAAAAAGTAAGATATACATAGATCATAAACAAATTCGATTCGTTGAATTTTTTTAAATTTAATTATTTTTGCTGAATTTGAATCTGCAGTGCTCAAAATATTAATCTGATGATATAGAACAAGCGAAAGTCCACGACATTGCTTATGCCTTGCCTGATCGATTATTGCGAGTTAAGTTACAGTTAATTGAGGCTTATCGCTTTTTAGCGTATAGGTTATTTAAAAAAATAACACACAAAATACAATGCACTATCCTGTCCATGGAGTTCCATTCACTAATTATGGACTGATGACTTTATTGAAAGACCTAACCGAAATTGCTGCCGATGATATTGCTTCTCTCTCCGTCCTTGTTTTGGTTTTTACTGTCAATAATATTTGAATGATTCACTCGTGTGTTAACAAAACGTAGAAAATTCTGATTTCATGTTTCAAGATACGGGTACGAAATTCGCCCATCCTGGTTTCAGCCAGTCTATACCCATGAATATATACATTTTAATAGGATAAATAATTATTGTGAAGCATAAGTCAAATATAATTTTTGGTTTGCCATCATATAATTAAGTCTGAAACCTTCGATCTAGAGAAAAATGTTTTCAGTATTCACTGCTTAAATATATAGATAGATTTAATCGTAAGAATTCTTTCTAAGGTTACCCACTCCGGAAAACGATAGTCCTTGAAAGGTCATTTTATTTCCTTTTTTTTTATAGTAAAGAATTAAAAAAAAAAAAAACAGAATAGCGTATAGAATCGTTTTTTACATCGTAAAGAAAAATCAATCATTTTTTTTTCTCCACCTTCTTTTTTTTTAGTTTTCCCTCTTTCCTTTTTGTTCTTATATGTGTTATTCTAATGGATTTAATATTTTTGTTTTGAGAAAGCATTCCAGAAGTCTTTTTCTTCTGACTAGATCAATCATGGGTGGAGTCATGTCCATTGTTCAAGAAAACCGCCATTTGATGATCTTTTCTATTTGCAAACTTCATCTGTACTTGAAGAATCGAAAATAACCATTGAAATTACAATAAAATAACTTTGATGGATTTATCCGTCAACAAAGTTGGAAAAGGTATACGGATCTATTCATATCTCTTGGTCTGCACAAAATTTCAAAAAGTTTTCAAAAATGTCAATGTAATTTTGAAGGAAAGTAGTCCAAGGACAAAGAAAGAGTCGATCAAAAGTGAGTGCTGATCCAAGATGTTTTTGATTGGAAGAAGGGGAAAACAATGGTTGATATATGAGAAATCAAAAATGAGTTACTTTCCCTTTATCATAGCTATATATCAACTGATTTTTTTCGGGTTTCTTGTTAGCATATAGGGTTGATAGAGGTATGCACTCCCCGAGTGCTTTTTAGTCAAGTGTATATTTTTAAATCGCTGTTATTCGACCATCGCAGACAAAAGGATATTTTTAGATGAAGCATTGTAAATTATCGATATTTGGCTAATTGTTCTCTCATCTTATTTCTGTTGCTTTGTATAGAAACTCCAAGATCGTTATTTTACGGTGCAGAAATATTAGTGCTCGATTTTTTTAGATGAAATATTAACTTTTGATGAGGATTTATTTCATCTTATTTCTTTTGCTTTTCATCAATGATCTATAAGTAAAGGTGTTCGAATATTTTCGATGAAGCGTTGTCGCATCATTAAATTTGAACTTGTATTTCATTTATCTTATTTCTGATGCCTTTTATTGTAAGTTTCAGTCCATTATGTTATGGCAATTAAGTAAGCAGGGTGCTGTGAAAAAAAGAATAAACTCCCAGCGAGATTTGAATAAAAAGGTAAATAACATCTATCAGTTTATTTTAGCATGAAACCCACACAAGAATTAGTTTGCATTATCTGACTTTGCAGGAAAGATGTACGCGACGTGATCAATTAATTTTGGGTTTTTCATTTGTATTTGGATAAAGGACTAATTTTTCAAATGCGTCTCAACATATTTGGGGATCTTTAAAAAATGGAATTTTTTTAAATAAAAGAATAGTTTTCTTTAACAATTGATTAAAAACTGAAATGTTTTCGGCTTTTGAACATTTTTGAAAATTCAGGCATTAAAAACTATATTGGGTAGCAAGTGTAATGGTTATCCATTGCAAATTAAAAACAAGATAATCCATTGTAAGGTATCCATTTCAAGATAATACATTGCAAGTAATCTATTGCAATATAGAAGCCCTTGTTTGCAGATAGCACTGAGTTGCCAACAATCGGAGTGAAATATCACTGATATAGTCAAAGAACAGAAACTCTCGTCATTCGAGGTTAATTGTCAAGCACGTTAATAAATTAGTTTTAGTTTTGAAAAGATTAACAGATTCAATGAAAAGATGCAAGAATATTGGCAATTTTAATCAGTCTTCTAATTTTCGCTGTTGGACAAAGGCCTTTTCCAAATGAGTGTAAGACATAGAGGGGTGATGAGTCTTACCGTTACACACCGGCCCCTAACATGGTAATAGGTAGGGAGAAATATGTGCATGCCTCCCCCATGAGCGTTAAAACTTGGGTTACCGATCCCATTGCTGTAAGTACATTGTGTTCGGCCAATCAGTTGTAGTGCAATCACCGAAGTTGATCGGCATCGAGCTGAGGCTAGTACCAAAATGGGTGACTGTCTGTGAATACCTAGGTGACGAAAATAGCTGAGGATCATGTTGTTAATCCCTCCAAGGAGTAAATCGATGTCTACACTATTTTCAATAATGCAAACCAAATGGCCCATCCGAACCTCCTGTCACAGAAAACACACATAAATATATATTCTAGAATTGGTCGGAAAGACAGTAAGATGGCAAGTTTATTTTGTGTCACTCCACAACCCCACGGACTTGCCTGCGACAAATATATGGACCAAAGCTATTCTGCATGCCGTGAACCGCTTAATATAATAAATAGCATGCATAAAATAATGTCTTTAAAACTGAAACTTGTTCATTGGGAGCAATTTCAAAGAGTAATCAAATCAAATAGAGTCAATGAGAAACGAGCAGATTGAAAGGAAGACGTGGAAGGTTTTATCACCGACAAAATGCGTTGAATATCCGCATTAGTATTTGTTCAACAGGAAATGTAGTAATCAGGTGTCTTATCAGAGATGTTCACAGAATAAATTGCATACAAATATAAAGACATTCTGATTCTTTTGAACCACTGCTCTGTGTGTGTGTGTGTGTGTGTGTGTGTGTGTGTTCGATTATTATTAACCAATTTTTCCTCCTGGGATCACCGTCGACTACCCCGTTGCTTTCACTGTAATCTTTTCTACAGTCTGAAATCTTATCCATTTCAATGACGATTTTAGTCGAAGGAAAAGCAAGATTTTGTCGAGAACCCAACCCAGATTATAAGGTCTTGAGAGTCTAGACTAATACAATGTTTTACCACAAAAAAACTGATACATGTTTGCTGATCCTTTCCTTCGGTGAGGGCTACTCAATCCAATCTTGATGCCGACTGAATAACCCCACAGGAAAGGGCCTAGTAATATCCCCTCTGATTGCTTGCCAAATTATATCAAGGCGATACAACCGGTTCTCGAGTTATTCAAAATAGCTGGATACTTTTATGTGTGTGTTGACATGTGCACATCAGTATTTTGAGCGTTTGGGTGTCTAAACAGAGAATGTAAGTCCAGGAGACCTGCTTGTAAGTGAATCAATGTAAATCAATATTCGAGTAATAAACCAAAGTTTCCAGTGCTTTTGTTAATATTTAATCATTCTGTGGATATTCTCAAAGAACATCAAAATATAAACAAAACCACACGGGAAATTCACTTGTAAACAAATCATTGAGTACCTACTATCATGCTTTCTAGAATTAGCATTATTTTGTATGCACATTTCTGATTGTATCACTTCAATTGAGGGACAACTGTTTCCATTTTGTCCTCATATACAGCAAGAGATTTGTTCTATGAGGCATTGTTCCTGTTGCTGTGTATGTGTGTTGGTCAGGGATGTTTTTTTCTAAGGTCAGTGTTTTATTGATTTCTGTGTGGTGTATATTATGGATTAATGTTTATAAGCTTGTATTTTTTATCAAGCAATTACATGAAAGAATATATATTTCAATGTTAAGCATGTACTTCAAAGTAAATTGCATATGAACCATACAGGTGTTTTCTTTATCAATTGATTAAATGATAATAGTAATAATAATAATAATAATAATAATAATAATAATAATAATAATAATAATAATAATAATAATAATGATAGTAGCCTATAATCTAAGTCAACATCATCAATGTTGACTGAATCTAAATTTACTTCATTAAAATTCCATTCATACTCCAACTCACATAACAACATGAAACGACTATGCGTACAAACACAAATCTATAGAAAAAATCCAAACAGAGCCAAACCATCTAAAACCTCTTCCCCAGTCCCAAACTAGGTTGACTATAAAAAACATCTTGCTCAACGAAAATACCAATCCACACAGAAAGCTATTAAACACTGGCACGACTCACAAAGGAACAGAAAACAATTAGAATACAATCCTAAAAAATGGGGGAAAATAATCTATAAACAATCAAACCTCTAAGCTATGGGGTGAAACTGATCAGTTACAACAAAACAGCATCTTTTAATTTTGTCGTTTTCATCTCTCCATCTTGTTTCTCTCGGCCTCAGTTTCGCATGTGGTCTTCAGGGATCCATGTTGTGAGTCGTGATGTCCATCGGTTATCTGTCATTCTCTGACTTCCATTTTCTTCCTCATTTACTGTGCTGTCTTGTGATCTCTCCATGTGGGGTAGATATTTTCTCTTACTGAAGAAAGACAAAGAGAATAAACATAGAATAAAAACACAGAAAAAACAAAAGCAGAGCCCTAACTCTGGCTGTGGCTTCAGTCGTTCCTGCTCCGGATATCACATTACTACTTACCCAGCCCTAGCTTGCGAGTTGTGAAACAGGCTTAGAGGTAACAAGTTCCATAGGTAGCATCATCCTCTTCACTTTGCACGATTTTAGCCATAATTTGGGGAGATGAATTCATGCCATTCTCGGGTACCTAAGTACAAATTGGACCCAAGTTGTCCAGCCAGAGTTTGAACACGACTCGCCAAGTCAATACTCCTTGCCGTTACCCGTTTAGTGACCCTAATTGGCAAATAGAATATTCAATAGAAGTAGTTGGCTAGTAATGTAAATAGCAAGATGCCTGTATTCTTGACTGAAAAATAAATAAATCTTCTCTTTCTCTTACCTCCACGTACGATTAGTTGGCGTGTATGTGTGTGCACGTGCACGTGCGCGTATCTCTTTCTCTGCATTCAATGACGGGATTATCAAGATCTGTCACTGTCACCTTAAGAATGATTCAAATTGTTTCCTTTCTTTCTCTATGACTCTCTCTATCTTTCTATCCTGTTAATGAACAACATTTTTGCCTCTCTTTCTTTCTTGGTTAAAATGTAACGTATCTATAAGTCAAACATTGATCTAAAAAAAGATTGAGTGATTTTTCGTTTTTGTCTTGGGGGGAGGGGCGGATGGTTTAAAACGCTGTTTCAAAAATCAAGCCCACCAAAGGAATTTCTTACAGAAATGAAGAACGAAAATTAAATGTTATTTCCTTCCTTTCTTTCTTCCATCTGGTCTTTCTTAGAAACTTCTACGAAGGTTACCTTTTTTAATTGAGTTTTGATACAATTTTTCAGTTCCTATATATATATATATTTATATATATATATATATATATGTGTGTGTGTGTGTGTGTGTGTGTGTGTGTGTGCACGCACTTAAATAACCATGATTTTTTAAACATTATCTGAAAAAGCAAGATTTTTTTTCTTTAAAAACAACGTTTTGAAAAGAGAATTCATAAAATAAATTTCGCACGAATGTCTTAAAAAGGGTTCAATCACCTCCCTGGATAAAAGAAAAAAATATTTGCCCAAATACGGACGTAAAGAGAATGGTTGTGTGATATAAACACACGTCAACCAGAAAATTCGTCCTCAGCTATAACTATTATTGTTAAATAAATAAAAATTGCTGCTCGACTGGATACAAATTTCCACCATTTCGATTCCATGACGGACGTCTTGAGTATCTGAGCCAGGGGAACATACGTATTGACGAATGATTTATTTGTAATTATAAATTGTATGTACCTGAGTTTGAAAAGCTTTTTTTATTACCAAATGTAAGACCCTTGTCAGAGGCTTGAACATTGATGGATACTTGTTTTTTTTTAATAAAAGCATTCATAGGGTCAGGAAAATGAGTTTGAAAAGTTACGTGGTATCCAGTTCGGTGTTTTGGACGTGCATTGCGTCAGCTCGATTTACACCAATTTCGAATTTGAATTTTTCTCCCTTAAATATTGAATTAAAAACCACAAAAGTTGATTCTATGATGATGGAAACTCACGACAGATCGGTTTCACCATCTTTCAACCTTCAGGTGATATATATATATATATATATATATATATATATATATATATATATATATATATATATATATATATATATGCGCTTGCGTTGTGTGTATGTGTGTGTTCGTATGTATATGCATGAGTAGGGTTTACTCGGGAGTGAATGCTTGAACTGTAGTTGACCCGTCTATCATCTCGAACAAGACAGCAGGAAACTAACATCGCAAGTAACATGGTCGATTAACAACCAAAGTCACGTCTCCCAAAACCGGAAGGATAGGGCCGCAGCAGAGCAGGATTTCCAAGTAGTCCAAGACAGTCAAGCAGTTGTAAACACGCAAACAAAGTTGTTCAAGGCTGTAAAATTTCTAAGGAGAGTTGTTCAAAACATGGTAAGAAATATGCTGAAGATTGAAGTTAGTGGATATCCGAATATACCTACATATATATATATATATATATATATATATATATATATATATATATATATATATATATATATATATCGCTGCAGACACATGGGCCATAGTCACAGGATCCTCTGACATAGAACCTGCAAGATGTAGAGGACTGTCCCAAATATTTGTTTGCAGGGTCAAGTCATTATACACACACACACACACACACACATATATATATATATATATATATATATATATATATATATATATATGTATGTATATATATATATATATGTATATGCATATATATATATATACATATATATATATATATATATATATATATATATATATATATATATATATATATATATATATGTATATATATATATATATATATGTATGTATATGCATATATATATATATTGGGAGAAAAACACCCAACATGAGTTTTTTTATTTATCAAGACTCTTGATGAATGGTTGAAGTACGTAGAATACATTTTGCCCTATATAATCCCATCAATATATTGAACACTTTTTATAAGAAAATAACTGAATTCTTCAACTTCAACTGTTCAATATTTTTATCAAAATTGTTTTTAAATAGAATAGTATATATATATATATATATATATATATATATATATATATATATATATTATTATCATTATTATCATTATTATTATTATTATTATCATTATCATCTTATAGAGGATACTACAGATACTACATTCAGATCTTAGGGTTAGGTGCCTGGGAGTGACAGATAACACAGATACTCTGATCCTCGGCACGAACCTAATTCCTTCATATTCACGAATACTGTGTTCGTTGTTTAATAAGTTGCAGACTTAAACACACTTCCAATATTTTGCAAAAGTTTTAATATGCCTGAGAGAATGTCATAATTTCAACCATTTCCATTAAGAATAAATGATGCCTGTAATGCATTATTTGTCAGCATCTCAGGTTTTCATCATTGCAATTCAATTAAATTGAATCACGACAGCAACAATCAAACCTTTGCCCTTTCTCAACATTTTTTTCATATCTTTTTCCTAACAATTTCTGGCAAGTGAATTTCATAAAAACTTGCAAAATACGAATCCTCATAAATTTTGAATATTTTCAATGCCAAAATAAAAAAAAACAACTTCAAAATCCGTTGTGGAAAGCCATTTAATTTCTAAATAAAATTTTTCGGTGAATGCAATAGTTGTTTTTCCATGCTGAATACCCCTTCATCATTTATAGGTATTTTTCAGACTGTCATTTTGGTAGTTATTTCATAGAAATAATACTTTTTACACGATCACCATGTTTTTGACGTATGCAGACTTTCTGTGTTGTCTACCCCACTTTTACTTAAATAAACACTCACCTACTCTCTCCTTGTCAGCCATTGTTACATGCCACTGATGATGAATATTTGTCAAGATATCCGGCAAAGCTACATGGCGTAGAATGCTTTCATTCCTAACGGCCATTATTGCAGTGTTAACGTGATTGCATCGGCAACCGTTACTTAAGTTCACATCTTCCACTTTTATGTGTTTACAATATGCAGGTAAACCACCGATTTTCTAGAAGCTGATGATCTGACACCTCTTATAATCTGGACAAAATAACGAGCAAATACTTGAAATTCTCGCAGCTCTCACTTAAGTTCACTAAGAGGCCACTTGGTGGTGCAGAGGGAAAAGCCATTTTCTAATTGTTCATAGTTGAGTGGTTCTTACCGCTCAATTGATTTTGTTAAATCTCTAGCCTTATTTGACTGCAAGGTGCACGTGTTTATCGATGCAAGAAGTGGAAATGTTGAGGAAACCCAACCGCTCTATTTCCTGATCGAAGCTAGGCGAGGCGTTAACTATTGGCTCAACAACTGTCCAACGTGTTTCTATAAGCTTTATACACCTGTATTTGTTCCATTCATTTCAGTAGACTCTATCATCTATACCAATGGATTGCATTCAACCATTTTATTCATAATATTCAATATTTGTTTAATCTAAATTTCTAACAGTCCTAACGCTTCAAAAATACGAGATACGCTCTATAAGTGGTTCACAAGTGCAATATTGAATCATTATTATTATTTGGCATCTGTTGGTCCAGTAAAATAGATAATCGAGCTTTCTTTCTAAATCATAGGTGCAGGTAAATCGGTTTTGCACCTGTATTTGATAATTAACTTCGATGTCTGAATTTTTTATGCATGTTTAGAGGAAAGTAGATTATCTCGTAGCTAGAAGCTACTCTTGATATTCGACTTTTGTACTTTAGGGAATCCAAATGAATGAAAAAAACATTTTTTAAGTGTCGCACAGTTATTTCGCTAGACCATTTACATTGATTTACTTCTGGCTTGATATACCTTGTTAACTGTACATTTCGTTGCCTTCCTCTGATGGCGCTGGATGCAGAGATGTACTTTTACGATTCCACCCATGGCCTGGATAAGAGAAGTAATCAATGCCTCTCAAAAAGGGGATTCGTGCAAAGTGAATCAAGATTTTCACCTAAGGAGTTTGCCAGCCGATCAAGAAATTCGGAAAACTTTTGAAATATAAAGACTTTAAGATAGAAATCAGTTGAAGGTGGCCACTCGAGACCCCAATAGTACCGATTGTTGTTGGAGTCCTTGGATTACTCAAAAGAAGGGTCAATGAACCAACCGACAACATATCTGAGCCCAACTTCGGTTTTCTGGCCTTTTTGGTTTGTATTAAAGTGTAGTATCCGTTCCACGCATTGCCCAAGGCTCCGGTACTGAAACTTGCCATCCAAATTGGGCTGGAGACTGTGTGGTGGTGAGCATCACGACCGAGTGCGTAGGTGCAATGCCTTAGCCAATGAGGGGACACTGAGGCTGCCTATTGCTAAGCGCAAGGGGAACCTTTGAACTCATCCTTATTCGACCAGGCTGCGTGGAAGCAGTTCGCCCCGGGGCAGGGATCTCGCATTACACTGAGAGGGATAGGTCAGGCTCGTCTTGACGCCTTGGCGACTTTGGTTGCGTCAGCTGGAGCTTTTTTTTAGGCTGCTCCATCCCACGTTAAACTTGACCTTGTGTCACATCTCGCAACCCCCGTGGGGGCGCAAGTAAATAGGATATACGTAGGAAGCAAGCATATACGAAATATAGTAAATGGCTCACATCTCCATTGCATACATATTTGGAAAATTCTTATTAATGCGAATGTATGTGCTACACCGAGGATACATCAGTTGATCTGTCTGGAGAAGTGTGTTTGATAAAGTGTTGTACCGTCTATACATGTAAAAGCGCTGCCCGTCTTTCTTTTCTCTCAAAAGCCCGGACTGTCATAACTTACAAAGTTGCCATGCTTGAATCTGAGGTTGAGATCCGGCTGGCGACTTAAATAAACTGAAGTTAAAAGCAACAAGAACAACAACAAGAGAAATGATAACAGAAACCAAAAACAACAAAACCAAAACACCAACCACAACATCATCATCATCATAATAATAATAATAATAATAATAATAATAATAATAATAATAATAATAATAATAACAACAAGTGATCATTGCAGTAAAAATATAAAGTCTGCAAAAGAAGGGTCAATACAAACTGTCTATGAAATGATTTATACAACTGGATAGGGGCTAAAATTACGAAATGAAAGTATCGAAACAAAGTTTCATCAGAATTCAAAAATACTGTTTTTAATTTTAAAAAAAAGATCTTCTACAAAACGTGGCACTTTGGCTTACGAAAAGTTTAAAGAAGAGGTTGATCATATGTTGACTCTCCCGCTTCCAGCTAGATCCTTACACAAAGAGAAATAGTCTTTTTGCAGATAACTGACCAGATTCCAATATCAAGACGCCGTGCAGTGAACGCAAGCTCAGCCAGAAAAGTAAGAAAGCGTCCTAAATCTACATCGACGCTCCAGCCAGTGCAACCATCAAGCAACAATGAATTATTTTTCTTTGTAAAAATACCTACCGAAATATGTCTTTCTTTTTCGAAATTTATTCTCACTTGAGTTGGGAAAATGTTATTGCTAGCTTTGTGATGTCTATTAGTAGCCTTGGCAAGGATCAGCAACACCCAGTTGTGTCTCAGAAAATACTTGCAACCAATGAGGATGTGCTTATGACTAGCAGTCACCCTACACGTATGGTATCAGTCAAATCTTATCGACATCCAAAATTGAAAGTTGACTGACGTGGCTAGGGTATTATATACTGCTTCCATTGGGAAATGAATAGTGTTAGGTCCATCTGTTGGACGCCACACGATACAAGTGGTTTCATTTGATATTTCACAACTTTATTAATGGTCCCTGTTTCGAATGTCTAACAGGTGTAGCAAAAGCTTTTTCATAAAATCATATGAACATATAATTATGTGTGTGTGTGTGTGTGTTGATAATGATATTCGATAAAGTATCAATTTAATGATAATTTTGAAAATATACTGAATGGTAATTCATTTTATTACTGATGGCGTGTTTTGGTACTTTATAACTCCTTCGAATCGTTTTACAAAATGAAAATCCAGTTGGCTGTAGCAGTTATTTCATTGATATATGAGAGGCTTTGCTCGATGCTATGGGGTGTTATCAGATTTGGAAATCTCAACCTGTGTCTATTTTATTGGTGTTGTCCATTCTTCTTTGTTTTCAGAGCAGTCTCGTTAGTATCAGAGTCACATGTACTTTTCGAATCCTCTATCTGATTCCATTGCATTCAGAAATCCCATATCATTCAAAGAAAAGAATATATCTGTATATATAGAGTTTTGAGAAATTGATTCGAAGTAACAATGAAATATCTAATCATGTCATCGATAAAAGAATTTCTAAATTGTCATTATATATATATATATATATATATATATATACATATATATATATATATATATATATATATATATATGGCCTACTCATGAACTTCACTAAAACGAAAATTATGTGCAACGATCACATTGAGAATACGGACATATCTGTCAAAATTGAAGATGCAAAACTGGGTAAAATAGACCACTACATCTACCTAAGCCAACGAATCTCTATGACACCCACGAAAGAAGAAGATATCAAGCGAAAAATCACCCTAGAATGGCAAGCTTTCGGATGTGCAAGCTCATCTTTCAAAAACAAGTCGATTCCAATAATCCTAAAAAGAAAAGTATATAACCAATGCATCCTCCCAATCGTCACTTATGGAGCTGAAACATGGAACCAAACCAAGAGACAGACTCGCAAACTGAGAAACATACAACATGCACATGAGAGAATCACACTCAACGAGTGTGGAGAGATCATAGCATAACAGGGAGAAAACAGGAATCCCAGACATCATGGAATTCATTAAAAACTCTAATGGCGTTGGTTTGGTCGAGTTGCAAGAATGACAGACAACCGATGGATATCACGACTCACAACATGGATCCCCGGTGATCACATGCGAAACTGAGGCCGACAGAATACAAGATGGAGAGATGAACTGGACCAATTTAGAAAATACTGGCTCTGCGACACCAACAATAGAGAGGTGTAGCGAATCCTTGAGAAAGCCCATGTTAAACGTTGAAAGACTAATGATGACGATGATGATGATTACACGGTGAGTGTATCATTTAACCGAGACAGCGTAAATAGAATAAACAATTGAAGAAATTAGGGATTGCTACAAAAATCAACCCTGCAACCGTAGGTAGTCACTTTAATGTAGCTTTGTTCTTACCATTGAGCTAACCAGCCGCCGGTACTGCAAAGGCTCAAAGCAGCTACATGTCAGTCACATGTTCGATTCCTGAAGCGGCCTCATTTTCTTGAATTGTTCATTCAATTTGCAATATTCAGTCTGAATGATACATCTATCGTGTAATAAAGGGGATATTATTTCAACTTTAGTTCCAAAGTAATAAAAGACATTCATAATTATTCTATATAAGATATATATACACCAGAGTATACGAAAGATTTGAAACTAAATTTTCAGAGGTTCACAAGAAATTATGGACTCGCCTTTTAAACGATATAGCACCAAATGGAAGAAGAAGTCCTACGTCTACATTACAAATTGAATAACTTTTCTTAAACATAATAATTTCACAGTGGAATTTAACAAACAAATAAGAGATCCCTCGACAAGATAGTCAAAGGAAGTTCACATATTAATCAATTTTCTCCTAAAGATCAAAAATTTTCTGTCTTCTCTTTCTACAAAATGAACAACGACAATGTTGCACAAAGAAGAAAGAAAACCGATTTCATCAATAATTTAAGACTTGCATATTCCTACTAATTATTTAATTTGGAGTTGCGGTGTTAGCTCTGATTTCCTTGAAAACCTTTGTTTCCTACACAATCCTGAAGTTGACCCCTCCCAAATCTTATGAAGCCCTTAACAAACCTCTCCTGCCCACTACACCAACTGAAACTTCCCACCTCTCATAGACATTCATATCATCTCTTACTACACAAATTGGCAATCATACTCCAAAGACAATTCAACTGTACTGTGAACAGTAACTATTCACAGTATGGTTGGACACATTGATATTTTATCCCTTTTACCTCTCTGCTTAAAGGGAGTTCAAGCATCAACTCCTTCCTTCTCGAAAACTTTCTAACACCTGGATATATATATATATATATATATATATATATATATATATATATATATATATATGTGTGTGTGTGTGTGTGTGTGTGTGTGTGTGTGTGTGTGTGTGTGTATACATATATATATATATATATATATATATATATATATATATATATATATTGAGCCCTTTGCTTAAACACTAAACAAACTCATTTACATACAAAGGACAAACACTTCCACTTGATAGAACATAGAATCTGCCGATTATCTTTTAGACTCAGAATACATCGAAAACAGCCTACATTAAACGGCCAATAATTCATTCATTATCCGTTAATATCTGAAATCCAACTCTATCGAGGGGATTATTGCCTAATTTCCAGACAAAATCGATACAAATAACCAATATTAATCAAGACATTACTTGCATGTAAACCGACATATCTAAAGATTGTTGGGGCTGAATACCAAGAGACTTTTGAAGAACATTTTTAGGGAGCTAAAAATTAAGATGTGTTAGATTTTCCATCATCATTATGACTCTTTGTGCCTTGTAAGACTACAAATTGACCGGAGAGGAAACATTTATTATCTCAAGTGGCCAAGCTAATCTCTGAATCTAAATCCCATTGAAATATCTCTTTTGACGCTGGTTCAAGTCTAGACGCCGGCTACAAGATGCCTATGGTAGCTGTTATAGGAAAAGAGTCTACACGACCAGATGTTATACACTTCCCTGAAGCAGTTAAATACTTTTTTACCATTCGATAACTGATATAATGGAATTTGCCTTTCCGTCTATCAAATCTTTCATTTTATGGTTATATTATCAGCAGTACTTTTTCAAAATTTGTTGCATATAAAAATTCAAATAGACAATTAGATATAATTATGAATCAAATAGTTTTTGATTCTTTTCTTCTTCTCATTCCAAACAGTACATTTTAGCCTGAGAGTTGAATCAAGGTAGCCCTGAGATGTGCAAATAAAGAATAAAAAGATTACCAGAAGAGAAATTCGGTAATAGGCAACATGATCATTATAGTCTGGGGTCTACATTCGTGCTAACTCCGATATTGATCATTTGATTTCTATCTAATATACATTCGAGAAACAGTGCAATGTGTTAGAGGGGTTGAATTAAGGTGCCTCTAGAATGCACCAACTAAAAATGCGTTAGACACCGAACTGCTGTAAACTTTCCATGTGGAATCCACTAGTGTGTCATTATATCGAACATAATGCCGATATTATGCCAATTTATAGCTACTTTGCAACCTGAACAATACCAGGCATCCAGCCTGTAAACTATTTTCATGAGGGAAGTTTAAAAGATTTTTCCTCACTGTTTATGTTTTACTCGTAATCCAGAAGAAAGCTTGCTGAAACTTCAAATTAAACAAGTATGCATTTTTTTCTGAAATCAGAACTTTTTTTCAATTCTTTTGAGTTTGAATTTCACGCATGCAAAATGACAGTGTTGCTTAGATTAACATGAGAGAAAAAATCTAATTTCGCTTTCACAAACAACTCAGTAATTTCAGTTAACACTTTCAATACCATCCTTTTTTTATAGTTTTACTCTCGAGTAAAAATAAAGTATATGAGATTTTACAACTTTAAACAATGACCTCATTATAATATGAAATCTACAAAGAAAACTGAGCAGGAAATATGTGTTAGCGAGATAGGTGATTCCATATTTTTATTTGTTCTCAGGGTTGGTGCCACTCATTGCAATAATTCATGGTGTCACACCCATGAACTACCACACGTATTAGAATATGAAGAATCCTTTTTAATGTTTTTGTACTAACATTACTTGTACTTCACAATTTCCGAAAATTGATAAATGTAATGCTAACAGCAGTGACATAAAAATGGAAGAAAAATAAGATTATACGATTTAATCACATTAATATTATTCCATGTGTATAAAATGGAAATTCTGTAAAAAAAAAACTATTGAATTTGCAGTAAAAAAAATGTTTGAGAACTACATCAAAATTCTGTTCATTATAATGTTCAATTCTAACTTAAATTTCTAACATTTGAATAATTGTTATGCATATTGTATACCAAATTTTTCATAGACTAATAAGTAATAAATGTATTTTGTTCAAACATCGTAACAATTTTAGATTGTATTGATACTGAGGCCCGAATTGTTTTGTAAAATCATTGTATAATAGATTACTGTATCATTTCATAACACTATAAGTAACCGAGCAGATACTTTTTTAAATTTTTTTCATGATTTTTTTGTTAATGATTTTTCAATTCTCACAAAGAATTTTGATATAGGTTCACTGATAGTCATAAACAAAACATTGTAGGTAAAAAAACAAAAAATTTGATCCAATCAGCTGGGGGGATGCTGAAAATGGAAGACTGGACAAACATTTTACAGGTTGTAATTTTTGTCTCAAACTTCGATGGTGTCACCCGGTGTGGCCAGCACCGAAACACCCTTCTAGTGATACCACAATCCTCAAGTTTTATTTTCCATGCCGATCTGCCTCTCTGCACTGCCTGATCCAGGGATTGAACAAACAACTTCTATCTACTAGACAAGCTTTACCAATACTTTAATGCAATATGCCGGGCTCTACTTATTGGTGCCTTATACTAATGCCCGTTCTTTCCAGAAAAGTGTCTTCACTTCCATCTTGTATTCATATCTTTGATAAATGATGTTAGAACGACGGATCCAGGATGTTTATTGAGTCAGTATAATCTCTGTTAGTCAAGTAGAGGTGCTAATCCAGCAATGATTTTGATTCATTCATGTACTCAAGTGAATAACAATATGTACTAGACAACCATGTGACTCATGGGGTCTATCTTTCAGAGAAAATTTGTGCAATCCTGAATGAATCCAAATATTTTAACACATTTGCAAATGAATAGATAAACAAATAAACAAATGAAAATGTAAAGAAAATCAATCTATAATTGGAATTCAGCAATTATTTCCCTTGAAAAATCAGTCATTGATAGGAGTGAGTGCGAGTAACCTCCCTGAACACTATTATTATTTCAATTTAGTTGCATTCTTCAAGCTTGCACATTTTACAGATACCTTAATTCCACCGTCATGGCTTCAATGCACCGTTCTTTAAAGTTCGCACACTGATGAACAGAATATAACATGATAATATTTAACTGGAATAGTATCTGTCATATCATCATCAGCAGCAGCAGCTTTTTGTAACCCGTCGTTGGATGTACACCTTTCCCAAAATTCACGAAGCCACTCTATCGTAGGTGCCACGGAGCCAGTACATTCAGAACTTATCTACTTTGTCATGCCATCTTATATTTTGTTGACCCCGGTTTTGCATATGATATTTGGGGATCAACGTTGTGAGTCGTGATGTCCAGCGGATGTCTGACATTCTATGATATCTCGGACTCCTATCTTTCTTCCATTATACTGTGCTGTCTTGTTGAGAATTATTCCCGGTTTGGCGACTGTCGGGAGGATGCCTTGATTGTATACCCTTCTTTTTAACAAGTGGAATTTTTTTGTTCTTGAAGGTTGAACTTGCCTTGCCGAAAGCTCGCCAACCTAGTATGAATCTTCGTTTGATTTCTTCTCCTTTTAAGAATTTCATAGATTCGTTCCCTTAGGTAGATGTAGTTGTCTATTTTATACAGTTCTGAAGCCTTGATTTTGATTTCTGTGTCTTTGTCTTCAACATATCTGTTGTACATGATAATAATCTTACTAAATTTATGTGAAACCAAGTTTCTTGCACGCTTTGTTCAGTCTTTCTCTGCATTATCCGGAAGTCATGAAGATTCTCAGTAAAAAGGAAAATATCATCAGGTAATCTGAGCCTGTATTTGCTGTCTATTCTGATTCCTTTATTTTCCTATTTTAGGCAAACTGTGAAGAGTTTGGGTGAGCTGGTCTTACCCATGTCTTACCCATTTTTCGATCTGAGAGGTGCCTGGGTTTTATGTAGCTTGATGAAAGAACTGCTGTGTCGGTAGATGTTGCAATCCTCTGACATATACAGTCTACACTATGTTAAATGATAGCATCTATAACCTTGTTTTTTTCTTTTCAACTGAGTCAAAAGTCTTTTAGAAGTCTGTAAATGCTATAGTGAGTGATATTTAATATTCTTATACTTTATATTCTTTCTCTTTTGATTAATTTACCAAATCGAGGGAGTCAATGGTTGAGTAGCACCTTCTGAAGCCAGCTTGTTCCCGTAGTTGGTTTTCATCTATTATTCTAGCCATGGGAGTTCGTGAATCGAAACGAAACTTATCAGTTATGGGTAAGGCAAGGCAACAGACACTCTCTCTAAGCAAATGCGTTTTTCAGTATATTTCCAGTAAAAAGATTTTTTCTGTTCCAAATCTAGTTGAATGATAATTAAATTGACTCATTTTCATCGAATTGTAATAAATTAAATCCTACCTTTTTGTGTGTGTGAGAGAGATAGAGAGAATAATTCATTAATCATGGAAGGGTCCAGTTTAGGAGTCAGTAACAAAATAAAACTGATCCCCCCATCATATTTATCCCCCACTTGAGATACACAAACTATAAAACAGTCTAAAATGTATTTTAAGTCTTTTTTATAACCAGGGGGATCAGTTTATTATTTCATTTCAATTGAAAAATGATCCCTACTTTATTGATCCCCTACTCAACGTACAGAGATTTGAAGAAAAAAAATCCAAGTCAGCATTTTTTCCTTATTATATCTTTCCATTAAAACGTATTTATGAAATGATGCATACAAAATATGAATGTTGTAGCTTGCCTAAAAACTTAGATATGAACAATAATAAAACGTGACCATATTAGCATTACAAATCAATGGTCAGTAATACTGGTAAATATAATCATCATCACCAGTAGCCGTTATAAGTCCACTACTTGTCAAAGGCCTTTCCCATTTCCTTCGTGACAACTGTGATAGTGTTAAAGTTCGGCAAATCTTACCGGTAAATCTTTCTATCTAATGTATTCTAATTAGGCTGACAGCTAAAAATAAGTCATTATTACTAATCTGACTCAAGGCCACGAATGTGTGATACTTATTGTAGATCAAAATTATTGAGGTAGTAAGGGTTTCTGTTACTGCTACAAGGATTTAATGGCTGCTAACGTTTTAGCTGAAACGTTTTCAGAGCGAATATCTCTGTCTTTTTCTCAATTTCGTGTTTTTTTTCTGTATCTCTCCCTCGTCAAGCCATACCGATTTTGTTTGTTTCGTGGAGCATAAAATGTAACGCTTATCTGTCCCATGTAGCAATTCCAATTGACTTGTGACCAGTGGAGCAGTACTAAAAAAGAAGTGAGGAACGCAATGCTGCTTGATCCAGCGAGCGTAGCACTCCTACAGCTGGGTGGTTCAAGAAGAACAGTGCATTCCAGGGGCAGTTGGATCAAATATATATAGCTACAATACACCTTTTCAGTTGAGGTTATAAACAGATACACAGAATGAAATTTTCGATTGTACACAGATAGCGAGGGAACGCCGTTCCTTCTTCAACAAATGTGAATGGAACGCCGTTCCTTCTTCAACAAATGTGAATGGAACGCCATTTTCACAAGTTCCCCCAGCACTACACCACAGCTTCCTTCTATATCATGATAACGATTAATCTTGAATCAAATGATATTGAACCAATGCTTAACCGTTCGCACTGGAGTAATATTGACCCCACTGCCTCATTGAAGTTATTAGTTTGGGCAATATCATGTCTTGATTTTCTCAACATCCTAGTCAATCGGAAAATCAGGATTCTGTACTTAATTACCCAATTCTTATTGAAAATAATCGGCTGCTCTTCATTATGGTCTATCCTTATATCTATTCTTCTCAGAGTGTCAAAGTAATTCTATGTCTACTTTAGCGACACGGTACATACGTTTAGAAAATGACATAAACAATTCCTAGTTTTTCACTTTCGACCTTTTCCAATTGTGGGACAGTTTTTAAATCTAAGTTACCCATCCAATAAAAGCAAACACACACATCCACAGACACAGACTTCTTGAAAAAACATCTCAAGTTTCTTTTTTGCCCTCCCTCTTCCTTCCCTTTTATTCAGCTTTCCAACTTTCTTTTCTGTTTTTTATCTCTCTATCTTATTGGACATCTAACTTTTCTCTTATTTTATCACTGAAATCCTAACATTTGAATGATGGCTGAACATGCAGAGTAACATTATAGAGATTAAGAAAAAGAGTGCAGGCTTTAGAAGTACTAATATTGGAGCACTCCGTGAAACCGAACACTTATGGCTTAAAAGTTCATTCTCCTTTCAAAACACGATTCATCCACAAATTTACCTTCGACTCTTCCACAGATTCTATTCATGTTCATATGCAAACTCTTTTTTTTTATCTCATTCTATTTCTTTTCATTAACTCTTATTATTTCAATCTATTATGTCGTTATTCTGTTAATTAGAAAATCTACAGAGTGAATAAAGGAATGTTTGAGGGCAACAAGAGAATATCTCTTGAACTTTTGCCAAAAAGTAAATAAGGAATATTACCGTTGCTGGGGATTTAATTATTATGTGTCGAAGACGGACGGACAGACATTGCTTATTATAATATAGATTGATAGATAAATATGAAGATAGAAAAAAGGCAGACTGTAATAGAAATAATATAAAAGCTTCCGTGTGAATAATATAAAAGCTTCCGTGTCAAAATACACATCACTGTTATTTCAAAAACACGATCAATCCACAAACATACCGAGATATTTTCTCTTTTGATTCTTTACAGGGTTCAATTTTGTTTTCTGATATCTGATTATTATCTGTCAGCATTTTTTTCTATTCTATTTAGAAAAATAATTCCTTTTTCTTTCCTTTGAAAAAATGCACTTATTCTTTCAATTCATTGTTCTGCTATTCCGTTAATCTAAAGATCTAAAAAGAGAATAAAGGAATAGTTAAGGGCTGTAAAGAAACGTCGTTTTTGTTTTGTTTTTTGGTTATTTTGGGCTCGATCCATTTTCCATACAGTTTGACTAGATCGTATCTTTTTATTCTGTTTTTTCTTAGTTTTCCTTCAAAAACGTTTTCTCTTGTTCGCTTGTCAATATCAGATCTGCGAGAAAAAAAACACAGAAATATCAAACTGGTCTGGTTAGTCACACAATAGGAACTGTCACGAAACCAACCTCTTTTGGCAGCATGCTTTGTTGGGAGTGGTCGATTAAAAATTGGAAAAAAAAGGTGATCAATAAATAAGATATTTCTCTCATCATTTTTTTTTCTTTTTTGATCACTAAAAAGTCCGAATTCTCAAAACAAAAAACGAATTCAAAGTAAGGGATCAGTTTAGCTCAAACACACGTAGTGAATTGAATCCCCATTTGTCAAAAAGTGTCTCTCAGTGAATGAACCTATTAAGAGGGGTAATTTTTTAAAAAGTTTTTCCAGGCATAATAAGGAGTAAATGTTTTATGTGGCAGTATTGACACAGCCTGTAAGCGTGAGACATAACTAGCCGGCCAGCCAGAACAACTAGAAAACGGAAGAAATCTCTGTTGTCAGTTTTGGCTGTTGATTCCTACCAAACACATTGTAACAAAAAATAAGAAGAGAAAAAAAGATGAAAAAATCCTTCCATGCCTTTTTTTTACTTCCATTTCTACTTTTGCATCCAATTAGCTTCCATTGCACATTCTTTATCTTCATCTTTTCTTTCTTCTTTCAACTCTCAGCCTTTTTTCGAATTGTCTTTTCTCAAAACCAGTGATTCTATAACCGTGTGCAATTGCACAATAGTTGGTTACAACTATTTCTGAAGGGGGTGCGTAATTATTTGCAAATAAGCAAACGTTTTGCCAGCCTTGAACGTATCTATCTATTACCTATCTATTTAAGTCAACCATAACTGTCATCCAAACTATCAAAATGAGTGTATTCAGATTTCAAGTTGGCCTAGCTGATTTTTTGATCGATCACCCCCAATAGGCATGCTGTCAAGAGATGCTGGTTGTGTTACAGTTTCTATTGAATGACTAGCCAGGCCTGTCTATTTAGTCTATTAAACATCCTTTTCTATGTGAGCCTGTGTCTGTTCGTATGTTTGTTTGTTTCAATATGCCATACTGTTTTGTTAACTAACTTTTGGGCCTCATTCGGATGGATTGATTTGCTTGCAAGTTCCAGCGCTTCTGGTCATCCAGTTTTGTCCATAGACTTTTCAGAAAAATGTTTTGGCCTCTTTTGAGCCTTATTCGGATGGATTGATTTGTTTAAGTGCTCCAGCGCGTCAAGTCATATCGTTTTATCTAGGAAGTTGAAAATTTGTATTACTCCAATAGACCCCATCTGATATAATTTTTTTTATTTTAGAAAAAGAATTTTTGGACCTTTCTCGGGCCCTATTCCGATGGGTTCATTTACAACATCATTCTATAGAATCTAGATGTTTCTACATTTTTTCTACTGTATTTTAGATGTTCAACGACGTAAAACACCAATGACGCCATCAATAGAATTATCCTTTGCTAATTCTTCGACAGAAATTTAATACATGACTTCACATTTTGACGGTTGTTCTATAATTAACTTTAATGGCAAATTATATTTTATTTTATCATAGAACTATCAATCAAGTTTTAGCATATGAACTTACTAATTTGATTTTGGACAAATTCGGTATGAGAATTCAGAACTTGATCAGTTATTTTTTTTTAATATATTGCCAACGGGAGATAAAAGCTAATATAATAACACCGTTCCCCTTGCTTTAAACATATAAAGAAACAAATGTAAAAAAAAAAGGACTCCCGTTGCCTTTGAACCCTGAAAGGGAGGAAAAAGTCCCGTTTACTTTTGACACCAAGAGGTGGAAAATGTCCCCACTCGAACTTAATCTCTGAGCGTGGAAAAAATCCCCCCTCAATTATGACCACTGAAAGAAAAAATATATCTTGATACCCCGATTTCGACTTCTAAAGTGAAAAAAAAGGTCTCATCTCAATTTTGACATCAGGAAGTGAAAAATAAATTCTCCCTCAATCTTGACCTCTAGAGGAAAGAAAAGTTCCATCACCCTTAATTTGGCATCTAAAAGTTAAAAAAGGAAGTAGTAATCTACTTCATCGTTATCCATAGACGTCTCTCCTTCGATTTTGTCGCCTAAAAGAGAAAATAAATTTCCTCCTTGACTTTTAATCGTAAAAGTGAAAAATAATCACTATTACCTCGAGTTAGACACTTAAAGAAGAAGATATCCGACACGATTATGACCCCTAAAAGTAACAAATAACTCATTTTCACCCTTACAATTGAAAAAGTCTCCTTTTTTAACTCAATTTTGACACAAGTAAAACATGCCTCAACTTGACTTAAAATGAGGAAAATGTCTTCCTTAGATTTCGACCTCCAAAAGTGGATCAGTATTCCTCTCCAATTTTGATCCCTGAAATTGAATAGAAAATATAATCCACGACTTTTACACTTGAGAGTGAAGATTGCAAACCCAACTTTGAACCTTAAAGGTTATAAAAAAAACTTTTTCTTGAACCTTGAAAATGAAAGAAAAAAACCTTTGATTTAATACAAAAAAGTGGAAAACTATCTTTAGCCTTGATTTCCACCCCTAAACATGAAAAAATTCCTCGCCATCGAATTCTTTCCCCTATATTCTAACCCTAAAAATGAAAAAAAATCAAGAAATGAAAAATTAAAGTTACTTCTGTGTAAGCTGTATAATTTCTTACCCCTAAATTTTGTGTTTTGAAAAATGGTCTACCTGTAAAATAAAGTGCTCAGTAGTATAGTTAGATCGTGAATGGAAAAAAACCCAACCCAACCACGAAAATTTGTATCCTGGAAACGTGATTAACATGTAAAAAAACTTCTTAGTAAATAGTCACGTCGGAATATCAAGTATGTAAAAAATATTCCAAAGAATAAATCTAGCCAGAATAAGTGTTCAAAAAATTACATCATAGTGTTTCCAACTAGAAACACAAACTTGGGGTCCAGTTTAGCATTATAGATATATAGTAAATAGAAACCACCTTTGAAACCCTTAAAATGTTACTTATCTCCAAGAATTTGTTTTTACACGTTCTCACCCTGCATATTCTAGGGGTACCTTGATTCGTAAGATCCGGATGTGATGCATCTTTAGGGAGAAGTTGTGTATACTTGTGTTCATGTGTATGTGCGTGTAGATGAGTGGGTGTGTGTGCGTGTATGTTTATGTATGACAACGCATAGCTGTGGGCGTGTATGTATGTAGATATGGTCTTCCGATGACCTTTCAAAACTTTGGCTAAAATATAAAACACTGATCACGTTTGAGGTTAACTTCTTTTCAGTCAACGGCTTTGGCCAAAATATGACACTGCTCGTGTTTCAGGGTGTCTTCTTTCCAGTCAACAGCTAATTAAAAATTCCGTCCAAGCTTGAACTCAAATCTTTGCAATATCAGCCTCTTGGCGAACCGGTGTCATCATATTTGCAGCCAAACAAAACAGGACCAGAATAATAAAACTGCTGAGCTTTTCGGAACAACACAACCCATCGAAAATTCGAGAAGGTCATGGAGCAAAGTTTAAAACAAACTACAGTATCATAATAGATGATTGCATAGTCGACTAGAATAAACTGTCGTTGTATTAACACTTGTTCTGATGGTGTTATCTAATGACCCACACGCTCCAACAGCACGTTTGTTTTTATATATTTTTAGCAAGATTTTGTGGGAAATTAATTTGCAGTAACAGCATATGAAGTGCATTATTAAAAAAGAATTGTAAACCCCTTGAAATAATGTCACCCAAAGTAACACAGAAATTACATATATATATATATATATATATATATATATATATATATATATATATATATATATATATATATATATATATATATATATATATATATATATATATATATATATATATATATATATATATATATATGAGACTCCAGTCTTTTCTGATATGCTGTGCTGTCTCATGATCTCTCCATGTGGTTCTTTCATGCGCATGTTGCGTGTTTCTTAGTTTGACAGTCAATCTTTTGCTTAGGTTCCATCTTTTAGCTCCATAGATGACTATCAGTGAGATACATTAGTTGTTTTTTCTTTCCTTTCGGACGAGTGGAATTTTTTTTTGCTCTTGAAAGTCGAGTTTGCTCAACCGAAAACTTGCCAACTTAGTGTGATTATTTGCTTGATTTCCTCCTCTTTTGATGATTTCATAGAGACACGCTGTCCTAGGTAAATATAATAGTCTACTTTCTCCAGCTCTATAATCAGTGCTCAATAGACATTATCCATGTGCAGGTATATACACGTACATAGTGCGTATATTGTGTACTAACAAGTAACAGTATGATAAAAACTTAATCGCAAAATTTTATTCAAGATGTATATAAGACGATAAAGCATAGTATTGTAATAAAGACAGAAAATACAATAGTATTTGATTCTACAAGAGGGGATAACCTTCCTTTGGATTGTGGGCCCGTGCCACCTGACCTCTTTCCAGGTCCGATCAATTAAGGTTTTCGGGTTTGTTTCTTCTACTTTTTGCAGATCAGCACAAGTGTTCATTCTAAATATCAAAACAAAGGTTCTTAACGTGGGATTCACGGGGGTAATTTGAGATAGATTGAGGCAATTCTGAATTTGTCTTTGGCCCAAAACTAAGTCGTGTAAAGTCCTAACTGATTAATTCATAATTATACAATACAATCAATTCCTAATTACACAATGCTATTAATTATTAATTGATCTATAGATTCCAACCTAACTAATTAACCAACACATTAACTTTGTGAGGTATAAAAGCTATGACGTAATTGCATAGTTGTTGTTACAAAGAGAGAAAAAGTTTCACAGAATCACCTGAAATTCATATACCAATATCTTTTTTACGATGAATAATTTATTTCTTCACAGATATACTCTCAAATGTAAAAATCTAAAGTTTGGTACAAAATTCTAATTAAACATTATATAATCAGGTATATGCACAAAGGGTTTATTTTGTAAAAGGGATGATCAACGAACGTTACTCCTTTTGCTTCTTGTGTGGTGATGACTAAAAACATCCAAATTTTCGAGGAACAAGCACACAAAAGAACACAGATTAAGTGGCTAATTTAGCATAATCTTACACTATAAATTTTGGTCAGTACATGGATTAATTTTGGGGAAGTGGGCTCACTTTGTGACCGTTTGAAAATCGAAAATGATCCTTTGTGTTTTTGATCCAAATGAACCAAGTATACTCCAGAAATTTTTCAGTTTTGAAAGAGGTTATTTTTTAGTTGAGATGGGCTTGCTGTTTATAACCTAACTATGACTTCGGATTGTAAACAAAAACCCCGGTCCTAAAACCTTTCAAAATCAACTTTTTTCCAAAGTGAAAAATTCACTGGGTTTCTTATGGATTGAATGCTCAAAAAATGACTTACGAAAGCATTTTTTTCGATTAGCAGAAACCGAAATATTTCCTTTTTTTCATTTTATCTTTATTTCAGTTTCTATAGAATGCATTATATCTGCTAGAATTCCTTTTCAATAGATGAAGTCTGATTGAATGAATTACTATAATAATAACGAAGTTTAACTATGCACAGTTTATTGGACAAAAGTTGTTTGTTAATGGCTCTTCTCAAAGTTATAGAAATATACTATTCCTTCGCTCTCCATCTTATTCATTCCTTTCTTTCTTCCTTCCTTTCTCTTTTCTTTTTTTTCTCTCTCTGGGATATACAATAAATACACACCAAGTATCATTTTGGTGAGAAGCTGTTGTAAATTACACACTGGAGGCTTGCGTACGTACATTGTTTTCGGTATCACTAACAGAAAAGGAAAAAATGAATGACGTAACTTGGGAATTTTCATCTCGCACTTATAACTTTTCGACACAGGAATTGTCCAAGTGGGGCATTGAATGGTTGAAAATCACCGATTCAAAAAGAAACAAATGTGACGAAGAATTTCACTCTTTCACAGCCATTTATCACCATCTTAATCTTTCTTTTAACTGCAATCTGACCGTTAATCAACCGTTTTAATTAGGTTCAGTGAATAAGCTTTCGGTGATACTTGAACAGAGGCGCCTGGAGAGACGACAAGTTTACTCTCTACTTTTCTCACCAACTAAAAACCAACTAAGCAAACTGGAGTCCAAACCAAACCTTTGATCTTACCTCCAATTCTGATCTCCCGCCGCTATGCACTGGAAGTATCACAACGAGCTCAGCAATTATGGATTGATAAATGAATAAATAGATAAATGAATGGATAATTAATAGTTTGATAGTAGTTGTTTGTGGTGCTTCATCTAATAAAAATACATTACATAATTTTTTGCTGAACTTCGTATTTATTGCAACTTACGATTCTGAAAGAATGGAACTGCCACGGACAGAAAGCACATCAGTGATAACAGGAAGGGGAACTAAAAGGTCAAATGTGAAATGTGTCAAAATATTGCCTAAAAGCAATTGACAGATCAGTGAGGAAACTATCCGATGGTGATTCTAATTGCAGCAAAAGAAGATTGGGAAATAGGCCGATCAAAAGAGAGAAGAATGAAATAGAAATGGGAATTCTGTCTTCTAGTAGGGAATCTCACAGAAAAAAAGAATTGGTTTAAGAAGAGAACTAATATTTGCATGCTCCATTTTTTTTCTTGTTTTATATAATTCGTTTATTATCTGTCAACGAAGTTGGAAGAGATATACGTATTCACTCACATTTGTCCGTCTATCTGTCTGTCCATTTATCTGTTTGTCTGTCTATTTATAAACACAAAATCTCCACAAGTTCTCAATTAATTTCTATGAAATTTCGAGGCAGAGTGATCTATATGCAACAGAAGATTTGATCTATTTGAATCAAGTGATTTATTTTCAGTTGAGAGAACTTTTGTCATGACTCTGTTGGGAAAGAAATTAAAAATGGAATTATCATGTAGGGTTATTTAGATTTCAAGGGACATAACTCGAAATTAGTACATTTAAAGTTCACTCTTCCGTATTTTTTCCACTGTACTGCGTTGACAAAGGCATGCGCTCTCTGAGTGCATTATAGTTAAGCAACTCATTATTATCCAGAAGTATGAAGACGTATATGTATTCATTCATGTGTTCTGTGTGCCAATCAAAATATTTCAAAAGATCTCGATGAAATTCAATTAAATTTTGTAGAAAAGTGGGCGGATCCAGGAATTTTCTTCAGGGATATATTTTCATTGTTTCTCGCAAGCGAAAACTAGACCGACAAGAACTCAGGTTAACGACGTTTAAGGATCTTAGCTTAGTTTAACACGACGTCACAAGAATGGTGCATTCTCTACAATAGAAATAACCTTTGAGATTAGTTTGCTAACTATTTCTCTGCAGTGAAGTATTCTACTCATTTATTAAGCTTATCTCAGACTGGAATACAGCTACAATTGTTGGGAATCCCATGAGAATCCAACCCCTTACATTTTAATTGATCTGCAATTGTAAATGGTTTACTATTTATTTACGGTCAGACACCGAAGATTTACGTTGGTATTACACTCGCCCACAAGGTTGTTGTCTTTAAAATGATATCAAGACACAAACGTATATAAAAGATGACCCAAATATAAACATCTATTTTGAGAAAAGATTCAAATTGAAAAAAGAATAAATTTAATGCGTGAAATGTAATCGAATTGAAAAAAAATTAATTTCGGGTAAATTCAACTAATTCAAACCTGCCTTTCTAACTGGACAAATCAACAGTGAAGAGCAGGGAATGGCTATTAGTAAAATGTTTCTCACTCTCAGAAGAGTTTATATCATAAACCATTTCATGCTCATCAGATTCGAGCACTTTACATAACATTTCCTCCATGTTTATAAAGCTGAGCCACTTTTTTTCAATTATAAACCACCAAGTTGATTTACGTCTCGATCCATCTTCGTACAGACACAAAAAACGTTTAGAATTATGTGCAGAAAAATGCAAACAAAGGATACTGTGATTACATCTCCTCAGTTCCCAAGTGTAGGAAGCCATACAACACCGAATACTATTTCATGGGCTCTTGGATTGAGGTTCATCTGCTCTTACCGGTTTACTGGTACATCGGTGATAAGATGCAGGAATGTTGTACTGGTAAATCGCTACTACTTGTCCAATGAGTCGAAACGATAAGAAAAACATACAGAAATATTGCATCAACAGCAAACAAGATAAAAAAAACAAGAGAGCTGAAACGTTGGATCAATAACAAACATGATAAAAGCAAGTATATTGAAACGTTGCATCAACAACAACAAACTAAATAAAGTATGAAGTTAGATGAAACTTCTTCTCAGAACTTCAGACAACAGAGCAACACCAGAGAACATAGCGCCCGAAACGTTGTGTTAAAAGGAAGTCAAGTTTCCGAATGATACATGAAATGATAGAAATATTCATTCGTAGAACTTGAAACAATGCTGTGTTACCCCGCTTGGTGCTTTTCCTTTCACTACTGATTTGGTAAAGCTCTTTTTTTTTTTCAAGTATTTTTCGTTATAAATTCAGTAATACTAAAATTTCCGAAATAAATAATGAATAACATCACTTATACTTTTCTTCTTATTAAGGCTCATCAATTGACATAATATATTTTTAAATGATTGTTGGTGCAACCTCTGTCTATTTTTCTATAAAGACCCGGTGTAGCTGTGTTTTGTCTAGCACTACATTTCTCAGAAACATATCCAAAGTGCTAACCGAGGTAAAACTGAACAAGTAAGAGCAAAGAATATATCAGTAGAAATGTGGCTGTAAAAACAAGACCATGACAATAGTACAAAAATCTATGGAATAATGAAAATACTCCAATTGCAGTCAGATTTCTTTTATGTGTGAAAATTTTCTCCATTTCAAGTGTCTCTCGCCCGGAGACATCATTGTTATGAACAAAGCGAGGGAAGGAAGTCATTTTCCATCGTCTTATCAGCAGGGATTTACGAAACAAAACAAAAAACTATTTTGTGCATTAAAACCCAGTAACTAATTTATATGAACACACACACACACGCACACACACACACACACACACACATATATATATATATATATATATATATATATATATATATATGTATATGTGTTTTTGTGTTTGTGTGTGCGTGCGTGCGTATCAAACAAATATTTTATACGAGTTTGGCACATATATAAAAGCAAAAAAATGACATATCAATATAACATACTCATTTAAAATTTTTAAAAAATCAGTATCTATATCAGACATACGTACAGTCCTGTTCATAAATATTGGAACAAACAAAAATTTTGTGTTCCTTGCCTTTGATTGTATTTTTTCAGTATATGCATTAGTCAGATTTAAAGCTATTTAACTAACTCGTTTGGTAACCCTTCAAATATTAATGTTAGCTTTTTCAATTTCTGTGATTCCAAACAAAATTTTATCATCATAGAAAAACAATGCTCGGAATAGCCCAGTCAACCCATCAATTCTATTGACAACAGAAATCAATGTCCAGAAATCTAGCATTCAGAACTACAAAACATGCCCAAATGCATGTCATGTTGTGCTAATTGCATTAAAATATGGCTATCCTTGCGTAAAGTTTTTGTTTTTAACTCTCAAAACCAGGCCATTGCTGTTTGTCCAAATGATTATTAGCATTACTTCTTATATAATTCGAAAATATGTTCAGTGGGTAGTATGGCACTTAAAAGGATTGGAAAATGAATCAATAATCTCATCAATAATGATAGGATGATCAATGACAAATATGGCAGACTCCTTCATTTTTCTTCTTCTTCTTCTTCTTCTTCTTCTTCTTCTTCTTCTTCTTCTTCTTCTTCTTCTTCTTCTTCTTCTTCTTCTTCTTCTTCTTCTTCTTCTTTTCTTCTTCTTCTTCTTCTTCTTCTTCTTCTTCTTCTTCTTCTTCTTCTTCTTCTTCTTCTTCTTCTTCTTCTTCTTCTTCTTCTTCTTCTTCTTCTTCCCTGCATCAGACTCCCAGCTTGGATATCATACTCTATTTAATTACCTTATTACTTGAAATAAGTAAGAGGCTGAGATGAACTAATTTATTTCCCTCCTCACATTTTTGGCGTCGTCGTTCGATCTCCATGTTATTTTGCTATTTACACTGCACATTTGTTATAACTTTACACATTAATTTTCCTCTCATCTCTCTTTACGTATCAATATTTCTGTCTGGCTATTAATTCGTTTACATATCAATACACGTTCTTCCTTTCCTATTCTTCCATTTATTTATGACTAGAAACATTCTTGGAGTAGTTCAGGCTGAAAAGTAGCTACAAAGGCGCCAGAATAGTTAATATTGACGGCATATTCGGTATTTAAAAAACACAATTAAAGTCCCCTTGAGTTAGTTAATTTTCACCTCAAAAATAGAACGGCTTTCACAGTGTTTATTGCTGTCCGGTGTCGAATGCACTCTCTAAGTTAGTGGAACCTCAATTCAATGCCACTGGCTACAATGCACCTTTTTTTGGGGGGGGGGGGTGATAGAGCTAGCAACATACTTTCACACGTATATATAATTATTTTTCATAGATAAGAATACTTTTATTGATATCAGATCGAATGTTAATGCAGACCCCCCCCTATTCAGTTGCAGATCACCTGACTTGTTTTGCATTTTCTTAATTACCACATCTCAGGAGGTACCTTAACTTATCAACTCTGGCCCCAATGCACCGTTTCAGTTACTCAGGGACTACATATAGATAAAAAGAATTGGACTTATGTTATTGTATAAATATCTTGATGGACATCATAACAAACAAGCATTTGATGAAATAGCAACTGCATACAGGCAAGAATATTCACATGCATACATACACGTACATATATAACTGATATTTACGGATAGCAATAGTCATTCTTTTGTCACTGCCTTAGGGTAATTCATATCAAGTGTGGTTGCGCATGTGTGCTAAAGAAAGCTGCTGGTTAATTCTACAAGCTTTTCTATCGTATAGAGCACATAAGAATTTATAAGATACTGAAATTCGCTTCGCCAACATCGAGAAAGACAAGTCAATGTTACATATTTCTCCTGGACAACAAAAAAAGATATTTTGTGTCGCTATACTTGGACGTGTATGTAGGTTGATCATACGTGGATATGAATGATATCTCATTTGCATGGATGGCAACTCACTTTTTAATTCAAAGGCGAATCCCAAGTATGAGAGATTGGGGTGATGAGGGTCCCTGATCTTACTACATATACTAAGCAGAAATCCAAAAGATTTTCCTTGGGTCAGTTCTGATAAAAAAAAGTCTGAAAAGCTGTCCCTCTCAGTAAAACTCAGAGAGTTAGCATTCATTTAAGATCCAGGCTCGATGGATATTGGAAGACTCAATCAAAGACCCCCAGAGGAATGTAGGGAACGGGGTCCTACTTGCTGATTTGGTTGAGTTGTGTAATTCCGAATAGAAATGGCTATTTTGAGGTATTAACTGCACACAGAAGAAAGACTGCCAATTCTTCTCAGATAGAAAAAGGAAAAACAAGTACCCTCTGCACTTAAACATTGTAAATATTTTGTGTAAAATGTGTAAAAAGATAAAAACTAAGGGTGGTTGCGGAAAAGCTGAAAGTGGGAAGGAAAACAAATGATACCGGTCTAGTTAGTCATTGAATAGAAATCATCATGTAACTAACATCTTTAGGCACTATGCCTTGTTAGCAGTGATCGATTAAAAAATTGAAAAAAGGGGGAGATCAATGAATAAGTTATTTTTTGTACTTAAAAAGCATGAATACAACCGGGTACCAACTAAAAGTGCCAATTTAACATAAACTTACATAGCTATAGAACTAAAATTGTTTTTAGGCATAATAAGGGGTAAAATTTCAGCCCTCTAGCTCCACTTGTGCAGCCTATACGTGCAATACATACATAGGTAGTCATGTACACCAACTTGAAAACCGAAATAATCCATGTTGATGTTCACGTTGACGGTTCCCAATAGACTTTGTAATAGGATATACAGAACAAAAAAATGAGCCTTTAGCGAAAAAGACTGACAATAAAAGATGGACGACAAATTGTGGGTCATGAAGATCAGAACGTTTAAAATGTTATTACTTAACGAGCATGCCCATAACTCTCTTAACTCCAAAGTATCTCTAGCAGCACTATCGGCTTTAATGTTGGAAACGGAAGATGAGTTCCGAATTGAAAATTTGTCGATTTCATCTTACAATGGATTTGTAACAATGGATATTGAAGCTGGGCACCACGTCCCAAAGCTGAGGTGAGCTGTTTAGTCTTGCAGACCATTACGATTCGAATTAGTTCGAATGTCACTGGACAGTAATGGCCTTGAGCCACAAAAATATTGATAATGTGAGATGATATTCTGTTCATCGTTCTCTTGGGATATGCACTATAGAATCAAGTACAAAAAGGAAAGTTTATAAATGTAATATTTCCATGTTCAATTCCTGTTTACTTCTTAAGGAAAAAACGTAGATGGAAAACGAGTGACGAAAAATTTAGCCGAAAGCGTCCAACGATATATTTTGTGTTCACTTCTATAGGAAGTTGAAAAATTGCGTGGAAAAACTTATTTAGATAGGATTAATCTATAGAATAATTTGTCGTCTATCTTCTCTGAATGTATACATTTTCAAGGCAAAATGAGGGCTATGAGCAGAAGATTCGGTTAAGTGATGGGGATGGTTATTTTAGGCAATTTCCATCAGTTTTTCATATATTATAGTGTTATAGATTTCCACTCCTTGGTATATCATTGGTGAGGCAACGAGTATTTTACTAGTATAGAATAAATATCAATAGTTCATGAATTCAAACAATGAAATAGTATCGAATATTGAATTTTGGCAAAACGTCGTATCATCAAGTCTTTCAGCCCTCCTACCGTCTAAATTGTGCTCGCTACAACTTTTCGCGTTTTCCAAAGCTTGAATCGCCGAACGAAAATGGGCAACTGTTGGCAATCCTAAAAGTGAATTTTTCAGAGTTTTGAAAAGTGGAATGGATTCTAGGATAAGGGGGATTAGTCTGAAGAGGACTCGGTTGCTATTGAGCTAAGTAGACTGTTTGTTAATATCAAATGGCTGGATACTTTCCAATCAGCGTATATCGTTAATCAATTTATAAGCAGAGGGAAAGTAAGTCCCCTGTTAAAACAAGAGGTCCAAGGTCAGTAATAAATACAAACGTGCAAAAAACGAGAATAAAAGAACTTAACAAGGGATTGAAGAATATTGAAAAAATTCCCCCAGCAGACGTCTTTCTATAATGCCGTGAGATCATTTCAAACAATAATTTCTTGAAACATTTTCCCAGAAGACGTGATAGGGAAGTTAATAATGCTTCACCATCCGAAAGTTCTTTATACAGTACTTAATTGTTTTTTTTTAATTTATTCCAGATAACATTCATGTAGGGGGTGCTACACTGTAAAAAAAATAGGTTGTTAAGTGTAAGGAAGCAGATGATTAGCATTTTGAACCATGCTGCAATCAAAGTTTTCAATTATAAACCGTCAACCAAATCTGTCAACATGGATTTCCTTAAGTTTTAAATAGTTTTGACTAGCTGGCTATGAAAGTATGTATCGTGCATACATATCTCACCGATGGAGATAGAGAGCTGAACATTCAAACTATTACTCCTTATCATATCTAAAAAAAACCTATTAACCTAGGTTTTTTAATGCAGATTTTATTTCGAAATGTATTTGTATGCTGAATCGATTTCTCTTAGTTTGTATTTAGCTGCATTCACGCTTTTCTTCATTTCAGGCTTCATTTAGTGATCACTACCCGACAAAAGGCGAAAGAAGTAACTAATTCATTGATTATTCTTTTTTCCAATTTTTTAATTGATCATCTCCAAAAGGGTATGCTGCCAAAAGACGTTGGTCACGTGATGGTTTCTATTGTGTGACAAGCAGACCAGTTTGCTTTCTTCGAAATTACTTTTCATTATTTTCAGATTTTTGCACAATGATTTCCTTCCTGTTGATTTTGTCCTGAAGGAGTTGAATTGTTCGAAAATTTCTTTGAAGGTCAAGTTGTATTTTCTTAATTTTGACAAGTCATCATTGGCCTTTTTTTATAATAGACGTTTAATCCTTATAAGTTATTATTGATTCCTCTATTAATTCTGTTCCCATTCTGTATGCTCGACCTAAAGTGCAAACCCAATTTCTCTGCAGACGGACAAGATGTGTAATTAAGTATTTGAAGCAGTTACCGATCACAAGGAAGAATTAACAAAGATTAGCAAACTTTTATTGAGTTTCAGACGCCCATAAATATTGAATATTCATCGGAGAAAGACATAACTTAGCATTGATTGAAAACGTCTTTTGGTATCTGTAAACAGAGTGGATGAAAATTAACTCCCTATTAGAAATCATATGTAACTAACTATGTACGAGATTGTTTCCCTTGAGATGAACCAAAAAATCAAAACAAATTCCAATAAAGAGTTTAAGCATAGGTGCAGTTCAACCAAATTTGCCATGCATACACGGGAGAAGGTTTTTAAGTAAAACTATACTGAAAAAAGCTGTATAAAACATTTTTAGAGGAGGTTCCATGTACAATATAACTATATTGCTAGATTGTACCCTTACTTTCCATTCAATGTATACACACACACACACACACACACACACACACATATATATATGTGTATATGTATGTATGTACATATATATATATATATATATATATATATATACACACACACACACACACGCACACACACATATATATATATATATATATATATATATATATATATTTTATACGTGTATATGCTATTCTTTCAGAGGTCAAGAGTGGAAAGAAACTTTTTCCTAATTAAGATGTAAAAAGTGAAAAGAAGTTTTCTTCCACAAGTCTGAAGGTTTCGCTCCTTTTTTTTACTCGTGAAGTATTTAACCCAGCGTAGGCAGGTACATTAGCTCGTCTTTTATAGATCGACCTATGAGTTGTAGACGGACATAAATATTGGATAATCATGGGAGAAAGAAATAACTTGAACAGTAAATATAAACGTCGAAGTAACCGAGTTTACCCGTCTTAAAAAAATGAATCAACATAACCTCCACAGGCGCCTCGAATATAATAGTCCAGACTTGGAGTAATAAAGAAATTGGAGGAAAATATTTCTTCTTTGTAATTCTATTGTACTTCTTTCTTTCTCTTTTATTTCTATAACTATAGAGCGCATATGAAGATCTACGTTAGATTCACTGCTAGTACATTATTATTATTATTATTGTTATTATTATCATCATTATTATCATTAGAGAGAGAGAAGGAGAAAGAGAAAGTGTGCGTGTGAGAATGCGTGAGTGAGAACAAGAGAGTGTGTGAATGTAAGAGAGAGCGTATGAGTGAGAGAGAGTTAGAATGTGTGTGATAGAATGAAGTATTAGTGAGGAAGAGTACGATTGATAGTAAAATGGAGGAAGAGAGAGAGAGGAGGAGAAGAGGGAGAAGAGAGAGAGAGGAGAAAATAAGAGGCGGGTTATAATCTCAGATTGTCTGCGTAAAAGTTACAATATCTTAGATTCGAGTTTTAAGTTATGGAAGCCGAGAACTAAACGGCTGGGAAAGTTGAGATTTGCAGTGAATCAAGCGGCTCTTGTTTTAACCCATGGGATCAGATCGTTTCACCCCCAGCGGCACAAAATTCTCAAGGATAAGTAATCCGAGTGCGTTTAAATCTGAGAGCGATTAAAATCTCTGAAAATGTCTATCACTTTTTCTTCGTCTCCTCTTTACTTTTCTCTCTCACTATGTCTCTTTCGCCCTTTCTCCCTCTTTCGAAATCTCCTCCTCTTTTTCTCTCACCAAATCACTGTCAATGATTCCAGCCTGTTCATACCTATCTCAGTCCATTCATATCTCTCCCTCTCTCTCTCTCTCTCTCTCTATCTATCTATCTATATCTCTCTCTCTATATATATATATATGTGTTTAATGTATTTATTTCTGTACTCATGTATTGATTACAATCCGTTCATATCAATCAATCAATAAGTCATTATAAATATATATCACTGTTCATATCTATCTCTACATATCTGCACCTAGCTATTGATCAATCCCTCCTCTCTCTCCCTTGCTCTCTCTCTCTCTCTCTCTATGTATATATACACACACACATATATATATATATATATATATATATATATATATATGTGTGAGTGTGTGTGTGTGTGTGTGTGTGTGCGTGTGTGTGTGTCTGTTCATATCTGCAAATCCTTCATTACATCTATCTCGTCTGCTTATATCTACTCTGTTTATATGTATCAGTCTTCGTAAGTCTTTTCATATTAAGTCATATTCATTACAACCTTTCCCTCATTCTATATATATATAAACATATACATATATATCCATGACGAGTTCGAATATGCCGACCTCTGTCATATCTTTTGTTGATTTATAATGCGTATAATATCCTCTACTGTAGTCCCCTCATTGATCAATGTTGATACTTTTCTATCTCTTAAAGTTATCCCTAGCACCGTCCAATGCTCTTTCTATGGCTCTCTGTGCGACACTTCGTTGGTACTCAGTTCGTTTTGTCAATTTCTTTTTTATGCAGCCTTAAGTCATTACTGATGTTATGCATTCATTGATATTTTACGCTTAAAGCATATTTACAAAGTACTCTTCGGCATTTGTATATTCATACCAAATGTTTTCTGATTGATCGTCTTCAATTGTCTTCCATGGTCTTTCTCCAACAATTTTCCAACACAGGAACTGTATTTATCGACCTATTTTAGAGCGTCCCCTCTATTCTTATGGTCTTTTGGGGGACTTCATCATTTTGTTTTACATTCGCAGTTTATATCAGTAAATATACATTGTAATTCTTCTGATGCTCCTGACGTCACGCAGACGTCATCGGCGAATCTCAAGTGGTGTCGGATATTCAGTCAATACTAGCATTGCAGACAACGCTGTAAGTTTTGACTGCATATCGGACATACTAGCTTGGATAGTAGTTAGACCTAGCAAAAGATACACTGTAAATGATGCACCAGCTTCAAAAAGTTGTGTCCAGGAGATTGAAGATTTTTATGACGACATCAGTAAATTAAGGGATCAGGAAGAGACAAATTTCACAATACTCATGGGACACTTCAATCTTTTGGTAAGTGCCGAATCCAGTGTAGGAAAATATAGAATAAACCAGAGAAACTAGAGAGGTGATACACTATTCAATTTTTCAGAGATATATGCAAAAAGCGAAATAGGCTTCACAATAGCTGACAAGATCTATAACGTTAAAGACAACTTTATAAACAAAACAGATGTTGGCAGATATCATAAAATATTAGCTTGCAGAATTAAATTCACTTTAAAAACTGAACAGAACAAAATTATTCTTCAAAGGAAAAATGCCCTTATAAGATTAGTAACATAGAGGAAAAGAGTAACAGAATTATAAAGGAAGCAGCAGGAATGGTAATCAATGCCAACGTAAAGAGTAACAAAGGAAATACTAAAAACATTAAAACTCATAAAAGAAGAGAAATTTGGAGATTAAAATGAATGAAGACGAAACCAAGAGAGCAGAACTACACAAACTAATAAACAAAATAATGAGAGAAGAGAAACGAAAAAAACATTCAACGGATAGTCTACTATCAGAGAAGAGCAGAGTTTAAAGCGCGCCCGAGCTGCAGATCATACTGGCAAACAACATATGCTCGCAGTAAAGAACGGCAATATAAAAATATCAAATGTAAGGACAAAATTTTAGGAATAACTAAAAATTAATGTGAAAATGTGTACGCTTCGGAGATAGAAATACCATAAACTGATGGATACTAGTGATATCCCTGACATAACACAAGATGAAGTACAGTTTGCATAGCAAAATGTTTAACCTAGATAAGCTCCAGGCTCCAGATTTATAATGATTAGTAATAATTTGGTCTTTTGTCACGCCAAAGGACGCTACTAATGTAGTGAAATGGTATTTAATGATTTGATGACGAGGTAAAAATGATTATGTAAAGAATGATAAAATATAAACGAAAACAAAGAATAAAAGCAAAAAAGTTTAAATCTGCTTGTGGACAACAAAAAGCTTCTTTATAAACTCATTTCAATGCAAAACTCTGTTATACACGTATGGAAAATTCAATGTATCCATACATTTCATATATTCCGTCATTTTTACGTCACGTTTATTCCAGAATACAAACATATTTATTTTTCTGCCTTGTTTTGTTTTTTTTCGGGCGAAGATTCGAATTATTTAAGATCCCTATTCGGAACGTTTTAGGATGTCTACTCTTGTAGGGTGGAGAGCCTTCCTATTATTCTATTTATGTAGCTTTTCTTTTTCTTTTTCTTTTTCTTTTCCTAGTTTAGTTGCTGTTTAGTCATTCTGTTTTAAATGTTTAAATGACAATATTGGTAAAATCATTTTTGTACTTTCCCTCATACTTTATTACAGGAACGCATTAAGATTTATTCAACCATTTCCTTGTCCTCTGATATTGTTGCATAACGTTATCAATCATCTCTTACCCATGTCCCCACGTTTGATGATATATATACACATATATATATGTGTGTGTGTGTGTGTGTGTGTATATGTGTGTGTGTGTATATGTGTGTGTGTGTGTATATACATATATATATATATATATACATATATATATGTATATATATATATATATATTTAAACATATATGAGGTAAAACTTCAAATATTATTTGTTTTTCAGTTGGTGAATACCTCTTAGACCCAGCCTTTGACATTTTTTAATATCATCAGCCTCTAAGAAATTTGAACGCTTATATCAACAGACATTAACAACTTTCTCCCCTTTCGAAACAAAAACTAGACGAGAAAGGACCAGCTTCTTAAAACAATTGAAAAATCAAAACGGGCTCTCCCACGGATTTTGACATCATATGCAGAGATATGAACGAGGAAGAGAAACAATGGAATGTAAGAAAGGAATATCCTGAGAAAAAAGGGCGTGGAAAAGATTGATGAACTAGATATGTGATGCGCAAACAGGGTCGGCCATGCCGTACCCAGCATGAAGGCGATAATTTTTAATTTCAGGAAATTAGTCAATTTCACTTTTAGCTGACATTATTTGCCGTCCAATAAGTTTTGCTGAGATTGGGTAGTATTAAGTTTCTTGTTTACAGCAGTGTCATGGAGATTGAATAATGTGAATTAAGACAACGAGCTTCCATTTCATTTCATTTTCATTTGATCTCTGGAGGCGTTCGATTTTACGTCAATTAAAATAAATAATCGTCTTTAATCAAAATTTTATTAGTTTCACATTCGCACACACATACACACACACTCACACATGTACATACACATAAACACACTTACATACATATATAGACATGGTTGGTGAATGAACAAGATGAGAACGTAGGGATAAAGAAAGCATTCGGACTGTCACTGTTCCACCGAGCAATGAAAAGAGCAATGCTACGTTAAAGCGCCTACTCTATCGGTCGCGGATTCGATTCCCCATTTTTTCTGTTTATCCTATTTACGCTGTCTAGACCAAGTGACACATTCTCTATGCAATGACAGGAGGTCATTCCAAATATAGTATCAAATAATATAATACAATCATAATTATATATATATATACGTATATATATATATATATATATATATATATATATATATATATATATATATATATATATATATATATATTTGTGTGTGCGTGTGTGTGTGTATGTGGACAGACAATCAAACGCACGAAGAAAATTAGCAAAACAAATAGTAGATGAATAGATATGAACAGACTAAAGTAGATATGAATAGATATGAATAGACCGAACCAGGTTCCTTTCGTTTTTATAGGCATTTTATGAGTTCCATGATTAAATTTTACAAAGAGACACTTTCGAATCTTTGTAAGAAAAAGAGCAGAAAAAGACCCTGAGAAATTCATCCATTTATTTCATCGACTGCTTCGCTTAAATTATTGGCAACATTAAAGACAAACTTTTCTTATCTTTCCAAAAATCAAACAAAATAAATGATTTTCCAATGATGTACATTCGAAGACAATGGCAACTGGAAAGGTGCCATTGTCTAGAAAATCTTTTATTTCAATTGGTTACTTTGGATGATTCTGCTGTCGTTGTTTACTGCTATAATATTATCCTGCTTGTTTGTACTTGCATGTCACACTTTCAGTAATGACATAAGGGAAATATTATGTAATAAAAGGGGAGAGATGGAGAGTAGGAAAGTAAGTATGAGAGGGTAGGAAGTGAGGATTGAAAGTTAGGTAGTTTACTTAGGGATGATTTTTGCGTATGAAACTAAACCATTTTTGATAACATGTTGACCAAGTTTTATTCTTTATTCACATCCAGAATAATAAGTAATAATATTCAGTTTACTTAATTTCTTAGATGAATCATTGATCTTTCAGGGGACGTTCATCAGTTGTGTCGTCCGTTAATCAAAAGGTATCACACGGGTCGAGGTCTTACACTTTGAATTTCTCAGATCGAGTGTAATTATTATTTCATTTCAACTCGTATTTCATTCAATTTGTTTCTGAATTTATTGAAATTGGAAACTATTTCAGTTATCTAAGTTATAAAATCTTATCTCCGTCGATCCAGGCATAAACAAATCCAATGATTTTCAAACTTGTATGACCCCACACTAAGAAATATAACTGACTTGTGCAAAACACCAACTGTAAAAATGAAATAAGTTAAACAAAAAATTTTGATAGCCAATGAACGAAACTTTTTTTATTTTTCATCAGCTAACTAATATTCACACTCATCACCCTTTTTCCATTTGTCTCTCTCTAAAATGTGGTTTGCGTATTTGAAAAAAGATTGCGCAATACGCATGGGGATTTTTGTGTCACACTATTGTGCAGCAGCACACAGTTTGAGAGCTGTTGTGCAAATGTGTTTAGTGAGTACAGCCTGGCCCTAGGTGCCATACTCAAAAAATATTGAGGATTTTCTTTCAAACAATTCCTTGCAGAAACAATTTCCTTGAGGTTGTAATAAATGTACCCCAGTGAAAATATCGCCCGAGAGAAAACATCCCATAAAGGAACATCCCCTCGAAAGAAATTTTCGAAAGGAAAAAATTCTCTCGACTTATGAAATACGGTATATTTTTAAATCATTTTCAAACTGCCAAACAATCTTATTGAAGTGACTATATGAATTTCCTCTTTTTACTACCACGGAGACTCTCGTCAATTCTTTTATTACTAATATGAATAGGTTGATATTTGTATTCAAATTACGTTTTGGAGGGATGAATAGTCGATTGTCAACTTTTCTACTCTTTGAGTTTACTCTTTAATTTCGTTTTGTGCTCTTTACTCATTGCATTAGACTGACAGTCTGAGCTGTGGCGATAAAAAGCAACTGAGGCTAACACAAAAGAAATATGTAAAAATGAATGATGCTTCATCATGTAGAAACAACAGGAAAATCAGATTCTGTGACGCTGTTTACACAATTTCCAATATTTGCTTTTGACATTATTGGCAAAATTACAAAATTTCACTCAAATTCCAATATTTCATCATCATAATATAAAACTCCTTTCCCTCATCGAACATATTCATAAAACAGAAAAAACAATGCTTACACATCATAATATTACAGATATCATATGTTTGAGTAAATTTTGTTTTAGTTCTTTTGCTCAAAGGTGTTGTATCCTTTGTATAATTGTTCATTAAGACTAATTTCCTTGACTTTGTTATTTTAAGTTTAGGCCTCTGTACCCTTCGGCCTTTTTCCGAAGTCTATCATATCTTCAATGGAGACTCTTTTATGTTAGAAAAAAAACCCAAAATTCGCAGGGTGGGTACAGTGGAACGCTGTGATAAAAACAACGAAAACGAAGGAATAAGTTAGATAGAACGAATAAAAACAAATAAAAAGAGAATAGAAATAATTCAGAACAGAAAAGAGATCAAAGAGGGGAGCATTGAATGCGAAACTGAATAGAACTAAAAGTAGAAAGCGTCCAGAGTGCATAACTCTGCCAACGCTGATCACTGAAAATAAAATGTTAAAAAAATCCCCCAAAACAAGGGAGATCACTTGAAATGTACAATTATTTAGTTACTCTCCTTGAAATATGAATTTAACCCTTTCATTCACTGTCTATCTTTGACTTCCCTTCCTATAGAATAATAAAGATATCTCTTAATCAAAAACAAACTAAATCCACCCAAAAGCAATACTTATGTGTACAGTAAAATAATTCCTTTGTCGATTCAAACGATGTTTATCTCTCGTCCCTCTGGGGCTTCCAGGCTTTTGTTTAATCTGTCACTGGCACGAACTCCTCATAATTTTCATCATTCCAAATCTTTCGGATCAATCTATCAAACAAACCAACTTCCTCCACCAAAGTTCGGAAAACTGAACATTTTTCTATGAGTGCCAAATGTTCATCGTTTACTCTCTGATCTAAGAAATGTCGGTTGATTCTTCCACATCAAAGATTCAATATTGCATGGGTTTCCCTTGAATCAGTCACTTCCTGGAATTACCTATGACATTTTATCATATCCACGTTATATGTGAGTTCCACCAATAAAGTTTGATTTATTTATTTCCGCCCATTCTTCCTCAAAGAACGTTCTGAAGGTAGAAAAAGAGATTAAATATCAATATGGATAGGCACACAGTTGAGCAATGCCCTGGGACAGCAGACCGAACAATGGTGGAAGCTGGTTGCCAAGTCATCCGTGACGCCTGCGCAGTCGACCAAACGACGATATATATAGAACTGACTTTTGCTTTCGGTAAATTAGGATAAAAAATCAGTTGGATCCCAAATAGAAGTTCTTCACCTTTCGTCGAAGAAAACATGTCTTGTTGTTCGATGTTTTTAATAAAGATTCATGATAATTTCTTGAAATATTTTTAATCTATTTCCGTAGTGAGAAATTCAATACTACCACCATCTCATCATCCAATCAAGCAAGTTCGTACATAAATTCCAAAGTTTTCTTTTTCAAAATCAATATAGCTGCTGCAGTCCAATAAAAACGGGCCAAATATCCTTCCTCGTCTTTTTTAGTTATCTCAAAAGAGAATTTAATTTGTTTGATTCGACTGGATGAAATTACCGTAGAATATTATGTACATTTGTACAAGCAAGGAGGTAATAATTAGTCAACTTTCATAAATATAGTTTATTTAGGAATTAACCATATTTATATTCGTCAAATCGATTTGAAATTGTGCATTCAACAACCATCCAACAAAAGTAATAATAATCTAAGAGGAAATTGAATGAATATCCACAGCATATAGAATTTATCGATTATTGAACGGTGAAGAAATTATCCTGATACTATATTAATGAACAATAATATTCAGTTGCGTAGCTTCTTTTTTTTTTTTTTTTGCTATGATACCTTCTAGACGTTTCTTGTAGCCGATGACCAGACTTAGAGAGACGTCAGGGGATATATTTGACCACTCCTCTTCATATATCTTCTTCAGATTACCCAACCTAGTGGGTTGGGGTTTTCCTATCCTAATTCTTGCCAGAAACTTTCAATGAAATTTAGATTTGATTAGACTTAGCAATTTGAGAAAATAAATATTTCAGCCTATTTTTAGTCTACCAAGTTAGTGGAAGAGGTACCAACAGCAGAATATTGGTTGTCCTTTTTTTTCCTAAAATCTTCTCCTTTAAGCTAAGATGACAACAAAAAAATATTTGAATGGCTTGGTCATGTTCAAGGGATGCCACCTAAGAGGCTTCCTAACTTGACTTTTATACTGTCATGGAGAAGACTGCATCCCTTCGTCGTTGTCTACTACAGCAGTCTACAAGGTTGACATGCCAGAGAATATGACTCATCCACTTGGCTGACAATTTTGAAAGATCTGACAGCCCAGTGAGAACAGTAGATCAGAAATATACTTGACAATTGACAGCAACGACCAGCATTGGCCAAGCTGAGGACAATGACGACGTCGATGACATCCCAATTCTTATGAGGAATGTTGACAACATACGCAAGAAAATCTTATTGCATGAACTTGTTCTTACCAACCTGACAAGTACTAAATATGGACAAAACCCAATGCTAGAAAACAGTTTAGATTATCAGGATAAATATTGAAATGTTGATCTCCAATCGCTAATACAAATGAACTCTTCCGAAGATTACAATGCAGTCGGGAAAAAGATATAGCCCTGTAGTGTTTTTGTAATTTCCTTAGCTGAAGTTTGCTTACTTGAGTTAAATTAATTTTTCCATCACATTTTTCCTGCAAGGTCACCATGCGTTGTCTGAAAACAGTGATATCCGTAGTAATGATCGAAAAAGAACAACTATTACTTGCTCAAGAGGATAAATGACATTTTCTTTTCTTTTTGCACATAATCTATGACAATCATTACACAGGAACAAAAATGTTACACAGTGTCATAGAATCGTTTGATAACATTTATTCATGCATCTAGAACAGAAGTAACGGTTCTATTTCGCTTTATATCTACATGCAACTAAAGCTTCTCTCTAAAACCCTTGAAAATATTTTTTCTAAAAAGCAAATAGTTCAATTTATTTCCTCCGTCGGAGTTTGAACTTGCTCCAGAAATTACATTTCCATGCCTCTGTTCTTTCAATAAATGGCGAAAAAACCTACTCTTGATGATGCTGATTCAAAAAATATATTGTTTTATGCAGATGGACCTTTTTTCAAAGAGTGCGAACGAAAACCCCATACAAATCAGCAATTTATCCATAGATATTTAGGTTGCAGTTTTTCATTTATACAAGTACAGTTAAAGATGATGAAAAAGGATTTTTTGTTTGCGTACAAAAACGCATTTGATTTGAAATTCCAGTCTCAAAACTGAGGAAGAACTTATTTAACCTGGGGCTTCTTGAATCAAACTGAGTAAGATCTTCCGAACAGTATCAAGCAAAAGTAAGAAAAAGAGAGACACACGCTGACAATTCCAAATAGGTGAGGCGGGGGGGGTAGAGACATTTTGCTTGGGGTCATTTGAAGAAATGTGTTCGAAATCTGATTAAGTATCCCCGTCGGTAACAGAAGTCTTCAATTACGTTTTATTCACGAACCTTACTCAAATAAGTACAGATTTTTTTTAAATAACTCTCCTTGCAGCTAAAATTTGTTTGGAAAGTAATGGATACAATTCAGAGGGCGAGAGACCAACATAAATGGAGAGACACAATCGCTTACATTGATAGGTACGGCATCAGAGAGAGAGAGAGAGAGAGGAAGAGAGAGAGTAAGAACAAAAACTTTCCAACAATTACTAACACGCCTCAATATTGACCTGATTTTTATGCATTACTCTAACCTTAAAATAGATTCTTTTCCAGAGAATATTGTTAGTCTCTACTCTACCTGAGATTTTCAATATTCAATGTGTAAAATTGTCCTTATAAATTCATTTTGTGTGATTTAACAATAAATCTGATCCTCATTTCTGCCTATCACATACTTTCAATTCTGCTTGCAAATGTTTATTGTATCTATTCTGCACTGCTTGTGACGAAATAGAAAAAGTGATCACACAAGCTAGAAATAGCATTGTAAGTATCCTTAACGTTTCCAAAATTTGCTTTACGTCATGTTTCTGCTTTTACTCAAAAAGCGAAAAAAACTTTCAATGCGAGTTTTCTGCGATACTTTATTCTGACTGTGCACACCCTTCTCCTCTCTTTCCTACGGCCCAGTCCACTGTGTCTCCCACCCTAGAATCAGATGACTCAGCCTAACATACCATTATCACTATTTAGAGGATTCGGGAACACTCAGTTGTTCAAACATGGAGGAAGCGCCAGGAGACACAATATTTGCCTGAAATCTGGCCAAAATGAAACTAGTTTGAAATGCTGCTGCCAACTCATCTCTAATTTTGATAGAGCCAAAAATTAAATTGGCTGAAGATGAAGTTAGAGTGAATACTGATACAATTCTCCTCGAAATGCACAAAGCTAGCTTGAAATAGAGAAAGTTAAAATAAACAAATTCAGGCGAGACTGGCTTTTGAAAATGAGCCCGTCAATTAGAGGGAATGTGCTGAAAGGATTGGGGCCAGATGAAATTAGATATTTGGCCCGAAATTTGAAACTCTGTGTTGAGGGAAAATTGGCACAAGTAACTCTCAAGAAAATAACATCTGCCCAATCAAAAATGCAAAAGATTTTATGTCTTAGTGAGTGTTTCTCAATATCTGGAAGAAGGGATTTTCTCACTATATAATAGATTGATAAAACCATTTACTACCCACAGGACAAGATTTCCTGAAATCAACCAAGAATCTTCGGCTCGATTCAACTTACAACATAGACTAACAAAAATATACAGATAATTCTACCCATGAATTTTTGTTCTTAAACTCAGGTACGCGTATGGGTCTCTATGTTAAACTGACCTCGTGTCACGTTCCACTTTCGTTGGGAGGCACTTGAATATTTGGCATCCCTAAATGGTTCACAGTATACTGAGATCTGAGTTCACTTTTTACTAATTCCTTTGGGAAAGATAATAATCCATCCACAAACTATGGCAGCTAGGGCAAGTGAGTGACGACATTTTGAGTGCTTGTCGCCTGTTAGTCATTGTTCAAATATCGCAAAACTTGAATGTTTTCTGATACTAGCCGAAAAAGAGAAAGATGTGATATTTGACTTGAGAATACAGGATCTGACTTTTGAGTGACTATATACAATCATCGGTCACGGGTGTCAAAAACGAGTGAATGATTGTACAGAGGTGCTGAATGATTTTCAGACACTATTTTCCCGTAGAGGTAATTTCTAAAGAATGAATGCGGTCTTATACTGAGGATTTTTTTTTATTTTTTTGGAAGTCTTAGAGTCTAACTGTATTATTTAATGGAGAACTTTATCCATTTTAAGGAGATTTGTAAATAAGATGGAATTTTTGAAAATCTTGCCCGAAGCGGTGTAGACTGTATTCTGCTGTCAGTCCCCCCTCCCTCCATTGATCTATTAGAAGTAACAGATGGTTGCTTTTAGATTTAGCTATGAGTATTTTTTAGAATCTCTCAGGAATAGAAGTAGTGTGTACCTTAAAACCATTACTAAAAAGTTTAGCTTTCAGTATTACACTTTTTTCCCCATCATAATAATAATAATAATGATAATAATAATGATATATATATATATACATGTATATATATATATATACAATATATATGCACGTGTGTGTACATTGGCGTATGTTTGTTGGCCTACCGTGACATCTACAGTAGAACAATGATTAGCAAGATACTCTTGCATACCATTCTTATTCGAGTGTGTTAACATTTGTGTTTACTCTTCTATCTTGTCTCTTAAGCAGATCAAGCTAAACTTAATGAATCTTTCTCTTCACTTAGATAGAGTGATAAAGTTTTGCCAACACCATATCTTCATGTGTTATTGTTTCCATCAACATCTTGTTTTAATGGGAAGTTTGACCCTTCTCTCTTTCCAGTTATATTGCCCAAATGTACCTCATTGAAGAGCAAGTGGCACTTCGTCCACTTGTCGGGTTTATTTCATCCAACTGGAGTTCAAACTAAAAAACCTACAACACAAAATGAACTTGCCTCAATGAGACTAATTTAATTGTGAATCAGAGTGCACAATCATATTATATTATTCTTTAAAAATTCAGATGAACATTTCTTATTTTAGCACCTGTTCACCGGATCTAAATTCTGCACCAATCAGTGGAAAGGTACAGGATATATATCTATATGTATATAGGACGGTTTGATTGCCATCGTTTCTGTATCTATGACAATGGTTTTATCCAACTTATTCGTATCAAATTTTCCTATAAAAGTATCTCATAGCCAGCATATCAGACAATATCAAAATTTAAGAAAGACATAAATGTCAATCATTTTTTTACGAAATGGGTAAAATTCTGTTTAATAGCCTATGAAATGGTGAGATCCTGTAGTATATTAATGCAAAGTTATGTCTAAATCAGTTCAGTGGATCATACGTGCATTTGTGATAGACGAGGAAATCACCAGTGAAAATATACCGTTAGAGTAGCACGGACACGTCACTTCATGTGTGTGAAGGATGATGTGACAAAATGTATATCCAAGCTTCACTTGCTTTGCCCAAAAAACCCTTCTGAATGTAAATAAACCCGTGCGTGCCGCCATTCAAAACCGACACAAAGAGTCAAAAAAAAAAAGATATACCTATAAAAATCTTGAAAGTTCAAATTTCGGTAAATCTGAAGAAAGAATTTCATCTTTTCCAAGTGCCTTTGTTATTCTGATATTAAAATATGATCAATCAATCGATTTTCTTTTATCAGCATTGTCATATCTTTCCCGATTCTATAGATACTTTGCAGGCACAGAATTCTTGATACTCAGCAATTATAGATTTTACAGGGTAAATCGAAGCTGCCACAGCTGTTCGATAATATCAATTCACATGATTCTATCCGTCAAATGAATTTGGCAAAATACAAATTCGTGCTGACCCCTCATACTGTCCCTTTCTAAAATTGTCTCAGATCTAAATCTACTGATTGAGCCATTTACTTCCTTTTGCAGGTATTGTCTCGATTCATTCCTTTCACAAGAGCATTAGTGTGTAGTGAATGCAAACAGCCTCACCCAGAATCTAAATGCTGCTCGTCGATTCCATTTTCAGTGGCGTTAACCGATACACCCCTCCGACCTATACAACAATATCTATAAAGTTTATTCATATTTATCTGTGTCCATGTATCCATATCTTCAGTATGTTTCTATTTATCTATGCTCTCGATCTCACTCTTTCACTCTCTCTCTCTCACACTCTCTTTATATATATATATATATATATATATATATATATATATATATATATATATTGTGAAGTGCTGATATCGAGAACTACACATCACATAACAGAAAGAAAGTTCATAGTTACCTATAACACATATCTTTTGGCTGAATTTTACAAAAAAGTTGATTCATATGGGGCCTCCATTGTCGCTCTCAAAAAACAAGTTTGTCGAAAAAATTTTTTTTCGTTTTTCACCTTTTTAATCAACGCTGTGTATCTCAGCTGATATATATCCATAAATTTATCATTATTATTATTATTATTATTATTATTATTATTATTATTATTATTATTATTGAGAAATAGATATATAATTCAACAGAGATAATTATAAATGCGATATATTACTTTGAAACTCTACTTGAAACGATGAATGTATCACTTGACCGAGACAGCATAAATAGGATAGATTTCTTTAATTGATCGTTCTATTTACGCTGTCCAGGCCAAAGAATATATTATTTTAAGGGATATCATTTCGAACAGAGTTACAAAGTAATATTACGTATGTATGATATATATTTATATTATTCTATCCACAATCTCTCTTTCTCTCTCTCTCTCTCTCTCTCTCTCTTTATATATATATATATATATATATAGAGAGAGAGAGAGAGAGAGAGAGAGATAAATGGATAGATATGAATCTGTTTACAGTCTATCTATCACAATATCTAGTACCGCTATAAATGAAAATGTTTTCTTTTGATAGAGCAGAGAAATAGTCTGTAATATAAAGCACTTATCTGCTCTTTGATCTTCTATTTCTCGACGCACCCAAGCGCAAATCACTATTACAATCGCTTATTTTCGTACTTCAAAAATCCGATCATCAAAAGCTGCCCCAATGAATGAGTTTCCCGCAAACGACAGGCATTTCCCCGGTCCACTCCTCTTCAATTTTCGTTTGCAATTTCCGTCGGAGCAAAATGAAAGTGGCAAAACTTGTAGACTGATGTTGCTAATGCTCATCTCCAGGACCCCGTCTGGAGGGTTTGTTTTGGTTCTTCGTATTTTGAACAGAATCATCGCTGTTCTGAAAGGATGATAATGTTTCAGTGGTTAAACGCATGCATAGTTGGCCTAAGACATCGAAACACAATCACAAGTATATATATATATATATATATATATATATATATATATATATATATATATATATATATCAAAGAAAAAAAATTCTTCGAAATACATCAATATGTCTATCTATGTCTGTTAATCTATTCGAATGTGTATGATACGTACATTTAGGCATCTATATAAGATACACGATTCCTGGGAGAAAGTCTCTATAATACAATGTTGTTTGGAACGCACTCACCATCATTGTTGTTGTAGCAGTTAATACAGGGTGTATAAAGTGTTACTTTATATTCCATTTGTTTTCAATTCTTTGCAAAACAAACAAATGAAAACTATGAAAATCGATATGCATAAGTTGGAATGCTTAAGAATATTGTTACTCGAATTATGTCAAGTTCACTGGTAGACTACAACATATGAGCCACTTTATAACTCTTTAGCCGAACAAGCAATTGACCCAAACTTTTCCAACATCTGCAAGCTTTTCGTTTTGGATGTCTGCACAATTATCTTTGATTCTTGCTCAAGTTCATGAAGGCTTCTTTGTTTTGTTTCCTGAACTTTGCTCTTGATTTAGCCCATCAAAAAGAATCCGCTGACTTTAAATCTTTGTCATAAAATAGGGTCGTTTGAGCAGGTGCAATTTTAACGAGAGCTCACTGTAATTAGTATAAGTACAAGGCTCAACTTTTGAAATTTCTTTGACATTCGGCTATCGATTGATATCAATTTCACTGAGATTGGACAGAATTCTAAAAAGAAAAACGACAAAGAAAATGTACTGTCCTTTCTAAGATCCTGTATTTATGCTGTTCCCCATTGCCACCGTATATATATATTGTGTATTGTGCAAGTGTGACCCTAATAGCATTTGAAGAGCAGATGAAAAAAGAGAGGAAGGGAGTTTCCTCCCGTTAGTGATCTCAAAAACGCCTACAAGTATTATTCTTATAATGATGTCATTATTGTAGAGTGTACTTTCAACGCTCGACTTGCTATTCAACCTCTTTCCCTCCTGCTTATACCATAACTTTTTATTAAACGATGTTTCATGTAAAATGTACTCATACCCATACATACACATATACGCCAAAACACGCCAATGCATACATACACATGCATACACACATCACATACAAACATGTTGGTTATACTCAAACACACACACACATATGCTACATACACGCATATTCACAAACCCCTTACTTGCATCAAACATGTGCATATGAGCAACATACGTATTCACATGAAATTACGCATATTTGCAACGAACATAACCATACACGAGACACACATGCACATATGCATACACACATATCACATGTACAAATGTGTGCATGTATATATGTATGTGATTGTGGTGTATGTGTCTTGGTGTGTATTCTGCATTTTCGATGAAACAATGTTCAATGGAAAGTCAATGGAAAGTAGTTCCATGCACCCTGTCTAGCATTAGAAAACGATTTCTATTTGATAGCTTGACTAATGATCAATTACTGTTGTGGCAAAAGGAATCAATGAATCTCAGAGAATTGATCACGAAAGACTTGTTTGTATTCCAATGGTTGCTTGAAGGATATTTTGGAGATTTCAAAACTTTTATTTTAAAGAGACAATCAGATCTCCGTATTCGCTGGTTTCCTTCAGCAGATCGTCTTTCCGCAGATTTTGCATTCCGTGGACCAAGGTTTCCGTGGAATTTTCAGTGAATTCTTTGTCTACCAAAAGTTTAGCTGATTGACGTAAAATGTTTTTGTCGTGCCTTCAACAGTCTTGCTACCACACTACGCAGCCGGATGCATGGATATGGAAAGTTTCAGCCCAAAAAAATGTTCAATAATACACTATACACTCGAACAAGCAATTGTTGCATCATTCATACTTTCGGTGATATGATTTGATTGCAGGTTTATGCAAAAAGTATCAAACATACAAATTGGGGTATGAATTTTATGACCTGGATGTCTAAAAAGAAATTCGTCTTTGACAATGAATGAAAAATGAAAAAAAATTGTTTTTTTTTTTCAAATTTTGTTGGTTGAGACAATCATGAAGAAAACCAATGTGAAATACTATACTGATGTTACCCAAAACAATAACCCTGGTGGAGGTGATCCCGTTAAACCCATCAATTTTCTTTTCCTTCTCGACCCTTTATACATACAAAGATCTACACAAAAAATACTTATAGGGAAAAAAAGAGGTATTTTGGGGGTGTATCGGATTGTATTTTGATCGTTTTCAAACTATACGTAATATGGCAGCGATGATTGAATATGATAGCTACTTTCATTTTTGTTAATTGAAAAAAATGCAAGATTATTTCAATGTCGATCAAATGATTCAAACTGAATGAAAATTCTAGAAAAAATACAAAATTGAAATTAGAATGGAAAATGCCTTGTTTTCATTCAATATGAGAGAATTCTTCGATACAGTTTTTGTTTTGGATAACATTGGGATAATTTTTTGCAAAGTGTTAATTTGGTGATTGTCTGCTGATTTGGAAAATGCTAAAAATCAATGAATAACTCCACTGGAGAACATCTGTATATGTATGCGCACTAAGATTCACTCTAATCGCCAAGAGTGTGCAAAAAGCTTTCGAATTACATAAAATGGCTTGATACTTCTACAGTGACTCAAATAAGCTTGGCTTAGTATTGATCAAGATCACAATAATGGGGTACAGGGTAAGAATTCAACTCGTGACAGAAGTAAAGGTCTGCAAAAGTAGCTCACTATCAGAACGAGGCGCCCTAGATAAAGTAGATAATCCTTGATATCCTGTCTGCTCAAGCGCAAAGAAAAATGTTCCCTATCTTTGTTGAATGATCAGACCAGTGTATGAAGCGATGTAAATTCTTTCCATTCGGGCTGGGATTTAATTGGAATAATTTCTTTCTCTCTTCACCGTTTCCCTTGCTTCAAAAATAGAAGAACCTTGAAGCAAGTAATTCTTTTCCATATGCACAGATTCAGAACCTTCAAAAAATAATATTTTTCTCGTTGCGTCATATTTATCCTTGAACCACATTTTCAATCATATGATGAAGGAAACGGTTTGCCTACTCTTAAACGCATGCGCAATTGTTTAGGGCACTTCAAAAAAGAAAAGATGAGAACGGAGAAAGAAATCCTGGCTGCTGCTTCTTAGATGAGAAGCTGCATGATCCTTAATATCAGTACAGCAAGAGATGAGATTAAAGACTTAAACAGGGATTACAAGTTTAATATAAAAAAAAATATTCAAAAGATCAAGCGAATATAAATGAATAAAAAAGCAGAATATAGGAAAAATTCTACTGCAATCTATAAAATTGAATTCACCGAAGAAAAGATATCATTATCTATCTTTCCACTATCTATCTATCTCGTTCTTCATATCTTTCTATCTTATTATCTCTCTCTCTCTCTCTCTCTCTCTCTCTCTCTCTATATATATATATATATATATATATATATATATATATATATATATATATATATATATATATATATATATATATATATATATTAATCTCATTCAGTTAATATCTATCCATATATCTATCTCATTCTGTTCATACCACTATATATTAATGTATATATCTATCGCATTAGGATCATTTCTATCCATCTATCTCTCTATCTCATGATATTCGTATCTATAAATGTATCCCATTTTGTCCATATCTAGCTATCTCAATGTAACTGAATAAAAAATACTGTTAAGCAAAATCATCACCAGGATCCATGAAATTAGATTCTCTCTGACAGAAAAAAGTATCCTTAAAGATCGACGTCCACCACTCAAATCGTATTTGGACATTTCCTTTTACTATCTGCAGTTCATTCGAACGCCGTTCAAATACAATTCGACACTTGATTTATCTTTATTGGTTTTGGCAGTTGATGTTTTGGGTTGACATCAACTAAAATTCACTTTTTAATTCGTTTTTAAGGATTCTATTACAAGATCGTTCACCATTCTTGACATCCAAGTATCACATCTCTGCCCCCTCCTTTCAATTCTTCTTCTTCTTCTTCTTCTTCTTCTTCTTCTTCTTCTTCTTCTTCTTCTTTTTCTTCTTCTTCTTCTTCAAATACCGTTCTTCTTTTTATTTGAATACTGTTTTTCTAATAAAGCCAAATAAATAGATATATATGGAGAACTTTTTATATACACACACATACACGCATACACACACACACACACACACACACACACACACACACACACACACACACATATATATATATATATGTATATATGAATCAATTGACTGAGATTGATTGGTATATTAATCAATGAATAATTAAGAAGCATATATATGCTGATATTAATATAGAAAAGATAGATACATAGATATGAAGAGAATTAGATTTATGGATAGGGATTGGAACAGAATATACTGAGGCAATGTGTGTGAATCATCGAAAGGTCCATTGCTTTTGGCATCAGCAGAGAGTAATGATAACAATATACACAATATTTTCACTGCAGGTAACGTAATCTAAGCACTCATATAGGCGCAATAATAAGAAGTATAAGTACTTCTTATCTAATGCGTAGTGGCTAAGATTTTTTTCTCCCATTCACATTTTTCCTGAAAAGCTCCGAAGTATCAAATATGTGTGTAAGCATATGCAGACATTTATTGCTTTATCATTGGATTGAAAATGAGGATCAAGGATAGATATGACGCAACAAAAGAAATATTCTTTTTCCAGGTAATGATTACCTGATTCAAGACTCATCTATTTTTAAAGCAAGGGAAGTGATGACTAGAGAAAGAAAATATTCCAAATAGTTCTGAAGTAGTTGATATTGAACTACTTTTGTTAATTTTCACTACATTAGTCCATGGTATTCGATACCCAGTAAACCCTAGAGATAATGATAAAGCAAGAAAGATTCCTCAAGAAATTTAGAATCATTTTTGTCATATCGAAAAATCTGCCAATCTATCCAACCCAATTTTATATCATTTTATGGTTTTTGTGATATTATTGATAACTTTACATGAAGTATCTTTTTAATGAAATTGTCGACATGTTATGTTTTCTGACTTCTTGTGGGTCTACTACGCTCAACAAATATAACTTATTGAAAGTTGTATTAGTCTTAAACGCACACATCTATTTCTTTATACATGTACGGGTCTCCTTCTACTCATCCAAATTCTAACGACCCAGACTAAGATACCATTGTCGTTATTTTGGAGGTCTGGGAGAGCAAATTAATGGTAATTGCTTCTTCGCTATTTTTGCTTTCCAAAGATTTTATAGGAAGGCTTTACTTTTACATAACGGCGAAACCTGCGTAATGTTTTTCTGTCATTTAATTGTCCGTCACACGAAACAAATATAACTTACTGAAATTTGTTTTTAATGACATATATTTGCCTTATATTCATGCATCACATATGTTTATCAATCATCGATGTATTGCTAGGCATGTTTCTTACCAGATTTACGTTTGTTATAAGATTTTTGTTTTTGATCGATACAAATCCAACTGATCAATGTCGTCAACATCTGATTCGACAATATATCCCAGGATGCACAGGGTCACATTAGGTGTCTCTCGTCTTTCAACATCATTCAACATCCTTTAGGCATTTAAAAAAAACAACCAAATCTTTCAAAAAAGTTTTTTTCAGTTTTCAAGTTGGTTTCACAGTCTAGCAGGAGGCTATGTCACGTGTATAGGCTGTAACATTGGGGGTGAGGACTGAAAACTTGTTTACTTATCATGCCTAGGAAAAATTTCATTTTATTCTTTAAAATCGGCCCCTAATAAGCTTTAAATTGGGAGTGCAGTTTATAATGTAAGATTTCGCTGAATAGGCGTCTTTTTTTTTTTCGAAAACTCGGACTTTTAGAGATGAATGTACAACGATAATTTACTTTGTGTGTTGGTTGGCAGAGGTAAATTATAAAGTTAGGTGTGGGATATTGATTCGTAACTCAGTAAAATCAAAGGTAAATCTGTTCACTATGTGTCGAGGCCGACTTAAGTGAATTGACTTGCATCAAAAAAATAAATGAACGAGCAATACATGGTTTAATTCGTTTTTAAAGTATCTTGCATTAGGAAGTCGTGATTCTAATTCAGTCTTAATTTAGATTAGTGGATAACCGAATAGCAACACAAAACCAAGCACTTAAAAATTGGATGAATTGTAACAAGTGTTAACTGGGTGCTTTAATTGTTATCAAGTGTCACAACGACAAAGAGGCATAAGTGATCAGTTCATTTAACCCATATATGCCTATATTTAGTTCAACCTAAAAATTGAATGCAGATTAAATTAAATATTAACACTTTAGAAATGACGAGAAACATTCTCTCAGATTTTTCACGTACAAATTCACATTATCATGCTAATATACTTTCATCAACCCCATATTTCTATTTATATCAACATTTGGCATGAATGGATCAACTCGACGGTTGCTGTAGTCAGTTGGATTTGACAACAGAAAAAAAAAACTCCTCCACCGAAACTGAAGTCCTCTTATCTGCGTCCTGCACCGAAGGTCCTTATATGGTTATATCTTTCCATTCTTTTACGTTGTATTTCCATTGCCAGTCTCAAATCTACCCTCCCTCGACGGTGCCTTGTATGGTCTTGTATGGGCAATCATGCTGCATGGCGTGACTGAGTCACATTAGCTTTTATCACATTGCGCTGGCGAAGAAAGATTCCTGAGGACCCTTAAGGCTAAATGATAAAAAAAATTTATAAAAAATAGAGCCCTAGATATGTGTGTAGTTGCTATCAGGAATGAAAAGAAAAGGGGATAGATGTTACAAACGAGAGAATCAAGACGCTGAGTCTATATTGAGTCTTATGATACCAACAATGAACTGCAGAAAAATCCGCACAGAATCTGTAAGCATTTCCGAGTATTTCATATTAAAGCTATTCATTTTTTAGATCAAATAAATATAAACCAAACGTATCAGTGAAATCAGTATATTTGCTCGTTAACGAGATATCTTTATTATACGATGATTCACTCAGACTAGTGTCTTCCTTTGAGTTGTTGTTATCGTCACAATGTTTCCGTCCTTGTTCCTCCGGCTTTTTAATGCGTCTGTCGTACTCGGTAATCTTCTTATGAATTTCGAACCGAATCCTTTATTCAATACATGTAGTTTCCGAATCCGTTGTCCATTCTTATCAGTTAATTCATCCCAGTTACTTCGTCCTTGCAATGTCACTTGATCGTCCCTTCCACTGAACAAGTGTACATCATTTTCGGCGCAACCCGACCCAGGGATGGAATTGGCGACTACAACTAGACATGCTTAACTAAAATCTTTATCTGTATGGCCCATCCGTCGGGGTGCTATAGTCAATTCTATTGTAACTGAAGTCGTTATGTCAACTGAAAAATTTAAATTACAGTGTTACCTCCGAACCAATTAGTTAAATGATGTCATTTATAGGGAATGAGTGATTTTTCCATCCAATAATTAACTGCAGGTATATCATTTAGTAAAAGTGAAGCTTAATCAATCAATGAATCAAAAAGTATCTCTGCAGAAATTAATTTGTGATCAGTGAGCAAATTTCAATGCCTCATTTTTGTCCTGTCACTTTTACAGCAATTATTAAAACAAAAGGAGAAAAGTACAAACAGAGGAAATTGCTTTCATTTTTGTGTCTAATTAATTCATATCGTTTCCCCGTTTAGCTAAATTGAGCAGAGTGACATTTTAACCTTTTATCTGATTAGAACTTAAGTTTAGTTTTTCACGTGATTCTTTTTCTTCTTAATATGAACCAAGAAAAATAGAAATTCCTCTCTAATACCTCTAGCCCAATTCTGTTGGCTTTGACAAGGAGTTTTGGGGACTTTTTAAAGAAAGAAATACCGTAGGTCTGGTTAGTCATTCGATAGAAACCGTAATGTGTCCAACATCTTTTGTTAACATACTGTGTTGGAGTTGATCAATTAAAAAAGGGATGGTCAATGAATAAATGACTTCTCTTGTCTTTTGATGTATCGTTGAAATGACAGATTTTTCATAGATAAATAAGCGTAAACACTATCGAAGATAAACTAAGGGACCAAATTAGAACAGATTTTCATTGCAAATTGACTCCCTCCATTAATACTTATTTTGAATCAGAATTTTCAGAGAAAAACAAAGAATTTTCTAGACATAATACGGAGTTGATGTTTAAATTTTCAGCCTCCTATTACTGTTGATGCGGTATGGACGCACGACGCATGCATAGCCGGCCAGACAGTTAGCCAGCTAGAATCACCCTAAAACTGAAGAGATCTATGATCATCTATGTTGACATTTGAGGTTGACTGCTTCTAAATAGGTTACATTTTTTTTTACTCGCCGAAAAAGACGGAAACCAAAATGTTTTGTTAGTACTCATTGCGGAAACAAAATCCGTAAGACCTAACCCCTAACTGATTACCCTTAACCCCAGCCTATATGCCTCAACATTAACCCCAAATCCTGCGGATACTAACGGAATAATCACCAAATTCCATTTTCTGTTGAAATTTGGGTCCGATGAAGACTAACAGAAAACCAATAAATACTATTTCTTTTATTTTATTTTCTCATTTCAAACTTTTGACAACATTAGCCTCTTCGAGCAAATCTGCAAAAACTTTCACTGATCTGGAATACAACAAAAAAGATAAAGAAATATGTACGAGACTCGGCTTGGGAGAAAAGTTGAAATGTATTGATTTTTCAAGATTAAAATGCTGTTAGAATTTCAATTTTTTCTGTAATTTGCCCTTGCTAATTTGCTACATTCGCTATAGTGTGTGTGATTTATCCTCTCTGGCTCAGCATAGTCTGCATTTGCTGTTCTTATATAACTGAGCATTTATATAATTGGCTCTAATGGATCCACTGCCGACCATCGTTAATAAAGATCAGTTACTCTTCTTAGATGTTCTCCTCACAATCATGTCCATGTTTTTGTCTGGATTTTTGTGATGAAAGATCATCAACATGTATAGATTTCTTCGGACTGTTTGAACAACTCGAAATGGGGTGGCTCATTTCAGCGTGCCAAACCCTCCCTATTTATGCCATCCATCTGAAGAAGCATATGTTGGGTTTAAAGAATGAACCAAAATGATAAAAATAATCTGAATGTATATATATATATACCATCGATGAAAACATTTACGGATAAATTTACCTAGTCCCCATATACTTTCACTCTTGAGTCTGTCTCACTTCCTATAGCTCAAATTATATATATATATATATATATATATATATATATATATATATATATGGGGGGTGCGTGTGTGTGAGTGTATCCACGTTATTTCGTCTGCAACTCCCTCAATTAGTATTTTAAAATGTCCGTATGATTATGCTATTTTCTTGATTTTTTATTTGATGATGTGTAGTCCAACATTATCAATAGTTTAGAAGAATTTCTTTCATCTTAATTTCAGTTGCTTTTCATTGCAACTATTCAGTAACGACCGCCTGTGGATACCGTGGTAGCTATAGATGATATTAGATCTGGAGTCCCATTTGCCTGTTTGATATTCTTCGACAGAAAAGTTTATAATTCTAGTTCGAGAAAACATTGCCTCTTCTTCATATTAAGTTTCTGAGATGAAAATATCTTCACACCACGTTAGGAAAAGTCTGCCAAGACTGTCACCCTGACCGTCAACGTATATTTCTTAAGTTTTTGAGCTGCTCTGGCTGGCTGGCTATTTGGTTACCCTGCCGTGTATGCATGTATCGTGCACACACATCGTACAAATGAAGCTAAATGGCTGAAATTTTCAACATTTACTCACTATGTCCGAAAAAGAAAAACGTTTTTTTTGTTTCCGTTAGGTTTTAATGAGGTTTCAATTTGCAATATAAGTTCATGCTATATCGATCCCTTAGTTTGCATCAAGCAATATCAAAATTTCTTACTATTTTCACTGCTCAACAAAAAACGTGAGAAGTAACTTATCGATTGGTCATTTTTCAATTTGCTTAATTGGTAACTTCACACACGGCATACTACCAAAGGACTTTGGTCATGTGACAGGTTCTATTGAGTGACTAACCAGACCTGTTGCTTTTTTTATATTTTTTTTGTTAGTTTTTTGTTTGTTTTTTCATTAATATCTTCATTTTATATGTTAGTCTTCCATCACAGGATTTGTTACTAACCATTATATTTCAATTCTGTTATTGGATATAGACTTTCCCTGAATAGGCCTTACGCTGTGGATCTAGCCCATGACCTATTGACGGGGAACGGATAGATACCTGCCTTTCCCGAAGCCATTGGTGCAAAATGAACATAAAATGTCTCAACCAAAGTTCGAAATAGGCTTGCAGATCTCATTTTCCGTACAACTAATCACTCGACCACTTTGCACTTCCATCATAACATTTTACATAATTTGAAACTTGAAATTAATTTTTTCTGAAGCCGAATTCTTCTCTCGGGATTCACATAATCTAAATTGGATAAAAATGTCGTGAGATAATTCTTCTACTTTGCTTTCTTGTGTCATTTCAATCTTTTTACCCAGCAATTTCTCATTATTTTGATAAGAATTCTGTGCAGTTTCGATTTCTGATTAGACCTTCATTATTACATCCACCGAGTTTTGATCGATTAATCCATTTTTTCCAACAACAGAGTACGTGCAAAATTAAAACTTCTTCTACTTAAGAGTTTGTTTCTAATCATAACAATATTGTGCTCGTGCAAACATTTACCTAACTTTCTCTCGCTCACAAGATGTTCAAATCTATCTACCAATCTATTTGAGACAGTCAACAAAAACTGTCAACATTAGTTTTTTTCAGCTTTTTAGAGTTGGTCTGACTTGCACGCTATGTTTATATCATGGGTAAACGTTGCAGCAAATTTGAATATTTACTCCTTATGAGGACTAGGAAAAAAACCCTTTTTTTGTTTTTGGAAAATTTGTCCACAAAAATACGTTTTCAGCAAAGAGTTCTATTTACGATGTCAGCTCATGCTAAATTGATCTCTTTGAGTTCACGCTTGTTTCTGTATTAAAAAGAACAGGTTTTTTTGTGATCACTGCCTGACAACATGCATGAAAAGTAACTTCTTCGTTGATCATCCCTATTCCAATATTTTTAATTCCTCAACATAAACACGGCCTGCAGCATAAAAAAAACTCTAGTCCTGCACCAGTTTCTATTGAGTGACTAAATATACCTACCTGTATCTCTTTCTGTCTCAGGTGGGCTATCAATCACGACACGGGTATTAGTGATGTCATCAGTTACATAAAAGTGGCTGATGTACTCGATTTTGTTCCTAAAAAGATTTCAAAAAGGTTCATCTCACGAATTTGATATTACGAACCAAGGATATGTATTCTGATCTATTTTGTATTATTACTTGCAACCTGTCAGCATTTCATCAGAGAGCATCTTTTGATTGGCTGGCTAGAAACACCGTGTTACATGGTAATCATTTATACCACCAATTATTTCGTATTTTCTTACTGCCCCCCACCCCATTTAGAAGAGGTTTTTGTGGGGGTTAAAATTGCTATGCAGTTTTATGCTTTGTTTTTATTAAGATATTGTAGTGATAACTGCCTCCAAAGAAGGCAAATGAAGCAATTTAGATTTTTTATTGATCATCCCTAAAACGATATCTTGCCAAAGATTTAGTCACTGACAGTTTCCATTGATTGATTAACCAGACCTATTGCTTATATTGTGATGTTTCACAGGAAAAAAAAATCCCATTCTTTGCCCATTTCAGAAGATTTCTGGAAAAAAGATCATCAAAACCGGAGGAAATTAAGTGACGATCTAATTACCCTTTTTTATGTAGGATTCTCACATCGTTATCGGAAATTGGATTTTCTGATTTCAAATTCATTGAAACGATGGTAGAAACTTAAGAATCGCAAAAGAAGATTACAAAGACTCAAGAATAAATTCCAACTAATCAGTGCAGAAACATCCATTCAATTGAACTCAATCTACAAGAGTGCTCGGCCGCAAGTAGCAAAGAGAAAGGAAATCTGATACCCGTATTATCAACATCTTACATGGACCAAGTATACAAATATTTATTAAGTTTACTTCTTTGTGTGCGTGTGCTAGTGTATGTATAAATCGTACATGTGTGAGTGTGCAACTTTTTCCCAACAGAGAAGTGAGTAATCAGTTTGATGATTGATGATGTTCCTTTTAAATAAGGGGCTCAATGGAACCTTACAAGAAATCTAAGAGCAACAGAACTTGACAAATACAGATTTTCCATCATGATGATGCGTTAATTTTCAATTTCAAATTAGATCAAAATTAATGTACTTTTTATACATTAGACAAATTGATAAGTGAGTGTTAACGCTATATCACTATTTATAAAATTCAACAATAAAGAATCAAAATTGTTATACAATAAATTCAATAAGGTAATTGGAAGAGTTCTATAACAAATATTATAACTATTAGATAATATTCGTGTTATCGTAATACTATTTATATTATTATAGTGAACTAATTAAATAAATGAATTAAATTAATGATTAGTTCCTATAATGTTCTATGTTCTACATCATTGATTTTAATTTTAATCTTTCAATATGACTGCAGTAGAGCACATTTCACTCCCTTTTTTGTCCTTAAATAATAGAATTAAGTTTTTTTTCGCGATATTGATAACATCTATTATGAAATTATAATAAGTATTGGACATTGAGCGATGGAATTGAGTTCTCCCTGTTTTAGATCCCAAAAGAATTTCGATAGTACGGTGCGTTTGGTTTTATTTGTTGTTGTTTTTGTTGTTGTTGTTGTTTTTTGGTCGGGTAGGGGGCTTCCATATAAAGATCATTTTCTGTCGTTATAATACCTAGATTTCCAACTGTCCATGGCTGCTTCTACATGTATTTTTTAAATATTTGGCCATTCGACTGTGGATATTGTGGCTCTTAACATCATCATAATATTGGTAGGTGTTTGGTTATCTTTTCAAAATTGGTTTATATGAATTATCATTTAAATTGAATGTGACATCCGAAAAATTCACTTTTTTATCTTTGAGCTGAGATCTAACTTAAACCCAATATTTTTCACTACTTCAACTGTTTCGTGTAATTTGTTTATTTTGGGGGCATTACTCTCTCAAACAATTGCTAATCTAACATCAATGTCTAAACCTACATCAGTTTTCTAAATAAATCTATCTAGAATTTGTAGTATATTTCGTCATTCTCTTGGAAATTTGCTTCAATTATTAATTTTATTTACGTTAAATAAAATAAACAATTGAAGCAAATTTCCTGCAGCAGCTCCATTTTCTTTTATTTTTTATTCTATTCACATTTTTTAGGTCTAATGATGCATTAACCATTTGATCACAGGAGATCATTTCAAATAAAAGTTTCTTTGCGGAGCTACACAGATTAACACGATTTAAAATTATATATATACATACATGAAGAGAAAGAGAGACATAGATTGATAGATAGATGGATAAATAGATGGATAGATAGATGCTGACAAGTCGACTAGTCCATAGCCTGATGATGGAAAAACAATCATTTTACACGTTTAATATCTATTGGTTAAAACAAACTCCTTCTTTGCCAATACACTTATCCCTGAGCACCTCTCAATTATTTTGATTGATAATGCATTAAGTAGTGAAAATGTCACAACCAAATTCAGCTTATAACTGCATTAGGATATATATATATATATATATATATATATATATATGTATATATATATATCCCTGTATACACACACACATATATATATATATATATATATATATATATATATATATATATATATATATATATATATATATATACTATTCTGATTGAATATATGACTTCTCTCACAAAAAGTAAAGGTTGAATATAGAGATTCATAGCCGATTAATATTTATTGTCCATCTTGGGTTGACTGGCTGGTTTAGAAAAGGGAAAGATAGTTGCCTAAACACTTTACATGAACTGGCGATATTTTTCTAGACGCAGTGTCTGCGTGAACAAGTCTCCATATACCTGTTCGTATCAAGATATTTATTCATCGGTGCCAAAATAAAGCAGATGTTCATGAGAGGCAATATCTTTGCGGAGCTATACAGATTAAATGAAAATATACATTATCAGCTGGTATTTTTTTTTACTGCGACCAAAGTCGACAGTTCCATGAAAGCCAAAATGTTTTTCGTGCAGACCAGATTTGAATATGTTAATGATATCCATTAGAAAAGAGGAATAGAGTGGATGGGTGAAAAGATAAAAATATTTTCCTATTTTACGCCATACTACGCCTTAGATAGATAAATACAGAGGTCTGGTTAATCATTCAATTAAAACTGTACTTAACCAACGTCTTTAGTCAGCAGGTCTTGTTCAGATAGGGGTGATCAATTAGAATATTTGAGAAATAGTTGTTCAATGAATTATAAACTTCCCTCGCCCTTTGATGCAGGAATTCACGAATAAAACAAGCGTGAATGATACCCAACACAAACTAAGGGACTGATTTAGATTAGAAACCTATGTGGGGGTCAAATACGAAAACACATTTTTACGTATATAATAAGGAGTTAATAATGTTTGAATAATCAGCCCTTAAGCCTTCATGGTGCGACCAGTATACTTGACACAGGCATAAATAGATAACCAGTCGGTTAGCCAATCCCAATTGAAATCTGGAGAAACCCGTATGGGTAGTTTTGGAGACAGTTTTGAATGACAGTTTCTAATTGATTGATAGATAGATCGATGAACAGTGATAGACTGGAGGATCTTTTATTGGATAGAACAAGGTTCAAAGAGTCAGGAATTTTATGCAAGTTTGAAATCAATTTACATACTCTTGTTCGTGTGTTCCCAATGCACTTGAGATCATCAAATACTTGTGTCACACAGGTGTTCAAGAAAATGACAGAAGTGCATAATTTAGTTGGAAATGGCGAAGTGATTGAAGAAAAGTGTTCCGTTTTTTTTTTAACCTTTCCATTTTCCTTGGTATCGGTGTTTCTGTTCCTGCGTAATCAAATGTCCCTTCTCCCTCCCCCCCCCCTCTCTCTCTCTCTCTCACTCTTTTGTCTTTGACTCTCTCCTTATCCATACATATATGAATAGGAACGTAAAGACCAAGAGAGAAAGATAAAGGAAGGATAAATAGGACACAACGCATATGGATGCATAATACTTTACATACATAAATATATTCAGTTTTATTGTCTCTCCTGTTCAGAAACCGAGTCCAACGTAAGCATGAAAATTGAATATAGCTCTTTGTATTCCTGATCGTAAGTTTTTGTGTAAATAGCAAATATGAAATCTATACTCATCCTTATGCAGGAGAATATAGTTCGAGGTCATTGCACCTTTTGTTAAAAAGGACGGGTCATCATAAATATGTAAAGACTGATAAACAATCATTGGTCACTCGGGACCAAAGATCAATAATATCTATTAACAGAGTATCCAATGTCATAGGCAGCACCTCTCTATTGCTTTAAAAGGGTCATAGCTGAAGCCTGTGATTTGCTAAAATCAAAACAAAGGGAACTGGACAATTTTTTCTCCTTCCTCACATTTGTGCAAGATTCCAGACAGAATAGAAACCCTTGCCACATTCAGAGTGGGAAGTCGTATTAATATTATCTGGTTATTTGGAATAAGATTTGAGAAGTTCAGTTTCAGATCTTATCAGAAATTATTTAAGAATTAATGTCAGTTAGTTGGTGTCTATACACTGGCTTTGGCTCCGGCTGTCCTTGCCTGGGCTCCACATATCAAAAGTTTTTTCCTGTCTCGGCTCTATATGTCTAAAGCACCTGGACAATTACTTTTGCTCAGTGTCTTTTGGTTTAAAAATACTTAGAGATCCATTCATTTGTTGGTGTATTGCCGTAATACAGAAAAAAAGGTTTCTCTCATTTTTAACTTGTTCTTTGCTATTATTTAATCATGAGCTTAGTTTAATGTATGTTTATCAGTGTGTATCTCGATATATATAGATGCATCTGTAATGTCTTCTTTTGTCATTTTGACATAGTTGCGTATTTCTTAACAGCTATTGTCGGACAAAATATTGTGGAAGAAAGCATAGATGATGATGCCTCCTTGTCGTCATGGCTTTTCCTCGGCGATGATGGTCTCCGTTACACAAAATGAAGACATTTGTACGTATATCTTTTGCGTGCACTCGTTGCAGTACTATAACAAGTACACGAGATCTCAAAAATCGACCAAGAGGATAGGAGTTGATGGATCTGTTTTAAATCAGTTGGAAAAAAATTCAACTCCTTAGATCTTCGAATTATGACGTCCTTTTTCATTGAATATCAGAACTCATCTCTAAGGACGCCTTTGTGGATGCTAAAAAATAATTAAAAATCCTTCACTTCAAAACTCCAGACATTTGGGAATTTCCTACGTAGCCTTACCATTTATTCCTTTTCAAATCATCTTTAGTGTTTTTAATTTATTTTGGGAAGTTCCCTAACTCATTAACTGCAGCATTTGGCGATGAGTGATAGCTATCCATTGCAAAATAATCCATCGCAAGTTATCCATTGCAAGGTATTCATTAAAAGTTACCCATTGCAAGATTATATCCCTGATATAGAACTGAACTGCCATCCATCAAACATGATAAAACAGAAAGTTTATTGAGTTGGCCATAGAATTGCAATGACTGATATTCCTGCTATTTACAATTGATGGGTTAATTATCTTCATTGCTTTCATCACAATATTTTATACAATATTGTATTCACCTTCAGTTCTTGAAATGGCGTAAAGTGAGGAAGCAATAACCATTAATTTCTACCAGAAAATATTGTGTTCTCATGGATGGTTTGCTAAGACAAATTACGACTGAGAAGCTACGACCAAAGAAACAATAAAGATTCTAATGACTAAAATAACATCACTAATCAAAAAAGCACAAAATAAAAACATAAAAACCAATTAGGATAAAATAAAAATAGGAACAATAACACCCTAAAATGATTAAAAAAAACATAATTGATTTAATAATCTTGTATTGATAAAAGAAACAAACACAATTAGTAACACAAAAATCAAATATTTAATTTCAAATCCGAAATATATAAAACAGTAAATATCACAAAAGATCAGATTAAAACAATTAAACACGTTAAACAATTAAAACAAACAAAAGCTGAAATCGAAAAATAAAAGTCACAAAATACAATAAGAAATTCAACAATTTCAGGGTTGATAACTAGGAAATGACTAAGTAAGTGAAACTAACAAAATAATAGAATGTAAAAAATTGGAAAAAAGGCAAGAATTACTAAAACACAATGGAAATAACAAGAGAAATTGAGCAATAACAATATGAAATAATTAACAAATTATCAAAGCTGATATACGTTAAAGAAGAACTAATTCGGGAAAAAAACAGAACGTCAAACATAAATGTGGAATCCCAAATATTCAGAACTGTAAATATTTTTAAAGAGAATCTACACAAAATATCAAAAGTAGAATTAACAAAAGAAAAAAGAAAAAAAAAAAAAAAAAAACGAAAACACAGTAGGAAATAGATACGAGAACAAAGGTTGCGAGGGAAATGATTAAAAACTGACCATCAGTTATAAAATCAACCAATTTCGAGTCATCGTTTAGTCACAACGCCACTTGAAAATCGAATTCATGAAACAAATTTGTTGTGATAACCGTTAGTATAACAATAAAAACTGTTATATATATGAACAGACAAAAATTCGGAAACATTCATCAACACTGTATTTCAGTATAATTCCAACTCGTTAGCTGGTAATTGCTGAAATACAGTGATACATGAATATCTGATTTTATCCTGTGGAATTTATTCTCACTCTGAAATAATTCCTGATTTAATTAATGCTTTTCTGTGTTTTTTTTTTACAGGTGAGTGGTGTTCCTCCTCCTTTGAGAGCATTTATTGACAAAATCAATGACGGATTAGGTGAGTTGATCAATGACTATTCAAATTTCAGTACAAATTATGGATATACAACCAGAGATTCACGCTAATGCCATTAGTAAAGGCATGTGTACATATCTCCCTTACTGCCAATAGGTGAGAGGCCAATCAATCCCCATATCTTCCTACTTCGACAGTACTGGCCAGCTGGAAGTGGGACATGGTAGATGGCTTGAATAGAATAAACGAGTGTGGAAGTTTGAGGACAAAACAAATGTAACTTCTGTTTCCAAATCCCCATAACACCTAAAATATAAGTGAAATATCTTTAAAAATTTTTTTTTTAAATTTCTTTTGAAAATTCATTCAACTTTTTTAACTGTATGCAATAACCCTACACTTCGATTAATTCAAACAGCAAGCACTAATCTTATTCAGTAGAAACTTATTTAGAGCTGCAACTCTTTTGAGAAGTACCATCAGTATAATCATTGTATGTATGGTCAAGGGGACTACTTCGAATGAAACTTCGTAAGTAATTAATTTTTCATGATCAAACTTTCGGAAATTTCATGTAGAACCTCGTACAAGGGACTTGATATCTTTCAAGCTCGTCATAAAACACGTATCCGAGAGAACCATTGAATATTTATAAAATGAACAGTTAATGAATTGTTTTCAAATCAACCATCAAGTTCGGATATAGCAGACAGACGATGCAGAAGAAATTGCAGGAATTGGAAACAATTCATGGGAAGCAAACCCATTGTGACTGCTTGCCTCAACAAACATTCGGATGGTTAAAAATGGTGGGTTTAACAGATGCAAAAATAGGATCAAACAGAAAAAAGAAGCCCTAATGAAAATTCACAAGCAAAAGGAATGTAAACATAATATGGACTATAGACTTAGCTTAAGGATACGATATAAATAAGTATGTATATCTACGCTCGTTATTGATGCCACTAAATATTGTATAACTATGCACAGGTGAACTATTTTAATCAAATTAGATAGAACTAGCGATTGGTTGCTAAATCTTTTTGAGAGATTCTGTGCCTTTTTTTTCAATTGTGATTTTTTATTGGTTAGATTGCCAAAAAATCAGCCAGTTCTAGCCGATGGTATGATTTTCCCGCGGTGAAAGCGATGCTGCATTCTGATTTGTTTATGATAGCAGGTCTTTTTATACGGCCACAGCCTACACTAGTTGATTTAAATTTAGTTGAATTATTTGATTCTTTCCTGGTGTAAACAGAATTATTTTGTAAGACTTAATAAGGGGTTCAATGATATCAAGACTATCTAAATTCAGTCCAGAGATTCTCCATGGTCAAGAATCTCGTCATATCTCGCCATGGTCTGGATTTCTTTGGTAGTGTAGTAAGAAAACCTAGCTCTAGATGAAAGGAGTCTACGCTACGACTAGTCTTTATCAAAAATGTTATTTGACTCGTATTGTGCAAATATATATCCAAGCACGGGAATACGAACGAAATGTCTACCAAAAAGAGATCATATTGTTTGATAATACTTTTTATAGTGAGAGAAACAAATTCCGTCTTGATTTCTCTATGTTCCTTAATATAGATTTGCAAAGAGCAAGGGCAATATCCTTTTGACGTTCGAGGCACTCACGTAGTGTCTGCTATATCATAGATTTCCATTCATATCGTGTCGTTCTAATGATGCAGCCAGGCCAGTCAAGTGGTCTTGGTGGTGTCAAAGAGTTCAGTGGGGTTACAGCCCCCTATGGCCATATTGCTTTCGTTATTTAGCGTGGTGTAGACGTTGGTCTCTTCTAAAGAAGATAAACTGTGATCCACCTGTTAATATCTTGAAGGTGGAGAAAAGAATTGCTAATATTTGTCCGGCAGCCGTGGCGTAACCCTTATAAAGAATATATTGTGGAATAAATGGACACCATGGAACAATGTGTATGCATGCGTATATACGTAGGTTCGTCAAGGATTCTGAGAAATATAATTTATTTTTTACATCATACATGTGTTTTCCAACATAATCTCCTTTTTTCCAATGTACTTAATCCGACGCTTCTCGACAGATTACATAGATCAAATATTATACGTTGAAAATTTCAGATCAGCATTGTTCCAGTTACTACAAATTATTGTTCCACCATACTGTGTTATGTATAGATATCATTAATTTAGACCTATCTATCATAGGCGTCGTGGAGCAAGTACTCACTGAATTGATCAAGTCCGTCACGCAATCTTATTTTCTGTCGGCCACAGTTCCACATATAATCTCTGGGGATCCATGTTGCGTGTTTTGAAGTCAGTTGTCCTAGGTATATCTAATCGTCTACTTTCTTCAGGTGTGCGTTTTCAGTTATGATTATAACATGTTTGTTGTACATAACATTAGTTTTGCAGAAGTTCATGTGGAAACCAACTTTTCATTCGATTCGCCTGGAATTATTCGGAGATCACGAAAGTTCTCCGTAGAAAATACGATGTCGTCAGTAAATCTGGGGTTATTCAAGTTTTCACAGTTTAGGTTTTGAAAGATCATCTCAAGACAGGCTGTGAAGAGAGTGGTTGAGCTGGTATCACCTTTTTTCACTTTTTTTCTGTTTAAAAGGTCCAGAGTCTCTATTTAGCAAAAGAGAGCTGTTATGTCGGTAGATATACTGCAATACTCTGACATGTACGGGGTTTATGATAGCGTTTTATATTCTGCTCTCTTTCTATTAGTTCCTTTACTGAATGGAGATGGTTGATAGCTGAGCAGCTTCTTCTGAAGCTTGTTTGCTCTCATGGTTGATTTTCATCTAGCGTTTTGGTGATTCGGACGGTAATCACTTTGGTGAAAAGTTTTTTGATGCAGTTGAGTTGGCTAATTGACCTGAAATTGTTGAAGTCTTTTAGATGTCCTTTTTCAAGTTGGATAAGATGGATAGTTTTCTAGTGATGACTTCTCCAGCTTTTCCGAGTAGTTTGATTTTGTCGTTATCGGGTCAAGAAGCCTTCCCTTTTTTAAAAAGATGCCCACAATCTTCACTTGGTCCGGAAATATTGATTCTCTCATAATTGTTGCCTCAAGTGAAAAATTTTAAGTAAAAACTTGCAACAGCGCAAACGTAAATAAACAAATATAAGATTAAGATGAAATTTTATTCTCACAATTTTAAGAAAAAAATCCTGAGAAAAAGATGCCTACCATTAGGCCACTTCAGGTTTATGTAGTGTTGTGTGAAAATGCTTCTGCAGTCAGGATAAAAATAGCATTTTGACACCGAATTGACTCATGTCGGTCTCTAGGAACCTCGGAGGTTAATGTCATCGACCTTATATTCATCCCAGAGTAAATCTGCCATATTACACTAATTTTCTGCCCAAAGTTTCCAGCCATCTGACCGTCCAAAAGATGCATATAAGCAAACAATGGCTGAGCTCATAATAATAAATATATGGTGCGTGAGTGACTGCACCTTGAAGCCTCTATTTAATGCTCTCAATAGACAACTGCATCAAAACGACCACGAAATGATTGTATCCGGCACACCTGCCTTGTAGGTCAAACACTGGCAAATGCACTTCAACTCTGGATGTAGATAAGAAAGAAAAAGTTCAAAGGCGGTATCTTTGTATTGACTGTCTGGAATCATTCTCTTGGCGGTCTATCCAGACAACTAGGGGAGATAATTAAAGTTTGTAACAAAAGAAGCAACGAATAATGGAAGAAATAAGGGGTTCACTGAACACGTTAGTAATATTTATAGCTAAACAGGAAGTGCCAGTGACCAAGCGGTTCTTATTCAGATTCCATATCTCTCGACGTTAGATGATGCAGTAGTCAACCAGTTTTTCTGTCCAGTGTTGTTCTTAATGCAAATTCAGTCTGCCAACCGGTCTATTCTTTGATGTTATCATACCACTTATACCTTGGGCGACTTCTGTTTCTCTTTCTGTCAATATAGCATTCTTCTAATATTCTCTTGATGGTATTTACTAATTAGATTGTTTTTCTATTCGCAGAAGTGTTGTTCAGTTCAAGCTTTCTTTGAAGCACTTCCTCGTTTGTTGTTGTCACAGCCAATGGCAAATTTAAAATTGTTTCTGAAAATCACGTCTCTAATTTTTCCATACGTTAGCAAACGAGTGGTTAGCAACACAAGAAATTGAAACGCCAAGGTGAATTCTAACTCAAACAGATTACTGCGTTCACTTTGCACCAATCCCTTGGAAGACGGATGCATCCATATTTTCTCCCTCCTTTCGACAAGCTATGTTAAGATAGTGACGCCATTTTGGCTGCTTATAGCGAACCCCTCGCAAACGTCAAAAAAAATTGAAGTTTAGTTACAAAATCAGCTTTAAAGAATTCGAATAAACGACACATTATGTGGTTCTGCTTATGATTGTATTGTTTCTATATCTGTATCAGTCTGGTTTAAGGATATAGCCTGAATAGTCTGGCAACTCTTCCAAATTACAATGGTAGTTTAACTTCAGTTTCCTTGGTCAATTCTAAACAAAATATCGGCAGGATAAAAAAAATCAATATTCATTCATGTAACAATTGTAATTTCTCTCCTGAAATATAGCATTCAAGACCACAAAACCTTCTCAAATGCATGCCTTGTTGTGCTGATTGTGATGAATTTGATTTTTTGCGTGAAGTTCCTGTTTTTTAACTTTTAATACAAAGCCATATAAACAAAATTTCTATATGTTCAAATACTTTTGACAGTAATATATATATATATATATATATACACACACACACACATATATTTAATGTATGCTTTCATAATGAAATGAAAGATCATCGAAATCTTTTCTGTCAGAATGTAGCAAAATAGAGTATGACGTAAAAAAATTGTGTGGGTTTGTGTGTACGTGTGTGGAAGTGAACATTCGAGCACATGCACCTTTGAGTGTCAATCTTTTGATAATTATTTTATTTGGCATTTTTCTATATTACCATTTCTAACTTGCTAAATTATGGAGTCAGCTTTTCAACATCCCATTGAAATTCTAGAAACCGTTCGTTTTTACGTAACAGATCTATTTAACGGCGGCAACGCTTAGAGTCCGTAACAGCAGGTTACGGGATCGAACGAACGAAGACAAAAGAACAAGGCGATTGAATTTCTGAATGAAAATGTGGACAAAAGAATTGAAACGCTCGGATACGCTTTAATGCTGGATTTGAATTTGAATGGACCAATTAACGTCTTAGGGAGGCGGGGCTTCTCTATGAGGAAAGCCGATTGGTGTAATCGGTGATGGCGTTGAAGTAAAAGGTCTCAGTTAGGTTAGAGAACCATATTCCCGAGAAATACGCGAGGCATTAGCATCGAATTGTAATGATCAACGGCTTTTCGAATTCAAGTTATGCTCTTAAATGAACAAAATGAAGCCTTCAAAAAGGCAAAGAATTTTTTTTTGTGAAAATGATGCTTACAGTGAGATGATAGTTTTTTTTATGTGTGATAATCAGAAGAATGTCAAGAACAAGCTGCATTCTCAAAGGCAGTCATATGGCTCCTTTGGTGGCCCTGGTACATTTAGAGAGGGTGATAGAGTAAGAACAGTGAGAGAGTGGCTCTACCAAAAACAAGAAACAACTGAAATAAATGAGAAACTCACTTTTGCCTCTCAATTCATATTTCGTTGAGGTGCTTCGCATGTTTTATCCAAGGTTTTCTTTGGCAAAAAAATGCTGACAGTGTTCAGCGAAATACCTATCGTATAGTCTTATAGCGTCTCCGCCATGGGTAAAGCTTCAACTTGATAGTATGTGCTGTATTATGTGTCGTGAAGGAACTTATTTTTGCAAATTAGTAAGACGGAATTAGAATCAATCGGGGAAATAGTTTGGATAACAAATAAAACACATTCAAGTACTGAAAATTTACTAACTTCGGAACAAACTCCCAGGCAAAACACATTTGGGGCTTTATAGCAGGTTAATAGATCTAGACAAGAATTTACTTCTTTTCCATCACAGTTCCACTACCATGGCGAAATTGCCACGTGCCCAAAAGGTCAAGGGGAAACTTGAAACTTAAAAAGAATATATACACATAGTGAAGAAAGCTTTGCACACACAAACATATATATATATATATATATATATATATATATATATATATATATATATATATATATATATATATATATGTAATTAAAAATTGTGTCATCCACAGACAGCTGTTTCTTTGTATTGCAACTCTTCGGTGTGGCTGTAGACTCGATATCCCTTTCAGTACTGCGAAGAGAATTCGAAACCTTCGCTACAGATCCAGAGATAGATGTTTTACCCCGTGCAGAAGAGGATAGTCAGTAGGACCGAATTAAGTGATATATTCATTAATGCATAATTCCCCACATATATGTATGTGAGTAAATTGCGTTATATTATATTGGAACTCATACTTGAAATGATCTCCTATCATTAAACGGTTGATATATCCGTTGGCCAAGACAATGTTAATAGAATAAACCAATGAAGAATATGGGGCAGTGGCAGGAAACAAACCTGCGATACACAGGGTAGCCGCTTCAAGTAGCGTTACTCTTACCATAGAACTAAACAGCTGCCACTAATGCAACGGCATAGATAACTATTTCAACTCCAAATAACGTTGTCTAAGCCAATTGATATACTAATTTCAATATAATATAACGCAATCTATAGTCATTCTGTCGGATAATATATCCATCTCTCAATACGCATATATATATATATATATATATATATATATATATATATATATATATATATATATATATATGTACACGCACAGGCAACCACACTTGAGGAACACTTGAGGAAAAGGGGACAAACTCCTATAGCTAGCTCAGGCATCTGGCAGGAGAAGGAAACTCCTGTCAAACCAGTGATTTTTGGGCTTTGCTGCTATCCATGCTAGCACGGTAGACAATAGCATGCAAATCCTTTGTTTAGAACGTTTAGTCAGCTGTGTGCACGTTACAATTCACTTTGAATTTGCATTGCATAGGCTAAAGGGCTATTCTGTGATACAGGCACCGCTGACTAAGATCCTATAGCTGTGAAAAATCCCTTCGAAAATTTTCATACGGGAATCCAAAGTATATATATATATATATATATATATATATATATATATATATATATATATGCTAATTAGCATATCTTTTTTTTGGCAGGAAGACGTGGCAGCACAGAGGTGATTATAGTCAGGCAAATCGAATTCAGGAATATTTTTCTCCTTCTTGACGGTCCCAGTTAGGTTATGGTAAAAACAACTGAAATTAAGACGAAAGTAAAAAGTAGTCAAAATCAATACCTTTTTCCTTTTTCAGTCTTTATTTTTGCGTGAGTGAGTTATTTCTCGTGAAATTTAAAATGAACTTTTTATTAAATGTTTATTTTCATGCTCCTCTCCTGCGAAACAAAATTCTCCAGCAATCGAAATAATTCCTTGCACCCATCTATTGAAAATATTCCATTCAAATTCATTGAGAACATTTAGCAATGCTTTGTTACTGACCAACAGACAAACACGAGTTGATATATACACCAATTGAAAGTTGAATGAAGAAAAACCTTTTGAAAAAAGATGATTCCTCCTTTTAGTTGATAATGTTTAGAGATGTACAAGCAGAAAAAAATGGTAACTCATGCAATCTTTTGACCTAAATTTGGTTCATTTCAAATGGCAACTTTTTTACGTTACACAAAATAACATCGATTGTTCCAATAGATCGAATTAAAACTACTTTCCTCATTTATTTTGTCCAAAAAAAAGGTTACATTTAAGTAAGGTGTTCATGATTGTAAATTATAAAGTTTCACACACTTGCTCTCTCAATGTTTCGATGCACCATAGTTATCTGCCGTCTTTGAACCGAGTGAACGAGTGTTTAGAAAATTCATGAAAGAAAAACAGAGGTTGATACATGTCTCTGTTATAAGTCTTTAAATAAATTCAATTGTTTTTACGTAAGAAATGAATAATCAGTAAAAAATATTGTATGAATGACGAAGCCCTGTATAAGAAAAAGAAACGAACATCGGAACAAGTCAAACTTGGGTTCAGTACAGATGAAATAAAAATCCTACAAAATGTAAGCAGCTGACAAAATTAGGCGAATCAGTATTTTTCCTAATTAAAATTTCATTTTTAACTTTCTAAAAGAAGTTTTCTTGTATGGAAAAAAACTTTGTCCATTATGAAAATAAAAGTTGATTTTTCTTTATAGTAAACGAAAAGAATAAATTTATTCGGTATAAAAACGATTTTTTTTTTTGTTAAGGGTCAACCTAAGTCTGAAAAAGGGATTATTGGATAAAAGAATCGCAGATAAATCTTAACCCATTATCATTGTAGGAAGGTGAAGAGTAATAGTTATCCATTTAAAGATAAAAGCACTGACTCATAATATTAACTAAGTTGCCATCAAACACAATAAAACGAAAATTCCGTTCAATGATCCATAGAATTGCAATGATTTAAATTCCTGTCATTTGCACTTAAGTAGTTATCGGTGAACTAAGAAATCAAGCGATGAGTCACTCTAGGATGGCAAGTTTTTGGTAGAGTAAGCTCAAGTTCAAGTACAAAAAAGATCCAAGTGGTCCTATACAACTGATGCATCTTCCTGATAATCACCAATGGGGCTGAAACATGAAAATCAATCAAATGACCATGTTGCGAGAATGACTGACAACCCCTGGTCATCGAGATCCACCAAAAAATCGTGTACGAAACCGTGGTCAACAAAATATGAAATTCAAATCGCATGACGAACTAAACAAATCTAAAATGTATTTGCTCCCATAATGTAAGGTGTTGCAAATCTTAGGGTAAGTCTATGTCCAAGGATGGAAGCTAAAAGGCTGTTGTTGCTGCTGCTGCTGCTGCTGATGATGATGATGATGATGATTGCTTATAATCTGAACCCAGAGGTTGGCATTTTACCTCTGCCCTACCCAGGACCGTACGGTCAGTAGGAACAAATTTAAGCGATATAATTGCTTACACACAATTCCCCATCCACAACAGTGCTCCATTCCAGAGTTATATGTAGGTTATAATGAACGAGTTGCCCTACTTAAAGAGTGCTCAACCCTGCAGAAGGAAGCGTTAATTATAATAATACACCCATATATATATATATATATATGTATGTATATATATATATATAGAGAGAGAGAGAGAGACAGACAGACAGACAGACAGACAGACAGACAGACAGACGGACAGAGACCCGGCTTTCTAGCCTGTGGAGGTAACCAGTCTTGTAGAAGGGCAACAATTCAAACCTGTGTTCATCTTAAAATAGTGATGATTTTTTTTTTAAATTTGATTGTACAATCGTTATTGGAGGAATCAAGAAAAGTCATCACCTAGCAGTGTGTTTGAAATGGCTGCTGCTGTTAATGCTGGTGATGATGATGATGCATCTATCCAGGATACCTGATCAAATGGATGGAGAAACTGATAAATTATGAACAACGATCATTAAATAGACTCGTTCTTGAAAAGTCTTCAGTTCCACTTACCTGCTACGCCTTTCTGTTCGTATAAGTGGTGGGATTTAGTCAGTATGGGGTTGTGCTGGAGAGTCTTAGAGAACAGGAGAGGGACAGCTGGAGTCAGCCTGTCTGTAACTTGTTTGTCAGCTGGGAAAGGTTTAAAGAGCAATCTCTCCCCGATTTTTCAAGTTTCACACAATGGCTGCTATAATATAAATCGATTCCTTTTGCCGCCCAAGCTATATCAGCCTGTTAACTATCATAATTGGATAGTTGGTATTATTTTTCGAGTCAAGTTTTCATAACGATAATTGTTTCCGAATTATTAAACAAACGGGTATATCTGTCTTCTGTCACTTGTCACAGCCAGTTTTGTTTACAAAAAAAAATCGTGCACAGTTCGATTTTTTAATATAAACAAAAGATTGTTAGTGCGTTAATCGAGAACTTAAGAATCGGAAGTGCATTAATCTTTGTTCCCTTTTAATCCAAACGTTGAGTCAAAATATTATGACAACAAATACAAAAGAAATTGTGCAGATCAATATTTTCAAATTCACATGAAAACCCGACTAAACTGTCGTTTTTCTTCTATTTTTTTTAACACTAATTCACTTCCAAGTGTATTATCGAGTGTGGGAACATTCATAAATCTCCCCATATCTATTAATGCAAATGGTTTCTCCGCTTTTCAGTATTTCGGCTTACAAGATGTTTAATAGGTTCTCTATTTTTCAGAAAGCAGGTAGATTCCTGTAATTGAATCAAATGTTATCCTTATTTGAGAAAATGTTACACGAAAAAATCGTATTTATCGATCTTTTGAAAATCACATGAACAGCAAATTGAACAGGAATTTTTCATCACAAATTCACTCACTTTTCGAGGGTTGTATTTGTAATTACACCTTTGCTTGTATCAAGAATGAATAATCTTTTTTAATTGAGCTGCACACTCACTCTTATTCTAACAAATATCTAACGGAAACTATATTTGGGATGAGATGAAATAACCCTTTATTGATATAAATGATACAATCATTAAAGATAATTATTCACCATTTTCTTTCGGAACATAATCGAGATGCAGGTGCAGATCCAGAGGTGAGAGATGGGTTAGGGAGTCTGCACCACAACCACCCTTAGTTAGCCAAAGCACAATAAGCATTTTTTTTTTTCAAATATTTAGAAAAAGAAATTTGGCTAAACATGAATTTTAACATTTGTTACTGGACCCTCTGAATGGAACTTTTTGATACTTCATAGTCTTTTTTTCAAGCTGAAATTTTCTGTTTATATCATGAATTCTCTTATTTCTTTTGTCTGCACTATATTTTTAATATTGAATATGCGCAGTTTTGATATTTTCACACACGGTACATACTTGACGGTCAAGTGTCAAAATAAGTTCCATTAAAATCATTTGATAATGACGACGTCAAAAACTACATGTTTGCCAGAAATTTTGACAGAAAAAAATAATAAACCCAAGTAAACATGAATTAACCTTAAATACAAGGATTAATTACCTTGTTTTGTTCTATTCTTCATATTTTTCATCTATCGGATCTATGGTAAATTTCATTCATTAACTTTTCCACTTTTGTCAATGCTGGGGCTAAAAATATACGACTCAAATATAAATGAGAAATGCTGGGTCATATTATTATCTTATTTTTGATGTTGGAAATTCGTTTTCTTTTCCATATATTCATTCGTAAAAATATTTTTACTTCGTTTGGACCAGCCATCCTGCACAAAATTCATCATTGAAGCATTTCTTTGTTTCCGTACAGGATGGAAAACTTCTTTGCGGGGAAACCTACCAGCATTTATTCTAGCAAACCTCTAAAACAGTGATTCTGAACGGAGTTGGGTGCATACCATAAGAGGGTTGATTTGACTAAATTGGGGCTGATTCAGTCTATTGGTGTGAGGAGTGAAGAGTGTTTCATGGATCAAAACTGAGTTCTGTGAGGCTTAACTGATTGATAACTAATTGCATGATACAATTGACAACTAATTTTGTGGTAGATTCTGCGTTAAAGTAATGAGGAAATTGAGCTGTTGTTACTAAATTTCACACAATTAAGAAATCCAAAAAATAGATAAATCCCTGAAAGATCGTGTATTGAATCACCGTAACCATTAAAGATGGCGAAGTTTTTTTCCTATTTTCATCCCTCTGTGTGTGTGTGTATATGTGCGTTTGTTTCCCAGTAATACGGTTTTGTATACAGATTTAGAAATTAGCATCAATATTCTACATTTCTAAAGATGATTTATTGATTTTTTAAAAAGAAAGCCTTTTTGACTTTCTGACGGGTTCGATAATAACGTCTAGATATTGCAGAGTTTTGATGTTTCTAGATGATTTTTTTACTCCATTTTAAATGTTTTTCAGTGGAAAAAACAGTGATGTCATAGATAGAATTTACCCTGGCCATATCTATTCATCAATGGAATTTTTTTTAAATGATGCTAAGGTTATTCAATTATTGAGTATGTTGGCGAGTCAGTATTTCTTTTTTACAAAGAATTTCTTTCTTTATGGAAATTTTCCTTGGTCTAAAACTGTATATGTTGGTAAATGTTTGAATCTAACATTTTATTATTATATCTTCAACGCCAAATTTGTTTTATAGTAAGGAGCATCATTTCCTCTTTGGAACAAGCAAAACAATCCTTTATATCAAACGGAAAAAAATTAAAGATAATGATTCAGCACTTCCTTTTGTAACATAATCGAATAATGAGCGGGGAGGATGATGCGGTTTTTCTTACAAAAAAGAAATCCTAACGTGGCAAAGTGGTCGAGGTACATGTTCATGTATCACCGAGTGTGCTTGCTGCATTGCTAGGTACACACTAGATATTGGTAGTGAGATTCCCGATTTACCTGGCCTGTCAAGCTTTTGTTCTACCAATGGCACCTGATACTTTCCAACAGTCACTCATCTGACCATTTACTATCCTGACTATATGTTGCTTACAATATTACAAGAAGCAGGGTATACGAGATGAGAGTTTCTCCAATCGAAACCCTAGCGAAGAGGTATTGAGTACCAATCTTAATGTCTTTGGTATGACTCAGCAGTGAATTGAACTCGACCAACCAAACTGAAGGCATGCACTCTAAAACTGGGTCACGCTGACTTGAAATACCCTTCATAACAAACCAAGGGGTCACCGATTCTTTTTTCAACATAATCCAGTCAGAATGGATGGTGTAGCCATGTTTCTGACAAGGAAACCCGTACAAGGCAACACAAGGGAAGCGTTTTTTTTTTTAATTTTCTCTTATTACTTTTTATCCCTTAGAACCTCTGACACGACCTTATGGAATTTTTGAAAAGTGATTGTACCATATTTCAGTCGAATTCATTTGTAACACTGAATCAAGAGAAGCATGCGGCATATTTCAATTTGATATCAACAGAAAGAGTCAAAAATCTTTTTATTGTTTTTCCTTTTCCTGTCATCATTCCATCTTTGTTAGTTTTTTACACAAAATTTCAAAGTCTGTCTCTTCTTCAGCTGTTAAATTGATTTGTGAGAAAGCAGAGTAAAGGAATGTTTTCAAGCAAGGCTTAAACTTGTATCCTTGCACTACAGGAGGATTAACGGTCGTCTTGTTATTGCAAACAGTTCTATCTTCATCATCATCATCGGCTGCAGCAGCAGCCTTTTAGTGTCCATTGTTATCCGTAGACTTTATTCAAGATTTGCCTGACCTCTGTATGGTAGGAATCGTGGAGCCAGTACTTTCCAAATTTATCTAGTTCGTTACACCATCTTATATTTTGTTGGCCACGGTTTTACATTTGATCCCTTTGAATCCATTTTGTGAGTCGTGATGTCCAGCAGTTGTCTGATATTCTTACGACCCGTTAAAAGTTGATCAAATGGATTTTATGATATCTCAGACACCTGCTTTCCCTGTAAAATATTGTCCTGTCTTTGTTTTGATTGCATTTTCTTCTTTTTAGGGCTAGTTGGATTTTCTTGTCCATGCAGGTTGAGCTTGCCCAACTGAAAACTTGCCATTACAAATTAATAGAGATCTATCTCAATGTAAATACTGATCTTAAATATAAAGGAAAACTTGAAAGGGGTGGAATATTCTAAGGAAGGCTAAGGATTCGATCAAAATGATGATTATAAAAATATTCTGTTATCAATTTGGGACTAAAAGAAGAATAGATAAGTGTTATCCAAGTAGAGGTTACACAGTACTAGTAGTTTTCGTAATGATAGTGGTAATAGACCAGTTACTTATTTCTATGGTAATATCTGTCAGGAAAGTATCCAGCCATGTTCAGTTTATTACGAACTGGTTTCGCAGCTTTGAAGTGAGATCCCGTTCAGTGATTGTGTGTACTGTGTAACAGTTACATTCACAATGACTGATTCATTCTTTACATATTATGTAGGTTTTAGGGGACAAAACTCCACGACACCCAAGTCAGACCTCTGCCACACATACATACACACACTTTATTCAAAATTTGGCTCAATATGACTCCTGGCCTTCTGCATTTAATAGGGTTGAGATATCAAATCATGAATGAGATGATGTAGGATACGACAGAGCAGGAGATAGTGATCCCGAAAGAGGACTTTGCACACTGTTTTAAAAAGTTTATGGGGTGCTTAGGGAAAGAATGAGATTCTGAAAGGTGTAAAATGAAGGGATTAAGGCACAACTGATCTAGATAATGGTTTTTCTCGTTGATATTGAATGGCTCTATACTTTCTGGACCTCAGACATACGTACATACTATTGGCAAAAAATGACCTCGTATACAACGAGTGTAAAAAGTATTGAAATGTATTTGATATACACACACACACACATATATATATATATATATATATATATATATATATATATATATATATATTTTTATATATATATATATGTGTGTGTGTGTGTGTGTATATATATATATATATATACACGTTTGCTTGGTTTCAGCCTCAGGCAAAAATCCAGATTTTCATATGCAGATTTCTTTTGGATGGTAGCCACGCTCCAATCTTCCAATTCTCATGTGTCCCGTGGTAAAATGAGCTAAGCTTAGTAATTATTGATAGATATGCCTATACATATTTTCATACATTTATATATAGTTTTCTTTCACTCACCCTCTCTTTCTCTTTCTCTTTACCTACGTACATTCATAAAGGATGCAACACTAAGAATTAGAGGGTAGAATTTACTTGTACATACATTCTATGCTACAATATTAGTCAGGTGGCAACACTGTACTCAGGAATAACAGCATTTATTATTTGGAATGATTGCATAATGCGCTAAACTGATTCGAGCATCCAATCTTTTCTTTTTTGTTAGTCATCTTACTCTCATCATCTATCTTCATCTTAAAATGCATGTAAAATTATCTTTTTGTATTTTTTTTTTTTTTTGCAATTTATGTCTTAGGAATTAGTTATTGAATACAAGTTGTCAAAAAGACAATGGCATCTTTTTTTAAACGCTCTATACATCTGTATACACACACCTCTCTCTCACCATCCCTCTCTATTTACTTGATAATGTAAATGACGGTGCGAGTTTGTGTTTACAGTTTGTAGCAACGGAATCTTGAATGAAACTATTATGCTGATAAAGTATATCCTCCCAACCATTTAAAACAATTCTAGCAGTATTTTTCGAAAATATTGAGCATCTTTATTATAAACACAAAATCATATTATAATCATTATTAGAATATGTGCGTATATGTGTGGCTCTTGAATCTGCCTCGTTTCAACAGAGTTCGATATTTGTACGAACAGTAAAAGCTAGGAATTTCTTCTTGCTGTTAATTGTATTATTCCTGGTGAATTAAGGAGAGCAATTGTAACAAATCTTTCTTACTTTCTAATATAATTGAAGAATTAAAGAGAGAGAAAAGGCAAGAAAATGATTAACAACCGTCAATCCTCGCTGCAGCAAGCAGAAGTCACACAAAACCAGAACACGTAAAACGCCTCGGTGCATACAAAAAATCCACACATACAATATGATAATTATCAATGTTTGTTTTTACTCTGTTACACAAAGGGATGCAACTGGCATAATAAACTAGAATTTGATGTTCTGATGACATTATAATAATGCTTAAGTTGAAGCACAATGAAAACATTTTTAAAAAGAAATAAAGATAGAAACAAGATAAGCCAGATATTTTCATAATCATAATTTTGATCAAGTCCTTAGTCATTGTTTGATTTTTCTTACCATGTCGAGCCATTTTCCATATTCTATGTCAGTTGACATGTATATACATATTAAGCAAGTTCTTTATTGATTTTACTGAATACCAAAATATAAGCTTTTGCCGTGATAAAACAACAGGTAGAACTCTTCCTGCGCAGTATGCAAGGCCACGTCTTGCTCCAAGCCATTTCTTCTTTGTTTAAATCAAAAATTGAAGAAAGAAATGACATTGACATTTCGTTAATAAGGCAATAACAAATATGAATAGAGTAATAAAAATTAACTCGTTAGTTACTTAATAAAAACCGCCACATGACCATGTCTTTTGGCAGTAGAAGGAGACAGTGATCAATTACATTAAAAGAAGAAAAAAGTGTCATCAATGAATAGATTACTTTTGTTGCCTTTAGTTCGGCGATTATTACAAAAAGGCCGAATTAAAGATAAAATAAGCGTGAAAATTGTCACTGGTCGCAAACTAAGGATACGTTTAGCATTGTCCACGCTAAAAATCTATTTCGGGGGGAATTTTTAAAAAAAACAGAAAAAAAGAATTCTAATCATAATGAGGAGTAAATGATGAATTATCAGCCCTCTAGCTCAATCAGTGTGACTTAAATGCACGATCGTGGATCCAGTTTTTATGACAGTTTCTGTCATATCTAACTTGAAAACGAAGTACAATAATCGGTTAGACCCCAATGACAGTAACCATGTTGCTCTGGCATCAAAAAGTGCTGATATCAATATTGTTTTATTAAAAATGAAATTACAATTTCCACAAAACCTGAAGTGGAGATGTTTTGAATGAAATGCTTCAGTTTTTCAATCCTTTTTTATAAATATCGTGTACATGCTATTCTCATCATGGTTTGTGTGGCTTTTTAAGTTTAAAAAAAATATTCTTGACCTTGAGAGAAGTTCTGTTCCATTCAAAGACACTTTTTCCAAACTGTTATAATTTGATTTAATGGATAAATAATATATTGGCCTAAAATGTTGTAACAAACAAATGGAGCATCTCACAAAAAACTAAAATCATATGAAATGAAAAACGAAATGGAAAAATATCTCTCAATCAGAAACTTATTCCTGGATCCATCCCCAAATTTCTTCCCGAGGCAAAATACTCTTGGATCCGCCCCAATGTGTAACCAATTCTTTTCTGGACATTCGTCAACCCTTTCGAAGAATTTTTTTGAATTCATAGAGACATTTTTTTTTGTGATATTGTTTGGAGAGATGGATAGGAAGACCAGTGGGGGTGAATGCGTATACCTCTGTAACTTCGTTGGTATTTGTAACAAGGAAGCACCCAGAGTGCACATGCCTCTGCCAACACCGCTCCCACAAAAAATTGAAGGAAAATAAGTTCATATACAGCTAGGACAAGGAGAGTGTAATTATGAAAAGATCCTGGATCCGCTCCAAAATTTAATAATGAATCATTCTCTCTAGTCCACTATCTGCCTTTCCATGAAATCTCATTCAAGTAATACAATGTGCAGGTATAATGTGCAGAAACATTAGTGAATGAATGAATGTATGGAAAGAATTGAAAAAATATCTTTTTATAAGATTCAGAGATCTCCCCCAAAATTCAATCATTTCTCCCTATCACAGAGACTCCTGTTCCAGAAAATTCATTCAATATTTTTCGAGATATCAGGTAGTGTTGACATGCAGTGGATGGAAAGATGCTCGGAATGACCCAAAAATGTAATGATTATTACCAACCCTTCCATAACATTTCATAGAAATTAATTTAGAATCTTTGTTGACGTTTGGTATGTATGGATATATACTAATGATAAAGGGGGAGAAAAATTCTTGTCCTGCCCTTCATTTCAATTACTGATTCCATAGTCAATTGCCTTCTCCTCCAAAGAGTTTAATTGAAATTTATTGAGGATTTTTTGAGATACTATGTGGATAAACGGACAGAGACCAACGGGTAGACTGATAGAGAGACGGACTGACACAAGTGAATACATAAGCAGAAAGTAGAAATAATAAAGCAAAATAAACTAGAGGAATTTAAGTATTTCAAATAATCTCATATTTCAAAGAGGAATATCCTTTTTTATACTGTAAATGGCTTTTAAATAAGCGAATTACAAAAAGAAATAATTCTCATTGAATTCAATTGAATTCCAATAAATTATCAGAGCAAATGAAAATCTTTCTTGTTTTTCACCTCCAGAATTGCCGTCATTCACTTTGAAGTTTCAATCTCATGATATCCAAAAAATCTTTAAAGGGAGAAAATGATTGGAAAGTTTCCTATGAGCTATTATGGTTTCCATTATAATCAATCAAATCAATTTGATAATCAATCAAAGAGATCAGCTAGACGGATCAGCCAAAAACCCATCCGAGTATCGAGGCTGAGTGTGTGAGATGAACAAATAGTTTAATACAAGTTATCTTAATTAGATTTTAAATAACGATTCGAGTAATTTCTTTTGCCTCCAAAACAACTTGATCAAAATAAAAATTAGACAACACCTTGAGAGCACACACTACTGCAAGCACGACACACCAACTAATAACTGCATGAAAATTAATTCATATATAGCTACGATCAGAAAAGGTGACTGTTAGTTTCAACTTCAAATTTTTGCATAATTTTTTAATTCATGGAGAAATATCACTTAATCGGAATGGTTTTCCCTGGGTCAACCCCCAAATTTGGCTTAGATTATAGTACACACATCTAGAAGTTTTGGGGTTTTTTTTAATTCATTGAGGACCTTTACAGATATTGTGGATAGATATGAGTGAGCACATGTGTGAAAATGCATACAGAATCACTGAATCTTCTTTAGAGCTCAACCAATTCTTTCTAAGCCCATGGTTTATTTTCCCGGAATGCATTGAAATTTATTTAGGGCTGCTGGAGGTATTGACAAACAGGCAGACATGATTGAATAAAGATACCTCTGCCAATGACGTAAATGCAACCTCTATAGTCCGTCACGTGATTCGCTTGTTTTGTGCTCGTCAATGAGATAGAAAACAAAAAACTATTGGATGTTAAGTACCTTTGAACAAGTCTTCAGTATGTATCAGCCGAAATTACATGTTAAAGATAAAAAGATGAAGACGATAGTTGGATTAATATGTAATATTAAAAATACTTCATCATAAAAAGTCAAACAACACTAGGATGACCGAAGATATCAGGGAAAAATCCGTTAGAAAACTCAAATGGCAACCGGCTGTTCATGTGGCAAAATTGTATCTGGAAGAACATGACGATCTAGACTAGTTAGATGAAGAGGTGAGGCAAATCCTGGAGAAGGTCTATATCCAACAACAGACGTTAAAAGGCTGCTGCTGATGATGACGAAGCTTGCTTTAGTATGGAAACAAATCTCCATTGCGATGTAAAACTGTCAGTCTTCACCATGTATGTTCAAAGCAGAAATCACAAGTTTCCACTCAACAATAATCGAAAAAAATCAGTCTGGTCCATACAAAATAGTCCGTTCTAAATCTTGTAAGGTCCCTGGATTCTATTCTCAGTGTACAGCATCTCCCAACGAACTATTTTGTCTAAAAAAATTTGTGAGACTGATCGTAAATGAAAAGAGACACTACAAAGGCGCCAGCATTAGTATCTTGTTGCCAATATTACTGCTATCACAGAACACAAGTTACAACTGGCTTTTATATTATCAATTTTTGAGACTACTATTTACTTTCATCTTGACTTTTGAATTACCTTTATCGCAACTTCCCTCTGATCAGTTACTTTTAGTAGTTATTTAATTGTGCAGATCTATCTTTGGGTAGTGAGTAAAAAGTGCAGATCAGAAATAAAGAATGAGCTTTCAGTGAGACTCTAATTGACGACCCTTCATACCGAAGAGATATCAGGTTAACGCCCTGCCGCTCTTACCAACGGCTAGCGGCTCGTGGAAGTTCATATCAGACCTTCAAATCTACCCATCTTGTGTGTAATATTTTATTTGTTAACTGGTAGTTTCAGTAGCAAGGAAGGTAAATGGTTGAATAAAAACTGGAGATTATCATTCACAATACTCCATTTAATAAAATGGATAATAAAATGATTATTCTATGTGGTTTGTTTTTGTTTTTTTATTTCTTTACGTTTTTAAAATTTTTCTAAAGTTTTTCTGTTGTTTTTTGATGCTGCAGCGTCTGCTCTTCGTCTTCATTTCTGTTAAAGCATGATCTAGCATTTTATATAGAAGAAATAATTATGAAAATTTCGTGGTTCACCGTAGGAGGGCAAGTCTGCTCCATCTACCTGGAAGGAATCACACGCAGCTGGGTGTCATAATGTTTGTACTTTTGCTGGTGTATAGTACTTTCGAAAAGACAACAAATTTTACATAATTTCAGGCTATTAACACTTCTTTCTCAATCTGTTATCTATCTATCTCAGTCTGTTCATATCTACCTATCACAGCTTGGTCATCTCTCTCTCTCTCTCTCTCTCTCTCTCTCTCTCTCTATCAATCTATCTATCTATCTATCTCCTCCTCCTCCTACCACTACTACTACTACTACTGCTGATGCAAGGATATCCACAGACCTTTACACAGACAAAAAGCCTCTTTATTTCCATTCTTGCTTCCAAAGCAAAACATCTGATGCAAAATTTGTTTTCCGTAGAAACTTTTTAACCACTGAAAGGTATACACCTGCTCGTCTTGGCAAGTAGTCGGTCCAGTGTCAAGCATTGATTCGTGTATCGTATAAGGATAGCGTGTTATCATTTTGCTAGATGATAGAATCTCACAGGAGGTGTAAAGTATGTTTCATAAAATGTAAAGCAATGAGTGAGTAGATACGAATGCATTGAATGTAAGATAATCTATACTCACTTAAATTATGAAAGTATTTTAGACATTCATGTACACATAACATTTATTAGATATTCGGTCGTAAATTTCAGTTGATCTGTATCAAAATAAACCCGATTTAAATATGCAATCAAGACATTCAAGTTTGAAATCATTCATTTCATTATCCTCGCAAAACATGCGTTGTTCCTGCTCACTTGAACAGATATCAATCTCTTGAGGTGGGTGCAGTTAGGGAGATGTGAGTTGTATAGTGATCAAGAATGCAGACAATTGAATCAGGTTTAAACATTGATCAAGACTGTTCATATTCACTCCGAATAGAAATCCTTGGGAACGGCATGAATCTTACTCTTCTACCCGCAACTATGGAGAAAATTGCAAAACAAACTGGGCTCCCAACCTTGCAGCCAGTCTAGGAAAAGGACAATAGTAATTCAATATCAGTGAGCAGAACTGTCATGAAATGGCTAGATGCTTTCGGCTGTTCCTGCAGCCAAATGTATTGCGCTCCACTAACCGTTTGATTACATCAGCAATACCAAAAATGGGTATTCTGTCGACTGGACACCCTAGGATCTCTATACCCGGGAGAACATCTAGACAGCTCACTTCAATGTCATTCCAATGTCTGCAAGGAAGAGTCAGAGGGACATGTCCTAAAAGGATTTTTCTTGACATTTTGCTTTTTTGGCAAAGATATACGCATTCTGGATGCATTCTAGTTTCCTCTTGCAACAAAAATCACGATTTAAACAACTGTAAATATTATAAAAATTGTTTGGATTATGATTGTTAATTTCAAATTAATTGAAAAATAATTTCATTCCAGAGTCGATGCAAATATTTACACGAAGTTCTTGGAATCAGTCATAGCGAGATTAAAATCCAAAGAAAAATAGAAGTTCACTATGCTCCGATTGTCTGGGAATTGGGAATCTAACAAAACAGACCTTATTTTCTAAGCTCTAAGAAAACTACTGGTTTTACAAATATAATTATTTGTTTTTTATCTTTAATTTATATGGATTCGATCGCCTTTAATGATAAAAGAAAGTGGACACAATTTTTGAAGAACTTATAAAATGATATGTCTGACAGATATAATGAAAACGTACAATGACGAAACCTGCCCCTGTACTGGGTGCGTTCTATATTGGCAAAAAGACCAAAGCTCTACTGCCTAACTTAAATAACTCCACTCCTGTCAACCTGTTATGGCCTACTATGATAATGAAAGGACGGTCACTCCTCCATAACTAATACTTAAAACAACAGACCTTGGGGAAGTCCATTGCCCAACAACGGACTTCAAAGCTTGCTGCACTTATGATGATGCAGGTCTCGAGACTTTCCGAATCAACAAATCTGCATGAACAAATAATTGAAATATACATTTTTTAACCTCCAATTCTACGATCAAATGATTCAACACCAAACATTGTCAATCATTTTTTCTGTTGCTCATATACATCGTGAAAACAATTTACTTAATTTTTTTTATAGCTCCGAATAGATGAAAGACAAAGACAGAAAGTATAAAATTCTTCTCTGGATCATCTGAATGATACAGCAAATTTTTCAAGTATTTTCGTTTTCCTTTCCATGGTCAATACTTGATAGTGAAGACGTAAACAAACAGGATTTAATTATCTTGTTACACATTACAGAAAACTGTAGTTCGCTGCTTAATCTATATTGGTGGGCAGCTGAGGTTCAAGGGGGGGGGACGTAACCTGACATTGGGTTATACGCAAGGATTTAAAGACACATTAATGGAAAATGTTATCTAAAATTACATACAGCAGTTCGAGGACACTGTTCCAGTCTAAATAGTCAAAAATATTAGTTCCCGGTTGGCTCATCGCCACACTAATCACAGGACTTAGAGAGTACTCAATTAGCTACTGAGTGGAAATTCATCCGAGGAATCAAATCTGGAAGCTCTTGCATTAGAAGCAGATATGCTAACCATCACATAATGCGTGCAAAAAGTTCACAGTGATTTGGGGGTTGGGCAGTGTTGGTTTGGGTAGATGATGAATGTTGGAAAGACAGAAAACGCAAAATAAAAGACAAAAGCCAAAAGAAAAGATAAAAAACAAAAACACAAAAACAGTACACAAAAAAACACAATACACAAAAGATAGAAAACAAAAAAGAAAGACAAAAGACAGAGGACAAAGATACAGGTCACAGGGACAAAAGAGACGAAAAACAAATGACAAAAAAAAAAACAGAACAAAAACACAAAACATACAAGGAAAAAAACAAAGAACATAAGACAAAATACGGAACACAACAAAACAAAAGAGCACCAAAACAAAAGACAAAAAACAGAACAGAAAAGATAAAACACAAAATACGAAAGACAAAAAACAGAACAGAAAAGATAAAACAAAAGACAAATGAGAAAGGAGGAATTATATCAAATTTAAAGCCAGATCGAAAAAAGGTTAAGAACAGTGACGGACAAAGAATCTTGACAGATAAAGAAAAATGGACGAATAGAGTGAAGAAGAAAAATAAGAAAATCAAAAGAACAGCAGGACGAAAATAAGAAAGAAAGAATGAATTGGTGATTGAAAAATCTCAACATTCAGGATTGTTTGGAATGAAAAGTGAAAGGCAGAAGAAAAGGAGAAAGAAAAAAAGAAGGAAAGAAGGGGAAGAGAGGAAAGAAGGAATTTAGTTGAGAAAGAATCGTACAAGAACCAAAAATAGATATTAAGAAAAAAAAAGTGAAAAGAATGAACTGGGAATGCATTCAGAGAGTCAATACATCTATCTACGCCATGTACTAACAAAAGATCGAAATCAGTCAATATATATGTGGCTACGATGTAGGGAAGTTAGTTTTAATTTTTCAACTTTTGGTCAGTTGTCTTATGAAATTTATTTCTCAATCGGGAGAATACCCTGGATCCGCCTCAGAATTATATCAATTTCTCTTTTGCCTACGACTCATACTTCTACAAAAGTCCATTACAATTAATTGATATGAGTGAATAAATAAACGAATTAAACATTAACAATAAAAAATGTCTGAAGATTTAAAAAATCATGGTTAAACTCCAAAATTTGACCAATTTTTTTTTACCCCATGACCTAACCACCCAGAAAGTTTAATAGTAATTCACTGAGAACTTTTAGAAATATTGTTCGGACAGACAGGAATGCATACATATACCTCTTCATACTCTGTTGACCGAGGTAAAATCCACACTCAAATGCACACACATTCACACACACACACACACACACACACACACACACACACACACACGTGCGTGAAAGAGAAAACAATAGATGGAAAGCGAAAAAAAAATGGTTATTTAAAAAAAACTAATCAAGTGAAACAATGTCTGAAGTGTTGGATCAAATTAATGAAGGAAGGTAAATGTAATATCCAGCCGATAACACGACAAATAACCATTCGTTTTACGACATCAAATAACAAATGACATTACCACGGTAGTGAAACTTGCGGTTAAGTCGTATTTTCTTTTCTTTTTTTTTTCTTTTTTGCTGTCCATCACTATATCAAATTCCTTTCGTTTTTTTGTTTTTAGCTCAGGGTTATTAAGAGCGCAAAAATATCAGACAGACCAACACAGCTAAAGATAATACCTCTTTGCAGAAATCGTTTTTAAATTCAGGGATAAAAGATTAGTGCCATAAGACTCGAATCATAGTCTTTTTTCAGCCTTATCTGGTATATAGCCGTACAGGTATAACTAATAAAGGAAGAAATATTTTGTAACGCCATTCTTCAAAATGTGGAGGTCTTTAAAAAGTATTTCAAACCCTTAGTGATATTTATAAAGCTTACTTTAGTAGATCACATGGCCACATGAACGGAAATAGGAGTGAAAGATTGCGTTGCCTCAACCCAAAAAAGGGAGAAAGTCAGCATTCAGAATGTTTGCTTTTTCATATTGGTTCGAGCACCAACCACTGAGCTGGACTCATATACGCGACTAAACCAACCAATATGCATTTTTTATAATCAGTATGGTGACCACGAAAGATAGATTTTGGGTGGATTATTTCTAAAAGATGTAAGTTACTTGAAGATTAATTTTTGATATATTTTGGGAGTCCCTATATTAACGTCTAAAATAAAAGAGAGTAAAAATGGAAGGACTAAAAATAAGACGGATGCCCCAATTCCAAGACACCTCGTGAACAAGTGGAGGGAAAAAAAGCCCAAGGTCCTGAGTTGACTTTCATAAACAGAAGCATGAAATATACACTGATTCATAAGGACTAGTATCCCCATCTAGATAGAGTCACAGCATTGCAGCTGTTGTACCCTGGCTTTCTGTGTCTGTCGTGTTCAGGTAACATTCTGAGAATTTTGAACGAAACCAATGGATTGAATAAAGTGTTAGGTTTGAAAATCTTACCGACTACGACAGACATCTTTAGAAGGATGGAGTGTACAACAGCCGAAACGGTATAACAACCAAGTACACACTATTTCGAGCAAACCAGAGCATAATATACTTTCCATGACCCCAAAATTCAAACCAGTACCGGGAAATGTTCCTGTTGTATATAGATTTATATTCTTCGCATGGAGTATAGATTTTAAATCTTTTCACTGGATATGAATTTTAAATCTTTTCATTGTAAAATTTTTTATAAATAAATTTAGAATAAATTTTAAGCACCTTGGCGTGAGTCTGTGCAATTATATTTGAAATCTGCAGACGAGAGAATAAAGTTGGAATTATGTCTTACAACAACCGCAGTGTCTGGTGTTTAGATTTGATGAGCAAACTTATACAGCAAGCGATACAAATCGTTTATATTTGTTATTTTTAGTTCGTCTGGTTGAGCGTGTGAAATCTATTTCTCGTTCCTTTGCATCGATTTTCATTGTCTGAAAAGTTATGATCTTGATCTCAGCATGTTAGTCGCTGAGAGTGAATTAACTGAGATCATTCCTGATACAGCCTTTTCTCACCAATGAGTTGCAATAAACACGCAAATATCGCTTCTTACTTGCTGCTTGCGTGATTACGTTTGACTTTTATGAAAAATGTTCTTTGAAAAAAGTCTTCCAATCAAAATCTTGAGTGGTTACCAGTTTTCGTTTGGTCGATCTTCAACGGAAAAAAATATTGACGAAGCACATATTTTACGAACACCAGGATCAGGTGCGTACCGAACTGTTTTCCTTTCTTTTTTTCTTTTCTTTGAAGTGGGGGGGGCTATCTCAAACCCACCCTAAATGTTCTTTCGGTCGGCAGATGTCTTCATTCGGTCTACACGCCAACTTCGTCGGGAAATTAGAGGCCTGCTCCAGCCACGAATAAAAAAAAATATTTAGGCAGGCTTCTGTCCAGGATATAATGAGTATTTTTTCTATAGACTTTGTGAAGTATATTTTTGGTGGCAAATAGATTTTAGGGGTCTGTATTGTCGGCCACACGCCTCAGATGGACTGTCTGAAAGAGGTCAAAGGTTCTAACTATCCATCGACTTGAAGGAGTGAATTTTTTTTGCCTTTAAAAAGAGTATTTGTGCGAAGTGAACTTCGACCTAAAATCAACCTCAGTCAACTGATTCTATTTTTCGTGATGTTAACCATTACCCCACTCTAGATCAAAGACGAAAAAAGCACTTAATGAAAATAGTGTCCAGTACTTTGCAGCGAGTTATTAGATTAAAAACGAGCACCCTGTTCTTCTCCCTCCTATTCGCCAGTCCTCTATATTTCCCAACAACCTAACTCCCCGAAACTCGGCATAACATTCGACCATCACCATTTTCTGGGTCTATTAACGCTGAAAAGGTATAACCATATAAGAAAAGAAACTCCCCATTGGAATTTCCTTTATTCCCTGGTTCATCCTAGTGAAAAAATTACAGATATACGAAACTTACGTATTATTTCTCAATAGGATGATCATCTACACAGTATTGCGGAGAAGAGTATGGAGGAGAGATAGCTGGGGAAAAATCCTGGATTCATCAAGAAATTTAATCGATTCTCCATCAGCCCATGGCTTACCCTTCTGGGATATTTCATTGAAATGCATTGGGAAATTTTTGAGATGTAGTTTGAGCAGACCGACACAAATGAATACGTTCAGCCATTTCTACTTCGACAGCTGAGAAGTTCGCCAACATCTCGGGATTCATTTACTGATATAAATGATATTCATAACTTGAAACTTGAGATCATACGGCAATTCTTCATCACGTCAGAGATGAGAGCGCTCGTCAGATTTCCGGGAAAACGAGAGGTTTAGCCTTGATTCACATTCTTTTCCCTCTATATTCCACAATTTCAGCAAACAATCACAATGAGGATTTCAGAAATACTTTAAAAAATGTTCAGAATATTCGCATGAATCAGATCAGTAATTTGGTTAGTAAAGCAAAATGAATTATATTGTACACGAGGTTGCAAGCATAACGTATACCTTGTGATGTGTGTATTCAATGTGACTGTCACCACGTCGTTAAATTATATTTTATACCTGCATTTTTTTATTTCTATTTGGTTTAGGGCAAATATTATAATGTGTGCGTTTTTTATCTATTTTTCAGCAAAGATTCAAAACTGCTTACTTTCAGATGTTAAAGATATTGGAAATCAATTTGTGTGTTGAGATTTGAGTGTTTCAGTAGCTCTGCATTGTGCAGGTAGGGGAGTGGAGTTTTTTTAACTGACAATTGCACAGAGGCGTAGCTTGAGATTTGGGAGGATTTGGTGAGGTCCAGAGAGTCGGCCCCTGGACAGTCTCCTTCCAACATCGAGTGAGTTTTGTCAGTTCAAATACTGTAAGTGAACAACTAATCATGAAATATTAGGCCCCTCCATCCAATGCATTGCTATTGAATGACTCGTTGTGGCTAAAAATGCATGACACTGATCATTTTGCAGATGAGGCCTGACGTGTGTTAGAGTAACATCATTCAATTACAACCAAGAAATCTTGAGTGTATGTACTTAGATTACTCAACGACTGGCCATCGTATGAAATGAACATTTGCCTGACATATCAGCTAATACACAAGGGAGTTTGGAGTATGGAGTCGTTCGGATTAGCGGCTCTGAAGAAAAATAATAAAAGCATATTGAAATATTGAAATATGAATTTAGATATAAAATATCTAAATTAGCAACCCTGAAGAGAAGTAATAAAATACTTCGTAGCCGTGATTTTGTACAACTGACGTAAGATTATATCAAATATATATTATGGCAGACTGCTTGACACACTACAGAATCTGGCTTCTACCAAACATACAATTTTGAAACGGGCGGTGGTCTTCTTTAACATATAGAGATTGTATGTGACGCTCCTTGAAGTTCCCTGACCCCTGTTTTAGAGTTATATTCCACAATTTTTCTCAATTGGTTGACACTGATGACGTTGGCAGATCTTCCTCGAAGTTCACTTGGATCGCTCTCCCTCAGAGAGCAAACTTTTTGAAACCACCACCATGTCTTGTTTTCTATTTCTTCAATGATCTGGCTGCATTCGATGCAATAAGAACAATCGGTCTTTATAAAGAAGAGACATTGAAAAAAAAACAAAAAAAATCCGGTTCCAGTCGAGTTCGACCTATAACCTTGTAGATGATGATAGGGGTTGCTTAGCGTTGTCCATCTCTTCTCCAAATAACATGCAACAAGTTGCACTGGATTACATTGTACCAACAGCAAGCATTAACCCTTAGCCTGACCTAATGGGAGAAGTTGAACCAACTATTTTATCCATGACTGAAGGCATTCCGAGGATCGGAAGTCTTTTTTGTCCAATTATCTATTCATAGCTAGGGGAAGGGATAGATTCATGCCTTTTCTCAAGAGCATCAGCAAACACCGACTAATTCAGCCGGAATCTGAATTTATATTTCGCTGTCAGGCCGCCTGCACTTGCTAAACAGAAAGAAAGAAAATAATATGATATATACGTGTGTGTGTGTGTGTGTGTGTGTGTGTGTGTGTGTGTGTGTATTGTAGATCTCATTCAGGATCTAATGGGACAAATGCGTCACGAAAAAAAAAAGTAAATGAGATTTTCACTGTTTTGACAACTGCTTACAATGATGTGATCATAGCAAGAAACCTACGCCGAAATTAGTTGGCACGACGTGACTGAACAGGAATGTAGGTGAATTGATTTGCTAATTCCATTTTTTTATCCGCCCCAAGAAAAATGTCAAAAGATATAATTATCTATCTTATCATGATTTTGCTTCTTGAAAATGTCGAAAAAAATTAATAAAATAATAATTTTCGTCAACTGATGAATAACAAGTCTGATTAGTCACTCAAAAGAGACCGTCACGTAACCAATGTCTCTTGGTAACGCACAGTGTTGGGAGTGATCAATTGAAAAATTGGAAAAAGGGATGACCAAAGAATGATTTTTTTTCTCTCGCCTTTAGTTAAGCAGTGATCAATAAAAGAAAGGTCAGAATTTTTAAAAGAAAACAAGCATTAATGCCACCGGACACAAACTATGGGACCAATTTAGCATAAAATTACGTCGCGAATTAAACTCCCACAAAATACCTGTTTAGGGAATGGGGTGTAAAAGAAGCATTTTTTCTAGGTATAATGAGGATTGGATATTTAAAATTTTTGCCATGTAGCTCCATTGGTGCAACCTGTGCGCCTCATACATACATACATACATACATACATACATACATACATACATACATACATACATAGCCAGCCAGACCAACTTAGAAACTTAAACAAACCTATGTTGACAGTTTTGATGATATTTTCACCTTTTTAAACCCTAATATAGATCCTGGCATTGAACAACTCAGTATATTAGTCTTGAAAGGTGTTTCATACCTTGTTGATCTAATGAGTCAACCAGACCATTCAGAGGCTTCAAAAAGGAGAGGGGTTGGATAGAGATTGATCTCCTGCAAGAATGATTAAGAAGAATCGCAACGTTAAGGATCTTCACATGATTCTTATTGAAAGGATGGACACATTCTGAAGTGAAATCTATTGTGAACAATGCTGTTCACGGCTGGGATTACTTCGATCCGTATCGAGGAAAGATGGATTCGGGGGAACCACCGCCAGGATGGTAACTCAGAAAACAGAACGAACATTTTGTTGAAAAGCTGTTAGCGCGTGTGAGTTGGAGGGTATTCCTTGTTTTCTTTGGTAATGTTTTTTCTTATTGTTACACGAGATAAAAAAAAAGTAGGGGGAAAGAAAAAAACAATTGTTACTCGTAAGGAAGACGGAGAGAAAAAGAGAGATGGAAGATAATAAAAATGAGAAAGAAAGAAAGAGAGGAAGGGAGAAAACGCACTCGTGACAAAGAAAGTGACAAAAAATGAAAGACAGGTAGGGAGAAAGAAAAGCAACGTCGACAAGAAAGAAAGAAAGAAAGAAAGAAAGAGGGGGATTCCATAATAAATCCCCTGACTGTAATGGTGGGGATTTCAATCATTGCAGTTCTATGATCAACTGGATATGACTTCTGTTTTATTATAATTAATGGCAACTGAATATTCTTGGAGAGTCTGGGCTTTTATCTAGCAAGGGATAAATGGCAATGGATTACATGTAACGGATTATCTTACAATAAACAAGGACTTTTATCTTGCGATGGATAACTATTAATCTTCGCCGCCAGCCATAGTTAATGGATTAATTTGTTTCCTCCCCTTCCCTCTTTATTTCATTTAAATTTTCCTTCTTAATTCTCTTCCTTTTCAACTGCTATTTAAACATTAATTAAGTCTCATCGATCAGAATAACCTTTTTTAAGACAAGCCTGTCAGTTGTAGGTTTAAACTCAACTGCTTCTCCTATAGCAACTGAAGATGATCATTGCCACTTTTGTTTTGTATACATTATAGATGAATTCGGATAGTCAGTTTAACTCAGGTGAGAATTTCTTCTTGTTCCTATTAAGAGTAAAACACAATCAACTCGAATTTAGTCACAAAGCATCACGTTATCCATTTAGTTGAATTTATTTTGAATCTTGGAATTTACTTTAAACTAATTGTGGAATATAAGAGCCCATAAATGCCTCCCATTTTCAGCTTTACAAATTAATTTCACGTGAATAAGAAATAAAATGACCGCTCAGTCCACAAGATTCGACCGTTATCGATTTTTCCCGTGAAGAAAGGTTTTACGTGAAGTAGCCCCCAAATACACCTTGAACTGAATAATAATATTCCACCCAAAATAGTACATCTGAACCAGACACATTACAGCTATGGAACACAGCATAGAAACGGTTTGCATTCGTAGAGCTGAAAATTGGAGGTGAATTCTTCAACTTCTTATTAAAAAATGTCAGGTGATTTTAGTGCCACCCTATATTATTACCGCTTCCAACCATTGAATGCTGACTACGTATGGGAACAGACAGAGTTTGCAGGTGGTGCCAAGTGTTCTTGTCTCTCAAGATTGATCTCTTGGTTTTTATTGGTGGAATAAAGAAGTTGAATTAAGTTAGATGGAAAGTGTGATTTGTCTGGAAAGGAAGGCTTAATATCTGATCATTTCGAATATAAAGAAAAGCTTAATGAATGTAAATCAAGCCACAGAATCAAATGCAATTATTTATACCATCAAGATTTTGAATTCCCCGGAAACCGTCTGTGCAGTCTTAGTGTAACTGGGCTCAGAGGGGACATTATTGCGCCTGCGTGAATAAACGGTAACATAAAGTAGGCAAGGAGACGTAATTAGGTGAGTTTGTACATTCTGAGATCATCGCATTCACAACAACCGGGTGTGTCTTTCTTCCTGTACCACACAGGGAATTTAGGGAAAACATCACATTCCCTACGTCTATTAACCACTCCCATCCCCTACAGTCGGAGCTTCCTTTGTTATTGACTACTAAGACTATTTGATGCCTTCACATTTTTATCCTTTGGTTGTTGATTCTCATTCTCTCCCTTACCCTTTGCAAACCTCGTTTCCTGGCCATGTTTTAGTTGAACGTTTCGAATAGTATCATAAGCTCAAATCTGTTTCCTCTCAGTAAACTATCCAACTCCTTTTTTGTTCTCTCTCTTCCATCCATTTTTTGTAAAATACTAATTTTTCCTGTCCTCTTTTTCCTAACTTCTTATTGAACTACATGACTTTCCTGCCCTTTCTCTTTCTACCCTTTCATTTGACTAACTTCCTTTTCTGTCTTTTCTCTTCTGACCCTAACCTTTTTCTCTAGTAATTACAAAAAGCGTAATATTCGAAAGCATGTAAGAAGAAGTGGAATAATATTATAGATACTAATTGTTGTCATAATCAGCGTAAGGAGGAGACTGATCTATAAACTATGCCTATTGATGCAAACTGCAATCCCCCACCTTCCCGGAACCTCCATTAATCTTGTGACTAAACTGGCTGCAAACAATAGGGTGTGAATGAATTAATTAATTCCATGGTTTTGGTGAGAAAAATCTTTTTTTTTTCAAGAAAACTTTTCTCTGCAGGAATTCTTTCAATGCAGTATCTTTCGCTGTTGGGATTCTCATTATTGTTTGATTCGAGGAAAGAGATGCAACTTGCATCTAAATTGATGCTATGACAACTAAGCAGGAAGAACATGTCAGCTTTAACCCAGTAACTGCGACAGAAGCAGCTCAATTGCTGTATCTCAAATGCAGCGATGATTCTAATCGTACAGACTGGTGCTAAATAAGCTGAAAAGTTTTCCCTGTAAACAATGGACACTTTCACTTGATGTTACGGACAGAGAAAAATAGAAACAAGCAGAAAAGGCCATTGGTAACTTGTGAAAAGGTCTATTATTCATCAGAAAAAAAACTGTTCACTTTTTTTCGCAACCCTGTATTTGTGTGACTGGTAGTAATTTCTGTCATTCGCAGAAAAGTCATAGAACTGCGATGTCTGAAATTTCATTCATCTGCAGTTCATGAGTTAAACCCATATCAAACTTTTAAATCGTGTCTGCCTCGTTATTGGCTTATGAGGTTGCAGTCGAATTTATTATTTCCCTTTACAATAATACAATCCATAGAGTTCCATCTGATTGTGATAAATATCACGCCCCACTGACCAACAATTAGCCTCTTAGAATTATTGGTACGACCACCTGCTTACAGGTGTTTACTGCTACACTTATCCCCCGCAGGGTGCTTCTTTCTTTGGGCTAATCACAATCAGAAGTGATCAATATTGATTTGTGTGAGCCAGTCGACCGTATGTTGGACTGGCATCGCTGGGAGAAACAGCATTAGAGTTAATACCATCAGCGCTGCTCATGCTGCCAAGTCGAGTGTTGGTTAGGCTAACCGCAAACAACCGCTCAGTATAGCTGCATGATCCTCATTGGTAAACCCGAATTACGATTTACTTCAAATAAAAAAATAAAATAGAATAACGCCCCGGCTTTGCTGCCGCCCTAAGTAAGATATCTGAGGACCAGGTGCTTGTCAGGGGCAAGTAATGTACTTCAATAATATTTCTCCGTCCGTAACGAACAGACGAGCTGCCTTGCTTTGCAAATACAATTTCGGTTCGTTAGCTAATAACGTGCTTCGGGAAGACAAGGACTTTGCCTAAATTGCCATAAGCTAAAAACCAGGTTATGATGGTCGCTGAGCAGTGAAGACTGAACCAGACTTAGAGGAAATCACGAATAAATCAGAAACAAAGAAAATAACCCCAATTTTTATCTTTTTTTCTTTTGTTCTTCGTTTATTTTAGTTGATTTCAAGACATTTTATTTCCGTCATGAATTCCAGATAATGCAAGATAAACTGGATGAAAAGAATCAAGAAACTTGGTCTTCGTATGAACGTCAGTAAAGCCAATCTTATGTACAATAAGTACATTGACGACTTACAAAAACAATGGCTGATCATTGTTAAATACGGTGCTGTCTGGGGCCATGAATCTCTATGAAATCCTCGAAAAAAGAAAAATTAGACGAGGACTCACCCTAGGTTTGCAGGCTGTTGGAATAGTAAGAACTCCAAACCCCGTTAGTTATAGAAAGAAGAGTCTACCACCAATGCGTAGTTCTAGCAGCAACTTATGAAGCTGAAACATAAAACCAGGTCATAAGATTAATTACCAAATTAAAAACCATGCAGAGTGCACTCGAGGAAAAAATGCTTAAAATCTCATTTAGAGATTACCAGACAGCACATCAGAGAATAAACAGGGATCAAAAATATCAAATTTTTAAAAAAATGCAAATGGCAATGGACAGGCTACTTTACAAGAATGTAATATAAACACAGGATATTATAGCATAAAACATGGATCCCTAAAGATGATATCCAAAATTGTGGCCGGTAAAGATTAGACGGCGTGACGTTTGAACAGATTCATAAGTTATTATCTTCCTGACGCTTACGGTCGAGTGGTCTGAACGCCGAAAGACTGATGGTATTAAACGTTGGGCATAGATTGATGCTCAGTTATCTAGTTAAACATAACTTTCTCGAAGATAATTATCTCGATCCCAACATTACTTCTTTATTGTAGCTATGTAACAGACAAACCAAACTGAATGATTGCAGGCTGTTTGTTTTATAATGAGAGTTAACAAGCTAATCCCGAAAGTTTAAGAAGCCCACAGCCTGAATCAACACTAAATAGGAAAGTGGTAAATCTTGATATTAACCACAAATTTTTTTTTTTATCCAGAATTTTTTTATATTCACTTTATCTATCGTTCATTTAATTTGATGTTTAATCTTTGCATAATTCACAACGTTACCTTTACATAAATTATGATGATATAAAATGTTTTACATTTAACCCCCTGTTAAAATTCCGTCATTGAGAACTCATACCAAAATGTCCCAAGTCAGAAATGGCTGACCATTGAGAACAAATAGACAGACTCGAAATTAAAAGTTTGCACTAACATTTCCCAAAAGACGATGAAGCTATGTATCAATATCATTATTATTAATTCATCTTATTAATTTTTCTAATGATTGCATTTGAAGCAACCCATCAATGTTTTTTAAAACGACCACTTATATCAAGTTTGAAAAATTTAATTTTTGCTAACATGTAGATAAGAAGGAAACGGATGAGATCAGGAAATATTCTTTGTTACAGGAACCATGTATCCGAGTATAACCTGTCACATGTTACTTGGAAAGGAGATGGACAGCAGCAATTAAACCCGTTGCACAAACCCCACCTACATGCCAGCACGTCATTCGTAAGTGCGGCAGGGTAAGGAGCACCACTCTTGCATATCTTAAACTCACAGTAAAGAGCAACACACATTTAATTAGGCATAATTGATGGGTTTGAAGACATTACATGGAGTAATAACAGTGCCTTTATGGGAGTAACCGTAAAAACTCGGCTATGATGAAGACAAACAATTATAATTGGCACAGAATGCACACACACACACACATACACGCATATATATATATATATATATATATATATATATATATATATATAGCAAATCACACTTTTCGATTCATATAAAGTCAGAAAAACAACGGCATATGAATCTTAAAGGACCTTGTATTAACACTAGTATTAAACAAAATAATAGAATATTTAGAAGTGAGTAGTTGATAATTTCAAGACTCCTACTCCAAGTATAATCCCTCATCATGTTATCTATATATATTCCTTGTTAGCAGCGTTCACAGTCCAAATTTGAAACAGCGAATCCTTGACACTTACGGTGACGCTTAGAGGGTCGCAAACGTTGAAGCCAACTTAATTGGCGGTTCTGAATATTTTAAATGCTGCAATAACAAGTATATTCGTTGAGTGATGGTTGCAGCAACGCCAAAATGAAGCAAAGAATTATAATTACCGTAAAGTCTTACGAATTTGGAAATCATATGTTTCTGATTCTTTGAAAGAAATAGTCTTTTTCAATTCATACTGTAGTGAATGTAAACCTTGTTGCAAGGCATAAGTCAAAGGAGAATTCAAATAAAATGAAAATCAATTGCACAACTTCCGAAAAATGAAATTATTATTTTAACATATTAACACATGAAAATATCTATCTTTCTCCCTCTGTCTCTCTTGCTCTCTCTCTCTCTCTCTCTCTCTATATATATATATATATATATATATATATATATATATAGGCGTATGGAATAGCACATAATCTGACGAATGTCTGAGTAAAATGACAATACTGGAAGACTGTTCAAGACAAATGACACTTTGTAAGTAATTTGTCTCAAACTGTCTTCCAAAATTGTTATTCTCCTTTCTCCCTCTCTCTCTCTCACGCATACACACACACACACATATATAATCAAATAAAAAATAGGTGATGTTCTCCCAAAACAAACTTGTTTTATATTTTAAATGTATTTTTCAATTGGGTAGAATCATTTTTCATGTTTTTATCATTGCTTCAAAGTTTTCTATGCAGGAAAAACTTGATTTAATGGTTTTCTTATCAATTATCTCACGTGATATGCTGACTTATCAGGAATGTTTATTCATCAAATTTAAGAAACTACTCCTAATATTGTTTTTTTTAAATTTAGGTTGAGAGGTGGATGGAACCATTTGGTATTTCTTTCATGGTTATATCTCTTCCTATTTTGGGGTTTGGATTTTAGTTTATAGTTTTATGCACTAACTTACAAAGCATTCTTGTATAGGTGATTTTGTCAATTTGTGCCAATTACACTTGATACTTGTTTGATGATACAAAGTGTTTGGTTTGAATCATAATGAATACGTAGTATTGTCATTTTATTTTTTATGGTTTATATGTATCGCTGAATAAGTCTAAATCAACGTCTAAAAATCGACTACTTTCAGTAGAGTTTGTATATCAATTTTAAGTCTTAATTCTTTTAATTAGTTATCTTCTCATTTTTTTTCACAATTCTGATTCTTGAGTCTATCATGTCAATATAAACGTATTATGTTATTTATGATACTTATCATGTGAATGCGAACTATCTCTGATACTTGACAAGTATTGTATGATCCCATATTCCAGGATACTTATTTTTGTACATGGGTAAATACCTTGTGAAAATGGATAAATTTAGATTTGTTTTTTCTTCTATTTTTCCAAACCAGTATTTCTTCGTATTTCGTATTCTTCTATGAGTTAATATTCAACTGGTTTCTCTGTTTAAGCTTTATTTTTTCCAGTAGTTTTATCCTATTTATCTTATTTTCAGTTTCTGTATGGCTTATTGATCTGTATCTACATTCTGGTTTGTTTGTATTGGATGAATGCTTGTGGGTCTTACACATGTTAAATGCTTGTGATTTTTGTGTCTTGTTAATTTTGTTGTCTTTTTTAGTTGTCTTGTTATACTTATAGCTTCATGATTATTACTTTTATGTAGTACGAAACCAATTTGTTTTCGGAAAACATTTTTTCATTTCATATGTAGCTCTATTCTATCATTTTTATCTTATTTCATATTAAGCACTGTCTGAAGACAGCATATATATATATATATATATATATATATATATATATATATATATATATATATATATATATATATATATATATATATAAAGGGTTCACAGGGAATCAATACGTTCGTAGACAGACACATAATCATTAGTTAAATTTTGATTTGGAGTTTTAGTGTATAATTTTCAATCTACGTAATGAATATTCACAAATGAATCAAGTGCATCAACAAAAAAGATGGTATCTTGAAAAAATAAGTATTTTTGTAAAATAAATACTCTCCCATAAAAGTCTGTAGATTGATAGCTGTGCCTATGTGCATATACATGAATATGTTAGTGAGTGGTGACCTATTATAGTAGATTACTGGATGTGAAATAGAGCTATAACCAATAGTCAACATGCTTTTCCCTATCAAGATATAACAACTGTTGTAATCCTTTTTTACTACTTTGGCCTTAGTTATAAGAGAATTCTTTGCCCAACTGCTACTTCGCTCGCTCACTTCTTTGAAAATGTTGTGAAAAATAAAAACTTTTTCATAAAAGGCTGTAGACTGATTGCTGTACCTACGTATATATATATATATATATATATATATATATATATATATATATACCCCAAAATTTAAAAGTCATATCAAGACTCTTTTCTTACACTTTTACGAAAAATGGCTGTTTTTTTTTTTTAGTGAGCCCTTATAGTAGTAGTGTGCATTCTTTCCTCCAACTAACACGTCAGTCTCTTTCATTTACCGCGTCTCCGATCCCCAACGACTGACCCAACGTATTATCATCGCCATTTTTGACATCTTGGAACGCTACAAAAAATTTCCATCAATTAATGATGATCACTTTTTCGCCGAGCGCCATTCAGAAGTACAAAAGTCTCTTTTTTTAAATAGAAAACGCTGTACTTCCAGACAGAAGAAGGAAATCTGTACATGCCAAAAGCGAATTTGCCTTTTCTCAATGAACTCAATTCTTCAAGTGTACAAATTAAGTGTTACCAGTCTTGCCATTTTCAAATTCAGAGTTTTTATTCTGTGAAGCATCGAATATTTCCTGATTTGCAAATCTTTTTTTTTTTTTTCGGTGATAACCAACAGGACCGTATCGAAAGCACGAAGCAAATCACTTCTTTTGAGTTTTTATCAATATTTTTCGTTTTGCACGATTCATGTTCGTAAACCACTTTGATCATTAGGATCTTTCAATTACTTGTGAACCAGCCACTATTGGTTCTTCTTCTGCAAATTGTGAAAACAACAACCCAAATTTGTGTACAGGTAAAACCACTATCCGAAAGTAGATCAGCCTTATAGAAACCTTTCCTTATCCAGAATGGAGTAAAACAAAGAAACAATTATCATGAGTTTACTTATATTTTTAAGAATATTTTATTTATTATATTTATTTGAGGTTTTACATTATTTTGAAGTTTTCCCTTTGAAAACTGAATTTCATAACGATTGCAAAAAATGACAGCCAGTGGTCGTTTTTGATTGGTCAAAATTCTGGTGCTTCTTGTGTCAAGTGTCATCAAGACAGAGATTGCTACACATCATATGAAAAAGAGAACAAGCAAAAAATGTGGGTACATAATTTGGGGGGAACCAAAAACAGCACTAGGGATCCCTGGAACCACAGTTACGAAATGTTGGTTTATCCAATGTCTCAGTTGTTGAATACTTTCATCAAAGGATGTTGATTGGTTCCTTAGGAGGCTTTTTTTCGGACTGCTTAGTCATAATTACCCACTTGATGATGCCGAACTTCTGGGTAGATGCTTACAAATCTCTAATTATCCATTTCATCTTACCATGACAGCTTTTTTAAAGTTTAGGTCGACCTGATTTCCTTCCCGTCATCAGTGAAAAATAAAACGTTTGGAAATAAAATTCACAATCTCCTATTTATTGAAAATGGTGCACTTTCATATCAATCTGCGACTTTTTAAAATAACAACAATTCTATTGACCCTGGGATAGGAGATGCTGTGAAGTGAGCGCGCTGTTTTGTGTGTTTTATAGCAATTTGTAGAAAGATTTGTTTTTGGTTTTTGTTCTTTTTTAGAATCAGTTGTTACTTCATTTAAAATATCAGAGAAGAAATTGGATGGAAACTGTCGTAGAAAATAAAACTCAGAAAAAGTCACGCTTTCAAAGTTGTAGGCAAAGTCCGGGATTGCTGTCAGCTGCTCGGTTGCGTTCTCCCTCATTGGAAATCGAACTCTCCCTAAAAACCTCTCCGTTGGATGACTGTTCCTGATCGAACGTGCTGTTACGGATAGACAGACTTGCAAGAATAAGAGATATCTGTTGAAATCTCGTTTTAGGCTTACTTGTTATTTCCGGTTTGCTGCTTGCTAACCGTCGTTGATATGTGAGTTGTGATGGAAATCAATTGAAATATGATGAACTAAATTTTTGTCAATAATCCAAAATTGATAATGCTTAATCTGAGAAATTCGAATACTACCATATCTAATACTACGAAAGTACCTTATGTTATGATATCGTAAAAATAGCTATTTTTCAGTTCAAAGTCTCATTTCAAAATGTATGTAACAGGTGAATAAATGCTTACTTTTATATATGTTTACGTACAAAGAAAGACACTCTAATTCCATGAGTTGACGTAGATAAACACATTCATCAATATCTTCGAAATCTCATCCTTAATTCTTATGGTCTTTTTTAGCGAAATAAAAAAGCTCATCATGATTTGATTTAGAGAATTTAATGTAAATAGAAACATATTAAAGAGTCCCTTGGCAATGTGCTTGAGGCGTTAAGTATACAATGAATGCATAACGTACTATGACTTACAGTTGTAAAACATAGTAATTAACTAAACCAACTGAGAATCAACTTAGAATCTCACAGAGAGCTATGGAAAGAGTAATGCTAGGGATAACTGTGAGCAATATAAAAAAATCAATATGGATCCATGCGTGGAACAGGTTGGAAGATGTTATACTATTAACTGAGAGAAAAAAATGGCTATAGGCTGGACACTTAGCATGAAGGAATAACAACAGCAAAAAAGGTAACCGATCACATTAACAATAGTTAAGGCTGTAGGAAAAGATCTGAGATAGATAAACGTGATAGAAGTCGTCATGGAGAGATTCGAAAAGCCCTCGTCTAGTGTGGTACTTTTAATAGCTGATGACGATAGATACTTTCCAGGTTTAGCTCAGTCTAGCTCAATGTCAAAATAGTTGGATGCTTAGTGAGGATTGAACTCACTACCCTATCAATAATTTGGGAGGCTAGACAGAAGGCAACCTAAAAATGGGGGAGGGGGTAGACGTATTGCTGAGGGGAGAGATTTGACAAGGAGTTCAAGTTGAAGGTAAATGAGATTGAATCAGCGTATTAGACGACCTCTAGTATTTTTGCTTTTTAAAAAAAGTTTCTTAAAAAGAGGTTAAGTGCTAAAACTTAAGTTCATCCACTGAGTGGGGACGGCCTTACGATTAACAGCATAAACAATGAAATCAGCGAACCAAGTTTAAACTCTAGCCGGGACAGTTTGCGTTCATTTCGCGCTATTGACCTTTGGAAATGCATGAATCCATTGCTACTCAAGCTGTTGGTGAATATCAGAGTATTTGGAGCCTGAAAAAAAAAACAACAAAAAAAAAACAGAATACAGAATGTCTCTTGCAGTAGCATTTATCGACTTCGAGAAGGGCTTTGACTTTGTGGAAATTCCCCTGGTCGTGAAGGCCATCACTCTACGAGGTGTAGACCTTGTAAACGTCAGAAAAGTACAACATATATACAGTCACAACACCTCCTTCATCAGGCTACACAAAGACTCTAGACCCTGTCACTTCCATCAAGTTGATACTAGCGCAGCCAAGATCTTCACAGCATGCCTCGAGATAATCCATAGAAACCTACACGATCTCCAACTAATGCAAGATGAACTGAATGAAAAAAGCAAAAAAGTCGGCCTACACATGAAGTTCAACGAAACAAAAGTCATGTGCAACAATCAAGTCAGGAATAAACAAACAACCATCAAAATCAAAGATGCAAAACCGGAAAAAGTAGACCATAACATGTACGTAGAATAACGAATCTTCATGAAACCCCCGAAAGAAGGGGAAATCATGCAAAGAGTCACTCAGCAGAGCAATCAGCCCATTAGTCCTGAAAAGTAGGATGTACAAAAAAATGCATCCTCCTGATAGTCACCTACGGAACTGAAACATGGGACCTAATCAAGAGGCTGCCTGCAAAATGAGAAGCATGCAACGTGTACATGAAAGAATCATGCCCAAGAATTATGCACGGTATATCAGGGAGAAAACAGAAATCCGAGACATCATAGAATTCATTAGAAAACTCAAATGGCAATGGGTTGGTCGAGTTGCAAAATGTCAGACAACTGATGGACATCACAACCCACAACATGGATTCCAAGGAATCTCATGCGCAACTGAGGCTGAGGCAAAATACTACATGGAGAGACGAGCTAAACAAATTCAGAAAGTATTGACTCAGCGACGCCCAAGATAGAGAGGTCTCAGGGAAGGTGTATGTCCAACAACGGACATTAAAAGACTGATGATGATGATGATGATGATGATGAACCCTGTCAATCAGTTAATCCCCGGTGCAGTTTTAGCACCTCAACCCCAAAACATTGTAATCTACAATGGCAACTAACAATAAATGTGTTTCCATGGGAATATAATCATTGCCTCGTGTGTTGCATGGTGTAAGAGTAACTTAGCTAAGCTGGACTGAAAGTTCATATCAGCCAGACATAAGTAATATTATATCTATGTACACCGAGTTATTTAAGCCATATTTGAACACTGTTCAAAATAGATTTAATCATTCGAAAAGAGCGCTATGAGATAACCTGCTCTCTAACCCCGACCATCGCCATCATCCCTTCTATCCGATCTACAAGCACTTAGCCGAGATCATTTTCCTCGCTTTAATACGGAGAAGGGTTAAATACATTTGGATCATATCCCATCTGCAAATCAATTGTTTTTACAGTTGGCTGGCTGAAGTGCAAAGTGTGGAGAAGAATGTTTTCGCTCCACATGACGTCACAGTTCAAGTGGAAAGCTGACGTCACAGTTCAAGTGGAAAGAATCGAGATTGATCGGCTCCTGTCTTCGGTTCCATTATTTTGTGGTTGGCTAATTGCATTTGTTTTCCGATTATCCTTCCTTCAGTTTGGCTACTTCAACAAGAAAAGATTCCAAATTCTCTCTGTGGATTTAGATTAAATAGCTATTTGTGATCGAACTGTTTATTCGAACTATTCAATCAAGCATCAATAGCTGACGAGTTCGATTGAACTCACCAAATAAAATGTAGTTGCCTGGTAGCTGCGTATTCGTGTAATGTTTACAGAGTTTGATTTTGGGCCTTGGCTGTTTACGTTCATTTCGCACTAATGTCCCCAAGAAAGGCATGAATCCACATCTCCCTCCCTAGGTTAAACAACCATTTGTAAATGACCTACTCAACCAAGAATCGATACCCGACAAGTATGAAGTTATTCGCCAAATTAACTGTAATTTTCTATGTGGAGGTGTGAGTAGATAGCGGCATGGATAATAGAATCGACAGGTCGAGTTTAAACTTTATTAAGCACTAATACTTTTGGGAAAGTTATGGATCCATTGTGAGGCAACCCTTATAGGAGAGGGACAACTCTGAATTCAAAACCATGGAGAAAGCAACGGGGAACTACTACTATATCTCCTGAAAGCAATCATAGCAATGCATACTTTAAAGCTATGAAGAGCCATGATCACCCGGTGAAGTCTCGTAATGAACATAGAATATTTGATTCATTCATTTTCTGTCATTTGAACGTGGATTTTATTTGTGTGATCCGTATTTTTAATTTGGCTAATGAAGTTGAGACAAGGTTTGCGTATTCATTCATGTTTGTTTGTTTGTCTGTCAACATAGTATCTCCAAATGTTCTGAGTAAGGACATGCTAATGGTTGGTAAACTGATTGTTTATGTTGTAGTAAAAAGTTATCAAAGTCAGGTGATCAAGTATAGACGCTGTATATGATGAAAGGGGGTGAACTCTATAACTTGATCATTCGATTTTCCCCTCAAAATTGTCGCCTGGTTTTTTTTTAAATTTGTAGTCTTTCCCTTTTTATAAATTTTCATTTCACGATGGATTTTTTTCTTTGTTTCCATGATGCCTAGATGATGAAAAAAAAGGAACCCACAAATATTATAGCGGCTGAAGAAATTTCGACAAAAATAGAAATAATAGAGGAATCATGGGATTTGGCTTTTCCAAAAGTTGAACTATCGGGCGAGTGTGTACAATGGTTTGCAAGAAGAGTCTTGCTGGAAAACCCACGAAATTCCTGAAATTTAACATGATCACATATTTCTCGGCTTGAACAAGGAGATAGAGTGGTGTGTTAATGCTGAAACTGCAACAGCCTATTAGGAAAGACTCGATCCTCCGGGACAGTCATCCGTCTATGATGCAAATTACAGTGATAATGTACAGTTTAGGATTTGATATGTAGCACGTTGATATGATAAGAAGAGCTTTGATAGTGAAAGAAGCAGTCGTAGACTGGGCTATTTCAAAGAAACTCACGAGTTTTACTTTGAAATATACCCGACAAAAGTTGGAGGAATATTTATCGGCGACAATCCAATTATCGCCGAAATAGATGACAGTTTTTATTATTCCACCGTGAATGCCATCGGGGACAGCGACGGCCAGGTCACTTGGTTTTCGTTTGGTTCGAGTGATAGACTGCCAAAACTGGTAATGTTGTGAACATGTGGATGTGTGTGAAGTACAATATCAGACTGTTGATTCTCTTTTTACGAGCTATTTGCATGGATCGATTTTACCAAGTCCCAGAAGAAATACACTGTATTTAGCAGATTAGTGGCTCATAGGTTAAAAATGATAATTGATTAGAATCTAGGGCACAACCGAGAAATTTTTCGAAAAATATTTTTAACATAACAAGTTTGGAAGAGCTATTTGTATTCCCATATGTTTTTTTTTTTTTGTTCACACAATATCTATAATAGTTCTCAAAGATATTCCGATGACATTTCATGGAATGAATGATTAAGGGCTAAGAATTGATGCTTTAAAAATGTATTTTTTGTAAATTAAGACCACAGTCTATAATGTAGGAAATTAAAACCTTCGCAGTTACCCTCTCCGCCTTTTAGCTTTATATGAACTGATTTTTATTCATTTTTTGCCAAAATTAGTTAACAGAGTTATGAGCTCTCTGAGTGCCGTTTAGCTTTCATCCAAAAACACAGATTTGTAAATTAAACGTGCTGTATAGATAAGGTCTGTAATTTTGAGAAGATTCATTATTATTCAAAGTGTTGTTTGGAGTATTGAACACTTTTTTGTTGGGTTGTTGAATGCATCGGCTTAAAAGTTGTGATAACAACGAAACTAAAATTACTGAGATTAAAAATTCAAATAAATTGTTAAATGATAATGACTAAACTCAAAATTACAGAAGGTATCTGTTAGAACTGAGATCAATAGTATGAACAACTCTTGAAATAATAATGTTCTCTAGTTTTTTTTCAAAAATTGCAGAAGGTAGCTTAAACAAAAATGATAATATCAATAGCCTGAACAACTCATGGAATGATAATGACGTAACTAAAAATTACAGAAAGTATCTTTTAAAAGAATAAGATCTATCGTCTTAGCAACCCTGGGAATTATTATGACTCATCTCAAAATTACTGAAGATACCTTAAATTAAAAGAATGAGATCAATAGTCTGAACAACACTTTGAAATAAAAACACTCATGTCAAAATTACCGAATGCATCTTGCACAAAAAGAAGGCGTTAAATATCCTGTATAACACTTCAGGATAATAACATCTCATCTGAAAATTACAGATGACTCTAGATCGATTTCAGCGTTATGATAACAATAAAGGCAACTACCAAAAAAAATGAATTTAATTGTCCGAACACTCTTGGAATGATAATGACATCTATCACGGCAAAATCGCATTGGATATATCGGTTCTCGTGTCATCGCTGCAGTTAAGGAACGTTGAGTCTAGTCAATGCCTAGATGGGTTACCTGTTGTTGAGAATCATGTAGAGAGTCTGTGGTGATCATATTAATCCATCGAAGAGTATACTGATCTTTACATCACGCCAAGTGATGCAAGGCAAAAGCTCACTTTTCCCCTTTCCCTGCTATCTCTGAACCATCTGCCTGACTTGGTTCCAATCCACAAGAATTGAATAAGTGACTAATCGCAAATATGCAAAGACATATTACACAAAAAAAGGATGAATTCTTTGGGCAATAAAATCACTTTTGCTTTCCTCTGGAAATGATCAATTCTTTAAAGCTGGAAATGTAATCTGGCGTGAATATCTACTTCTCACTTCTAATCTATTTCCTCAATTGTTTATTTAGAATTTCAGACAAATGAATAATCAAGCAGTAGGGATGACTCTTTTGAAGCCTATTTCCATCTGCACTCAATTATGATATTATCGACAAAATGTCAAATTAATACCATTCAAGTTCTAATGTCATTTCAAATCAGTTGTTATTAGCTGAAAACCTGCTCACAAGCAAGGATTTTCAACTATTTACGGTGGGGTTTTAGGATCATCTTAAATCAGTACTTCTGGCTATCAAGCAAGGTTCTGAATACTTAGACGTCACATAAAGATAAACAGAATCAGACTTTTAATATTGGCTTGATAGATATTAAAACAGTCAATTAAGACCGTCAACATAACTGTCAACATAAGAAATACAGATATTAATCCAGTAGCAAAATTTCTTTTTCGCTTTCGGGGTTCAGAATCTAAGATGATTTTACCTTCGAATTTTAGCAGTCAAATCTAGATATCTTTTATTTTTCGAGGTCAAAATTGATGGGAACTTCTTTTTTTTCATTTTTAGGGGTCGTTTCTTCACTTTTAGAAATTAAAATCAAGGGGAAATTATTTTGACCACAAAATAGGAATGAGGGAACTTTTTTCCTCTTTCAAAGGTCAAAATGGCGGCAATTATTTTCTCCGATTTTGGGGATCAAAATCGAGAGAGTAGCCTCTCTCTCTCTCACACCCCCAGGGTCAAAATCCATGGGGTTTTATCACTTTTAGGGGTTAATTCGATGTGTGGGGACTCTTTTTTTTCTTTTAAGAATCAAAATCGAGGCAAAAATTCACTTGCACTTTTAGCAATCAAAAGGGGAAATCTTTTTAATTTATGGGATAAAAATCAAGGAGGGTGTTACACTTTCAGGAATCAAAATAGCAAAAAATATCTTCAACGATCAAAATTGTGGGGATGGTCTTCTTTTACTTTCAGGTGTCAAAACCGCGGCAGAACTCTTTACTTTTATGGTTCAATATCAATGGGAAACCTTTTTTCGCCTCCACGGACCAAAATCGAGGTGAAAACTCTTTTCCCTTTTAGGAGTCAAATCAGAAGGGGGAAAATGTTTCTCCTCATCTAGAGGTCAAAATCAAGGGATTTTTTTTCACTTCCAGGAGTCAAAATCGAGCGAGAACTTTTACACTTCTAGATATCTAAAGCAATTTGGAGCATGGGGGGGGCAGTCACAGTTCTCTCTCTCTAAAGCATGAGGAACAGTGCTTTTATATTTGCATTTATTTTTGCTCCTAAGCACACCGGGTATCATGGCTAGTTATTTATATATTTATTATCAAATCATTATTATAGAATAATCATATATTTAATATTATTTATCATTTGTATACTATCATATATCCATCAGAAATGATGAGGTATGGATCGGTACCCAGGAGACTAAAGGTATCTTATTAGGTATTTGATTTTCAAATAGCCTCTTTTCAACCACTTTGACGGAGGTAAAGCATCTTAATTCTTTTCTGTCTCGGCTCAACATTAAACATTTCTTTCAGTCATTTACACATTCCTTTTTTTTCTTTTGTTTTAGTTTCTAACGTCGATCGATTCTCTGACATATTATTCATTGTCATTTCATAACAGCCACATTTCATTACAACCTTAAAATTGTTTTAGTTTCTTCCGTAAACTATCCAACATAAACCAATCCATTATAATTCTAAATTATATCAGTAATCGGATAGCACATACCACCATACATTTATACAATTAAACATACTAGTTTATTTATATATTGTTTATACATGGATATATCTATTATCATTATTATTATTATTATTATTATTATTATTATTATTATTATTATTATTATTATTATTATTATTATTATTATTATTATTATTGTTGTTGTTGTTGTTGTTGTTGTTATTATTATTATCCATTACTTTTGATAATTTTCCATGTTTTGATTTTATTTCTCTCAATTTCATGAGCCTTTTTCATAGAACCGCTTTTGCATAATGATTTTTCCCTTACCATGTACATATACACGCTACAATGACACACACAAACATACATACCAATCTATGTACGTGTTATGTGTGTGTATGTGTGTATTTGGTATGTGTGCACATGTGACCTAAGTGCACATGTGTGGCCTGTGTATGCACATGTGGATGTGAGTATGTGGTATGGATAATCTTGGTTGTCAACATTCCCATAAGTTCAGCTAGTTAAAATAAATTTGACAACCCACTTTTTCTCACATTTTTTGGCAATCCAATATTTCCAAAACATTTTTAAAATATTAATCTGAGTTTGATAGAGAATATTTTCTCGAATATTAAAAAAATATTTTATTCAGACTAATTAAATCTCAAAAGTTTGTTTTTGATTTATTTTCGTTTAAAGATTTTTCTGCAACCTTTACAGCAGCAACATTCCTGTGCAGTCAATAAGTCTCACATCAGCCTGCTTAATGCACTAAATTTTGTAAAGGTTTTCCCCGTTAGATTGACATGTTTGAAAGCTCCAAATGCTGTTGGAAACAGCATTCTACGACTCCAGAATAATTCACATCACAGAGAATAGTGCTAAAAGTTAAAGATTTGTAACTGTTATTGCTTTTCATGAAGATTTAATATTTAAGAATACTGCAACTTGAGAAATTGCTATGAAATGACTTGCTTTGGTTGATTATTAATTAGTTTAATTTCTTTTTTTAATTTCGAATTTATTATATCAGAATATCAACTTTTCAAAAAATAGAATAAATTCCTGCAACATAGCCAGCTCATTGCCATTTGAGTTCTCTGAACCCAAATCAACACTCAAACTGCGAACCATGCAACACACACAGGAGGAAATCATGTTTAATATCTCATGGGGACATAAAAAAACAGCACTATATTTTTACATCGTAATATGATTTACTGAATGTTTGTCCTTCTATCAGTGATTGCATAATTCAAGGACGGCTGGTGCTATGGCCACTAAAATTTCCATCGAAAATATAGATAAATATTTTGATAGAAAATGTTTCGTTGTTTTTTATTTTGATTCTTTCCCGATCTTCTTCCAGCCTCATAACCATTTGTTTTTGAATTGCGTTCGTTCAGATATACCCTGGTTTTTTTCCTAAGAAAACGACGCGCATGTAATGCACTGAATCTTGCAAAAGTTTGCTCTGTCGGATTGAGATTTTTCAAAAGCTTTCAGTTCTGTTGTAAAAAAAGAAAAACTTTCAAAATTGTGTACAGAGAATAATGCTAAAACTGATAAGATTTATAAACGTAATTGCATTCTTTGCAGACTCTGTGTAAATAGGAATACATCCACTTTAGGAATGCCCGTAAATTACGAACATTCCATCGCCATTAATTAGTGTGACTTCTTTTTCAATTTTGCATTCATCCTAATTTTTGAAAACGTTAATATCTAATTGAATTCGATTGGGTGCTGGGAATTGAATGTAGAACAATCAAGAACATTGATTTAAAAATATAGATTTTTGAAAAAAACGAAAAAGATGTTTACATCTCAATATTTGGATAGAACCTGAAGTGTACAAAGACAAAACGGAAACGGACATTTCAGAATGAAAACAATGATTTCAAGCAAGTTTTATCAAGTTGTCAGAACATTAATAGATCATGTTGTCACAAATGAAATGTCGGGGCTTCTACATCATACAGAATAATGCTAAAAGTGAAAGATTTACCACACGATTGCACTTTTTGCAAATTCAATATAAATAGAAACATGATTCGTTGTTATTGGAGATCACTTAGCCTCTAAGAGCAATATTGTCTACCTGAGAAGTTAAACTTATTTTCAAATATGCATTTGGAATGCACACAAGTACAGGGTGCACATTGGTTTAATAGTTTTGGGTCTGGAAATAAGAATACTGATGATAAACGTCAACAGAGGCCGAAATTTGTTTCTCATTTTGAATGATTGTCGACAACAGTAGATTTTATTTCGATTATTTGATTATTTTAATCCTTTTACAATTATTTCTTTTCCATCACATAACCATTGTCTTCAAATTTCATGAAACGGTGTTTCTCTCCTTTTTGCTTAGAAATTCCCTGCTCGATGCTATGAATATCGCAAAAGTGTTTTTTTTTTCTCGTTGTATTGATGCCTTTGAAATCTTCCAATGCTGTTGGGAGTAAAATACTGTTGCTTTGGAAATTTTGGATAGGCTTTGCCATAAATGACTAACCATCCATCGATATTCATAAGTTTGATTTCTTTTTAAAATTTTGCATTTATTCAAATCTTTGTTCGTCTGTCTATCTGTTTGTCTCTCTTTGTCTGTCAGCCAATCTCACCATTCATTGCCTGTGTCTGTCAGTCGTTCCCTGTTTCTTTCTGCGTATCTGTTGGGTAATCCTCCAAACACACACCCCATAATCACACTCTTAAACACAAGCACACATGTGTGTATGTGGATGTGAGTATGTACGTTCGAAGTATCCGTGTGTGCATGTGACACGTGTGAAAGTGTGTCTGTGGCCTAAGTACGTAGGTGTGTCTGTGTGCACATATGTATATGCACTATGTATACACTATGTGTGTGCGTATGAGGTATGTGTATATAGGTGTGTTCGTGTGTGCCTGCAGCGTGAATATTTATGTGAGTATTTTGCATTGTCGCTCAATAAGTCTTGGTTCCCACAACCATTTGCTTTTACTTGTTTTTCTTTAGTGATTTTTCTGCAGCCTTTAGAGCAGCAACATTCCTGTGCAGTCAATACCCCCTTCCCCTCTCCGTTACAGCCTGCTTAATGCATTGAATTTCGTAAAAGTTTTCTCTGTCGGATTGACGCTTTTGAAAGCTTCCAATGCTGTTCGAAACGAAATTCTACCACTATAGAAATTTTACATCACAGAGAATAATTCTTTAAGTGAAAGATGTATAAATGTAATTGCATTTTTTGAAGATTTAATGTAAATAGGAATACTTCCACTTTAGAAATTGCTATGAAATGACTCGCCTTCGTTTGTCATTAATTAGTTTGATTTCGTTTTTTTTTTATTTTTGAATTTTTCCAAGTTTTCAAAAAGTTAAAACGTAATTAAAATTGGCGAATGTTGGGCTACAAATCTAATGTAGAATAATCGAAAGAATTTACTTGAAAATACAAATTTTAGACATTGTATAAATATTTGTTTACATCTCAATACGTGAATATTATCCAAAGTGGTCAATCAAGTATGCATATCGAATCTGAAAAGCCATGCAAATGAAGAGGAACGAGGGCTCGATTTCCCATCTTACTTATATGCAGATATAATGCACCTCGAAATCTTTTTCAAAAAATGGGTTGTATTTTTCTAAATCCAAAGTCATTCAAAATACAGGATTTTTGATAAAGTATCAGATCAAGTCTGTCAAGCTAACTGCAGTCCATATTCGGCTGTTTGTGAATTTTTACTCTCACTATGAGATTTCGGACCTGAACAAGATTAAGGAGAACGTGATGATGCACTTGATGATGATCGAGAAAGAAAATTTTGCTGACTGTTTTCAAAAAAAGAAATATGCAGAGATAAGTGTTTGAGATCCCAAACGGAGTACTTCGAAGTGACTAAGGCGTCATTATCCTCTTTGGCTATAGTTTCGTTAATATTAGATGGCTACGTTTCGTATAGATTGAGTATATATTTAGCAGTGCATTTGGTCATTTTTCACATAGAAATACCTGAATAAAAAATAACTAATATTTTGGCTTATCTCAAGTGAGTACAACACAAATTCACCCACCTTAATTCTTTCCGATTACAATGGAATTAGGAGAGAAAACAGTTTAGTACAATGATTTTTGCAGCTTCTTCCAATTAGCATAATCAGGATGTAAGTTTCCTGCATATTGTGTCACATGATCGTTGCTTAGACAACGGTATGACTGAAGATTTCACCCGTGACGGTATATGAAAACGATACTCTGAAAGGTTAACGCAAGATATTAGTAACTAAAATTCTTGTATTCATTTTGGGTGATAAAACGAATTTGACACACCAACAGTGATTGAAGTAGTATTAATAATAGTTGCAGTTATATTATCAGCAGCCAGGGAACGAACACAAGAAAGGCACATCAGCCAACTTTGGTTCAAGTGTCCACATCACCCTTTCCCTCTCTTTCTATTTATGTTGCATATAGATAGATAGCTCGCTAAGTATAACAAATGCATTTTTTAAAAGAATGATTCTAATTACTACATATATATATATATATATATATGTATATATATATATATATATATATATATATATATATATATATATATATATATATATATATATATATATATATATATATATATATATATATCACCCATTTTGGGTGATTCCTATTGAGAGACATTTAAACTCAAACAGATAGCGTGACACCTCCTGCTTATATATACATATATACAGAGGAAGTCATCTTCTGTGATCACTTTGAGACCGAATTTTCTCAATAACAATACACAGCTGATAATATTAAGCAAAAGATTTTCAAATAAGAGCAATCTATATTCCTTGCTGGAAATTTGTATTTATTATGACCCTAATGCTATGTTTTCAACTTAATTCTTATATATTTCGATGAAATGTATTTTTTTTTATTTTTGTAATTCTTTAAATCATCTAAGCGTATAATAGCCATATATGCAAATCTCTCTCTCTCTCTCTCTCTCTCTCTCTCTCTCTCTCTCTCTCTCTCTCTCTGCACATTGATTTGGTTAATTTACCTTCCTATTATGATATCATCATCATCATCATCATCATCATCATCATCATCATCATCAGTCTTTAACGTCCGTCATTGGACATAGACCTTCCCCAGGATTTGCCTAAGTCATAGAAACTCTTACGTTACGTGCAATTGCCTTTAGAAACAGCTAAACACAAAATAAACATTTTGGCCAAGATCCTGTTGTGTTCGATTGTGATCGAGGTTTCAGTTGGACCGGAACAGAAGTACGCTTTGAAGGGAAGATCAATCCAAGAAAATTTCAGTACAGTCCGCACAGTCATAAAGGGATGAAAAAACGACACTAAAGCCGCGCTGATCGATTCAATGCAGCTGGCTGCCAGATTCGAACCGGAGTTCTGCAAGTGGATCAGCCCATTGTATCCCCCAGAGCTGTGGTGCAGCTAAATGGGAAGCAGTCGGTGCTGTTCATGGCTTTGCTCATGATCTTACAGGGCTACAATTTGTCACTCTTATTTCATGTCCTGGCGTTGGAGCTTCGTAGGCTAAGGGAGAAGACGGCAAAACCCGGCTCTACATAGGATAAACCTACTCAGTTAAGGTGTTTATACAAAAAAAACTCCATCTTTTCTTATGGGTACATTCTAGTTATAAACAAAATATTCAGGACAAACTGATTTTGATAACAATTGCACATTGATAAAATGTTATCAATCGGCATTTGTTATCAAAATCAGTCGGTCCAAATACTTTATTTATAAAATTATTTATGTATGGATTTGTAATTATGTCAAACGCCTGTCTTTCTCTCTCTCTCTCTTTCTCTCTGTCTGTCTGTCTGTCTGTCTCTCTCTCTCTCTCTCTATCTGTATATGTATATATATATATATGAACAGACACAGCTATATGAACAAACACAACTACAAAAACCAGCATACAGATAATAGGAACAAGAACACTAGACACCACAAGGTCCTCAGACCTACTACCCCTCATACTCTGCAAAAGGAAAGCCCTAAGAGTAGCATCCTTCCTCAACCCATCACATTGACCCTTCAAAAGCATCCTGAAGACCCAGGCAAACACCCTGACCAGCAGGTAACCCCTACATCAACCCACACACACACTCTACCAAAAAACGAGGAAACCCCCCTACCACTAAATATGGAAGGGGGGTTAGAAAACCTGATTCCAACACTAGTAAGCAGTTTAGAAAACTTACTAAAACACTACTACACACCATCAGAATTAAGGAAGACCCAGAAGGGAAAGTAATGAACCTAAGTAAATTTCGATTTACTAGGGACACATTCAAACTCCTTAACAAGGGCCTTAATTTCTGTCCCCGACCCCCACACTTCAGCAATCACACCCTCAACAAAGATCTCTATGACTTCTTCAGAAGGATCAAACTTAGAGCCCACTTTGGGAAAACAGGCCACGACAGTGACATCCTTGATAGGCTTAAAGACCCCAACAAATCCTTCATCCCAAAAAACATAGACACAACCATTCAAACTTTTGAGCTAGCCGTCAGAGATGACATAAAAACCTACATCAACAATAACACACAACAAACCCTAACACGTGATAACCTTACAACTAAAGAGCGAAAGGCCCTTAATAAACTAAAAAACAATACAAACTTGATCATCACAAGAGCAGATAAGGGTGGATCCATAGTCATCTGGGGTTTAGATGAATACCTCACAGAAGCTAACTTACAATTAAGCAACACAGAATTCTACAGAGAACTCCCCATAGACCCCTTTAACGAATACATAAACACAATAACCCAATCCCTAACAGAATTACACAATAGCAACATGATAGACAAAAGGACACAGAATATACTGAAACCCACTTCCACAAAACCCGCAAGGTTCTACCTACTCCCCAAAATCCACAAACCAAATAACCCAGGTAGACCAGTCATCTCCTCCACGAACTACCACACTACTAAACTATCAAAATTTGTAGATCACTACATCCAACCCTTAGCAACACAAATCAAATCATATATACGTGACACCACAGACCTCCTAAACAAAATCAAACACATCACAGCAATCCCAGACAAAGCACTTCTAGTTAGTATGGATGTTAAATCCCTATACTCCAACATCAAACATGACGAAGGTATCCTAGCACTGACAGAAGCCTTAAACAATAGAACTACTAAAGAACCTAGCACTAGAACAATCACCACTCTTATGCACCACATTCTAACCCTAAATAGCTTTAACTTTAATAATAGACACTTCCTCCAGGTGAAAGGCTGCGCCATGGGCACAGTAGCGGCCCCATCCTATGCTAATATCTTCATGGGTAAATTTGAAGAAACCTACATTTACCCAGAGATTTATAATGACTGCATCTTTTATAGTAGATACATAGACGACATTTTTTTCATATATACAGGCGAAAAAAACAAACTAGATAACTTCTTTATACATCTAAACTCGGCACATGACTCTATTAATTTTGACTTCACAACATCCACTGACTCCATAGCCTTCTTAGACACACGCATATATATAGATGACAACAGAAACCTCCATACCACCCTCTACACAAAACCCACAGACACCCACAATTACCTCCACTCCAAATCAGCCCATCCCCAACACTTAAAAAGAAGTCTACCATTTTCACAAGCTCTTAGAATTAGAAGAATCTGCTCCACCAATAGTGAACTTAACAGACACAAACACAACCTAATACAATATTTCACCCAACGAGGTTATCCACTAGAAGACACAAAAAAACAAATAAAAAAAGCGACTGGAATACCCAGAGATGAAACCCTTTTGCTGTCCCACAATAACAAACCCAACCGCATACCCCTTATAACAACCTTCAACAACACACTCCCACCCTTAGTACACATCATCAATAATAGATGAAACATTCTCACGATCAAAACAGATCTAAAAGAAACATTCACAGACCCATGTGTTATCTCCTACCGCAGACCCCAAAACATCAGAGACATGATCAGTAGCAATACTATCGTTAACAATAAAGTCGTACACAAAAATACACCTAGAACAATTAAATTTTGCACACCTTGCAACATAAGAAACAGTCTATGTTGCAACCACCTCAAGTACACCAACACATTCACAAGCACCACCACAAAAGAGAGTTACCACATATACCACAATAGCAACTGCCGCAGTAAGAACATTATATACCTTCTGGAGTGCAATAGATGTAAGTTACAGTACATTGGCAAGTCCGAGTGGCAATTTAATATTAGACTCAACAATTATAGACATAGGATTAAGTCAAAAAATAATCGTAGCCCACTTCCTGTAGAACTACACTTTCGCACACCTGACCACAATTTTGCCACTGATGCTAGCTTCACCATCATAGAAAAAATAGAAAAAACTACTCCAATTGACATAACTAAAGTTCTAGAAAAACACGAAGACATGTGGATCAACAAACTTAAAACCCTATACCCTAATGGATTAAATACTAAACTGAACAACCTGCACCACACAGAACACTGATACACACAACTCCTACCATTAATATCCTCACACCCACATCTTAGACACACTCAATAATGGAAGCTTCAAAGTCACCTAGACCCATAGGAAAAACTTCACCTTAGCCTGTTATAACCCCTGTCCAAATCATAGCCAAAACACTTTCAGCAACATTTTCAGTAACTTTTAAGGTTGATACCTATGTAGCTCCTTGACCCCACCACCCCTCCTTCTACACTATCCCAAACATACCAAAAAATCCACCTCCACAACACTACCCCCTACCTTGACACACTCTGCCCTCCCCAAGTCCAACTGCTGCTGCTTTACCAAAATCCTAATACCTGCTGGTCATTCTTACATTCAGCATGAGGCCTCTAGTAGCCCTGACAACAAAACTTACCCACAATGCATAGCCGCTGGCAGTGGACTCTGGTTCCACATGGTACATTTTAATTCACACTCACACAACACGCACCACTGATGATGGGAGAAATCCCGAAACATGTATGGACTATTGACATATAAGGATTAATAAACCTTACCACCAAAAACTTCACTCCCGAGTCTGTCTCACTCTCTAAAGTACACATTATATATATATATATATATATATATATATATATATATATATATATATGCGTGTGTGTGTTGTTTTGTGTGTGTGTGTGTGGTGGATGTGAAGTGATTCGACAGAAATTTAATAAAAATGACAATTACAAGGTGATTTAGAAGGCTTTGGAATCTGAAAGTGAATCTAAATGCATAGATTCCAAAACAGGATCACATACGTACACAACATTGCGAATTTACATGCAAGGAGTTGGCTAACAACCAATAGTCTATTTGAGAAATAACACAAGCGCACACCTACCACCCCTTCCAGGAAAGAAAAATAAGTCTCACCAACCAACAACCAGAATGATTAGTAAGAAAAACAACACATTACTTCCACCCAATTCCACATTTATCAACACCCGTCCGTGAAATGCCAGACAGCACCTCTCCATTCTAAGAAAAATGCTCTTTTCTATGAACTGATTATTTTAGTCGATACCACTGCAAGTTTTCTCTGAAAAAATGGCTGGGACCCGATGAAATGCATTGAAACAAACTCATGTGATTATAAAAATTAATGAGATATAGCTTTTCGTCACTTTCATCAATATATATATATATATATATATATATATATATATATATATATATAGTCTGGGAAGATATACTGCTTTAAATACGAAATATTGAAAGAAAATTTCAAAATGTTTTTGGGTTTTTGAGTCACTTCCGTCTATTTCCCAACATCAGTCAATGCAATTTATGATATTTTCTTCGGTGTTGGCTCCCTGTTTCACATATACTCTCTGGTTCATTCAAAATATTCACAATATCTCAGTCCATTGTCTTTCACCAATACTAAGATTTTCGACGAAATTTTTAACTAGATTTTAATGTCTGTGGATAGGAGGATGTGACACACGGTCGGTTTAACGTGAGGTACGCATATGCACCCCCCAACCAAAACAATTGCTCCGGTCCCTGCAACTATTTTCATGAAGGCATCAGAGATAGTGCGACTCCCTTTAAGTGCAATGGGGAGATGCTACCCCAGGGGTTACTCATCTCTGCGAGACTGGACAAGGTAATATTTTTACGCCACATTTCGAAACTTAGGCCTCTGTGGTTAGCTATACCGATGCTTCATCAGCTCCGGTATTACGCGAGCATAAAGCTACTGCAGGATGTATTGCAAGTGGTCTATAAGGAGTAATTCGGAGAGAAGACTGCATTCTGCATAAATCAATCAAACTATTTTTGGAATTGTAATCGTCGTTCAACGTGTCTTCTCTCCATTAATTGTCTTTTTTCATAAAGTATGACGCCTTCTAATGATGCTATTCGTCGATGATTTTAAATATGACATTTTTGTACTCAATAGGCAATAGGTATCGGCTCACGTACCCAAGGCACCAAGTGCTCAGGGTCGCCTGCCTTTATCTAAGAGAGTACCACAAATACAATAGGAGAAAATTATGCTGAATCATGGCAATAAACTTTTTACTCCTCTATATTTATTTTCTTCACTGTAAAACATGTATGAATAAATAAGATATTACAATGATTTGAAGGGTATCGAAGTTCAGTTGGCCCAGAACGTCATAAACCCTACGGATCGCTCTGTTTTTGCATAATGGTGAGCGTAGAAATAACGACAGTTTAGGCTCTCTGTCCATTTTTTCCTTTCAGATTATCTATAGTGCAGATATTGATTAAACGAGTGATTATGAAGGTGCAGCCAAGGCCTCAAAAAAGGGCAATTTGGATATATGGGGAAAACAAACTGGAATCGGGGCGAGAAAATCGAAAAGAGTTACATGGTTAAAAACAAGATGATATATATAATCGCAAGCAAACCAGTCGTTGCAGTGTCGTGTCCGAAGATGTTTGGATCAGCGGGTCGCGATTAGAGGAGGAGCTCGATAAAAAGTGAAATGTTTATGACGTCACAACAGTTAATCAAGCCCACGGAAGAAACCTTCGTCAATAGTTTTAGTGACAGTCTTGGTTGACGGTTTCTGTTCCGAATGATGGTCAGCATAACATGTGTACTTTCAGCATGAAAAGTTAAATAAAGTTGAATGACCACTGATTTTTTTATCCATATTCCAGCAGATCGTTGGGGCTGGACAGATTTTTTAATCGTGGTTGTATCAAGGGTGAGATAGCCTGATGAACCCCCTTTTCCTTTAAGGGATCAAAGTCAGTGTTTTGATTAGTTTTTCATTTATTATTTTCAATTCGCAAGTCAAGTTTTGTAGATTCAAATGTTTTGTTTTTTTTGTTTTGTTTTGTTTTTTTAATTCGGAAGTGACTTCCAAATTCGATAAAAGTAGAAAAAAAATCCAATTGGCAACGATGGTTGAGATTTTCTACCCCCTACACTGGTATTACCAACCTTAGCAAGAGAGCCAAGTCTGTCGGACTATCTATCATGGGGGGAGGGAGAAAGCTGAATTAATGCCTTTTCCAAGAGCATCAGTGCGAGGTGAACATAGAGTGTCCCAGCTAAGGATTTTACACAGCTCACCGATCCCATTCTCTATGCTGTCACTCTGCACCTCTTTTGCAATAAACTGAAAAAATGTATCATCAATGTCCACTTTTCTCCTCATTCAGAGTGTCTATAGGTATAGACTAGCAATTGTTTGTCAAAGTGTCTTTTTGCTTACAGCACCTGTTTTCCCCCGATGAGCATCGGTCTTGGTAGTGACCAGGATTGATGCTGATTAAATTTGAAGTATCCAATGTAATTTTAGCCATAAGCCCTTAGCCTCACGAAGAGCTTCGTTGATCCTAGTCCCTATGCTGAATGCTTAGCGGATGGCATAGAGTGTCATTTTCAAAGTTTATAGTATGTCTCAGCGGTGTATTGAACTAAACTGGAGGCAAACACTTTACCACTAAGTCACGGTGATCTGAATAATTCACCCTTGAAAATCCGGATAGGCATTCGCAAAGCAACAATCTTCAAGGAACATGACATTCACATAGTTATTCACATAGCTGACTTACTTGACTGAAAAATCATTAGTGCAAAGTGAGAATATCTCTTATAGTGCACATGATTTGGAATATAATTACTGTGGAATCTAACTATGTAAATACCGTTGACATCAATTGTATTGGTTTAGCTGTCGGTCACGAAAAGGAGGGGGAGATATTTAAATCAGCAGAGCAAATGCAGCTGACTGAAAAGCAGCAAGCACAATGTAATCATCTCCGAAAACATGCTAACCCCCGACAAAACAACGAAAAAAAGTGGGAAAAGATAAGCAGAGAGATTATTTTGCTGAAAAGCAAAACTATCTATGTTATGCTCGACTTGGTTTAAAGGAATAATAAACAGAAAGATCCTTTGTTTCATATCGCTGGGAAATTCTGGTATTTGAACTCATCTCGCCAAATCAATTATATATGCTGTAAACCGTTGGGCCACTCAGCACTTCTTTCGAAAGAAACTCGCGAAGCCATAGTCTTTGAGTAACGCGATGAGTCATTCACAGGGGCTGCAAAATCAAAGACATCTCGCCTATTGATTTTCAAACTCTCGGCTTAGGAAGATTACAGATTAATAGACGCGCCAAATGCATCACTATTTTCCGTTTTAATTTGTAATTTGTCTCCGGGTACTGAGAATAGGAACAAATTTAGGTTGAGGAATCAATCGATTTGATCATTATTCAGTTCTCAGTTGAAGGTCGAACGGTAAATATCTAAGCAATCAGTTTAAATGACCCAAATGGAAAATGATTCATTTGTTTTATTGATCTTTAATAGAATAAGAGAATAATTCTATTAGAAATCCAGCCTTAAAGCAGGGATTCTGGACGGGTGGCGCACGCCCTACGAAAGGGCAATTTGAAAATATTGGGATCAATGTTTCCTTTAATTTTCTGTTTCCAGCATGCACGAAAAACCTTATGTTGTGCAAATTTTTTTCTGTGACAAAAGAATATGCACACTTTTTAATCTGACGAAGCAAATCGATATTTTTACAATACGACCTCAGAAAGATATCAACGAAATTTGAGACCTTTTGTTTACCTGTTAATTCACCTAGTGCAATGGTGGCAAAATGTGTGTCGATGTGCATTCATGCACAGCTTATAGGGATCTATGATTGGGGGTTAAGTGGCAATTGGGGTGTGAAGAACAAAAAGAATCCTGTGTCTCAAAGCTGAGTTTGCTATTGATTTTAAAATGATTGATTCCTAATCATACAATACTATTTATTACTAATTTAACTATATCATTATTCGATACTAACTGATGTTCAATGCATTGGTTACTCTGAACTTTGTATATTTAGCTCTATATTATTATTCCTTTCAACACAAGATTAGTTTCATTTTATATATATATATATATATATATATATATATATATATATATATATATATATATATATATATATAAGTTTTTTGTACTGTCGAGATATGACATGGAGCAAAGGAGGTTGAGAACCAGAGCCTTGGAGTTTAATAAAGTCAGGCAAGTATGAAAAGCAAAGGTCAAAGTTGAAAGATTATAAGTTCTAGGGCATATGAGTCGTTTTTCTATTGAGAATGAGAACTACTAATTGATATTAAGAGAAAGGATGCCAAATATAATTGAGGAAGGCTGTAAAATGTATCGGCTGAAATTGTCAAACTTCCAAACTGGTTTGACTTAATTTTCTACCACTCCTAATTCTATTCCGATTGAAGCAGATTATTGCAACTTTTGTATGGTATATAAGATAAATGAAAATTATAAGAATAATTTCCCTAAAATAAATGTATTTATTTATCAGAGTAAAATAAGCCTTTGCGTATCGTTAAGATACATTTTGTAGGTATGTAAGACTTGTCAGTTTAGTTCAGTTGATGAGAAATAAGCCTACAACTCAGTTTGTCGTTAACTGAAATCAAGGTTATGAAATGATGATCTTATATATCATTTATTTAACCAAATCAAATAAGCCTTTGCATATTTCTAGCATGAATTTCACTAGCGATGTAAGACTTGTAAATTTAGCTCAGTTGGTAAAAGACGCGGTAACTATTTGGTCGTGATTTCAAATTACTTCCCGAATTTTGGTTCGCATTGTCTTTGTTGTTCTTTCCTTCAAAAACACAAAGTCAACTCAAAGTTTGACTGGAGTTTGATGATAACAAGAACAATCTCATCAAAATCAGGGGCATAAACCGATATGTAAAGTTCACATCCTCTACCGTGACGAACTGATAGCCAGGGAGCTGTCTTACTGAGTGAAGCAAATTGAAAAGTCAACAATATTTATCATACAGATACGCACGTGCTTATTTCATTCTAAATAGATGCATCCATACAATTTTTCCATAATTTTTATTTGTCATAAATACAATGAAAGAGTTTCAGTAATCAACTTCAGTCGGAAGAGAAGTTGGAATGAAGTTTGACGTAGCAGCAGCCTGGCTTGTATTTCGATACGAAACCTTTTGCTAGGAATGTATATGATGAGCAACATTTTTAAATTAGGTTTTAACCGAAATAAATGTATGTTTTCTTCCAAAATTATACTTGCATTTTCAAAAATAGACAGTGCATACTTCCATTAAGCACATTGTCACTGAAATCTTTAAAATAAAATTACATATCCCAGTCTATGTCACAAGAGCCTGTAATATTTATTTATCATTATTCATAATTATTTGATTTGCACCAAAGTTAATGTATTATAACATCCGGAATGCTGAGTAATTGTCCTTTCTCGCAACATCAATACAATTGGGAAAAGTATTCAATTGTTTTGTAGTCTATTCTGCAAATTATCATTGAAATTAGAGAACTTCTGGGTACATCGATTGGATGCACAAACAGACAGGGAAACAAATTTTGAATTGTTGTACTTTTGATAAGAATTGTCGTATTTTGCAACTGAAACCTCCAGTCACGAAGCTTAAATCACGTGACACTTGATCGATACTTAATTAAGTATTAAATATATATAATATAATGAGCATGAGCAAATTATTCTGATAAAAGACTATACCAAACAGTCGTGATGTTCTGATAACAGTAATTGTAGAATATTTAGAGTATCATGCAAAACAAAACTTCAACGCTCAGACGGACGGATATAAAGTCGCACACAAATACAGTGATTTGTCAAACCATCCACACCCACTCATCAATCCTCCTCGTCGATGAAGACTTATTTGCATATAATTATTCGTTGATTACTTATAAACAAACGGGGAAAATATATAATTGCTAACTTGGGACTGAAATAATCTGAATACTGCTAAATATACGAGGAATGTCCGGAAATTGTCCAGTCATATTTAATATCTTGTGACCCGGTTGCGTGGCCTGAATGTAATTTGATAAATAACCTTACTGCGCATATACGAACAGACACTATCGATAAATAAGTCGGCAGTGGGACGTCATTTGAGTGCTCTAGTGTATTGTGTGACCATTGCATTCCCAATACCGACTGAGTTATTCATCGTATTTCTTGCGTCTTTTTTTTCTCTTCAAATTAAAACATCACGTATCAATCAGAGCTGTCAGCTACACTCCAGTCCAGATTTGGCCCCAGTGACTTCTGACTTTTCTCAAAGAGATTCCTGACCGTAGACTAGATTAAAAAGAACGTGATGATGCAGCTGATGGAAACTCGGGGAGAAGACTTTTCAGACTGTTTTCAAAAGTTGATAAGATGCCATGATAAATGGTTGAGGTACCAAGACAAGTAATTTGAAGTGGACTAAGGTGTTTTTGTCCTACGAAGGCTTTTTTTCTTTCATATCAAATTGCAAAATACTTGTCAGGTATCCGATTTATCACAATCGGAACTTATGATTCTGAAATATATATTAAAGGACTTGTCTTACATTGAATGATTCAGCTCGGTAATTCTCAATGTGGGGAGCATGCTACAGAAGAATATAATTTGAATATATATTGTGGGGGTGGGGGCAATTCGGAATTTTGTTGTGAAGAGCAAAAACCGTTCCGTGGCTAATTATAAACTATCATTTACTGATGTATTATAGATTCCCTAATAACTGATAGCCCTATTAACTCATTAATGCTATTTAGTGTAAAAGCAATAAGGTAATCGTTTGGTACAACTAAATTTCGTACAATAAAGAAAATAGAAAAATATAAGTAACCATTTTTTTTATTTAACGTTGTATTCAACGGTAAAGTTTTATTATAATAAGTGGAACATCAAATTTTAGAGCTGTAGAGATTGGGTATGGAACAAAATATGATAGTTTTTCAAAGACGAAGCATACAGAATAATACTAATTTGGGAAAATTACTAATGTTATTCTCCAGATTGAATGTGAATAAAGATATAATTTGTTTTATTATTTGGAGTTTTCAGATATTGTGCGATTTTAAGTATGATTTCAAATTAGGACATACGATACTGTCAAAATTATTGTACGCTTTTTGAAAATTTACTCCCAGTATACTTCTGTGAATGTCCGTCTCCTTAACACCAGATCACATTTACGTCTGAGGTCTTATAAGTTTTTATTAGAGTTGAAAACTTCGATCATCTAACGGGACGTAAAAGACAGAGTAACTTTTATAACATAAACAGAGCGATCACGCTACTAGACCGCTAATACATATTATCAGTGTATACTGTACATCATTATCAATTGCAATATTGAACATGTATGGTTCAAGCATATTGCTTTGCTGCATTTTTTATCGTTACGTTATTTTACTTTCTTTTAATTCTCCTTACTTACGAATAAAAGGTTTTCTATAGTAGATCAGCCACCATCCTAGGATAGGATGAGGTCAAGTTTGCTTGAGGTTAACCAGCGGTTTCATGATGTCTGCAATGGTTTAAATTCTCCTCTTATAGAATACTAGAATAGATGCAGTATCCAAAATGCTCAAAACCATATATTATTGTTTACATTTATGTAGCTTAAATGAGGTTTTAACATTAAATAATGTGCACAATAATTTACTGTACTGCTCAAGCTCTCATTAACGTCCACAAGGCATATTGAGTATACAGTGCAAACTGCTCAACACTGAAAATATGGACATTAATACAAGGGAAGCTCAAACCTCTTTTAATTATGAAAAATTGTCGACAGCGGTCCCCAAAGATCCATAAACAGCATATCCTGCACTTTCTGGGCATTTTAATTGGAATGGTTAAAATTTTGGAAGATACATAATCTGAATGAAATGTTCCATGACGGTTCCAGACAACACACTTCTCAGTTAACTGGGTTTCTTCTCATTGTTCAGTTTTGCTACGGATTATCATCTTTTCAAGTATATTGAACTTTGTATTCATAAAAAAAAATATAATGATAGGCATGCAATAATTCGTGCTTTTTCTGAAATTATGATCACTAAACTTTATAGAAATGACATTTTATCATTGGAGAATAGATTGAAGGGATTATTGCTAATGGATCGAAATAATTTGATTGAATATCAACCGTTTTTTTTGTTTATATTATTATCTATCTTATACAAATACGACATTCCATATTTAACGTCCTACAATTTAACTCAAGGACATCAAATTCAAAAAAAATCCAGGGATAGAGTTTTTCCAAAGTTTTGAAAAAACAAGGAACATCGGGAAAACTTGGAAAAAACTCGCCGAAAATCATGAGCTAAAAGATAAAAATAAACTACTAATGACGTCACACGACTATCGAGGAATTCAACACATTTTTCATAACGTCAGTTACGAATCGATGCTGCGTTTCATGAGCAAGAATACATTTCATATTATTTTAGGTTACTTTTTACAATAGGTTTCAATACTCCATTAAAGGATGAAAATAGTTGAGAAAATAAGAATCAAGTAGTTCATATCAAGATCGACATTAATGTCAACTTAGATTCTGATATTCATCGGCGGGGGGGGGTATGCCCCGATCCCAAACAGTTCCACCTGACGAATGTGAATATCATGTTTTCGATTTTAAGTAGTTTTATATGCAGAATATGGGAAATAAATTTGCTATCATTTTTAGGTCAGGAAGTCAAAGGAAATTCTAAAGGAGGATTTGTGATATCAACTTCTTGATCTAAATAATGTTCTTATAAAATATTCCATAATAGGAAATACATAATTTATGCTGTTACTACATTCAAGAATATTAAAACCAACTGAATTTTATATAGATGATATATAATCATTAGAGGGTCGTTAGAAATAAAGTATTGCTTCAATTGGGTCATATATTAAATAGATATTTGCCTTGCTCGGGCGTTTATTTTACTATTCAAAACATACATAAAATATGTGATAAATTAGAATTAAACCCAAGAATGTAAGATTCAAAATACAGTAGGAAAAAAAGTTAAAATGATCGGGGAAACTCGGAGACACGCAAGAAGGTTCGATGACAAATAAATAGGTCTTAAATAAAAATGCTTGACAACTAATGACGTCATGCACCATCAAGAAATTAAACATAAAGAATAAAGACTATATACCAACATATGACAAGATGTTTTGTGTTATTTCTGACGGCTTCTTCCCATTGAGTTACTATAATGGATTCAAAAATGAAGAATGCATAATAAAATAAAAATTGTATCAAGATACATATATATTTCAATATGGAAACTGAACAATATTTGCCCAGAAGCGTTACATTTTCTTCACAAATAGCTCTACTTGACAAATATGTTTGAATATTTTGTTCTTTTACGCATAACTCAGTTTTATATACGCTCTGTGGGAAACAATCTTCCAATAATTTTTTAGGTCAGGAAGTCAGAGGAAATTACCAAAGGGACTCTATCATATCGTCTTTTAGATCTTATTAATGTCACGTGTGTCTGACACGTGCATGCGTTTTGATAATCTATAAACGATGCTTGAATTTCTTTCAAAAAGGCTAATGTCTCTGAGTAAAATAAAACGCATTCTGGATTTATTTACATGCATTTTACGTCACCACGTGATGTAGTAAAATAGAATCACATGTTTTGTTAAACTCGAATAGAACGTCATAATCATATAATGGAGAATCAAATGTTATTTTTATTTTTGAACGAAACATTTTCTATCCGAAAAAACGGTCACGTTTGTATGAATATGTGAATGTATGTATTTGTTTTGTATGTGTAAGACTTTTCAATATTTATGCACACTCAAAAAATCAACATGACTATCGGCAATTTGGCCATCATTTTGTATCAGACCCATCTTATACGTATCTGTATGTTTACGTAATATTACCTTTGGTTAAGATTAATATCCAGAAATATTGAACATAAACAAGAAAATGTCCTGAAACATGATGCTTTTCATATTTTAGGACTAACATGCAATTAAAATATTACTTGGACACAGACGTCATTTTTAACGGCATGAAAAAATATTGTAGGAAATAAACTTGCTATTATCAATTTTAGGTCGAGAAGTCAGAGTATTCGTCATATCATATTTTGTATCTTATCAATGACACGCATGTGGTTGAAGGGTGCATTTGTTTCAAATAAATATCAAAATTAATTCTATAAAGAAGCATACATACAACCATCATCTTTTCCCTATATTTAAATATGTATATGTATGAAATGCGTGTAAAATGCTATTCACTCGAGGTTTGTTTCTAAAACGAAATAAAATTAATCTGATATAAAGAATGCTCTCACAGTTTTATGCAAGGGTTTCAAATACGACAGAAATTGTCCTAGGGCTGCAAATGTCGTCTTTTAGAACTCAAAGTTTTATTCTCTCTCTCTCTCTCTCTCTCTCTCTCTCTGTATGCATATATATATATATATATATATATATATATATATATATATATATATATGTGTGTGTGTGTGTGTGTGTGTGTGTGTATGTATGTATGTATGTATGGGTATTATATAGCTAGTTTACAAAAGCTTTCCTCGTCCACAAGGTTGCCATTTTAAAAAAATACCCCCAAAATTCATTTGTTTCAGGAGCCCAGATTTCCTCACTTCTTAAGTAAATGGACTTGTTGGCAAAAATGTGTTGATAATGTGTGTTATTTCGATTGATAACTTTTATTCTAAGCTGAAATGTACTTTTTAGGGTAACTGTATTGTGTCTTTAATTCTTCCCGACATAGCCCTTATAATAGTTTTTTCTATTCCTCAGTCCTTTTCTTGTAGCATTTCTGTAAACAGTTCCACTGTGGCTAGCTCATTCTGACTGTAACTGGACCGAGATTAGTTACGACCTATAATAGCATTCTCTAACGCTGACGCCAACTAGTCTAGTCTATACAGTAAAATGGCGTTAATCCCGTCATCTAAAGATCGTGACAGACTGTCCTTTTGAACGTTATATTCAAAAACCTGTTCTCCCAATGTAAATAGACTAATATTAACTCGTTAAATTACAATGGATAATTTGTAGATCGTAAAGTTTGTCTGGGAAATTGTTTGTTTTATTGAATGTGGAAATTTACACGTAATCTATTAAAGTTACACAGATTTTCTGCTCGTAATCTACCGGGTGTTGCAAAAGTCTGGAGCAATAGGTAATGTATCAAAGAAACAGGGTTTAGTGTAGAATGAAATTCAATCAACTGTACATCAATGATATTGATGACTAACTTATTATTGTATACTTTATTTTATAGAAAGTTTTCGAATTGACGTCCATTTACCTCTAAATACTTTTGTATTTGGCTCACAAAAAAACCTTTGCACATTTGTCAGTAGACTAATATTCGATCTTATGGTGATCTCTTCGGTAAAGCTCATGTATTGCTCTAGGACTGTTAGTGTAGGCCATCGATTTAAGGTGTCCCTTAGCCTTTGTCAACTTATCTGACACGATATAACAATATGAAAATTAAATAAAAAAATTTATCAGATCTACTAGCCATCGTAAATGATATATTTTGACGATATTCCTTGTATATACGTTCATTTAATTACAACGTTTCTACCACGTACCTTTGTCCTTCGTTGAATCATTTCCTAAAACGCATGCTCTTATTGGACGGGATACGTTACACATATATATATATATATATATATATATATATATATATATGTATGTATGGAATTCTGAGTTGCTTCCTTTCCATCGGGTGACCTATTTACTTTTCCTGGTGTCCTTTTTGATGAGAGGTTCCAAGATGCTTCCCATCCCTACACGTGGATCTAAACTTCTACATTTCCTTATATGTCAACGAAAACAGCATAACATTTGACTACGAAGATTTAATATCATTCATGAAAACACCATCATCTAATGTTGATGCTAAAAACAGTTATTCTCAACATATTCGACCAAACCTGTGGATTCAAAATATATTTGACAAGTGGAGTTTGGAACCTCTTTTTTGATACTTCTCAGTGAAAGAAATGAGTGCCATTGGATTGGTCACATTCTAAGCCAGATGTTTCCAAATAGTGTGCTGCAACTTTCTCCAAAGAGTGTTGCGTGATGTTTTGGATACGTTAACTTATATTTCAAGCCTCAAAAGTATCCTGTATGGGTATTATGTCAGTCCCACTTCTGCAAGTATAATGGTTTTATCACTTTATTTTCAGAGATCCTAATCTTTTTAGCGACTGTTGAATAGAAAAAAGAATGACGAATACGAATATCATACGCTGATATGAAAGTTTTGTTCATTGACTCTTGAAGTATTTTTGTCTTATTCATATCATATTTACAAACATAGAATTATAATACAACCTTTCTTTACGACTCCAAAGTTTATTGCGGCGAGGGAGCAGGATATTGATAAAACCTTAAAGCGTGTCTCCCGTATGCATTCATGTTATAATGGAGTATAGAGTTGCTGTGCCACAAAAGTCAAATATATTTTTAATTGTTTTTTGTTTTTTTGTTCTTTGGAGTGTCGTCATACAATAAAGCTTAAAAACCACCTTTCTGCATAGAAGGCAATGGAAGGTTTTTCAGCTCGAATCTGGAAGAAAACAAGATTCAAAGTTTCGGTTGTCTCTGTCAAGGTTCTATATATCACAGGTTTGAAATGGATTCATGCCTTCCTCAAGGGCAATGCCTGGAAATGAGTGCAGGTCTCGGTCGAATTTCGAAATCTTCCGTTTTCATTTTCCGTACTGCGTTGGCCAGCTGCATTTACAAAACTAAAAGTAAATATTTTTTTATGGCAACCCTTCGCCAAAGAAAACAAATGAAGAAGGTGCGCCAAGAAGGTCGAGTGAAATAAACTGAGACCAAAAATAAAATTTACTAAAAATAATTGGAATCCAAATGTTTTCCCTTTGGGATTAATCGGGTGGAGGGTGTTGTTGGGGGTGGAACAGATCGATCATCATTGGGATTCATTGGAAAGCATGCTGCAGTGTTCACCAATGCTTTGACTATAAATGTCGTACTTACAGCACTGAGATCGATTGGCTTTTGCTATTCGATTATCTAGATTTGATTCTCTAATGGAAAAAAACGACCTATATTCCGATCACAGCATATCAATAGACTCGAACCGATTCCTTCCATTACTACAACAAAAGAGTGTTTCAAGCTTTACCCCTCACTCATATTTATATATTACTTATCTCTCGCGAAGATATTCACGGATATATTTGAATTTCTATGAGTATTTTTTTCTTGTCTGTTCATTGCTTTTTTTAGGAACGAAATAACTGAACTAGTTTTAGAAGAAAAGATAATTTTTCAAATAGAAGGTAGTAGATATTTTTATCCGCACAATTTTCATCTTCAAGTGGAAGAGTCCATTGTTACAAATGAAGACACATTTAAAATCATACTGTTCAATAAATACTCAGATAATATCAAACAGATTCCGAGATTTTTTAATAAAATTCCTAATTTAACGTCGGTCAACGAAGTTAGAAGAGGTATATGCATTATCTCATGTTTCTTCACATAATATCATCAAAAGTTTTCAATGAATCTCAGAGTCATGATGTGGAAAATGGACCATGAGCTAATAAAATACTTGATTAAATTTTGGAATAGATCCAGGTATCTTATTCGATTGAGAGATATTTTGATATATTAAGAAAATAGACCGAACAATAGAAAGACAAATCCCAGTTATCTTTCTGCTTCGTAGCTATATATGAGCTGATTTTCATTCAGCTTTCAGTTGCTGTGTTGCATTGGTAGAGTTTTGTACTCTCTTGGCGTTTTGTAGTTATTTCCTCGTTGAATGGACGATTATTAACCAGAAAATAGTTGATTTCCAAAATTCTATCTTTTCGTCAAAATCTGTACGAATTATTTACTGTAGCGTTTCCCAACAGGTTCATTGTGAAATGTTCCAGCTTTATACAATTCTCGACTTTCAAAGACTAGACACCTTTCGGAAGCCGGAATAAATTGCCCTATAACTGTCAAATCTTTTATTTTGGATGACAAGCTCAAAATGACCGAAGAGATGAGAGCCAGTCAGGCTAGTATCGAAGATACCCGAAGTGCCTAAGCTCCGTTACAGTGATTAATTAGGCATGAAGTCTGGCATTGTCATAGGACTCAACTGGTCACCCCACCGCCATCCTACGAATCATGATATGTCATCTCATATTAAACGAGGTCTTAAATTTATAAATACCTATTCCAGCTTAACCTTTATGCATTTGATTGTGTGTGCAAAATCCTTTTCACAATGTTGCAGATCATTGCAAAATCATTTGTAGCAGCAGCAGCTATTATAAGCCAACGGCTGCCCCAAGACCTTTCCCGTCTCTTTACATGATTTCTACGATTTTACTGACCTATACGATGTCTTCTTACCGGGAGACTTTTCTATTTCATTTCCCTATGTATATTCATTCAATATATCTATATCTCTCTCTCTCTCTGTGAATATATATATATATATATATATATATATATATATATATATATGTATATATGTGTGTGTGTGTGTGTGTGCATGTGTGTGTGTGTGGCTGGGATGGGGGTGCATGTATGTGTATGCATTTTTGTCTTCATTATCACCTAGAGTGTAATAAGTTTGTAACAGTATTCATGCTAACCCACTCAAAATCGAAAAGTGTCTGCTTACAAGGGCGTAATTGCCATCATCTTCTCGAATCCATCAAGGCAGAGATACAAGATGTGAGGTGGGGAGAACAAATACAGACGTCGAATTGTTTGGGAAGAAAATTGGAGGTAGAGACAAATTGATCCATCTCTTCATCCGTGACCCCCGGTTTGCTTGCAAAGGTTATTAATAACATTTTGAATTTCTAACCATCATAAAACGAGATTTTTTATTGATCCATAACGGCAGGGCGGAAGTGACGTTTATTCAATCGATTAAGGTGTCCATATCAATTGAAAGAGAAAGCCGGTGGCCAAATGGTCAGTAGCACAAAAATTGAATCTATGAAAGTCTGTGTTATTTTGAACTAATGACCTTGGAGGAGGCATGGATCCATTTCTTCTTTCTTACCCTTCTCCATCTATTGATGAAATAGTGCAGAGTAAAGGGTTTGAAACCACTTCAGGTACTTGTTGCCTTTAAGTCTATCTGACTTATCGAAAACAAGGACCGAGATATGTGCAGCCCACGCAGGGAAGCTGAGGCCATAGCCAGAATAAGGACAATAACTATTTATCAAAACATGGCTGATTTGCACCATTCGACTGAAAAGATAAAAATTTATACATCTCAGAAGTGCGGGAGAAATGAATCCACTCAGGCAGATAAACCGGATAACATTGAGAAAGGAAGTGAGAATGGACGAACAGGTAACGACACTGAGAACAAGATCGAGTTCAAATTCCGGCATTTGATATTTCATTCACATCAATGTTCATGGGAAAGGCAGGTATCCGTTGCCAATATGTACCGAGTCGGGGTGGCCAGATGAGGCCCATATCCCCTACCACTTCTCCTTAATTTAGGAAGGAAGAACCACCTATAATGCTTTGATGGGTCAAGCAAACGGGAAGCGGATATTAGATTGCCCAAGTAAAGTAAAAAAAAAATAGTTTTGCGGAAGGTGAACCAAGTGAGGCAACTGTCCCCCTCTAGTATAAATGGAAGAAAATATACATTATTTTCAAATAATATGAATAAGATATGAGACACAAGCATTTTGCCTACATTCAGGTGGATTAAATCAGATTACATTGAGAGAGATCTAAAAATTATTTGGACACTGCATTTTTTATCAAAAAACCTCTTGAAAATTGACAGCTGCTCAAAAATGAATTAAAGTTTTTGATTCGCAATTAACGACTTCACTCATTTTTATACGTATGAGACGGAAGGGTGTTAAAGCAATTTTTTATGTCAAATAAGATTTTTTCCTTTAATCGAATTTAACCTGAGTCGATAATTATGATTATCTTACAATGAATACAGTGGAAAACAAGTGAAACCGATTGGATCATTTTCAAAATAGCCTTTTCTCATTCTATAAATGATTACGCTAATAATCTCTATTTCTGTTGTTTCTACCACAAAAAGTTGGGAATTCCAGAGAAATGATTCTTTAACAGATTTGGACGGATTGAATCTGATCACATTGAGGGGAAATTTAAAAACGATTTGGATTAAAGGATATTATGAAAATTAGTAGTACCTGAAAAATGGAATTGATACCAAGTTTTCAATGTTTAAGTCTTTAATTAGATTCAATTTATATGATTGAGGCGGAGTGGGCTTCAATGGATCTAAATTATAATGACCTGACGTCTGCTTGTTAGTTTGTTACTATAACGCAGCACACCGGTGCACACCGTAGCAAAATCTTTATTAGCTAAATAACGTTAAAATGCTTCGCCTTGAAGAATAAATCAATTTTCAGTCCAATTTGCAACTTAATAATTATAGTGTGAGATCTCATCCCAATAATAATGATCCGATTTGTGTACGTTTATTTGTGCATCGGTTACAAAATCTGGAATAAAATCATATCAACATTCGAAAGCGGAAAAGAAATTAAACGATCACTAAATGCAGCATAAAATAATAATACCTGTGAAATAAAGATGATCATTTCGTAGAAAAAAAAAGATTTCCGTATATCTTTATGCAAAAGTCTCTTTTCGAAAAAAGGTATCATTATTTTATGGGCATCATCATTTATGCAAAAAAATTTATCTTTTCATTTGCTTTCCTTTGCCTATTTCATTTTTTCACATTAGAACATTTTATTACGTGAAATATTGTTTTCTTAATTATAAGCATGTACGCTCAAAATTCATTTAACAAGAAAACGTCAAAGGCAAAAGTACGAAGATTATATCTCTTTTGTTATCTCGTTGATGATTCTGCTGCATATCGAGTATATATATATATATATTGAGATATCACAAAATCTATCGACAATATATATATATATGTGTGTGTGTGTGTGTGTGTGTGTGTGTGTGTGTGTGTGTGTGTGTCAGTGTGTGTGTGTTACCAAGCAATCAGCCTCTTGTCTGAGCAAAATCAATTTTATATTGTTAACGTATTTCAAGATTCGCAGAGCACCGAACACTGGTATCATTTTTAAAATTTTTCCATGAATCATTACCAACTATCTGCTATATTGTTTCGATCATGAAATGTTGTTAAGCTTACTTAGTATCAATCTGTAATTTGAGGTAGTGCCTATATCCTTAGAGATTCGGATGAATATCCCCGTTTTTGTTGTTTTACATCGGATAATGTGTACTCCGACATTCTTGTATGTCAATTGAAGAACAGAGAAAGTATACCGTCCAACTCCTGATGCCACCCTGATTTCTCCAAGTGCCTGACATTTGAAGTAATATTCGAGGGACCTCGAATCCAAACCATCATTTATTTCATTGGTTAAGTACGTTACCAAATATCACAGGTACATGAACAAAGTCGGAAGTTACCAATAACCAATTGTTGCGATTACACCGAGATAAGAGAAAAATCGGTGTATTATAAAGATCATTAATCATCCCCCAAAATCTGACAGAAAGTGTCAAAAACTAATTCTATCCACGAAAACGTACAGGGCTGTTTTTTGTTTCCTTTTGACTAACTCCAGTGCAAGTTGGCATTAACTACATTTGTATCTTGAAACATTGACAACGAGAGTAATCTTCACTTAATTTAGGAGGTAATTCCTTCACTGTTCGTCTTTCGTGACACATTAAACCTAACTTTTGTATCAAATTAGCATTCCCCTACCATGAATTGAAACCAAGACCATTTGATTGGCAGGCGTACTGAACTTAACTGTCTTTTATACTTATCAATTCATCTATGTATTATGTATCCAATACATAAGGTGAAATAATCATCTTCAGCGAAATAGGATTTGAGTTAGATCCTGCAGCAACCAGGCTTTTCTTCCTTTAGTTTTGCGGAAGTTTTCCTTATCTCGTAATTCTGACAAATATGATATGTTTGTTTATAGCAGTGGTTATCAGACTTTATTGTTTGACGGTGCACAAAATCTTTGACTTACTCGGCACACCACCTCTCAATCGACACGTTCTATGAATGAAAAACGTATTCATCGTCCCATTTTCCTTTCATCTATCTCTTTAAAGGTTGAGATATCACAAAATCTATCGACAAAACCACCTGGTAAAGCAGTACAGATATAATATCCGTATTGGACCCATTCAAGACACGAAATACGTGTTCGTATTTGGAAACAAATATGCTGCATACTTGAGGATAGTTGTGGCAGACTATTGTACTACGGCAGAAAGTTTGAGAAAAACTGGCTTAGAGAATTTAGAATAGTTTGGAAGGGGTTATAAAATAGCTTGAATGATTTTAGGTTGAACCTGAAGACATCGGTTGCGTAAAAGAATTGTACAATACACATCATCACCGATCACAGAGAAACAGTGATCGATCCATTCTTTTCATTTGTTTTGAGTTAACGTAAATCGATAGAATCAACAATGGAATGATGATCAACGGTTGAAGGGCTGAATAAAGGTTTCGTGACAATTGTGTATCGAGGAAAATAGAAATATTGCTTAATGATTTTTTGGACCTTTTTCCAAGTCTTTCTTCTGGTGATTATTTCTCCTTAAACCTCAAGGCCTCGATGTTTAGGGGATCATTATGTTTTAGTTATTTATTTTCCCAACATTTCAGCCGTGCACTCGTAGGCAAAGAGAATAATAAGATGTAATAACTACACATTAACATGTACATTAGGAGATACGTACGCTACAACGGATCTACTTTCGACATTCCATAGCAAAATAGACAACCGAGAGTACAAAACCAAATCATTGAACAAAAAACCCATCAAAGATTAAACCGCAAACAATGATCAAAATATACCACCTGATGAAGTTGAAATTGAAACAAAAAGCTTGAAATAACTTTGCTGTCGTCTTAGGAGGTTTTTTTTTTTTGTTTATCAGATTGGAGCTTCAAAAATGACCGGCAGAAGTTTTTCAAGAGCTGGCTGATATCAGAATTCATGAAGCGAAATTCGCAAGGAGTTGTAAAAACTGACACCTCATAAAATTGATCGTTTAATAATCAATACTAGTGGCGGGGCTAATGTTACCATTGATGCATCAAATTTCTTGGGGTCGCTCTATTTTCGTATTTTTTAAATCATTTCCAAAATGATTAAAATGGAAAAAACATAAATTTAACATAAATGTATCCATGAATTAATGATCTTTATTGTAATATTATCATCATCAGTCTTTCAACGACTGTCGTTGGACATAGACCTTCCCCAGGATTTGCTACACTTCTCTATCTCGGGCGTCGTGGAGCCAGTACTTCCTGAATTTGTCTAGCTCGTCCCTCCATCTAATACTCTCCTGGCCCCGGTTGTGCATGTGATCTCATGGGATCCATGTCGTGAGTCGTGATGTCCATTGGTTGTCCACCATTCTTGTACCATGGCCAGCCCACTGCCATTTGAGTTTTTAATGGATTCTATGATGTCTTTGACTCGGGGATGTACTGTGCTGTCTTGTGTTCTTTCCATGTGAGGCCCAGCATAATTCTTTCATGTACACCTTGCATTCTTCTCAGTTTACAGATCTGTCTCTTGCTTAGGTCCCATGTTTTAGCTCTATAAGTGACTATTGGGAGGATGCATTGGTTATACACCCTTCTCTTTAGGATTAATGGGATCTTATTATTTTTGAAGGTTGAGCTAGCTCTGCCAAAGGCTTGCCATCCTAGTGTGATTCTTCGCTTGATTTCTTCTTCTTTTGAGGGTCTCATGGAAATTCGTTGCCCTAGGTAGATGTGGTGATCTACTTTCTCCAGTTCTGTGTCCTCGATTTTGATCTTAGTGTTTTTATCTCCGATGTGGTTGTTGCACATGATCTTTGTCTTGCTGAAGTTCGTGTGTAGGCTGACTTTATTGCTCTCTTCATTTAGTTCATCCATCATTATTTGGTGGTCGTGTAGGTTCTCTGCGAAAAGGGCAATGTCGTCTGCAAATCTGAGGTTGCTCAGATACTCACCATCTATTCTAATCCCTTTACCTTCCCAGTCTTGTCTTCTGAATATCATCTCGAGGCAGGCTGTGAAGAGTTTAGCTGAGCTGGTATCACCCTTTCTGACTCTTTTCTGTGTTTCAGCACTTCGACATATACTGGATCTACACCTTGTTGAGTGATGGCCTCCATGACTTTTGGGATTTCTGCTATCGAACACTTTTTTGAAGTCGATAAATGCTACGGCGAGTGGTACATTATAATCTGCTGCTTTTTCGTTCAGCTGATTTATCGGATGCAAGTGGTCCATGGTCGAGTAGCTTCTTCTAGAGCCAGCTTGCTCTCCTGGTTGGTTTTCACCCAGTGTTTTTGTGATTTGGTTCGTGATGATCTTTGTGAAAAGTTTGTATATGCAGTTGAGTAAGCTTATAAGTCTGTAGTAGTTGAGGTTTTTGGATTTCTTTTTTTGTATAAAAGCATTATGATAGCAGTATTCCAGTCATCTGGAACTATACTGTGTTTTAGACAGGGTCTGTTCCTTTCTTCGTCTCTTTGATGGCTTGTTTCACCTCCCACGGGGTTACTTCTGGGAAGTCTTCGAGATGATAATTCACGTCCTGTGTATCCTGTCCATTGTTTTGTAGTCTTTGTTTGAATGAATAAAGTTTCTGGTAAAATTCTTTGGCACGTTCGACAACCCTGTCTAGTTCACCAGAAATTAGATGCCATTCCCTTATAAGATGGAGTAAAGTTTGCTTGAGGTCAACAATTGTTGGATTCCTCTTTGTACTGAATACTAAAATGGACGTTGGATCCAAAAAGCATGTAACAATATTACTTTTCTAATTTTTGTGGTTTGAATAGGGGTTTAAAATGTTACAAGTCAGTATATATATATATATATATATATATATATATATATATATATATATATATATATATATGTATATATATATATATATATAAAGATATGTATATGTGTGTGTGTTTGTGTGTGTGTGTGTGTGAGTGTGTGTTTATGTACAGTATCATCTAAAAATAAGTACACCCGTACCAGTTTCTTTTATGAAAAGTTGTTTTTTTTTAAAACCAAACATGCCAAGATTTTATTTCATGAAAAATTGTAGGAGGGTATTTATTTATGAATGACAATATATATATATATATATATATATATATATATATATATATATATATATGTGCGTGTGTGTGTGTGTGTGTGTTATGAATACTTGAATCTTTGCAGCTCATCAAAATATGTCAAAACAATAATGACAAGGATATTTATCAGAATAATTGATGGAATAATAATGATACTCCATCTCTGAATAGAACATTTTTATCGTTCAGCCAATGAGAGAATATACAAGAATGTTCCTTGCTAGAAGGCCTTGTAGATGGTCATTAGTCAAAATTTGATATTTATCGAATTACAAAACCTAGACACATCTAATCACCCACACAGCAGATTACTGTATCGTCCATATTGACTGTAATACCTTCTTCATTTTATTTCTTTTACAGTTCAAGAAGCATTTGCATAAGAATGTACTTCAGTATTTTATCAACTGTTTTGAACAAATGACTTTAATGAGAAAAGACGTCTCATTAGTAAAAAGAATGCATAATCGGATCCCATATCATCTGCTCAAATATATGAGTGGCCACGCATAATAATTGACCAACGCACCATTTTAAAAAAATTGATATTTTCGTTATTTTAGAGATATTTGGAAAATTACATTTATGCATTAATCTATTGTGGAGGTGTCAGGTAGCGGCATGGAAGACAGAATCGACCAAGTGAGTCTGAACATTAGCTAAAGTTGCTTCAATTCAATTATCCATAATATTGTTGTAAAAGACATGAATAACACTCTTGCACATTGCCCTATAGCCAGACGTGTTAAAAAATTCTTTGTGCACTAGCATGACACGATGAATCAAAAAAGTAGGTGAGCGAAGTAGCAAGTGGGCATAACTAAGAGTAAAGTAGTGAAACGGGGTTACAACAGTTATTATATCTTGATGGGGGAAAGCATATTGATTATTGGTTATAGCTCTATTTCACATCCAGTGCATCTGCTATTATAGATCACACACCCACATAAGTATATGTAAATACATACAGTTCCATATTTTAGAAAAAAGACCATTAAAGGTAAATAATAATGATTCAATAAAACAGAGCTAATACACACACACACACATACATGCATATATATATATATGTATATATATATATATATATATATATATATATATATATATATATATATATATATATATACTGCAGATAGGGAAATCAACAAACATAATCATAACTTGCTATATCATTTCATTAAACGAATATATTCACAAGAATATATAAATAACGAAATAAAAAGGCCACCACAATACCCAGAAGAAAAACTGGCATAATCCCTATCAAAAACAAACCTGATCACATACCATCCATAACCACCTCCCACAACATACTCCTACCTCTACCACATATAATTAATTACATTTGAAATAGAATTCAAAAAAATTTTCCAATAATTATGTGTCATTGCCTAATGCAGACCCCAAAATATCAAAAATATGATTGGCAGTATCACCATGATAAATAAGCTCTCACATAATACTATCCCAAAACCGTCAAGTTCTACCAGCCCTTCAACAATAGAAATGGTCTATATTGCAACCGCTTTAAGCACAATAAGATTGTCACTAACCCTACCATTAACAAGACTTTCTACATCAACCATAATTCAAATTGCAGAACCGAAAATGTCATCTACCTCCTAGAATATGCTGAACGCAAACTGCAATATATAAATTAATTGGAATGGCAATTCAACATCAGACGATGACGATAGGTACAGATTCAATGCACCCAACATCCCAACCCTAATAAAGTAACACTGCTGTGCCCCAGGCCTCAATTTCGGTACAGATGCTAAATTTTCATTAAAAAAATACAAAATGCAAGCCCGACAAGACTAAAATTCTGGAACTACATGAGGATACGTGGATTGATAAACCTAAAACTCTCTTCTGATGGACTCAATAGTAATCTTGACAACCCTAACTACACCACGATATACCCCATAATATTTTCATTCCTAGTTACTCTATGCTTACCAACCCAATATCTTTATACCGTCAGATAATTCTATACTTCCACCCCAGCCCATGAATATGCACGATAACAACACACCATAATATGCATATACTCATATTCTCCACAATAGCCCCAACTATAAAATCTGGACTCAGCAAATATATAGTTAATGATACAAACTTATCATACTTTATCCATGCCTAACTCTTCTTCCATGTATGGGTAATTGGGAAGGTCACACAGTCAACTACACCGCTATAAATTGATACCTATGTGCGGTCTATCTTACCCGTATTAATCAGAGCTATCTGACATTTCCGAATATCCACATGTCCATTAGTGTTACAGAATATGCATTTCCAAGCTGATAATCGATCGTGAATAACAAGGACCCCTTATAACTTATATCCCACATCACCTTTATTATTACTAGGGGTAATCTCGACCCATGATCCACCATCAGAATACGCCTAAACAACTTCTAATCCTTCACCCCTATTATTACAAAACCCCAGCCTTATACACGGACACATTTTCAATACAGTTATAGTTCCACTCCACGATTGATATTCATCTAGTAATACTGACAAGGAATCTTTCGTTCTTTGTAATGATGTTACACTTTATAAATACTCATATCCCAACCCACACATCGTCTACATCTTATATTTATATTTACCCACACTCACGCCAATGTACTTTCTAAAAGTATATAATTCTTGCCCAAACAAAAGTCCATGGAATACAATAAACAGGCTTTGTATCACCCAATATATTTCCCTGCTTGGTATAACATTGCATAATGCTATCTTCCTAGATGTATCTTATGTATGTATGTGGAGTGGTGTTAGGTTGAGTGTATGTATTTGTATTTATGTATATATGCTTATGTGGGTATATATATGCATGTGCGTATGTATGGTCAGGTGGATGTATTTGTAAGGTTATGCATATATGCGCCTATGGGTTATTTAGTGTATAAACATATATATGCAAGAGCTCCATGTTATCCTTACCAAGTACCAACATAGTTTAGCACTGGAGCATGGCTTACATTCCCAGCAACCATGACTACCGATTCCCGTTAATACCCACTCCGTTGACTAAAATGACCCATAAAACCCCCATAACCACTGACACTACTTTCATCAGAAGATCCAGCCGCAGTACGGTATATTCCTTATGCACAAAATAGTTTTAATACTTATCCGACTCACCACTATGGATTTTTTTAAGGAAGCCTAACCTTTTAACCACTAAAAGTTACACACATGCTACTGAAGATGAGAACCCTTACTGAAACATGTATAACGTACTGATTAATTAATTTGTCAATAAACTAATTTGTCAATTGATTATTTAACTAATAGAGTCTACTTTTACTCATAGCTTAGTTTCATTCCTAATAGTTCATGTGTGTGTGTGTGTTTGTGTGTGGATAGATATATAAATAGATAGATAGACGGACTATTTAATGGGAATGAACAGTTTTGTGGTCTGACACTGGGCCTTTGAATCTTTTTGATCGCACCCCAGTTCAATTTTATGCAATAAACTCAAAACCCATTTACCTGTAATATGAACAAACGCACAATACTTGCAACCTCTTCATTCATAACCAGAAGGCTTCTATCATTTTTATGAGTAATAGTTTACCGAATGAATGATCGATGATAACAGCAATGCCGAGAATATTAGATATCTTTATATTTCAAAGCTAAATCATTTCATTGTCAACAATATCTGTCTTACTAACTCTTCATTTATCAATTTATTTCTTGTGAACTTGTAACTCAGGCAACAGAATCTAGCGACCCAGAAGTGAGAAAACCCAGATCAAATAACATGGAGCACCTCCCTATTCTGGGGGCATGTCAGGTCTTATCTTGAAGGGTTATTTCTAGCTAGGTGGTTAGTAAGAAGGAGCAGTGTTTAATATTCACCGCATGTATAAGATTTAACAACATCTGGTTTGTTCCAATGAAAAACTACAAGAGTTTATATCGACAGACCCAAACCATTTCGACAATTACGGAATGCACTAGAAAGAAATTGTAGCACAATTACAACATGTACATTAGTTGTTCATTAGAGCATTTTTCTTGATTATGAAAGTGTTTTAAAAAATAACTGTTATTAACGTAATGTTATGTGCATGACTGTTTTTCGAGGATACAATAAATAGATAGATATAAAGGAATCAATAAAACTGAGATATATATTAGTAATATGGGTAAGTAGCAGGGCAAGGCTATTTAGCCTTGGTTGACAAGTGGTCTAGGGAATAGAAAATTCGGAATTCAAACTGGAAGAGACCGACGTCTTGTCCAGCGTCCAAAATGACGGATAAAGAATGTATTCCCGAAATATAAGGTTAACATAGCTCCAGCAGCTCTTGCAAGCTGATAGTGTATTATGATAAATTGATAAAATTGGACAGAATAGTAATGATAATAAACAATTCAATTGTCATCTCCACCTTTTGTCACGTACAAATGAAAGATCGAGTTAACGCAACCACAAAAATATCCCAATCAAGGTGCAGCGGAAAGATTTTTTTTCTTGAGGAAAGTGTCGAAGCGAAACTACGTCATAGTCTTATCAACGAGTCGTACGCAGAAATTGCGCGTGGAATGATTAAATCTCTACTGTAGGAAAATTTCGTGTCGATACGAAGTAGTTGTAGTCAGCTCTAATCATTTCCAGATATTTCGCTCCTTTGCAATTGGCAGATCTTTTGTCCTATTCGTCTGTCCTCGAGAATCCTTTAGCGTTCTTTGAACAATGTCTGTTGGAATCGTTTGAGGTTACATTCTTCATTGTGTCACGTGTTTTTCAAGATTTCTAGGTTGGTGTTCATCTTCTCCGTTGTCTGTTTGAGTTTATCTTTGTTACGGCCTATACAAGGATACGCCCATTAAAACAGAGGGTCATTGAAACTCATACTTGAAAACTGCTAATGTGTAATCACTATAAACATCTTTAGGTTCAGGGATACATCAATCAAAATGGATATAGATACAGATGAAACTAGACTGATGTCAAATGTATATATAGAGAGAGAGAGAAAGAGAAGAGTAAGGATTTACATTTTTTTCTTATTTCGTGACGTTTATTCTTTCATCATTCTCAGTTCCTGTGTATAGAAAAAAACACGGGAGGAAAAGAATGCAGACACACCCACTCACACATAAACAAATTCACGCACACAAAATGGATGGATTCTTTCAGGGAAAAAATATTCTATTCCTGCTTCTATCTGTATCATAAGTGTACAGCAGTCCTAGAAAACCAGTAAATCTTCATAATTCTTGTAAAACAAAACAAAACAGAAATAAAAATCGTTTTCATAAGATATTCCGTCTCCATTAAGACCAGCCACTCTATCATCGCTATAATAATTTCGGTTATTTATTCTCTATTCTCTATCAAGTTAGCAAAGATGAATTTATCTTCAGCACAGAGAAAAACAAGCCTCCATGCTCAACATCAGGGAATATTTGATTTGCTTTTAGTCGTATAACATACTGATTACCGTATATATGAGTATGTAAACCTGAATTATGATACTTGATTTATCAGAGGTTTCCACCAGACTTCTATCCGTGTGCATGTTTGTCCAATAGTTTTTCAAATGCATATTCCCCACACACAAAAAAACAAACATATATATGTATATATTTAGAAAATAGTAATTATAAATGCGTCGTACTATTTGCAACTCCATTCAAAATTCAACCCTGTTATTGCATGGAGCATATGTCATATGGCCTGGACCGTGTAAATGGAATAAACAATTTTAAAAAATGGACTGCTGCAGGAACCGAACCAGCTACCAATATGGCAGCTGCTTGAATGTTGCGATGCACTCACCATTGAGCTAAGCTGCTACCGCGAATGCAATGGCCTGTATTACTGTTTTCACTTTAAATTCTCACCTTGTTTATTCTTGGTCCATTTCTTTCCTCCAACACGACAGTTATTCATTAAGAAATGGATATATAGTATCCGAAATATCATTTCAAATAAGATTTTCTATATAATATAACGCAATTCATGATCATTTTTCCAGATCATATATATTCATTCCTAGTACATAACTGTCGCGCTGAAAGAAACAAATAGACCAAGAATAAACGAGATAAGAATTTGGAGTGAAAACAGTTATTCGGGCCTTGGCATCAGAGTAGGCTGTTGGGCTCAATGGTAAGAGCAACGCAACGTTGAAGCGGCTACTCTATCGGTTGTAGATTTCATTCCTACTGTAGTACCTTTTAATTGTTTATCTTATCTAAAATGTCTTGGCCTAGTGATACATTAAGCGTGTAACGACTGGAGATCGTAATATAACGCTATATATATATATTTATTTATTTAGCTTCTTAAATTCCCCGTCCAAATGAAATAAAATGGGCTTCAAAAATTTGTAAATGAGTGAATGAGACTCTTAGTTTGTAATATGCTATTTGTTTTTTGTGTCGTTTTTAATCTGTATTCATATCACAACATTCTAACCAACTTAAAGTCAATTATTCCACACCAGTATGTAACCCAGCAGCATTGCTGGAGATTACAACTTCTTCATTATCAACGACCTCTAAACACAGAGGATAAACATTAAAAACCACACCATATACGCAAAACAACCCTGGTATATGAATACAAGAGAAACACAGAGAAAAACAGCTGTCCGTTGATGACAGGGACTGCGTTATGCCGATCAGTTTCAACCAAAATTATATATATATATATATATATATATATATATATATATATATATATATATATATATATATATATATATATATATATATATATATATATATATATATATATATATATATATATATATATATATATATATATATATATATATATATATAATTGAGACGTATGTGAATCATTCTGGTTTGATCAGACTGAGAGGCAGGGACGGAAGGAAACGTTGGATAACGTCAGATTGTTCGGAATGGGCGTCTCCCACGGGTTATTTTTGTGGACAAGTGTCAGTGCGACTCTATAGATATAAATAAATTATTACGAACTCAGTAACCAAGACAAAATATCAACTCTTGTAGACTGGTCAGAAATTGGATTGCTTGGAATAATCCATTTATTTATTCAAATTGATTTACGAGTTCCCCCACCGTCCAACCCACTGGAACTCTTCATTCCGACCCAGTCGGATTCGTCCACACGTTACAGCCTAATCGCGTTGGACTAACTGTTTCTCGTAGGATCACCGAAGATAAGCAACGTCTTGCCTGATCAGTACTTTGATGGGCGACTGTGAAGACATCCCAGGTCCCATAAGCAGACGGGGATCATGTAGGGAGCCACATGTGGACATCTCATCGATCCTCCTCAGGGCGAAACCAATCTGTACACTACGATCAATGCAAGTCAAAGGATAGAACCCCCTGATTGGCCTGGCTGCGAACGACAGGATGAATCTGTTTAGCACACACACACTCACACACATGCACGTGCACACACGAACACACACACACAAAGACACACACACACATACACGTGAACGAACAGAAGCAGAAGCAAAAGCATAAAAGGTGCCACTGCAGTATGCAATGGAGGTGAAGATGACCAAGCGATTAACTGCTAAGAAAATGGAGTCAACGAGCTGTGTTCAAACTATGGCTTAGACAAACTGTGTTCACTTCGAACTAATGCCTTTAAGGAAAGGCATAAACCCTTATCTTCTCGGCTATTGATGAAAAAGCAAAGTGGAGAAGTCCTAACCTATGCCTTGAACCATGAAAGGATGACAACGAACAGAATAGAAGACGTTTTTCCGAAAGGTAGGATTAACTGGACTCTTTCAATGGTATCAGGTGCCCGGATATTGACAACAGGTCCTCTAACTCCTGCAAGATACGCGATGGAGGTTCTGCTGAGTGAACTCAAGTGCTCTATGGGACTGAGATCGGAGGAATTTCATGGCCAGGGCAACACCATGTATTCTTCTCCGCGTTCCTTAACAACTCGTGATCACTCTCACTGGAGATCAAGTGACAAACAAATCTCTACAATATTCCAGCATTCTCTTTAATATTCCTGCAATTTTAGATACTACTATTTCTTGCATTGTTCCATTCTTCTTCAGATTTCTATTTCTTCCAGACCTTTTTCAATGATTCGTTTCTAAGGGTTCATTAGCTATTGCAAATAACACTACTTTTTATTTTTTTTCCGTGTGTTGGGTACTTTTACTTTATTCTTGAAAAAAATTGTAATTTTTCGCAGAGAGGTAGGGACTTGTGATCGTCAGTCTGTTTTTATTGTTTTTGATTTTGTTATAATCCGCTACAGCACATTTAGGGTTGGGGCTTCAGTTTTAATTCAAATTAGTTCGTTCCGTAGTCCGTCAACGATAGCTGAAGAGTTCAATTTTACACTGCTCTTTCCTCATAGAGAAGAGATTGATTCATGTCTTTTCCAAAGGCATTAGTATCTAAGCCAGCGTCCGAACTCTGCTCGCCAAAGCCATTTTTCTTGCTGTTAACCACCACTTCTTTCTTATTCATAATACAGGTAATTCGAAATAATTTATTTTCCCGTTGTTGCATCGAGCTAACCAAACGATTGAAGGAAATTGACCAGTGACGTCATGGCGTCTACTCCTTCTAGCAGTGTGAAAGGATGCTGAGCAATTGATTGGATAGGCCGGACATTCACACGCCTTGACAAACTTTGACTAAATACTTCCAATCAGTTTACTTTTGCTTCCTTTGAGAGTCGAAACTACAATGAAATGAGTTTTCATCAACTCAGATGCAAACTAGAAAATACTCAGAAAGGGCATATCTCTGTCAACGCCAAAGAAACTATAAAAATCAGTACATGTATAGCTATGATGTAACTGCAGATAGATATTCCATATTTCTGACTATTTTTCTCAGTATATGAAAATATATCCCTCAATTAAAAGAAGATTGCTTGATTCTCGACAAAATCCAATCAATTCTCTCATTGCCTGTGATCCATTGCTCCACACAATGGCATTGTTATTGATTGAGAACTTTAGGATATATTGTGTTGACAAACAGACACGCCTGAGTGAATATACAAACCTCTCCCAATTTTTTTCTGGTAAGGTGATTAATTTGTTTTCTTTTCTGACTCAATTTATTTTCTACATCTTTTCATCTATTTCACTTGCTTTGTTTTCTTCCTTTCTACGTTTTTTTTGTAGCGGGGCATGGGTTCTTGCGAGTCATTCTTACCGGTGTTTCTGCTCATTTATCACATACTTTCCCCTTCCATTCATTTTGTTTGTTTGTTTCTCTTCTTATATTCCTGATTTGATTTTTTACTTCTTTTATTACACCTTTCTCCCTCCATACTGAACATTAATTGCACAGCAGAATCAGTGCTAAAATAAGTAAGCATGTCTCATCGACCATAGTTTCTGCAGTGAATCCAATCGTCACTAGATGCCTAAGAACTTGTTGCTCACTGCCGGTCTAATCTCAGCATAGTAAATAAAAAATGAATATAGTCAACGTTTGAAATTCTAATTCTCAAGACAGATAGACACTTCCAACTGACTTTATAGTCGAGTGCAATTATGTTTTGACCCAGAGAAAATTGCTACATAAGTTTCATCCATAGTTTCTGAAGTACCTGGTGTGCTCAATTTCATACTGAAAGTCTAGAACATTCTGACTGCAGGAAAGGTTTAATTTTCAAGATGGCGCCAAAGATAGCTGTCAAATCTTTAAAATGCCCCCACCATGAAGATTGATGCAAAAAGTTTCTCAACAGTAATATTTTGACGTCTTCATAGGGCTCAGTAACATACTAGAAGTCTACCACAGTCTGACCACTAGAATGATGTAATTTTCAAGATGGTGTTCCAGTCCTCAAAATTTCCATTATCCATCCTACAAAGTTTTTCAAACGATTTTTGTAGTATCAAGTCTGCTCATATACATCTCAAAATTGTATCACTTTATGACTCCAAGTTCTAAGGTGCAGTTTTCAAAATGGCATCCAAAATTACTAACAAATCCTTAAAGTGCACTGCAGCTGGATTAACGATATTGTAACGGAAGGCTATCAACACGTTTCCCTGTTACTTACGGTACCTTGTCTATCCAATCGGTTTCCCAAAGTACTGACCAGGCTCGACGTTGTTCACCTTAGTCATCGGACGGAAAACCAAGTCTCCAACGCGATTTGGCCGCAACAAATTATTGAATAACAAGAACGCAATGAACTTTCGTTATAAACAAACTCCTACTTCTACCTGTGTTTTTGTTGGGTTTTTTCCCCTTACATGAAAGCCTACATAAGAATGCGACAGCTTTCAAGCTCTTCTGTGCAGCACGTGAGTTTCCGTTAGAAACTGACCTTAGCGAGCGGCTTATTCTTTTTTCCGGTGAGTAGCTTATTTAGAGTATCATAACAATAATGAATAGGAATCGACTTTTTGGGGAAAATGAAGGAAACTTCCTATCCAACGAGTGAACTAGCAACGGAGAACTCAGCAATGATTGTCGACGGTTGTGTGTTGTTTCAATCCAACATCTCTTCAGTCAAGACAAGCAATTTTCTTTTAGGGTAGGGGCATTGTATCCTGTTCCTAGTTTGTTTGGGGGTTTTTGTGCATTCTCATTCTTACCATCGACAATAAACATATCTAATAAGGTATACACATCTACAAATAAGCATATATCTATAAATCTTGATATATCTATAAATCTTGATAATGGTTATCAACTAAGCTATGTTCAGTCTGATACAAGGCCAAGTAAAGTGAAAATAGGAGGGGGAAGACTATGGAGCGCCTAATGTACCCATGTACAATCAAATCAAACGACTTTGTGGAGAGTGTGGATTGAGCATGCAATGCTTGTAATGACAACAACCTTTTAAGGGAAAAATGTTTGATGCTGTTAGTTTTCTCGGGCAGCTCAACTATTTTATTGCAACAGCGTTAGGTTCTTTCTCAGGTCACTTCACATGGGAAGTTTCAGTTTCCTTTCTATGTGACAACTTAGTGATCTTTGCAAGGTCCAAGTCCGGTCGAGACCAGGACTTTACAGTAACACGTTTGTGTGACACAGGATGCAAGTTCACCGAAATTAAGTCTCCACAATAACCATACAGCTTAAAGTATACTCAATTATACTTTGAATGCGCTAGGAAGTCTGTCCTCATAGCTGTAATCGAACCCGGGACCTTCTGTGCGTGAGGCAGACGTGTTAAGCATTACACTATCTGAGCGGACTAATATACACCCTGCCTGCATATTAATGCTGATCTTCCTCATCCATCTTCCATGACGACATAATGAGTAGTCAGGCTTTTCAAATATCCTTTTGATTCAATAGTTTCTTGATTCTCTTCATTCGTTTTTCTCTTTCTTTCTTTACTAAATCGATACCAAAAACATGGAAACGTAGGCACCTGTGCACGAAATATATTGATGCAACAACAACACTCAGAGGATGTCCAAAAACTGCACATCAATGCAGATTGTTTTTTCCTTTTTTTTTTTTTTAACTTTTGTTTCAATTTTCTATTTGTTTTTATTCATCTCTTCATTTTGGCAGTAGATTGCAAGTGATAACTTTCTTTTGGATTTCGATCATATATTACATGCAAACACAGGAATACACACATAGATATGGAGACACATCAATACATAGTCCAGAACAGAAATGACACATATTCATCTCTCTCTCTATATATATATATATAGAGAGAGAGACAGACAGACAAACAGACAGACAGACAGAGACAGAGAGATAGAGAGAGATACGATCGGATATAAATTATCTGACATTACGATGATAGTGAGAGACAATGTGGAAACCAAGTTTTCAAAGTAAGCCTCTATACTTTGAACATGCTTTGCTTTCGACAAGCATCCTCAAACAGAATGAAATGGAAGTACAAAAGAGTGAAATTAGATACAGAGAGGCTGTGGAGGTGACGATGCATGGTCTGAAGACTAATGGATATGATCTTATCCGTGAAGAGACGTCTATGTCTAAGGCCCTGATTGGTATCAGCAGGAAGATGATGTGATTATAAAGTGTTGATATATTGTCAACGCATGGTGCTGAAAGGATATGTCAGTGTATTTATGTGTGTATGTGAGTGTATGAGTGCTGTTGTGTGTGTATAACTATATACAATAATTGATGTATGCGTATTTTAGTGTGTGCCTGTGTCTACAGTGATTGGCATATCAGTAAAACCTATTGTTTGTGATTGTGTTTGAGTGTATTAATGAATATGTTAATGAATTATATTTGTGTTTCTGTTGTCGTATGGTCCTCACCTGCAGCTGATTATATGGACATGGGTATGCGTGTATATAAGTGCCGTTGGGTGTCGTATAAGTAGGTACGATAATATATGTGTATTTTAAATGTCAGGTGCGTATGTGTGAGTGTATGTATATTGTGATGGGTGTATTGGTATAGCTTGTTTGTTCGTGTTTGTATTGCAGTATTGCATGTATTATTGAAATGTAATATTTCAGTGTGTATTTCGTGATATTAATGGGGATGAAATTACCTGTTTCCATAGGATGTTGATTAGCCCTGCTTGTAGTATTACCTTGTATTTTGGCTATACGTTTTATTAGATGCTGTGATATATTACAGAAGCTTCAGCGCATTCGATGCATTTGCGTGCCACCTTATTGTGTATATATCTGATCATTTTGGCTTCTTTGAGATCAAAATTATAGTCTATTTCATTCTGATGTCAAATCGAGGAATATCAGCGATCACTTATTATTAGTGCTTTATATATCGGTCTTAATATATATATTTTTTTTAATGCTCTTTATGTATATTTTGAGACAGCCCTTACAAAGTATTTCGTATATATCCTCAACGGGGTCGTACAGTCTTTTGTATTCCTAATTATGTCTCATTGAGCTTTGGACGTATTGGTTACGACCTGTAAACCTAGGTGTTTCTGATACTCTCCGACCTACGTTGCTGGTGAGCTTGTCTAGAAGAATGATGCATCTTTTTCTATGATTCTTTTCTCGGTTAATATTATCCGTTCTAGTGTGGTGGTCTTGGGTTTTGTGGATCCTATATGCTTTTATTCTAGCGTTGCGTATAAACAGATAACGGTAGTGGAGGGTTGTAAAGGTGTGCTCTAAGTAATTTTCTCTTTACTTCCAGAACAGAGGGTCCACACGTCTCAGATAGAAGCCTATAATTATACATGATTTTATTTTAGTACTATAGTGTGAATAGAAGATGAAATGGTTGTTCAAGTTTGTAAACTTACAGCGTATGCTCAGTGATAGGTTTTAGGTCTATATTAATTCAAAGGGTATGGATGACATAAGCATTTTCTTCTATTATATAAAAAAACGGAGTTATGTGTTTTTGAGATCCGTATTTACTTGAAAAACAGAAACAAGCAAAACACGTATGAAATCAATTTGGAAATAAACAGTGCAAAATATTCTCTAGAATTTTAGAAATCTTCAAAAACTTTCGGTATTTATTTGTTTATTATTGACTTTATTTATGAAAAGGTCACTTTGTTTATGTTTGTACATATAAATCTCTACTGTTTTTCATTTCATGACATCGCAAAATTATTTGACAGAACCAAACGGTGTTTATATCATGGAAGATATATTCCTGAAATAATTCAAATCAACATAATTTTTTTAATGAAATTTTTCTGATGAAGGTTAAATCAATGCTCCGGATCTAAAATATTTGGAACTACAATATGAACCATAGTACTGCTCTGTTTAGTCAATGTTCCCGTCTTTATCAAGTGTATTATAGATTTACGGCATGTAAAAGGCTTTTTTGCTGACTGCCTACCATGATTATTTATGCACCTCACATACACACACGCACACACACACTTATACGGATGCACGTACGCACGCACACGGATAGTGTAAGGATTTGATAAGAGATCTGACATATGATATTAGAGAGAGAGACAATGTGGGAACCAGGTTTTAAAGTAAGTCTTTATTCTCATGGCATGTTTTTCGTTAGAAAAGCCTTCTCAAACGGAATAAAATGAAGATAAAAGTGTGCAGATTTGGATAGAGAGGGGGTATGGAGGAAATGACAACAAAACCGTCTGCGTCTCTTTTCTATTTTCTACGACGGCAATCCGATTCACTGTAGCAAACAGTATTTAATCGAGGAAGAACAGAATTGTCTTTTCCTTGGCTTTCTTCTCTGGCTTGTTGCATTCTCCACGGCTCATCGTCGACTGCCACCATTCTGTGTACTTTGTACTGGATTTGCCCCGTAGAATTTTGCCTAAGATGAAAATAACAGCCATTCAACTGAATCATACATTAACCAACGACAACGACGAAGATATTTACAATGAGTTACGAATTTATTTATGAATAAACTGGAAATATGAAACTTTTATGATTTTTTATTAGGTTAAGTAGTGTCTACCTTGTGTGTCTCTGATACATACATATCTATTAGGTTTCTATGACTCAATTTTACTTGTTATGACCTATACATCGGATATTGCTATGGGTTTTATTATTTAGATTATGTTTTTAGACTTATTTTAATCAGGTTTAAGGAGACAATGGCGTCAGATATTGCTATTTGGGTTTCTTTTTTATACCGATTTTTTTTAAAAATTCCTTCAATTTTGGATATTATTAACCATGCGCTATAATCACAACTTTGGAACGACAGAATCAACACAAGTTACTCTATTCATTCAAATCGTTTTAGTTCAACACAAAATAAATTTTCAAAAGATTTGAGACCTGGACAACACCGGGTACCTCTACTAATATATATTTATATATATATATATATATATATGATTGTAACCAAAGATCCATTCACTTGGGAGAGAGAGGGAGATTTATATACTAGCAGGGAATCCTGGTATTGCCTGGGGAAATAACTGGACATCTGACGTATAATTTGTTTTTGATAAATGTTTTCCTCCACATTGCAACCATATGGCGAACCAAAGAATGTTTGTGGGTATAGGGTGTAATAACTGGTGGATTGGGCGATCGAATTTTGGCGCGGGGTTGCGCACTTATGCACAGTTTCAAGTATGTTCATAATTATATATTTCTTCCTACGCAACAAAACAAATGGAAAAAAGCTTATTTACAGAAAATGATTATTCATTATTTATGTTTACTAAATGTTGTAGATTCATACCTACTATAAGCAGAAAACTGAATGAGATTTTTCTTTCCGAAGAAATTTTTGGTTCTTTCGATTGATAAAATATCTGTTACGTTTTGTGAGTGTCAGTTTTTTAAAAATCAAAGTTACAATGACAGGAATGGGGGGCAATTCACGGTCCAATTATGATGCTGACCCAGATTATCATTTTACGATAGTTGTACAAAAGTGCAGCTTTGGTTTTCATTCAGGTTACTAACGATGAATAATAAATTTTTGAGGAATTTTTCATTTTTAATCATGCTCGGATAATTTTTCGTGTTTTCGAAAAATGATTTCAGACAGTCGTACGATGGATGAAAAATGGGTTTCCAGTTAAGTATTATAGCTACATAGTCTGAAGAACTCCCAGAAAGGGATGTTATGACACTTCTCCCTAGGTTACAGAAGTGTTATAGATTGAAAGGGCAAAAAATCCTTCAGGAAACAGATTTTTTATACATTTTTTTGCTTTTACCGGTAACATCAATCATAAACGAAAAAATGAATAAAAAATTCAAGATGAAAGTAAATAATTATGAAAAATTCATGATAAGGTTTACAGCAAGGCTTCTTAAACCTTTTTTATTCGTGAGTGATGAGACAAATATTTTCTAGATCCCTTACTAGGTGATTCACACGATACACTTGGTCTTTAGTCACAAAATAGAAAATAGAAACAAATTACCCATACGTAGAGACACGGCAAAAATTGCAAAATAGAATTTGTGATGTTTAGTGTTCATTATGGAAAAATAACATTTAAAAGAAAATTACTAAAATGTAAGAGAAACAAAATTTGTATCCATAAAATTAATGAATAGCATTCAGTCATTTCGCAAAAATCACCAATAGGAGTAAATACTTGTTTTGATACAATAACAAAAAACAGTATACGCATAATTATTCCTAATATTTCTGCAAATCCCAATAGTGTTTACGCAATCTCCAGGGTCTCACAATCCCTAATTTGAGAAGCGCTGGTTTACAATACCGCATCTCATGAAGATAAACAGACCGATATTTTCTATACATTATTAATAGCAGCTGCTGGTCCTGCTAATGTAAGCTGATTCTTTTCCTTTTCTCCCTTTTTTTACCACTGATGATCTGCTCGCTGATAAACAGATGCTCCCACTACCCAGCTAAAAACTCATCCATGCAAATAGGATGAAGACTGGCTCTTATCAGCAGTGATAGCATTTTTCCGTATGTATAAAATCCTTAGCAATGGAAATGACACCAAGATCAACGAACTCCACAGCGAAGTAATAAACTCTACAATAGAAGCTGCCACTACGTTTAAACCAGGAAATACACAGACCATAAGCAAAATGTCGGACGAAACCAGGAAACTCATTGGAAAGTACAGAAACCTCAAATCACCAACAATAACATCAAAAAATAGAGGAGGCCGAATTAAACAAAACAATCAAAAAGAAACTGAGAAAGAACGTGTACGACAGCAATCATCGAAACCATTCTCGGAGAGCAGCGAGGTTCTCAGTATACGACAGAAACAAATAACTAGCATACTCGAGGAAAACAGAGACATAACAGCAGAAATAGAATTTTCAAATGTGCCCAAGATTTCTACCAAGAACTCTACCCTTCAAGAGATGGGCAACTAAGCAACGACCAGGATACGCAAGACGCTTTCAATCAGTTCGAGAACTTCCCACAATTTACGCTATGGGAGGTAAAACAAGCCATCAAACAAACGAAAAAACAAAAAGCCCCTGGACCAGATAACATCACCATCGATCTACTCAAAAAGGCTGGTGACCGTTATCCAAAAAACTAGCTAATCTGTTCACCTAGTGTCTAAAACAGAGTAGAGACCCGAAAGACAGGAGCATGATAATGATAATACTTCTACATAAAAAAGGAAACCCGGAAGACCTCAACAATACACGCCTATAAGCCTACGCAACTGCATCTATAAACTGTTCACGAAATTCATCACCAATTGGATCACTAAAATACGAGATGGAAACCAACCACGGGAACTGGCTGGCCTAAAAAAAGGCTATTCGACCATGAACCATTTCCATTCAAAAAAATCAGCTGAAAGAGAAAGCAGCAGAATACAAAATCCTACTTGCTGTAGCATTTATAGACTTCAAGGAAGCAAATGCTGTAGAAATTTCCATGGTCATGAAGGCCATCACCTTACAAGGTGTTGGTCCTGCATACGTCAAAGTAATGCAACATGCATACAATCACAGCAATTCATTTATCAGGCTGCATAAAGACTCTGAAGCCTTCCGACTCCAAAAAGGAGTAAGACAAGGTGATACCAGCTCACCCATACTCTTTACATCCTACCTTGAGATGGTCTTCCAAAACCCTAGACTGGGAGAATAGAAGAATCAAAATAGACAGCAAATATCTGAGCAACTTCAGATTTGCAGACGACATCGTCCTTTTTGCAGAGAGCCTACACGATCTCCAACGGTAGATGAACTAAACAGAAAGAACAAAAAGTCGGCCAACACATTAACTTCAGTAAAACAAAAGTCATGTGCAACAATCACATCATGAATAAATGTCAAAATCGAAGTAGACCACTACATCTACCTAGGGCAACGAATCTCTATGACACCCACAAAAAAGAAGAAATCAAGCAGAGAATCCCCCAAGGATGGCAAGCCTTCTGCAGAGCAAGCTCAACCTTTAAAAACAGAAAAATCTCAACGATCCTAAAAAGAAGAGTATACAACCAATGCATCCTCCCGATAGTCACTTATGGGGCTGAAATATGGAACTTAACCAAAGGACAGACTCGCTAACTGAGAAGCATGCATCGTGTGCATGAGAGAATCATACTCAATCTTGCATTGAGGGATCACAAGACAGTACAATATATCAGGAAGAAAATGGGGGTCAGAGACATCATAGAATCCTTTTAAAAAACTTAAATGGCAATGTGCAGGTCATATTGCGAGAATGGTAGACAACCGATGGACATCACGACTCACAACATGGATCCCCACAGATCACATGCGAACTGAGGCAGATAAAATATAAGATGGAGAGATGAACTCGACAAATTCAGAAAATACTGGCTCCTCGACGCCCATGGCAACGGTGCGTGGTGGATCCTAAGGAAGGTCAATGTCCAACGACGGACGTTAAAAGACATGCTGCTGCTGCTGCTGATGATGATGATGATGACGATGATGATTGAGCAGAAGGGTTTTTTGTGTTTTTTTGAACGATGTTTCTTAGATTATTTGTCTAATTCAGATGATCTGAGCAGATTAATTTTTCTCAAAAATTAAAGTTCTGAAGGAACGAAGGTCAGATTCAGTACTTAAAAAGAAATTATGTTTTTAATCCTGTAATGGACCGATACTTTCCATCCATCAAACGAAAGTACTGCTTGGAGTATTTGGTTATTTCAGTTAATTCTTTCCAGTTACTTACTCTTTTGTTTAGAATATATTAGACGATCCCCCTTTTTGTGAACGCAACAATTTTAACCACCGCTGAAATTGACTACAGATGCAAGAAAGGGGAAAACTATTGCTTTATTAGATAATATTCAAAGCAATAACAATATAATTCCCTTATTAACTCCTGATTTCCTTTCGTGAACTTTCTGCACACTCGCATACTCAATGTCTTGAATATCAAGTATGTGCCCTTTGCTGCAACAGTAGTCAGATTTCGACTATGGTTGAAATCTTTGCTCTCACTAGAGGAACGATTACCAAATATCATTTAAGACTGAAAGAATATTTTTGTCATCAATATTATTGGAATCTTGAACCTAAGCTTCAACTCTGAAACATTTTAATAACAGTCACAGGGAAGGTTGTGTGGCCTACGTTGACCTTTGAGGGGATGCATGGGCGTCTGTGCAGGTCTATGTAGGTCTGCCCAGTAGTCTGCGCAAACCTGCCGGATGGTGCAACTCCGATACCAAGATTTGATCGCACAACCTGTCAGTTAATACACTCAACATAGTTTTTTTTTGGCTTGCACCATCACCATCTGCATAATTGTGTTGTGTAAGAAGACATATATTAAAGATTATGTTTAATTTCTGTGTTGTAAAATGTGCAGTTATTTCTTCAGCAGGCCATGTCAGGTTTCGTGCTGCACACTGACAGCAAAGATTTATTTAAAAGTACTCACAAGGTATCTCGTAGTTGATGAGGATAAACATACCTCAAATTTGACATTAAACTTAACCTGGTGGCTGTTTAGCTCAATGTTAGAAGGATTGCTATGTTGAAACAGCTAACCCATCGTTTGCAGATTCGTTCCTGCGGCAGCCTCGTTTTCTCTAATTGTTTATTCTAACTATGTTGTCTAGGCTGAGGGTTACATTAACCCTGTAACGACGGGAGATCATTTAAAATGAATATTTGTGATATAATGCAATTTATAATTATATATATATATATATATATATATATATATATATATATATATATATATATATACATATATATATACATATATATATATATATATATATACTTGGTGTCTAAGCTTATTCAGAAAAAAATGTTTAGCAAATGGTCATCATAGGCCTTGGTAAAGGTATCAAGTTTCAGTGGATGCCCTATTATTTTGAACATTTTAATTTCCTATCTCCTCACCAAAATTATCACCAACCGAATCTCGAAAACGGTAGACGGCAACCAACCACGGGAACGAGTTAACTTTAGAAGAAGCTACTCAACCACAACTAATGATAGATGGACTAAATGAAAAGAGCAAGAAAGTCAACCCACGCATTAACTTCAACAAAACGAAGATCATATGCAACAACCACGTTGGAGATAAAAATACTAAGATCAAAATTGAGGACACAGAACTGGAAAGAGCAGATCATCATATCTACCTAGGACAACAAATCTCCATGAGACCCTCAGAAGAAGAAATCAAGCAAAGAATTACACTAGAATGGTAAGCCTTTGGCAGAGCAAGTTCAACCTTCAGAAATAAGAAGATCCCATTAATCCTGAAAAAAAGGGTGTATAACCAATGCATCCTCCCAATAATCGCTTACGGAGCTGAAACATGGAACCTAACCAAGAGACTGATCCGCAAACTAAGAACTATGCATCGTGCACACGAAAGAATTATGCTGGGGCTCCAAGACAGCATAGTACATCGTTGAAAACATAAGATTCAGAGACATCATAGAAACTCAAATGGCAGTGGACTGGCCATGTTGCAAGAATGGCGGACAAACGATGGACATCACGACTCACAACATGGATCCCCCGTGATCACATGTTCAACCGAGGCCGGCAGATGATTAGATGGAGGGATGAGCTAGACAAATTCAGAAAATACTGGCTCCGCGATACCCATGACAGAGAAGTGTGGCATATCCTGGGGAAGGTCTATGTCCAAAGAAGGACGTTAAAAGACTGATGATAATGATGATGATGATAATGATGATTATGACTCAACCACCGACGATAAATCAACTGAGAACACAGTAGAATAGAAAATGCTACGTGCAGTAGCATTTATAGACTTCGGGAAGGCCTTCGAGTCAGTGGAAATTCCCGAGGTCATTGATGCTATCACTCTACAAAGTGTAGACACCGTATGTGGCAGTGTTTTGTAACATATATACCACCACAGCAGTTCTTTAATCAGACTACACGAAGATTCAGGGCCCTTCCAACTCCAAAAAGGATTAAGACAAGGTGTATCAGCTCACACAATCTCTTCAAAGCCTGCCGTGGGATTATCTTCAGAAACCTAGACTTGGAAAACGAAGAAACAGAATAGACAGTGGATATCCAAATAACGTCAGATTTGCAGACGATATTGTCCTTTTTGCATAGAACCTCCTGGACTTTGTACTGAACAAAGAAAGCATGAACTTCTGCAAAACACAGGTCATGTACAACAGACATGTTGGAAATAAACACACAACAATCAAAGTCAAAAAGACAAATCAGGAGAAAGTAGACCACTACATCTACCAAGGTCAACAAATCTCCATAGGATCATCATCAGGAGAAACCAAGCCCGATAGTCACCTATTGACCTGAAACATGGAACCTAACCAAGAAAATGACCCTCAAACTTGAAACCATACGACGTGTATGAGAGAATCATTTTCAACCTAACATGGAGAGATCAGAAAACAACACTGTATATTAGGGAAAAAATAGTCCTAAACATCATAGAATCCATAGAGAAATTCAAATGGTGATTGGTTGGTCCAGTTACAAGAATGGCAGATAACCGATAGACATAGCAACTCACAACATGCATCACCAGAGATCAAATGCACAACCGAGACCGGCTGAATTTCAGCTGGCGAGACAAACAGGACAAGTTCAGAGAGTATTTGCTCTACAACACCCATGATAGAACCTAGCAAAACCGTTTGATACAGGAGGCAAAACATAATGCGTGACCTTGTGCTTTCCTGACATTAACTAACCATTGGATTAGACGCATAGACATCGGATCCAATGAAGTTCCATGCCCATAATCCCTGAAGCATTCTGGTCGATAAAGTGAGATACATATCGACCAAACTTTATTGGATGACAAATAGAAACAATCCTACAACAGAGCAGCTTTAACGGGAATTAGTTATGCCAATATAAAACGGCCAAAATAAAAATAAAAAATTGTTCCAAAAGATAAAGGGACTTCTTTTTAGCCTTCCACTTCTTACATCCCGCTCCTTTTATATCTGTTAATGTCTATTTGTGCATTTCTCTCGATGTGAATCTGTTTAGATCTATCCATCTATCTATCCATTTATTCTTGTCCTTATCTATCTAGCTAGCTATCTCGCTGGTAAGCTAGGAAATTAGCTACCTTTGTTACGAATTATCTATCCGTCTGTTTATATATATAGTTCTGTTTCTATCTATCTATCTATCTATCAATTTCAATCAGTTCATATCTAGCTTGCTGGCTAGCAAATTAGCTATATTCTTTCATACCTATCTGCCTATCTATCTTCATATCTATCTCATTCTGTTTTTATCTATGAATCCATCTAATTCTGTTCATGTTTACTTATCTATCTTATTCTGTTCATATATCAGTCTGTCTTCGTATTTTTGCATCATCTAGCTCTATCTATCTATGTATTTATCTATTAGGTGTGTACATAAAAAATCGACAACCAATAATGAACGCTTTCATGAATATAGCGGTTGTGGTTATGGTCAGAAAGTTAATCAAATTCTTGATAAATTGTATAATAAAGTTTAGAAAGCATTAGACGTGTATACTTGGATGACAATTTAAGTATTCAAAATGTATTCCTTCTGCTGCAAATCGTAGCCCTCATCGTCCAGAAATTAAATTGCTAAAATGTAATAACTATGTCCTGTAATTATGCAACAATTCACTTCGATAGTAATCTGTGATTATACAAATGTATTGGAATTCATGGCGTACGCGTTATCTTTAAAGTGTCTCCGTAAGGAGAAATTAAGTGGCATTAAATCTTGGGGCTGCAGGGGGTATTAAGCACTGGATACCATGGCATAATCTGTCTTCAATGTTTCCGAATGAGAAAACAATCATGGTATGTTGAATCTGGTGAATGCTATGGGCATTCAAAAATGCCCCCTCCCATCACCAACCCTCCCACAAGCACGTCAACCCCTGACCAACCCTTGTGAAAAAGTGGAAATACGGCCGGCTAGACTTCGTAAAGCATATTATTTTGCTTATTGTTAATTTATGATTGATGAAATAGCCGCCATTTCTGACGACGGGGGTAGAAGTCTCTCATGTTGAACAGTTTACATATTGGAATTTTTTTTATCCCAGGAATGTCTGCGTTTCTCGTCATCTCACGTTTAAAAATATCTTGAAATGTTTCTTTAAAAGACGAATGACCAATCACCTTGTAGACATTTTTTCAAAAAATATCAATCACTCGAAAAAAATAAAAATAAAATCCTGGAAAAATAAACTCGATTTTGAAAATAAAATCAGTCCTAATCAAATTAGACACATTGCAGTCAAAGGAAGGAACAAGAAAAAACTGATTAGCTTGAAATTGAGATGGTAATCATTATCGATTACAGAAACACTGAAGTATAAAGACAAAAATAACTTGTAGCCAGTTCAAATATTTATTACAGTGAGTGCAAAAGGTTAGTTCTAACATACTTATCTCAAAAGGTTCATTTTAACAAACTTATACCTCAAAATTGAAGGATTTTTTTTAACCGAAGATCAAGAAATACAAAAATTTAAAAGAATTTAAACAAGTCTGATTCATCATTATCATCAGTCTTTCAACGTCTGTCGTCAGATATACACCTTCCCCAGGTTGCACCAAATCTCTTTATTGTGGGCGTTTGAATTTGTCTTGCTCATCTTCTCATTAGTACTCTGCCGGCCTCGGTTGCGTATGAGATCTCTGGGGATCAATGTCATGAGTCGTGATGTCCACCGGCTGTCTGCCATTCTTGCAACGTTGCCAGTCCATTTCCATTTGAGTTCTTTCAATGGATTCTCTGGTGTCTATCGTGCTGTTTGTGGTCTCTCTCTTTCATGTGCATGTTGTATGGTTTTCGATTTGCAGATCAGTCTCTTGGTAAGGTTCCATGTTTCAGCTCCATAAGTGACTATTAAGAGGATTCATTGGTTATACACCCTTCTTTTTATGATTAATGGGATCTTCTTATTTTTGGAAGGTTGAGCTGGTTCTGCCAAAGGCTTGCCATCCTATGTGATTATTCGCTTGATTTGAGATTTGCTGTCCAAAGTATAGGTAAAGGTCTACTTTCTCCAGTACTGTGTCTTCGATTTCGATCCTAGTGTTCTTATTTCCGACGTGATTGTTGCATACAATCTCTGTCTTGCTGTCTGTCTTCATACGTAGGCTAACTTTCTTTCTCTCTTTATTAAGTCCATTTAGTATTAGTTGGAGATGGTGTAGGTTCTCTGCGAAAATCTCGCTTGCAAAATACTCGATCTACGCCTTGAACATGATGGATTTCTACTGAGTCAAAGGCTTTTTTGAAGTTGAGTGGCATCTTATATTGTGATGCTTTTTTTCGACTGTTTTATCGAATGGGGGTGTTGTTTTGGGTCTTTATTTCATCGAGTGTTATTATGATTCGGTTGGTGATGATTTTTGTGAAAATTTTGTATATGCAGTTTAGTAGGCGTATAGGTCTATAGTTGTTGAGATCTTCTGGGTTTCTTTTTTTATGTAAATGCATTATGATTGCAGAGTTCCAATCATCTGGGATTTCACATTGTTTTTGGCACATATTGAATAGGATGGCCAGTTTCCTAGTGATATTACCTGATTTTCTGTGTAGGTCGATGCTGATGTTGTCTAGACTTGGGGCCTTTTTTTTCGATTGTTTGATGGCTTGTTTCACCTCCCATAGGGTTACTTCTGGGAGACCCTTTTGATTGCCCGCGTCCAGCATATCCTGTTCATAGTTTTGTAGTCCTTGTTTGAATGGATAAAGTTTTTGGTAAAATTCTTTGGTACGTTCGACAATCCTGTCTCTGTCTGTTGTTAGGTCACCGCTTCCCTCGAGTATGCTGGTCATTTGCTTCCGTCTTGAATTGAGGCTTTTGTTTATAGCTTTCCGAGAGTTGATTAGATGACTCCGGTCTTGTATATTCTTCTGTCTTTTCTCCGTTTCTTCTTGATTATTTCATTTAGCTTGGTCTCTTTGATGTCCTCTCTTGTTGTCGGTGGCTTGAAGTTTCTGCGTCTTTTCCATGAGTTTCCTGGTTTCATCTGACATTTTATTGATGGTTTGTATGTTCGTTGGTTCAAATATAGTGGCGACCTCTATCAAAAATGCTGTCATTTTGTTGTCGAGTTTGCTGATGTTGATGCAGTCTTGTTAAGTAAGAATTTTTAATTAGTTCACTCTCAAATAATTGAGTGTACTCTTTTGGCGTGTTTGGTGGTGGCGGTTTGGGGTGGAACATTTTTCTACGTTCTTTGTTGGTATTTGCTTGCATTCTGTGGTTTCTTCCTACATTGACTTGATTTAGGACCCGGATGTCTTTGACGGTATCACTTTTGTCCGTTACGGTGTAGTCTATTTAGTTCCTGTTTGGCAATAACATTCATTCTGTTTTGCTATCAGATGGCATTAGAAGCAATTAGAAATTTTCGATCCAAATTCTGTCAATTTTGGAATTATATGACTTTTTGCTCTCTCTCTCTCTCTCTCTCTCTCTCTATATATATATATATATATATATATATATATATATACATTTGTGTGTGTATGTGTGTGTGTGCGCGCGCGTGTGTGTGAGTGAGTGCGTGAGTGAATTGGTTTGGCAATAACGTTCTTTCTGTTTTGTTATCAGATGGCATTCGAAGCGATTAGAAATTTTGGATCTATATTCTGTCAATTTTGAAAGTGTATAACTTTTTGCTCTCTTTCTCTCTTTTCCTCTTTCTCTATATCGGCTTAGAAAGATAACATTCATTCAGCTGCTTTCACAAACTCCCTCAAATACATCACTTCTAGATTATATTCTGAAGTCATAGTCATGTTCATCTTTTTGTTTATCCATTTTAATATTAAAGGAATGATCAATTTAGACAAGGAAATAAAATATGCTGCTCATGGAGAATGTTCTGTAAATGATCAAAAGTTTTCATTAATTTTATGACTACTCTTACCTTCATCTTAATTTTTTGTTTATTTTATTGTAACTCCACTCGGCCTAATCAATCCTTTAAACTATCTCTCTGTACCGATCTCTTAATGCTAAAAGAAGAGAAACAGAATTGGGGCAACACATTTTCTCTATAAGACCTAGTATCTGATTAAACAAGACAAACCTAATGATTTGCATTGTGGTTGAGGTAATTGGATATTTCCATTAATAGTATTCGAGCTATGGTAAGAGTCTATATTTAAACTGCCGATTTTCAAGGTAGACAAGCCAATCTGCTTGGAAAATTGGCACTAGCCAATCTTGCTCTTTTTTCATCAACCTTTATATAAGACAAACAAAATATTGCTGAATAGCTTCACAGTTTTCAGCTGGAAGATGGAAGAAGCATATGTATTCACTCGTGTCTGATTGTTTTTTGTTTTGTTTTGTTTTGTTTTTTTGTCCATTCAACATATCGAGAGGTTCTCAATGAATTTCAATGAAATTTACTAAAAGATTAACTATGCAAAGAGGAAAATTGATTAAATTAAACCTGGGGCAGAGACCTGTTTTGTTTTTGGGTGATATTTCTTTACATATATTTAGGCAAGAGTCCTAATTCTAGAAATTCAAAATGTATAATTACCCCTACTGTTCACTCTAGCCATGTATAAACTGATTTTCATCCAGTTTTTAGCTATTGCATTGAGTTGTAAGAGGTGTTCACTCAGAGTACGATCTAGTTATTTCAAAGAAATATTATTCTCTCTCTATGGATTTGGCTAAAATCTCATCTGCCGTGTATATATCTGACCTGCCGTTTTTTGTTTTTGTTTTGTTTTGTTTTTTACTTGAGATGCTTCAGTTTTGTATCTGTCAACATAAAAATGTATTAAAAAGGTTGGTTATATATTCAAAAACTACTTTCCACCCATTTTTGAGACAAAGAGACGGTCGATAGGGAAAGGGTCACATGTCATTTGGGATTTTTCGGTTCCAGATTTTGTAAATCAATCTGGAAAATTCTTTGCTCTTCCTCAGGGGCATGGGTTGAAGTCTTTTTTGAAGTAACAGCTTTGAACATTTCTTTTGAAAAGTCTTTTTTTCTAAAAAAAAGTTACTGATCCAAACTCTTTCTCTCCTCAAAGAAAGATCGAACTTTTGCTTCAAGAATCGGAAAGTAAACAGGGAAAAACATAGTTTCGATTTTTTCTTGTGTGTTTTTTGTTTGATATCTTCTGTGTATTAAATGTTGTGAGTCACCAGTTTTGTGTTATCCGTCGTGTGTTATTTGCTGTGTGTAATTTGTTGTGTGTGGTATCTGTTGTGTGTCATTTGTTGTGTTTTATTCATTGTGTGTTAAATGCTGTGTCACCTGATTGTGTTATCTGTAGTGCATTATTTGTAGTGTGTTACTTGCTTTGTATTAATTAGTGTGCAATTTGTTGGGTGTTATCTGCGCCATCATTTGCTACTTATCTCGTACAAGGTCGTAGGAAAATACGAGAAACTATGGATAGCAACTGGAAGCAACATGGAGCGGAACAAAGATATAATTTATTACCAGTAAAATTGCTTTAACTTATGAAAGTTCTGATCAAACACCAACTCCATTCCAATCTTTTTAATTGATCACCACGTATTGCAGTATTGATCATGTTTTTTATTGGCAGAAGCAGGGATTTCCATGAGTTTTGTTGTTTCCCGTTGCCAAATCGTAAAGATATTTTAGCGTATGTAAAAAGCAATGAAGCTTTCTTGGCACAATGTAGGGAAGTTGTTTCCCATGAGCGACCGTAACGAGGTGCAGGGAGTACATTTGTACCTCCTGCCACACTACTACAACTCATTTGCATTAATTTTTCTGTAAATCAAATTTACTCCACAAATATAATTACTTTTGTCATCGAAATAATCTTAAATGAAGGTTTACCGTTTTTATCCAATCGTCATATTTTTCAAGCAGATGAGCATTTTATACGTGAAAGGATTAGCGAATTTTGGATTCTTTGGCCCTTATTTGACCATAAACCTTTTTTTCCAGTATAATTTGTACTTTTGGTGAATATGTCTGGTGATATTTTACAACCCGTCTAACAACAGAATTAAAATTCTGGAATTACTTCCCATTGTTGAAACTTCGTTTTTGAGTAACTGTCGATTCCTTTGGACTATTAGGAAGAAAATTTTTTAAAATGTTTTTTTTACAAAATGCATTATTCGTGTACCATAACCCATAGAAAATGTTGAGTGGATCATCCTAATGATAGTGCAATTAGAAATAAAGAGTGAACTTTTGTCAAATATATCCTTATGGGCCATTCCCCCTAGAAATATATCTGAGAAAAGTGATAGCGGCTGCCCATGGTGGTTCCGACATTGAAAATTAGAGAATTATTGGAAATCTTATTTGTATCAGCAGATAATAAAGTCAAATCCATTTTTTTTTCATTTATTATCCTTTTTCTTTGTATTTATCCGCCGTTTGTAACATCGAATGACCGATGATGTTAGGCTTTAAAATTCAATATCGGGACCACTTTTCTACACTATATAAAAATGGCTTTTGCTGTCCGTTATATTTTACTGAGACTAAAATGTTTTTGCGTTTTTATGCATCCGTAGAAGAGATCCAGAACATCATACACAACTGCAGCATATTTTCTGTGGCCGATTTAGTTTTAATCATAAATTATTTTGCAAAATCTGATTGAGTTTCAAACTAATAAAACTGATTTCCAAGTGTCTGAAAGAGTATCAAGAAGTAATTCCCTCAATTTAACTGGATTCGAGAGTTGGCCAGTCTCCATTTTTACGAAATTTCTCACGAATGCCAAGGCAAATAAAAATGCAATAATTTCAGTGTAAATTTTAAAATCCTTGAGTTTTTCTTGTCATCTTCTTTTCCAAAAGTTCACGTCTTCGTCCTTATTTTTGTCGCTCACTGTTCTTTTTGAAGCAGGTTTCATAATTACTTTATCATTTACGAGTTGATCCCTATGGAAGGAAAAAAGCACAATCAAATGATTTTTATTTTTGATTTACCTTCATCTTGATATTACTTCATTTAATGATAAAAATGAATAATAATTACTTTAATGCCACTACCAGTACAGAACAAAAGTCAAAGATATGGAACATATATTTGGATTACATGGTAGGTTTAAAAGGTAAGAAATGGTGTTCTGCTAGCTGTTACCTCTCACTACTTATGTGGCACAGAAGATGGGCGGAAATCATTCTTCATTCTGAAGTGAGTTTGAATCTCCTTGTCGACTTATTTTTCATTTTCAATCTGTGCTTTTTGCCTACTGTCGTAGATTCAGTTGAATTGTGTTAAAAACACTGAAATATTGAAATGAAGGTAACTACGAGTAGAAGAAATACAATGAGCCTTGAGGATATTTTCATCTCTCCAGTGGCTATATTTTGCAATTCACGTTTGACACTTTTGGATGAAGTTTGTAATGCTTAAAAAGTATCATCTTCGGTTCTTGTTTAAAAAAAAAGAGTATGTCATATGTGCCATCCCTAGGTTCCGGAGCCTCGTCCATAGTCACATAATCTTATGGACCATGTATCCAGAAACGTAAGGAAGGGTCCAATGCACTTCCTTTTCAAAACTGTCCATGTGTTAATCATTAACATCATATGTACTATTCAGTTTGGTATTTACTGTTCTATTCCTGGTAAATCTTCTTTACTTTGTTCACAATGACTAAATCCGGTCCAATGTGCTGCTTGTTCGCATTTCAAAATACTGAGGAACTCTATTCTCTTTCATTTTCCAAACCTACTCCTGGTTTGTTCATATACCATTGTTTTGATCTATTAAACAATACAGAAATCCTATTGGATAACCGTTCTTACTCAACCATGCATACTCATGTACTCTTTTGAACGATTTTGCTGCATTCGTGTATCAAATGATATATGGTTTTATTTTTATTTCGTTTCTTATTGATCAAGCTGTCTTCTCAAGCCATTTTCAACAATCACCATTTTCATATGGAATTACTCATCTTCAACAAGCAGTGAGCTTTGTCCTATTTGTTTATCTGTTTGTAACAACAGACTTTTCCACTGAAACGAGTCCGTTCACTTTTTGATAAAAACTCAAATAAAAAATAAAATTGATAAGACCTAAACATTCATTTCATTATACTTCGAAGTAGTGTACTAATAAGTCCTAAAGTGAGTTAGAGAATGTGGGGAAATCGCTCACACCTACAGGAATATGGGTGGATATTTGCATTATGACATCATATATATATATATATATATATATATATGTGTATATATATATATATATATATATATATATCAGCAGCAGCAGTCCATTGCTGATTGAAATTTTTCCTATCTCCTCCCATGACTCACAGTTTTCTATCTCATTCCTCGATCTTGTGTCTTGTCCTTTCCGACTGCATTTACTGTCCCATAGGTACCAATTAGTTGACTGTTTGCTCCCTCTGATATCTTCTTTTCTTGCTAAATACCCAGCCTATCTCCATTCTAAGCATATTGGTCAGGTACTTTTCGATGTGTTTCAGTTTATACTGAATGCTTTTCAACCAGTTATTACATGTCATTTTTTTTTCTTTATTTCAAGGTCTTTTTCTAAATCTTCACCCGACGAAAGTGAATGTATTCTTAAAACTCTTCTAAAATCTCACCCTCTATTCTTATGGTATTTTGGGAACTTCAGTTTTTTTCCATCAGAAATCATCTCATAGATGTATATATATCACAATTATATTCCCGAATTTTTCACCGTAATAATAATAATAATAATAATAATAATAATAATAATAATAATAATAATAATAATAATAATAATAATAATAATAATAATAATAATAATAATAATAATAATCGTCCAGTTACTGTATATGACGAATTGGTGAATTAGCCCCAAAAACATTGAATGAAGAATTTTGCGTTCCAATAGACGCATGTGTTTATTCACTTGGAAGGTGATAATCAATTGAAATTGAAGAGAGAATAAAATCATTCAGAAGAAAAAAAGTCATAAAAAGGAAAAACTTTTACCATAAAAAGAGATTGGAGAAAATTCGAGAAAAATGAATGAAAATCAAAATGGCTTCTCTAATCGGTGACAATGTCGTGTCAAAGAAGTTAGAGTGAAAGATATTTGTGATATATATATCTACTTCTATGAGATAATTTTTTATGAAAAAAAAACATGAAGTCCCCAAAATACCATCGCTTTGATTTTCCCTTTCTGCTTGAAAAGATTCCAACTGCAGAACGTTTCCAGATTGGCCATTTAAGGCTCGTGAGTAATCCATCGTTCTGACTTGACGCTTTCAATCTTCTTCCCAAATACTTCTCAAATTGAGTTTCTCAATCTGCTCCATTTTGAATACCTCGCTTCATATATATAAACTAGTTTATCTATGCTTTAAGAATGAAGGCATATATAGAATTGATATTTTCTCAGGTTATTACTATATCAACTGTGAAAATTGAATGAATCTAAATCATTTCAGAAGTCAACGAATGAAACTTTTATATCAGAATTCTGATATACGTACTCATCACCCATATTTCAATCACTTCGGTGCAAAAAATATATACAAAGTGATATAATGTATTATTATAGTAAATATTCCCCTTCAATTGAGCGGCTTTTCAGAAATATGTATTCACTGCTTTTAGAAATTATTCTGTGTACTTAGCTTACCATGAAAAGAAGTCATATTTTGGAAGTCAATACGCTAGAGAATTGATCGGCGAAACGAATATTGTGGACCATTGCGCTACAGTAGGATGAGCAACATTTATATTTACGGTTGTGGATCGCCTGCCAAGGGCAGTGAAATCCTTCATTTGTTGATTGTTCCAGAAAATGTGCAATTCAATGATTACCAGGATTGAACAATTGAGTGCTGCCAAATATAGGCGGATATGAAATACTAATTTACTGAGTCTTATGCTTTTCCTTTCGGTGCATTTAGACGAAACACTAATGAATTTGCACAGACCATGTATTTGGTAATATAAAATATTGAAATAAAAGATCCTCTATACAAACACTTTTATGTTTCTACCCTGTTTGGGCTTCTTCAGGCAAATCATTTGAATTATTTTAGATCCATATTTAGGATGTTTGTTGAGGCGGGTATTTCTCTGGCTGGAGAACCTTCCTATTATTCTATTTGATGACTTTTCTTTTTCTGAAGGCAATAACAACATGTTCGTTAAAAGAAGCAACAAACTCATAACCAACAACTGCGAAGAAACAATAAATAATGAGAGCAAAAACATCACTGACAAATCAAACATCAGCAAAAGAGTAGAGTAGGGAAATTACCGAGAAAAATGCCTGTATACTCATGACCAAAAACCAGACTTCATAAACAACCCTAGTTTAATCAACCTAACTAAATCTTATATTGGAAAAATTAGCAAAAAAGACGTGAACAGCATCAAACAACAACTACAACTAAACCAATTGATAAGCATTATGGGCCATTACTCAGTTTAGTAATATTGAACAAAACAAAAACATCTGTATATTTATACAGTTTGACATAAGGACTTGTAGCCCTCTGAATCTGAGAAGATCTTCGAGGAAGCCATCGAATTTGCAATGATCAACATTTATAAGAACAACAAAGATATAGAAATGATCATACGGTGTAGATGGACGACACGGTTCAAAAACTGAGAACAATGGACTAAAATAAACGACGTCTGCTGTTTTCATGTTTCTATGGGCTGTCTCGATTCAGCTGAGATGTCGGACTTGATCAGTTTGCATCGTTTGTATAACCTCACAAGGAAACTAAACTTTATAAATAAAGGAATTTACCGGGCTGATGTCCGACTTATCGGAGAAAATAGCAACGCACAAAAATGCGAAAACAAAAAACATCATTAAAGAAATGAATTTTAAAGTCGAAATAAGGACCAACGTAAAAAATTCTGCTCATTTAGATGTCTTTTATCTGAATAATTACACCCACTAGTCACATAGGAAAAGAATTCTGAAATAATATCTTTTAACACAAGAGCTAACAAACTAAACAAAATCATTAAAAAGATCATCAAGTCAGTAGAAACTAGGCTAATATACCATTCCTTAAATGAAACAGTATTCAAGTGTTAGAAATAAATACACCAAAGTCTTAAAGGATAGCAGTTTTACCGAAAGTAGCTTTATATACGATGAAACTGTAAAATCTAATAGAGTAAAACATAGTCACAACAAAAAAAGTAGAGGTAAAAAATCATCTGGTATACAAAGCTATTCAACCTACTAGTAAAAACGAACAAAGGAGAAATATCCCTCCAATAGATAAACACTCCCCCACATCGAGCAACCCACTGTGTGAAATATTTAACAAGAACAAACTGAGAATTAGTTGTATGGATAATGCTCATAACAGAACACAACGATAGAAAAATAAGAAACAATACTTTTGGAGAAAATATGAATAAACCAGATTTCAATAGTACTGACAGCAAAACAAATGTCTCAAATCGAATACTAAAGCTGAAATGTCAACCCAAGAGAAACCCTCCGAAGCGAAAAGTAAAATGCTATATAGAAATATCTAAAACAACCTTTAAACTAAAATTAGCCAACAACATACCATTAATTACTACCGAAATATACTAAAACAGAACATCACTGTCAATACATTACTGGAGACTAGCAGATATCGACCATACGGGCACAGTTATAAAAAAATAGCAGAACACACATATGCCAGAAAATCTGAACCTCATGTTACCTATGCCTTAATGAGAAAATTTCAAATACTCATCTTTGCCAATAGGAAAAAAAGTCAAAAACAGAATTATTGAATAGAAAAAATGAAGCAGCGCTAAAAATGCCGGCACCGCTCAATATTTCTATTAAAAAAACATGATTTTACCCTTGAATTATTGGTATACAAAAATTGACCACCATAACTATATTACCCCCAACGTTATTATCTACAGTAGTAATTGTAGCTGCATTACAATGAACTCTAATATTGTTATTATATTATACCCCCAGTCACTTTAAGAACAACCTAATCACCTTTTCATAATCGTCTTGGACGTATGGAAATATACTCAACCTAGAATAAATAAAACAATCAACAATTATAGTCATGTAAAAGTGAACCCCAACACTGCTGGGTAGCATATGTACGCTCTAGTGTATATCCAAATGTCCATACTATTGAGAAACTCCAACCCAAGTTTAAAGTTGAATTCGTTTTTTACAGTAACAACAACAAGAACAGGACCAAAACTATGAATAAAATTAGCTTTTCCTTAGCTGTTCCTTGAAGTCATGATCAAGCAATTGTTAGACGACTCTCTTGCCGTACATTATACACATATTTTATATTTTGAAATGTATATATTTTTATAATTTTTATTCACACAATACAAGATTTTCCGTAATAATCTTTAGTTTGTGTAAAAATAGTAGAACAGTGTGACCCTGTAGCAGCCCGGCTTGTACGTATATGTGATCTCGTTGCAAATTTTCCTCTTAAAGAGTCTTTGTTCCACACACGCAAACTTTACCTTTTCATAGAATTTTTAAGATTCTTGTCTCTAACTTTCATAGATGTTTATTGAACACTTTACTTCCAAATTAGATTTGTGCCTTCAATAATTGATGGGCATCTTTTGTTCCACGACTTTTGAATTATTAACTAACTTGCTTTATTATTTTTTTCAACTCTTTTATAAGATTAGACGAATAATTTCCTTTTTTGACTAAGCAAAGCTTTTGCATTCAATTATTTGTTATACCAACATGCTAGCGAGACTTTTCATCAATCGATGCTTCATTGGAAATGAAAAATGCACACGTACATGCCACAAACACGCTGCATACATACACATATACAAACAGGCTCACACACAGCATATTTACACATCCACATGGGCACACATGAGCACATGTACACAAATATAATGCCACATACATGCACAAACTCGCTACATACATATATGTATGTATGCGTGTATAGGTGGGTTATTCGTATAAGTGTGTGTGTTTTATATTTTCATGAAAAATCTACGATACCTTGATTAGTGCAATATATTCGTTCCAAATTTCCCTGCACGGTTTGAAACTGCACTGTCGAATATCATCATCAACATCATCAGTCTTTTAACATCCGTTGTTGGACATAGATCTTCCCTAAGCTTCGCCACAATCCCATATCATGCGCATCGCGGAGCCAGTATTTCCTGAATCTGTCAAGTTCATCTCCCCATCTTGCGTTCTATTGGCCTAGGTTTCTTATGTGATCTCTGGGGATCCATGTTGTGAGACGTGATGTCCATCGGTTGTCTTTCATTCTTGCAACATGGTCTGCCCATTGCCATTTGAGTTTTTTAATAGTTTCTATGATGTCACGAACACCTGTTTTCTTCCTTTTATACTATGCTGTCTTGTGATCTCCATGTAAGGTTGAGCACGATTTTCTCATGTGCACGTTGCATACTTCTCAGTTTGCAGGCCTGTCTCTTGGTTAGGTTCCATGTTTCAGCTCCATAGGTGACTATCGGGAGAATGCATTGGTTGTTTATTCTTCTTTTTAGGATTATACCCATCTTTAATTGCATGAGTTTGTACTACATCAAAACCCGCACCAATCAAAACCACATTTATTCAATGACAATTATTTTTATAACAAGATAGTCATTGTTATTTCATAATCGCTTATGTATAATAAGTACAGAAAATGTAACCAGGACAATGGTAATTTGAAATATAATCATTTTCAATTAGGGAACCAGCAATTTGCACATTTTTAATCGCATAAAGAAAGAAAAATCATTATACATGAATATCATTGTCCTGTTCACAAAAGCAAACTTTGAAGGGAATAATAGCTATTCTCTATACTTTTTACCCATAAACAATCTAAAAATAACACTCTCTACCCAGGAAAAAATTGTGTCGCACCGTGTTATTGAACGCTTCACTTCAAAATTAGATTAGCATATTCATTAATACATGGGTGTTTTTCATTCGTTGACTTTTGAGTTACTTACCAGCTTGCTTTGTGGTATTTTTCAAGTCTTTTATCAGATTAGGCAAATAATTTCCTCTTCAACTAAGCAAATCATTTGCATTCAATTATTTCTCATGCTGACATGAATGTATCGTCTAATTGACTCCTTCGTCTGATTGACTCTTAATTGAGTTTATAGTAGAGACGTCAATCTCTTAAGGAACCATTCACACTAAACGGAAGTTATGGTGATTCAAAGGAACTATTCATAAAACGCATTTCATAATGGGGAACTAATTTCTCTCAACAGATGTCTCTTTTTTTCATATAGATGAAGTAAATAAAACAGTTCTTTAAGTGATACCCTCTCATGATAGTTGCTGCATTTATACATTTATATATATATATATATATATATATATATATATATATATATATATATATATATATATATATATATATATATATATATACACACACACGTATAGATGAAAATGCAGCAACAAATGGGACTGACGTAGTAATTTTGTTCACTTGTATGTACTAGTCTTTATTGTTTCATGGGGACTAATTTCTTTCAACAGATAATTGAGTAAATTGAACTGTTTCATAAAACGTAATCGATATTTTTTTTCAATTTCATGAACTAGATACAAACAAGGTTACAGGATATGAAGAGTCTTTTATTGTTCCTGTGTCACTAGTTCATGACCCATTGCTTTGCTGACGGTTATCATAAGTGTATAACAACAGGATCGACTAATGACTGCTATAGAATAAGTATGATATACACAGTTGGGAATGAAAGGGGAGAAAAGAAGGTTAGGTAGTTTGATAAGAGAACAGAAAAAATCACACCGTTCATTATATAAGCAAATAAACCGAATTCTTCATAGAATGTTGAATCCTGTAATTTGGTCATTTCATTTTTAATGTCATTTTTTTCTGCAGGTAAGATCGTGTTTTACTCTGAATGTGCGAACAGAATGTAAGTACAGAACGTGAATACAAAACATACATTCTGTACTTTAGAATTTGTTCTATAACTTACTATGAGGTTATAAACCCTTTATTTCTTCTTGATTTATTTATTGATTTTTGTTTAAAAAATTTACCTTCATTTTGACTACCGCAGTATGGAAGACAGAATGTAACACAAGGTATTTTTGACGCAAGTTTATGCAAAATCCATCATTTCATGCTGCAGACATCAAGGTATACCCCTAAATCCTACTTCTTTTAATAAAATGGAAAGATTTGTATCAGAGAAAGGGGTTATTTATTTGTCTTCTCTGGGACGCGAGATACGACGTAATTTCTTCATGTGGATAAGTTCCTAAAAATACATGGCTCTTTATGCCAATGACGTGGACATCAGGGTATACCCCAGACTTCAGTTTCTCTGAGATGACCTTAATCATTTTTATCCGATTTATGATAACCACTAATGGGATTTCAGTTGAATAAAATCAATTTTTAGCCCTTCGATGCTCTGTGTTCTCTTGCCATTTTTTTCTTTTTTCAAATTCAAAAATCAGAATTAAATATCCTGTGCTCATCTCACGAGTTATATTTTCTATAATTTTCAGCTCTCAGAGTGTGCAAAAATGTTATGCTTTGCATATTCTTTTCCTGTGATCAAAGTATGAACGCTCTGAATGCTTGAAAGTTGAAAATGTTTCAAAATGATTTAATCACGGCCGATCTTTTATGACTTGTAACCCTGCAATTACATGTTTTAATATAGTATAAATATGATTGCAATAGTTGAAATATTTCTCTACATTTTTAACTAGTTTGTCCAGTTGTTTAAAGCACAAAATGGATATTTTTATGCGATGCTGAAATAAAGTAGTAACAATAACACCCATCAATTCACAGATTATTAAAATTTAACTCGATGGAAATAGTTAAATGACAATCCATAGCAACCATTCTTTACATTATTATAGGTAACAAACTTTTTGTGCTCACATTAATTTCCTCTGAGTGCGGGTTGCAAAACGTATGTACGTGCTCATGCGCGTAAAGCTTGGAGGGAATTGTGCTGGACATTCGCACCCATTAGGTTCAACCGCACTCGCCAAACGTCAACGTTGCCTCCATCTCCCAACCATTTTAAAGCCAGAATAAAATAGCCATTTGCTTTCCCATAAAATGAGTCCGTATTTTATTCAAAGTGCCTTTCACTGGCTACGACTTCAGTCATCTCCACTTGATCTCCATGTATCACATTACTCTTTACTCCGATTGTTTGCGATGTGTCAGACTTAGGGACGACAAGCACCAGATGCCATTTCATCCACAGGTAGGGAGGTGGAGATGAATTAATGTCTTTTCGAAGGACATTAGTCCGAAGAGAAGACAAACTGTCTCAATCCGATTTTGAATTCGGTTCAACGAATCTATTCTGTGTTGTTAACTCCCCGTACCTCTACAATTTGAATACCCACTTGTTTCCGCATAAAGCAAGCCCGTCTCTACAGTTTAAATAATCAATGAAGAATTCGCAGCCATTAAAAAATCCCTCCAGCATTGCAAATAACACTTCTCAATTGATACCTTATTAAGTTCAATTATGGCCACAGCCGGAACTAAACTCATCTCAATGCTCATTGAGACAAAGATTGGTACACATGTTACGATACAATCGATTGGCATTTGATCTCTTACTTTAAAGGTATCAGCACTTCTCGTGATATTCACTTAGTGTGGTATAGGGACACAATAAAGGAGCATCTGCTGTGCCCCGCAACCATAATAGAAAAAAACCGAAAAGACTTTACAGCAGGCCTGTTTCAAGTATGTATTTACTAAACTAAACCAACTAAACTTATTTTTAACCTGATTTATTGTTATCATATGATGCATTGCTAACTATAGATAATAATTACTCCATGGTGGGGGGAGGTGAGAAGAAACTCACATTCGGAAATTGGTAATAACTTAATTGATTGCTTGATTGTAGTCAGATTGGCTTTACTTTGGAACAAACAATGGTAGAATTTGCCTTCTGTAATGTTGACATCAATTTTCGTGAGCATTTTGGTATGGCCTTCAATGACCTTTGCAACGGTATGTTGACCATAAAATGTCGAATGCACTCCTGCAGTTGATCTACAGTCTGTAGTTTGGTGTGGCACTAATCATCTATCACCCCCACCCCCAACCGGAGGAAGTTTACGTACACCATCATAATTGAGGCCACATGAAGACACATTGATTTTATAGAGTTTTTCGTTGCAGTTTACTTGGAAAATATTCTCTTTATACAAACGAATTTAGAATTATCATATTTATCCACTTTTTATAGATATATTTTTCTTTAAATTCAGCATTTTACTACGTCATTACCATATAATATCCCATTTAAACGGCATCATCAAGTCGTAACATACTTCTTGATAATATAGATGTTTTATGTCCCTTAATGAGGAAGATGACAAATAAATAAGTACACACGGTGTATCATTATAGTCAGATAGTTATTAGGGACATCGTTTGATGGCGATTTTGGGTGAGTTCGAATTCTCTATTAAATTGAGAAAAAAAACTGGCCCTTTACAATACGTGATGGTTAACAAGCTCGTCGCAGACCAATTCTAGGTAGTGGAGTAAGCTCGATTCTGAGTTATATCCCATGATAAACTGAGCATAGTATATGACTATTCTTCATTGAGCATTAAGCTTGTGTATCCTTGTGCCACACAAAGCTAGATCTAGTAAATAACTATCATGAGCACTGAAGCTCTTCGTTACTCCCCACCAAAAGGCAACGTCTGTAATTTTAAAGTGCAGAAAGTAAAAAGGGGATAAAAATCAGGTTGCATTTTCTTTTTTCTCGATGGGGTATAACAGTAACTAAAATAAAACCTTTTGGATCTTATTAACTAACCAGTGTATTTCCTGTTCGTGAGGGCAAAATAGCTAGATAGCCAAATCGTTCATACGATAGCAGACGCATCCAATTAGGCTCGAAAGAGATTTTCTAATCGTCACAGTCGACTGAGCGGAAAATAATTAGGAAATAATTGCCCTTAATTCGGTTTTTTGTTTGGCTATTTAAAAAAATTCTCTGGGGAAGTTGAATATCCAATGTCATTTAATGAAATTAAGTGTTTTATATATCCTCTGTCCAGTTACCATTGTGTCTCACGATACATGAGGAAACGATTCATGGAGACCCAATAATTTGTTCATACCAACTGTAGGCTTGGTTGCTAGTCCGGCGCTCAAGTTAGAGTACCTGACCGAGCTGAAGATAACCAACCGCCCCGCTATTTAACCATAGCTGGGGAGGGAGTTCATGCCTTTCTGGGGGGCATTAGTACGAAGTGAATGCAAACTGTTTCAGCCAGGGTTTGAATTAAGTTCACTTAACCCATTCGTGACACCATTAAACGTCAGGCCACTCACCACGAGGTGGAACTAAGAGATTTGTTCAGGTTATTAGAACTTTTTGGTAAGAAAGAAACTCATCTCTTATCTCCCTAGCTGAATATGGGCAAACTAATTTCTCTATCCATTGTTGGCAACTAACATAGGAGACTGATAACTCTGACTCAAACCCATGGAGTGGAGACAGGCTGGTGTTGAACGTACCGTTCTGTTTTCCCCTGGCGTGCATCAGCGAGGCCAAAACGGGGATTCCGTCAACGGGGCATTTTCATATGCTATGTACATGTTTGTGTAATGGAGAGATAATTGCATTGTTGTTCTATTGTCTTCTGAGACAGAAGGAAGCCCTTTTTTAGTTCCAAGCCCAGTATATTACTCACTAGGGCTATTATCCTGCAATTATATACATTGCATCAAGGTAACTCTAATCATCAGCAGCAGCCTTTTAGCGTCCATAGGACATTTGCATTCCCCAAGATTGACCAGATCTCTCTATCATGGGCGTAACGGAGCCATCACCTCCTGAACTTGTCTAATTCGTCACAGCTCATATTTTGTCGGTGTAAGTGTCGCATATGATCCCTCGGAATCCACTTTGTGAGTTGTGATGTCCAGTGGTGATGTCCAGTGCCAACATGACCAGCCAATCATCATTCGAGTTTTCTTCTAGTTCCTATGATATATGTGACTTTTGTCTTTTCTCTAATATACTGTGCTGTCTTGTGATCTCTCCTTGAGCATGATTCTCTCCTGTGCGCTTATCATAGTTATCAGTTTCAGGGTCAGCTACGCATTTAATGACTATAAATTGAAGAATTAGAATGAAAATAATTTACTTTTTGGTTAGTATTTCAAGTACCCCAACTAAATGCAGGGTTGGCAAAAGAAGAAGAATTTTATTGGCTGATTGGAAATTTAGGATTGTTAACTTGAAAATGTGTAAAAAAATACCTATTGCAATCGCTAAAAAAGTTGTCCCGTGTTCCCACATTTCTTTCACCATTTCTTTATCTTCACAAATAGATTATATGGTAAAGATTAAGATGAAAATGTATACTTGTCAGCTTCTTCAACTAGACATAAGTTGCGGTTTGGCTACAAAAAGCAATAATTTCTTGAACTTATTCGCTCAACTGAAAAACAACGACCAAATTAAACGTTTACCCAAATATATCAATCGGCAATTGGCTGTAATTACTAGTCGTCTTCGTGTCCGACAATATTAATTGAAATGTTTGTAAGAAGATTCCATTAGAAACGAAGCTAATTACTTTTGCAGCAATTTCTAATCGTAGATTTTCAAATCTCTTCATTGAGGGTTGACCCATAACTTCATTCGATCCGACTTGACAAAATGAATTACACTTTTATTTGCCTAGAACTTTTCAATTGATATAGCAAAGTAAGATGGGATGATGACCTGCTTTCCTATTTTCTTTACTTAAGAGTTATGTTTGGATCAGGTTAATGGGTTAATAGAAATACTACTTGGACGCAAATATAGTCAGAGAATGGAACTTTTCAATCATCACATTCAGCATAGCACCAGAAATATTTAGATTTTTAGCATATAAAATGACTAAAACTAGTACAGTTGTAGAAGTGGTGAAATCCTTGGAATCTTTTCTGGTTATATTGAGTTCAAATGCAATAAATGCTAAGAAAATAAGCCGGTTACAAAAATCATAGGGAAGCAAACTAGAATTTTGCACCGTAACACATTATCGAAACAAAGGAATACATATTTTTAAAAAACGGACGTGCATTTTAGGATGAGATTCCACATCTAGAACCGAGAATACGCGACGAAAGTCGGAAGCCACACAACCAAATCGATGAGAACAAATGGACAAGGAAGATACTCCCACCATTCTATACAAAATGATTATTTCCCCTGTTTAACAAAACTTCAGACACGAATCACTTTGTCTATTGTTTCATTTGCAGTGTCATTATACAGGTAATCATGAAAAATTTGATGTATTTGCTTCACACTACCTACCCATGACATAAAGGTTACAGAAGCAGCTTGTTTATAAATAAGTACTCTATATAAATCAATAGAATATACATAAGGTGTCTGTCCAGAAAGTTTAAAGCCACTCAATACTAACGAGAAAATAGTGTATCGTGGACAATGGTTCCTCAGTCCCATCAATGTACTTCGCTTGGGACTTCAAATATTTGACCCGAATATATTCAACTATAAGTGGAGAGATCTTTATCTTAATGCTTGCATGTATGCACTACGATTACTTGACAACTAGTCATTGTACAAGGTTGACATCTGTCAGATATATTAGTCAGCATATAAGGCAGTATAGGGTCGATTTCGGAATTTTCATATCAACTGTTCTTGAAAAATCTAATAAAAGTAAATACAATTCTTTAGATTATAGGTCTTTTTTCTTAAATCAGAGATCTAAATTTAGATTTTTAAAAGTGTTTGTATTAGCAATAGATCTGAATTTAAATAAAAATATTCAAATTTACAGTTGATCTAAAATAAGATATGAAATATATAAATTGGTATCCCTGAAGAGCAGTGACTGGAATACTTCGAAGCTGTTGTTTCGTACAACGAATGAAAATTCCACAAGACTATTGGGAGGCTGCTAAACATCCCACAAAGTCGGGTCGCTTCCAAACATGCACTTTTGGAACGAGCACTGTCCTATTTTGTATTAATAAACGACTGTCTGTATCCATATCTGACAGTTTTAATTGAAATGTTTGTAAGAAGATTTCATCTCAGAAGAAGCTAATTTCATTTGCAACAATTTCTAATACTAAATTCTCCTATCTCTTCACTTAAGGTCAGACTCATCCATACATCTATCAGATATGACGTAATGAATTCCTCTATTATTTGCTTAGAACCACTCAATGGGGTTAATGATACAACAAAGAAAGAGTAGAAGATGATCTGCCTTCCCATTTCCTTTACTCAAGAGTCATTTTCGGCTTAGATTAATGTGTCGATAAAATTACTAATAGAATGCAAATATGGTCGGAGAGTTAACGTCCTTGTTGACCCAAACTGTTCGATTCAACTTCAATACGAGTTTCATTCCAACCGGCTGCTGAGTAAATATCAGATTCAAATAATCGTTTATGATGGTTTTTTTACGACTAATAATTGATAGGTTTGATCAAATGTTTCGTCCTATCTGCTCTCTGAACGTTTTCAATAATGTCGGATATATTGTCAGTCTTCACGAAATCATCTATCCATCCATCTATCTATCAATAGAAATCAATAATTTCCTAGCTTCACGATGAAAAAGTATTCATTTTACGTAGAAAATATTTATTTTCCAACATAGGCTCCTTCCTTGTCAATGCACTTTATTCAGTGGTTGATAATAATCTCATAGATTAAACATTATGCAATGTAAATTTCACTTGCAGGCTAACCCATAGATACATCAGATCCGATATGATGTATTGAACCAATCCCTTGTTTACTTAGAACGTTTTAATGGATAACGACCATACGGGACGGATAGAATTATGTTAAATTGACCATGCGTTGCTATTTCATTTATATAAATGTGTGTACGTATGTGTTTGTTGCGTATATGTATATATTGAATGTATGCATAAGTGTATGTGTGTGCATAAGTATATGTGTGCATGAGTGTGCGTATTAGTCATGTGCCAGTCTGTATATGTGCTCGAACACGTGGTCTGTGTGTGGGCATATGTGTATGTAGCATGTGTGTACGTGTGCTTCTCATATATCTGCATAAGAATGTGTGTAGAAATGTGGCATGTGTGTGCAAATGTGACATGTGTGTATGTTTTTATGTACGTATGTACATGTGTGCACACGTGGTACGTGTGTATGTATGTGCCCGTGACACGCGATGTATACATGTGTAATTGGCATATGTGTGCGCATATGTAGCATGGGAATATATGGCAAGAGTGTGCAATTCTGTATGTGTGTATATGACATGTGCACGTATGTAAAATGCGTGTGGCATGCGTCTGCATCCACTGTTTATGTGTGTTTGTGCTTGAATTGATGCGTTAAAAGGATTACTAATAGAACGCTAATATGGTCGGAGAGTTCAACTTCCTTATTCACCTTAATACTGCTCGATTCAACTTCGTTTCCGCTTTAACTAGTTATTGAATGAGTATCATAGTCAAATAATCTTTTGTGGTGTTAATTTTTGACGAGTGAAGATAATATTGAATTAAATACTGTCATTTGATTAAACTTGGAAGTGATTGCAACCTGTAACGAATATGGCTTCGAAAGTCACAGTAAATAAAATAATATATTGAATGCTTCATACCAACTTTTGTTCGGACAATTTAATCTATTCTTCTCATCCTTGTTATTTACACAACGTTTCAGCCGATTCACCCAATGATCTTTTTCAGGTATAAAATGTTATATGGGAGAGGATCTCTCCTATCAGTCACTTTCACCAACGTTTTTTTTTTCCTCTTTTATTACGCCCGTGAAGGAAGAGACCGATATGAGTGACTCTCTTTCCTTGTGGATATTATCTTCTGCACCTGAAAAGGGCCGCAGAATGAATCGGACGAAGTGTTTTGTCAACAAAAAAGATTGGAAAAAGAGATTTGATTATCTAAAGAGAAGTTGGTATTTTAATGACACTTCTCTGAGTCACAGATGATAAAAACTCGAAATCTCAATCAATCAGTTTTCCAGGGCGAGGTAATTATGAGCTTCGAGCTCGCTTGTTCGTTGTGAAATCCTGTTCCACCTGGTAAGCAGTGGCGGATTATCTTCCTGCCGGGCCCCTAAGCTCGGATTTGTAAAATCCTACTGACTCACTCTTCATTGAACGGAATAGAGTGACGTCAAGTCACGTTAAATAACTTACACCGTTGCACTTATTTATGCATAATGTACTACATATATATTATCATTAAGTTATATGGATCGATCACAACAGTTTTATTCATGTATTGTTTGTTTTCTTTACATTTATACTTATGAAAAAGACTTCTGTGTTTTCGCTTCATCTTACAGAAAAAAATTGTATTAGTAATATCACAGATATGAAAGTGTACATGCAAAAGTATTTAAATGTCCTCCAAAATATTTACGTACATACATAATCTGTTTTTTGACGCCCAAATGAACCATTTCATTACACTCAAAGCATTTCTTGCTGTCAAGCTTTCATTCCTTCTACACCCCTGAACTTAAGCCTAAACAGCCTAATGATTAATGTACTACTATGAATAAATATTACCAGTTGCAACAATTTTTTGTTCCATTCAGGTTTTCGTGTTTTCAATCAAAGAAAGATCTCAACACTCGGATATATCCAGATTTTGATTCTGTGCATGTGCAAGTCATGCGCGTATTCGTATGTCAGTTTTTGTTTTCAAAATGGGAACAAGAGAGACTTCTGTCTGCGTATCTCACAGTTGTTTTCATGTTTTCATTGAAATATGCAAAGCTTCACCATGGAGCAGTGGTTAGCGAGAAAATGAAAGTTGAAATAGAGCTATATAAAACAATTTAAAAAAGAATATATAGATAATAGGAAGAAAGAGAAAAAGACAAAAAAGGGGAATGGGGGAAAAAGATAGAAAGAGAGATAGGAAGAAAGGATGGAAGATAGAAAAAAAAAGAAGAAAAGAAAAGAAACCTTGTCAGCTTTTCTCTTTTTCGGAGTTGCTTGAAATGTTTGCAGTCTATTTATAGTTGACAATTGCCTTGTTCTGACGTAAAACGTTTTCAACTGAAAATGGTAACCATAAGAGAAATCCAAAGGTGAATTAGGCCGGCCGGATAATTTGTCCCTGATAGTCTTTATTTTCCAAGTTATACCAGTATCCGAAAGAAGAGCAAGAGGCGAAAAACAAAACAAAAAGAAAACACTGAAAGCGAAACCAAATATCGTATGTGGTAAATCATAGCGTCATACCTCTGTATACATTCAGCTTCTACTCCATTCGTCGATAAATCATACCGTGGATATGATGTGTTTCAATTTACGTCTTGTTGAAAAAATCCACCATATCTTAGGATTATCTATCCGTTCAATTACGTTTCTCCTCTTTTGCAAAATCCAGTAATTCCGAGATTTCGTCAGATTTGATTCTTTTTAGCGAAAGATAAGAGGGAAAGGGGGACAATTAGTAAGTATATCAATCGACTGATATAAAGTTTCATTTATTGACTGCAAATATGTTTCATTTTTACAGTTGGTGCGCAGCGTAAGCTAACTATATTCTATTGCGTGCTAATATTAAAGTTTGAGAATCACAGCTGTTAAGGCTGTGATACGGGGATAAAACAAATAAATAAAGGATGATCTCAAAAATCATGGCTACGTGATGATTGTGTCTGTATTGATGGCATTAGTAGATATTTTTAGCTTCAAAAACTAATTACAACAGCTTAATAATTATTTTACAGTATATTTTGGGAACCACTGGTTTGCTGGTACAGTTAGATATGCGTCAATTACAGACAGCCATTGCTCGCTAAAGGAAGTTTCAGCAAAACATTGATGATTTGTGAAAAGCGCAGAGACAAATGAGCTTTTTGATGAGGATATAGCGGATATTGGATGGTTGTATCTGGCGTCAGTCTATCTCGACTGCTGCAAATTTGTTTGAAGAACGTCACGAAAATGAAGAAGACAGACGACAAAAAAAAGATCTGCCAAACCCAAAAGAAATGAAGCACTCGAAAATAAAAATAGCCAACGACGACGACAACGACTATTGATGAAGGGCGCTTAAGGATATCTCTCTTCTTTTGTCTTTTTCCAAATTTCTGTTCGTTCTCTAAAAATCACTTTTTTTTTTTGTCCTGTTTTATTCTCTTTTCCGCTATTCTTTGGTTGCTTCCGCATATCTCAGCCAACGAAGTTGGAAGGGATATATGCATCCATTCATGTTTGTGTGTCTGACTGCGTGTCTTCTAATCATATCCAAAGTTTTTAATGAATTTCAATTATTTTGTTGTGGAAGGGTGGGCGATGAACTAAAAATTGATTACATTTTGGTCTAGATCCAGTATTTGTTTCGATTGAAGGCTGTATTTTCATTTCTTCCATGTATTTATATCAATTCACTCATGCATTTCCATTTGTCCACGCAACATATCCTCAAGCTCTCAATGAATTCCAATCACATCAACCGGAAATGTGAGTCATTGTCTTATAAAGAATTTTGATGGATCAAAGTAGACATTCCGATTGAGAGATATTTCTGTACATCAAGACAATATTCTAAAATATGAAAAATATAAACTACCACAGTTACCCACCCTGCACCGTGTCTGTTTATGATCTGATACCCATTATTCTAGAGACTATAACGTTTGCAGGGGTATTCACTCTCCGAGTGCTTTATGGTTTGATGGTATTATTTTTTTTTTCCTTTTCGATTCGTTCCAATCACATTCCCACATTCTCTTCTTGTTTGCTAAATTTCTATCAGAAATAGTCTTCTGTTCTGCATAATGTTCTATGTGATTAACGGAGAAGCCTAAGGTTAGGTATATTGACAAAGGGAGGGGGGGTTATGTTAAAAAGTATTATTGAAAAATAATTGTTCTTTTCCATTATTAGCTTACGGAATTATATATTGAAATTATTCTCCTCTTCCAATGTATTTATCTATATGATTATAAGTAGTATTATATCATATTGAAACCCTTTTTTAAAATGGTCTCCTGATATTATACGATAAACGTATTATTTGGCCCTGACAACGTAAATAAAATAAGCAATAAAATAAAATGACACTACTGCAGGGAACAAACCTACAATCGAGAGAGTAGCCACTTCAACGTTGCATTGCTCATACCATTGAGCTAAATAGTCGCTGATAATGCAACGGTCGAAATAATTGATTCGATCCCAAATTCTCACTTCGTTTATTCACATTCCATAGTGTTCGTCCCAAAATGTAAACAATTGTAGGAAATTACAACCCGCGCCTTATTGTTTAACTGATACGTCATTTTGACGGCTATAGCCAGAGTGATGGCGGTCAAATAATACATTTGGAATTATTTGTCTTAGCAATACAAATGCACGAACGATTACACACTCCATATCCCCAATCATGCATGTGCAAATATTTATGTTATACGTTAACTTTCACCTCATAATTCTGCACATTCATATTCCGATATTGCAAAAATCAGATGGAACCAACTATATATTGATATTCAGCCATAAAAGAACACACTTGAATGTTCAAAGAAAACTTTTGATTGAATTAATCAATATCAAGTAACATATTTTGGGTCAAGTAAAGATCAGTACCACTTTTCCTGTTGATGATTCTTATCCCTCCTAGGTCTGATTGGACGATGCTAATCTTTCCTTGGTTCATTGGGTCGTACGAAGCTTTACTTGGTTAGGTTACGCTATTACAAGACATACGGGGCACAATTCACTTGGTCGTGATAAGCTTCACAATTGGACCCCAGCTGTGCTGAAAACAGAAAAACGTTCCATACTTTCAATCAAGAATGCAAATATATATATATATATATATATATATATATATATATATATATATATATATATATATATATATATATATATATTGTATAACCTTCCCCGCTCTTATAGACTTGTGTTCATGCTCTTTCTTTGCCATAGCAAGAATACAATTAATAAAAGATACATTGATATCGAAATAATGTTTTTAGTCTCTCCATAAAAGACGCTTGCACATGCAAAAAAATGTTTCATTTATTCACAGATATCAACACCAAATCACGTTGTACACTCCAGTTCTCCGCAGTTGGTCAGTACTTGATTGGCTGAAAAGCAGCTGGGAATCATTTAGGGTCTCTTGTGGCCGTTCCGTTAATCTTCTGAAACTTATCTCTACAATGTACCCCACAGCGCTAACCAAATGTCCCCGCCCGCACTGGCCAAATAAATCAGTATATCACTTATACTTTTTTTTCAACAGACGCCTGCTGTGACGGTTCTACTAGTATTATAATACAGTTGGCTTTATGCGTATGGGCAATTCAGATACACGAACGATTACATATTCCTAATCATGCATATGCAAATATTTATATTCTATGATAACATTTTCCTCCTATAAACTTGTGTTCATCGTTCCTAAGTTAGAAGAGGTATAAGTATCCACTTATGTTTATTTGCCTCTTTGTTTATCCATGATATCCTCAAAAGCTTTTTATGAACTTGAATTAAATTTTGAGAAATGATTGACCATGCGCTAAGGACAATTGATCAAATGTTTGAATGGATACAGGATTTTTTTAATACGAGGGATACGTTTATCATTTTTTTCTTTTTTTGCCGTACATTTATATACACTTATATTATATACACTTTATTACTCTCATGTTTATCCATACAATACCTTTGAACGTTGTCAATGATTTTTTACACTCGCCTTCGGTCAATCGTACCAAAATATGAACTGATTTCAATTCAGTGTTGTAAGCAGAGGTTAGCACACTCTTAGTGCTTTCTGGTTTATATTAGCAAAACAAATGTACAAGCGATAACAAAATTCTATATTCTCTATCACGAATGCGCAAATATTTGTATTGAATGTTGACATTCCCCTCTTATAAAGTTGTGTCTTCTAATGTCCCGACCTTGCCCAAACATGATTGCAAAGAATCTAAAGTATATTGAGACTTGGACAACAATTGTACACTAGCCATAAAAATTGAGCTCGTATGCTCAAAGAAAAGTTTGATTTGATTCCCAGATGTTACATAAGATATCGTTCGTCTTGATGAAACACACGTGAGTATGATTTATGAGCCGACCCTAAGCACAAGGGTGGACCGCGACAGCTGGAAAAAAGGAAGACGGTGACGCAAGGATCTCTAAGTAAAGAATGATCGGATAAGAAGTCCGTCGTAATGGATGAAGTAGTGGGTAAAATGGCCGAGTGTTATCTGTAAGCGTGAGAAAATCAATGCTGTATTTGTTCATCGGCAAATGGTTTTCGGATGGCGATGGATGGTTAAGGCTACCCAAAAGCCGGAAATGAGATAAAGAAAAGAAGAGAAGATGAATGGAGGGTCGGGTGGCTAGATACGTGGCTGGGTAGTAGAATATTTGAATGGTTGCCAAGCATTCAAATTGAGCTACAAGTAGAGAAAAAAAAATTGATTGGTACATAAATAGTGTCTGTTCGCCCAATTTCAAATTGTTGTCGTTAGGTGTTATCGCAGTGATTCTTAACCTGGGGTGCTCGTACCCCTAAGTGGTGTATAAGGAAATGTTTGCGTGAAGAGAATGACAAACATTCTCTTTCTGTTTCATTGCTAATGTATACAATTTTTGTTTTTCTCCCTACATGTCCCTAATCAACAAATAGTTCATCTATCCCGTGGCCTTATTCAATTTTAATTTTGTAATTTGATGGACATAGTGAGTTAGAAAGAAAGCCAAATCTTTTTGGACGTTAAGTCAATAAATCTTTTCAATAATCGATACTTTTTGTTCACAGACCACCGATGGCAAAAACAAGACAGTAGTCTTATCAGTAAATATCTTTTGATTTTCACATCTGATACATTTTTAAATTTTGTTATTTACATGTTTTCAAATAATTTAACAAATGTTGTCTTTCTCAAATTAAATGTTTTAGTAAGAGGGGACGAATGAATTTTTTTTTTGATCTCGGTTGTGTGCAAGCAGGTGATATTGGCTTTGTTTCAATTACAAACATTCACTAAGTGTAAGTAAGTTTAGAATACCTTTCAAAAAATAAAAATTTTACTGTATAATTATGAACTTCTTAGATCAATTCAAAAGTGCTTCTCTGTGATCTTCGCTTTTCGAGTTAACTTCAACCGTCAGAATATACTTTTATTCACATTAATTGTATTAAAGACGAGCATGTAGTCGATAAATGTATTGAACAAAAGAAAAATAAAACTGAAAACACAAAGCTTATAGAATATTGAAAATTAATGTGTACAGAAGACAATAAAATACGCACTCAAGACAATATACACAGGACAAAGTAATAAACACATGCACGAGGTAATGTACACGGGAGTATAACGATCACTCACAGGCATCGTTCGAAAAGGCATTGCCTCCTAGTGCTCTATAAATCATGTTCGACAGATGTTTTTAGTGAAATTAGTTTGATTCCCAGATAAAAGTCTGTACAATAAATTTTAAATTATAATTGCTCTATTAAAAGTAAAGGAGAGTACACTTTATACTTTATGCTTCACTTGAAACGTTCAAAATAGAGATAAGATATGCCTAATTAGAGTAGAAAAGCCAAGTAAATAAGACGACTTGAATATAAGCCTTGCCCCAAAACATATTCAAAGTATTCCTCTTCAAAAAAAACTTAATAAAAACAATCTCACAAGGCACCAAATTTTCAACTGAACATCGACTAAATATAAATAATGCTAACTTGTGGAAGTAATCTTTATTTATTCAAAATGACAAACCAAATAGATGTAGTTTACTCAAATGCATAGAAGTCTTTTTCATCAAATTAGGCAAACTACCGAGCCTATTCTTAACTCATGACGTCATCATCTTCTTATTGTGAGTCGTCTGTATTCTGGCATTTAGTCAGCAAGTTCTTGTGACAAAATGTTATCTTCTGTTCCGTCTATGGCTTTACAGATTACATATTTCTGGTGCGTTGAGTCATTTTCATCAATCACTCGGGCACTCACCCACTACGGAGCTTAGTCCTTTCTTTTTGACTAACTTGACTGTGAGTTGGGGATGTTCATTTTGGGCTACTTTTTGGTACATAATCGAAAACAAACAGTAATTGCGTTTTGCCGTATATAGTCTAGTCTTGTTCCACTATGTTTTCTTCCTTAAATAAGACAAAACTTTCAATTAACCTTTGACCCTACTAACAACGTTAGCGTATTATTCAATCTTAAGTTGTTTCGTCTCTGAATTGATCAATTGTTATGATTACTTCTGTTTTCACCTTTTTAACAATTCTACATCTATAGTTCTCAGTGGAAAAGTCCTTTGAAGGAACCAACAAAGAGACTGGCTTTTCCAGGTGGAGCATTATATTTGCTAACAGGCTGTTAATAATTCTTTTGTTGATATATATGTGTTATCACTTACGTATCGATACGTTATGTCGTCTATGTAATATCTACTCACTGCGATAAAACAAAGTTCATTGTCTCGCGTCTTTTCTTCTGTAAAAAACTACGACTTATCAACGAGTAGATATTTATTCACGGAGACGTTATGTGACAAAGCCGATTTAAACTAGTGAACAAGAACAGAATATGAGTCAGTCCTGGCCAACGGTGTCAATGAGGTAAAAAAAAGGTGAAATTTAGTGCAATGGTAAGGAGCTATCCCATGGAAACTGTCCCTCTAACACAGGACATTGTATACTTTTTTGAAACCACGGGGTAAATCCTGTAAGTATCTTATCTACGCGTATCTCCGATGAATAGTAAACTCCAGACAATAATGCTGTCAAAAATACTGCAGAAGGCTATAATAAGTAAATTTATACTTGAAGATGCCACCATTCATGGAAGAAAGTTGAAAGCATATTCTTATTTTAGTCACTTTCGTACTTTATGTGGTAAAGGTCCTGGACACTCACTATAAAACTGGACTGAAGAGACACAGTTCTTCACAGGGAAGAACGTTTATTTCCTCCAAGATTTATACATGGAGATATAAAAATGTGTTAGTAATGATATCGAACGGTAATATACATGTTTTTACTTGTTTTTCTTGTATACCCCATTGAGGAGCAAAGAGTTACTTTGCGGTTTCGATATGTTCAGCAGTTTATTTTCTTTAAAAAAATCGCCTTTTGGCAGTTCAAATATATCTGGCGAAATTATATAAATATATTACTGGCTTAAATCGGTATATATATATATATATATATATATATATATATATATATATATATATATATATATATATATATATATAATATTTGTATAAAATTATATATTCACTTGCATTTTTACCAAACGTATTTGCTACCTCTTCTAGATGTACGCATATGAGAGAGAAAAATGAATAAAACGCATTGCTTTAAAAGAAAACAAGTTGCTTTTTACTAAAAACTTTTTACTCTTGGGCAATTCTCACCGCTATATTTGAAGAGATATAATTAGCAAAAGTGAACATTTTAGCGCCTCCCGCCGAGCAGTCTTCCTCTTGCCGTCTTTGATGTCTGTATTTTGCGGTCATGTGACACAGTTTATCATGGCAGACTCTATTTCTCACACTAAACGAAAAGTCGACTGTTTTCTCACGCGAAAACACAACTTCCAAAATCGATTTGAGAGTCCAGCCGTTTGAAAGGCATAAAAATATTTTAGTTTTCTCACTCAACTTGCTTTTTTTTCGTCATTTTCCAAAGAAACGGAATAAAATTATTTTCAATTCTAAACGGATCTCACTGTGTATGAGTTAACAGAAACTATCTCGTCTGAGTGAGATGGAATCATTGAAAGTCCGACCGTCTGAAAGGTATAGAAATATCCTATCTTTAAAACTCAACTTTTTTTTATCATTTCCTAAGCAACAGAATGAAATTCATTCCAATTCTGAAGGGATCCCACTGCACACAAGTTAACAGTAATTGTTGTGAGTTATTCGTCGGTTACTCTGTTAATAGAATGTAGCATTTAAATTAGGTTTATTATACAAACATGTTTCGTCTTTTAGCTTTGCCCAAGTAGTAGTTTCGAATGGAACAATACTGAAAAGTTTGTTTTTGTTTTTGTTTTTAAGAAAATGATTTCACGTAATATCATACCACGTGAGTGCAGAGGCTAAGTAATTAAATAACGAAGGACCCACAAAACGAAAAATGGATCCATATGTTCGAAAAACAAGAAGGGGATAGGAACAGAAATCATAGTTGAATTTCGAGGTTTTATTTTTGTGCTATTAAATGGTCAGTTATCTTAAACATTAATGGAAATTGACCAATCTCACCCTGACCTCTCCTCTTATTGACCCATCTTATCAAAAATACAAATAAAAACACCCACTTCCATTCCTAGTGAACAACCAACAACTCGGAAATCTGTTCATTTCACTCCTAACATCTCAAATATTCAAACAGCAACAACTTGAAGTTCTTTGAAAAAGGTGATAGTGACCATTGAAATGCATCAGAACATGCCCACATGACAATGATTTTTTTTGAGATGTTCACTCTCCGATTCTCTAATTGCCAACATTTTGACAACATAACAGATATATATTCATCTATTGATCTACACGGTTCGACCTTAGAGTTTCCACATTTAAATGAACAATGCAGGAAACAAAATTTGATTGCCGGTACCCTTTGTGTACACTACATCTCATGAAGCAGTGTAAGTATTTTTTCGCAGACACTATGCTAGTATATGCACACATACACACACATACACACACACGTGTGCGTGTGCACATTCAAATGTATACGTATGTATGTGTATGAGTATTACGCAGGGGATCTATTGGAGACATACGTAGGTATATTTCCTTATACCAAAGTAATCGTTTTGAGTCCTTAGATAAGCATTTCAGTTTCAACTCCCCATCCCTACCAAACAGGTCACAACAGAAATACATTGACGAACTGAGACAAAGGATTTCAATCGATCTTTGTGCACTGTTCTTATTCAAAATACTTGCTTTCAAGGGAACCTACTGAAATCAGTGAATCATTTGCTTTCATTATATATATATATATATATATATATATATATATATATATATATATATATATATTCAAGAAATGAACATATTTGGTCCGACAGAAAGAATTATAAATTGCGTTAGATTTCATAGAAAATATTCTAAAATGATTTCCCGTCATTAAACGTTTAATATATCACTCAATTTAGACACCGTAAATAGAATAAACAATTAGAGAAAACGGGGCTGTAGCAAGAATAGAACCCGTCACCGATAGGATAGCTGCTTCAACGTAGCGAAGCTCTAACCATTGAGCTAAATAGCCGCCAGCAATGCAAACGCGAAGGCAAAACAATTGCTTTTAACCTGAATTCTAAACTCGTTTACTCTTGGTTTATTTGTTTCTTTCAAAGCAACAGGTATTCTAAACTGAGTATATATATATAATAATAAAGCAATGGATTGAACCACAGTCTACCGAATAGTAGGCAAGCGAACTACCACCAGGCCTCACTGATCGACCTGAGGCCTTGTTATAAGTTAAAATGTGTTTGTTGAGGACTTATAACACATTTCAAGAATTTTTGGTTTCTGTTTCTGAAATTACGCCTTTGAGCTGTCTGGGGATTACTTTTTTCAAGAAAAGATTTACCATACTAATTAGATTTTGGCAAAAAATGAAACAATTTTTGCACCATCTTTCCTTCTCAAACATTTTGCCGCCAAGATAATGCCAATTTTGCACTTCTAAGAATTTAATTCCCAAAACGATTCAATAGTCTCAAGATATTTCCTGAATCCAAATCACCATTCTGTAATTTGCATATTGTATGGTTTGTACTATGTATCGTCGATTGATGATAAAACTTTTCGTTGGAAATTAATACTTGTGTTTACAATCTGTGTAAATTATCGGGCGAATAAAACCCTCTGCATCCCTTAACCAAAAAGTTTCCTTCCATTTCCACCTCACATTCGATGGTAGGACCTGAGACCTTCCTGTTAAATAGATTAATTTCACCATGGCTTTTATTTCTGGGTTCATTTTTTTGTAGTAACAAGTCAAACGTTTATTTTTTAGAGTTTTGCATTTGCTATTCATATCTATACTTGGCGTGCTGTTTGGATTGTTTAAGCATTCTACATCATGGACTGTTTCATCAACCGTCATAATCACTAATTTGCCCCGGTTGTCAAAAATGACAGCGTGTATGAAATACATTGATACACACTGCATTTTATATACAATGATGGCAAATTTTTAGAAGAACAAGTTCAATCTTCATTGAAAAGAAAATCCCATTATCAGAATCTCAACAATTTCTTTTTGATATTTATCGCTAATGATCTTTCTTCTTTTTTCTTTTTTTTTTTGCAGCGAAAATTGAAACAACTGTACAAATTTTAGTTTCAAACGATTATGATTGCTACCTCAGAAGATACTTGTTAAAAGACGAACCCAATAGTCCTAGGTTCAAGGTAATCAGCAACAGAGTTGTATCCAACGCTACATATCAGCAATCAGTCATAAAATATTTCGTAAACTAGTTGAGCAACGCTTAGGGTATGTAGTTGTTCAACTGCACGCCTACTTAATTATCCTTTGAATCCAACAATATTACGTCATTAGAACATTAATGAAAATCTATTTTACTAAGTCAATTACATGGACTCAATTCTATTTCAATCCGTCTGTTGTTTCCATTAGCGTGGCAGAAGACATCTGCACATTGCTAATCATTAAAATGCGTGGATTATTGGTTTTTCTTGATATCCATGTGTAGTACTTCTTATGTTTTTGTGAGCTAAAATAGCGTTGAGCGAAGAAGCAATTACCATCAAATAATATGGTAAAATTTTTGAGCGATCACAGAGCAAAATGATGATGATGGTATATTAAACTGAGTTGTTGGAATTAAGGGTAGTGAAAGATACAGCTGTGTAGGGTGTGACATTTCTAAAAGCTCGCAGCCACAAACGTTAAATGAGACTCGAATGTGAGGTAAAGAGACCCCTCCCTCTAGATTCAACATTACAAAAACAACAATTAACCGAGACATTCCCGATGTTATAGCGAATAATATTTGTGATTAAAAGAAAATTGACAACAAAGTCGAGGAAATTTATTCAAATGGACCAATATGAACTGGTTACAATACCTTGTCACAGTTCCCACCAGCTCACACTCATGGGAGACTCTTGCAGGCTACTGCATACCCATGGGTAAGCCTACGCACCCCTCCTAAAACATTATTTTTCTCAAAACTGAGAATTAATATGTTTTGTCGTTGGTAGTTTGTAAGTCAAAGTGGACGATTCAATTGTACTCAAGTTTTGTTGTTGCGCTTGGGTTTGGATCGCGAATAGGTGTAGGGATTTTGTTTCAAGATAAATATGTTTTTCTGTCAGGTTAGGGTTAGATTCCTTTGAGAAATACTGCAAAGCTGGCATGAGCATTGAGAGAATTCACATCTGCACTTATATGCGACTAAGGGAAAGTTTAGCGGTATAGTTACATTGTAAATAGAACCCCCACTTATAAAAACTTTAAATATTTCAAAAGTGACGGATTTCCAGAGGATTTGAAAGATACGTAGATGGAAAACAAATGGAATTAAAAAGAATTCAATTTTGAATTTTAAAAACATTGAAATTTCCAGCGTTAGGATTAGAACTCGGTCTACAGATTGTATTTATGTTGTTCCTAAACACTGGTATAGCATTGCTTTCATTGATTTCAAGAAACTGAGAGCAGATTTTTCGTGTGAGTGCAAAGTAGACCCTTATCTAACTAAAAAAATACAGACAAAACCAACTATATCGTCCACCTTACGACACCGGCATCAAACTCAACAAAAGCACCAATCCGTCACCCATAGTACCCAGAAACTAATTAGGCACTGACAAATAGGAAAAGAAATTTAAAAAAAACAAAAAAAACAGTTGTCTGTCGGTATCGATGGTGTGAAACGAACCAGTGACAACCAAATTGCAAATATCTCTGTATCTATCACTGTCTCGAATCACAGAATTCTTCTTTTAGGGTATTTGTGAGATAATAGAAAAAATAGTCAATTGCATTATCTTGAATTATGTAGCTTATTCAAACATATGTTTGCAAACCCGCAGACAAAAACACATGAGATTTTTGTTTATTCTATGTAGTTTCCTTGGAAAACCTCGTCACATTTCAATTGTAGAGTTTAGCTTTTAGATTCGAGCGTCACGACAAACTAATTATCTCTGATAACAAACTAGATTTGCAAAGATGCTTGGTTGCTTCTCGTTTGGCTTCATAGTGGGAAGAAAATCCCTGGATTATCTTTGCTAAGAATTCATTATGTGTCGTGAAAACAGAGTATCTTTATTTCTTTGGCGAAATTATCTGGAATTAGAACATAAACATTTATCACATTCGCCCCCGCTTGAATCGGTATTTTTTCAAATAGCTTTAGAAAAAACTTTGTTAAGAATTAGTTGGCTTCCTAGTACTGTTGACATCAAAAACTTTCACAAAGTGAGTATTTTATGGATATCTAGTAATACATAGATACGTACATATGAACAGACTGAAATAGATAGATATAAATGGACTTGGAAAGATATGAAAAGGATAGATAGATAGACGAAAGTTTCTCAATATTTTCAAATATAACATTCATATATTGTTGCAATAAATTTGTTCATTCATGTAAATACATTTTCGGTATTCTTCTTCTATCATCATGTGTTTTTGATAAATGATTTTGACCCAACAAATTTTAATTTAAAAGATTGGAGAGTAATAAATAATTGAAAATTGGAATGTCAAATCTCATTTTGACTCGATGGCTTTTGAATTCAAAATAGTTTTTCTCATCATTTTCGATCGATTATTTGCACAAATTATTTTTATCTTAATTAAATTCTCATTTTAAATTCCTCTTTACAAACATCAATTTTAAATGATTTAATCTAATGGAACAGAAGAAGCTGAAATATTCTCAATTAAAGGTACTACTTTTAATTTTTTCTGATAAGTCTAGGTTGGAATCGACTATGTTTTCACCCGTAACAACAAGAACAGGAAGTAATGCTCACTGAATTTAGGGGAGTAAACTCTTCACTGATGGTGTACCATATAACTCTAACCTAAGCCTATATTTAAAAGTAACATTTCGTCACTGTGATTTGAAATCAAGCCCAAATGATTGGCTGTCTTACCAATGATATAAACTGAAAAGTCTTAATTAATTCATTTCGTATACAATACTGCTTGTGATATTCCAAATTACTTTCGGTAGCATTCAAACCTACAACTGTACGAAGGGACAATATTTTTTTACCGTTAAGCGTGTACGCGTGTATAATTGTGGGTGTGTACGTGCATGTGCAAATGCTTGCCTGTATGTTGATATGCATAAAATTTCATGTACATGTGTAAGTATGTGTGTGTACATGCTACTACATGGATATGTATGCGCATGCATGTGTGTCTGCGTGCGTGAGTGAGTGTTTGTGCGCTTGTAAGTCAGCAGTTGTGACTGAGTGTCTTTGTGTGTGTGAACGAGTGCGTGTGTTTAATTGCACATATTTGCGTATAAGTATGTCTCTGTGTGTGTACGACTGAATGAGTGTTTGGGTTCGTGTATGAGCATGTGTACATGTGTGTGCGTGTCAGTGTATGTGTGTGTATACATGCTTGCATATCGGTGTGTGTATGATCGTGTGTTCATGTATGCGCTTCTAAAGGAATTAGAAACATGCTAGAATCTTTGATCATCAATCGGATAGTCTTTCAAATATACTTCTTTATTTCTTCCTCCCATATCTTCACTGACCTCATAAAACCAAATTTGAACCCAAAAGAAGACCCAAGAGTAACACAGAATTACATAATCGGAAAATAACTGTGTTCAGCAAAGTTCTTGAACGTATTTTATGAACGGAGATTTTTCAATTATTCTATTATTCGATGAAATATTGTGACACATTGTATTAGTTTTGACCCCTGTTTATCTACATTTTGAAGTTATAACTTGAACCGTCACTTCAAGGCATCGTGCAAACAAAGGAAACAAAAGGTGAGATTTGAACTCAAGTCCTTCTTGCTTACTCTGTATTTACAACGCAATTTTTCCATTTGTCTACGATTGCCTTCTTCAGGCAAGAATTTATCTATCCTGTAATCATTACTACATATTCATCCCTTAAAGTGCTTCCTGGCATACTAACTTCCAAGTCCGTCTCTTATCTCAGAACTCCGTCGTCCTGTCTCGCCTAATACTATCAAATGCATATTGCAGGTAGCATCAGTGGTTTTATTGACAGCCAAACATCTGTATCTATCTATCTATTTCAGGTCGACTGTGGTGGCGCTACAGATGACTTAGCAACCAGCTTCCTCCATCCCTCTCTATTCTCTCAGGGCGTCACTCAACTTCTTCTTGTCCGTCTGTTCTGGAATATTTTCCTCTCATCTCTTTCCCCACCTGCGTTTCTTTTTCCCTCCTTGTATTGTGCCTTGCAGAATTGTCTGTGTAAATACCTGACTAAATGGATTTCAAAAGTGAAGCAAGAACTGGCAAATGCACCAATGTTCAGCTCTCGCTCCGTCCATCTGACCAATCAATACTTGACTTATTTGAACCAGGCCGTATAATATTATAACTGAATGAGCAGGTCTTGGAGACTAGGGAGAAGTGAATCATGTTTGCTTTCTATCTCTGTTCTGTGTTGATGTGTCGCTTTTTCAATGCAAAGAATTGGGGAAAAGGCATCTGCAAGAAAATCGCTGTTGTTTGAACTGATCATATCCGATTTTGTATTGTTCTTATTCTATTTTTTCCTTTAAAAATCGGATATGAAAATAAACTACTGCATTTTTATCAACAAATTATAACACTCAACCAAAAATTCAATTAGCCCGGTATTTAAATCCTAATCTAAAATATCAGTTGCCATAAAATACGTTTTTTCGCTGTATAAATTGCCATACATCTCCGAAATGTTTTGTTAATTTCGTTTTTCGCTCAGTCACCCAATACAAGGCTCAGGGTAATTCTAAGTATAGGTTGAAAGTAATTTCAGGTTCACAAGATATTTATTGACCCTGGATTTGAAAAGAGCGGTGGGTACTACATCCAACTGAAAAGCACTCTCAGGGAGGTTTCTTTCACAAAACAGCCGTTCGTGTGGAGCAGCTGTTTCAGTGGAAATTGCAACGGTTGCACGGACAGGATTCACTAGAAATGTGCATACCTTTGACCACAGCGGCAGACTAACCACAGCAAAATCTGTGAAATATGACCAAAATTGACTAGCGAATTCAAAATAACATCGACACTTTAGACCAAAACTGTAACTGTTCTTTGTGTCCTGACAAGAACATGTTTGCTGCATCACTATCTACAAAATCCGACGACATAGTCAAAAGTTCCGGGGACAGACATTCACTGCGTTGAGAAAGAAATTCCTTCTCCACACAAGCGACCAAACCAAGGAATGCTCTCCGAGAAGAGACTATTGCCTCCAAATCAATCAATGCGTCAAAAATAATTTATCGGAGGATATAGGACGAGTTCAAGTATCAATTTTCATATTAGCACAATCCCAACCTGTCTGCCTGGACTCTACTAGACTACCCATTCCTAGTCAGCAGAGTTTGGAAATGTGCCTTTATCTGTGTGATAGTAAGGTAGTGCGAGGATAGCATAAGCCATTGTGGTAGTCATGGGCTTATAATGCAACCAATACAATGTTTATATAAAAATGCCATATATCTCTTCCTTATTATTTCTTTAGAAAGCTTTCAATGGTTTTGATTATAGTACAGTGAGCGCGATAGGTATCCAATATTCATGGAAAAAATATTATACAGCTTCAAAATTCACAAAAAATGAACCAGAGGTTGTTTTTTTTTGGGGGGGGGGTATATAGCTTTTTTACGTTCAACTTTTTTTTCAATGTTCTTTTTTAATTTTCATATAATTGAATTTTTGGTCCAAATATTGTCGATTTTAAAGCTGTATAAGGATGTTGAAATAAACTTTCTGAAATGTATCGGATATTTTTGCACTCACTGTATCTTCAGGATCCTTAGTTGGATTTCGTGACTAAAGGTAGGGAAGGCTTGTTCATTTATTTATATTTTGATCAAGATATATAAATAAGCAGTTTACAAAAGCATCAACTATAAATTCCAATGTGGTAGAAGCTACTTCGCAGAAACTTATTTGTGTTGTTGCCGCCATGTTACAACCATCCGAAGGCATTGAATTATAGAATACGAAAACATTTCAATCATTTTCGCTATGGATCAATGTTTTACCCAAAGGAAATTTCAAAAAAAGGCAAAGAATAACGAATATGATTGCAATTGAAATGTTACCTATTCTCATTTATAACTGAAATAAAATTAAGCTGTAGCCATGTTTTTGTAATACTGGTTTTACCTAATTTACTTAATAGTTTTTGTTAAGTAAATGAAAAGTCTTTCAAAACGCTAATTTTTGTCAAACTCCAGTCCAAGTTTGAGCTGACTTCGTTTCCTGCTCAACAATAAAATAATGAAAACAAAAATAATACTCACCAAATATGCATTTATAGTCTGTAGCCACACTGAAGAGTTGTAATTCAACAAAACAGTTGTCCGTGGATGACACAATTATTAATGATTTTTAAAATTAACGCTTCTTTCTTCGGGGTTGAGCACTCTTCAGGTAGAGCAACTCGTCCATTATAAGCCACTATAGTAATACTCTTCTAACTCTGGAATGGAGCACTTTGGTGGATGGGAAATCGTGGGTAAGTAAATGTATCGCTTAATTCGGCCCTAGTGACCGTCCAGTTCTGTGTAGGGCAGGGTTTTCAATCCTACCTCGTATTGGATAGTTTATAGCCACACTGAAGAGTTGTAATATAACAAAACAGCTGTGTTTGGATGACAAACGTATTGATTATTTATATATATATATATATATATATATATATATATATATATATATATATATATATATATATATGTGTGTGTGTGTGTGTGTGTGTGTGTGGAAATAAAATATATATGACGTGGTTTTTGACTGTTTCCGATAAGAATTTTTTTTCTATGAGCTTAACAACTAAGGAAACGAAACCCTCACACTAATATTCCTTATTTCTTACTCTCTCTCTCTCTTGTTGGATCACTCTGGTGGAATATATATATATATATATATATATATATATATATATATATATATATCATCATCAATTTCACACCAGTTGCCTGGTGGTTACTGCTGGAGGTTGAGTGACAGCAACTCTGCTCGAGTCTCCAGCCCTTTTCTTCATACTCTCATAGTCAACGGCAGCACTGTGGTTTCCAGTTTAACACCAGTTGCCCGGTTGTTATCGCTGATGGCTGAGTGACAGTAAGTCTCCTCAGATTTTCAGCTATCTTCCCATCTCATCTCTCCCTCACCTATCACAGCAGTGCTGTGGTTCATACAACAACTATCATTTGTTTGTTTTTTCTCCCTTCTCTGTTAGACCGCTGCTAACAGCTGAGGTCGTAGATCTTATATTTCTAGCACTTTCCTCTGTATTCGTGCAGTTCCTTCTAGTGCTTTGGTCTGTACACTCTCAATTATTCCTATTATCCTGAGATCCTCAAATCTGGCCTTCAGTATCTTTGGTACGGTTCCGAGTGACCTATTATCACTGGCACTACCCTGACTTTCACGTTCCACATCTTCTTCAGTTCTCTCGCCAGATCCTGGTATTTTTCCAGTTTTTCACTCCCTTTCCCCTTTACTCTATGGTCTGCAGGCACGGCTACGTTTATTATTATTATTATTATTATTATTATTATTATTATTATTATTATTATTATTATTATTATTATTATTATTATTATTATTATTATTATCCTGCATAAATAATTATAGATGCGTTGTATTACTATCAAACTCTATTTGAAATGATCTCCCGTTATTACACGGTGAATGTTGAGCAAACAGCCGCCAAAATAACTGCTTTATCTCCTTATTCTAATTTGATCATTCTCTGTACGTATCTGCTTTATTGTTTCTCAGCACAAGCAATTATATTGAAAAATGGGAATATAATGTGACAGAATAGTAATATAATGATATTTATGATTATCATTATGAGAAACAAGTACAATACATACACACATATACACACACATATATATATATATATATATATATATATATATATAAATATATTTATACATATATATATATATTTATACATATATATATATATATATACATGTGTGTGTGTGTGTATGTGTGTGTGTGTGTGTGTGTGTGTGTGTGTGTGTGTGTGTGTGTGTGTGTGTGTATCACAAGGTAAAAAGCCAGAGATAAACGAGCGTATCGGGTGGACTTGGAAAGACAGTAAGAAATAAAAATAATGTTTGATTTAGAGGAAAAATGAATCCGAAAAGCTGAAGATGAACAAATTGAATAAAACAATGAGAGAGATAGAGAGATAGTGAAAGAGAAAGAGAGGGGAGGGGAGAGGAGAAATAAATAGTTTCTTTCGTTTATTTCGTCGATCTGCCTATCACAGGCTCCAGTTAATTTGATTAAAAATTTGCAGGTGAAAATTGAAGATTTTTTTATTATCAACAATCAAACAGCAAAAAGCACAACTTATTTCAGAAATATCAAAGACTTTCACACATACCATTTGTCTTACTTATAATACAAAGCCGAATTCAGAACCTTTCATAAACACCTGCAAACCTTGTTCAAAATTTGCAACCGCCAATCTAAAATGAAACGCATATGAAGTTCCTGAAAGAATGACTTATCATTATTAGTCACTTGTGAACTTAACCATGTAATTACTGTCTTCGTTGGCTTTAATTACTTAATTGCAAGGAAAATTGATGCGCAGAAACAAAGACTGAAGACGGTATAAACGGATACGCCATATTGCAATTTCTATTGTCCATATCTTCTCAAAATATGGCTGACGTATTGGCTAGATAATTTTTGTTTTTTGCTGGTAACCCATTGTATTAATTTTTGCTACTTTTTACATTCATCCTATGTTTTAGTTGCTTTTATCAAAACTCAGTATTCTTTATTTGCATTCTGCGCTGTTAGCTTGCTGCTGTAGAGTTACGGCCTAAGTTTAAAATATGATAAAAACAACTAAAAAATCAGGGTGAAAAGAGAAAGTAGTCAAAATGAATACAATGAATTAGCTACGTATTCCTCTTTTTGGATATATCTGATTCAGTATGTTAAAGAACATCTTCATTTTAGAATAGAGGCGAAAACCTTTCAAAGTAATTAGAGAACCGCGAAAACAGGAAAATATTGGAATAATTCATAAGGCAACAGTGTTTGCATCGGCTTTAAAACAGGTGAAAAGACGGACGGATATAGAAGTAGTTGTTCGCAGTAAAAAGTTTTATTTTGCCTAAAAAGTTATTTGACGTATACAAAATAAATGTTTTCTGTCAATTGTTATACTGTGGTTTGGAAAAAGAGATTTTTAATTTGGAACATTCAAAATCAAATATATTCAAGAAACCTTTTTTAGATAACTTGAGAATTTCTCATCAGGTTCATCGACACTTTCAGAGGACTCTGCCTAGGTTGTAATAATAATCTGCTTACTAAGAACTTGTTGAGTTTTAATGAACAACAATTTTATATAGGTTCACAATCTCTTATTCAAAATTCTGAAAACTGATAGGCTCAAGAAAATGAATATTTCGCATAGCATGTTAGTGATTTTATTGTTTATCCCTAAATCATCTAATTTACTGCTATAAAAGATAAACTGCAAAATTTTTCATTAGCTGAATCCTGCCCTATTTGGCGGTCTCTAACTAGTATGCATATGTACGAGTATATATGTATATTACGCAGAAAGTTAAAGTTTCAGTTTATCATAATAGTAACATTGTAAATAGAACCTTCTTTGAATCCCTATAAAAGAATTCCGACTTTTCCCAACTTTGTAACATTATACGAAATTTTGTTAAGCTGTGCGAATATTTAAAGGGGGCCAGTGTCAGAGCTAGTAGTTTCATATGATATATCGTCTTACTTTACTCTAGACTCAAGGGTTTGGGATATGAGATTGTGTACCAGTATTTCGAAGTTCACCATCTATAAGGGTAAAATAAGAATGAAGTGCATTTAGAGCTCAATCAGCAGTGTCGTAGCGCCAAGGTAACGTAGTTAGCTACATGTGCGTGAGAGAATGGTTTGGGAATTGTTTCTCTAGCTTTTCTTTCTTCAGACCAGCAGCAAGAATAAGGCGATAAGTAACCACTATATCCTCAAAATAAGTAGGAATAGAAAAACTAAATTACCCTAAGCTGGCAAGCTTTTGGTAGAGCAACTTTCAAAAACAAGAAAACCCTATTAGTCCTTGAAAGAAACATTGAACCTAACCAAAAAATGTATACTCAAACCCAGAACCATGCAACGTGCTCAGGAGAGATTATGCTCAATGTCACATGGAGAGATCAGAAAGCAGCACACTTTATTAGAGAGAAACAGGATTCAGAGATTTCACAGAATTCATCAAAATCTAAAGTCATTGAGCTGATCATGGTCGTATCAGACGACAATGTGGTTCCCCAGAAAACATGTGCAAATCTGAGGCCGGCAGAAAATAAGGTGGCGTGAAAAACTAGATCAGTTCAGAAAGTACTGGCTCTGCAACATCCATTATAAATAGGTTTGGCGAATCCTTGGAACTGTCCAACAATAGAACCTAAAAAGTTTGATATATTTAATTATATTTGCTTCGAAGCGTTTATGCATTCCTCGTCTCTTATCTTTAATCAAACGTCTTAATGATCCGAGTAGCGGGTAAGACAGCATATTGGAATTATATACATATATATATATATATATATATATATATATATATATATATATATATATATATATATATGTATGTATATGTATATATATATATATGTATATATATATGTATATATATATATATATATATATATATATAGAGAGAGAGAGAGAGAGAGAGAGAGATGAACAGACTGAGATTGATAAAATAACTGCCTTGCATGGCTAAGGGGCTGACATCTATGATTTCAAATATCGGTATGCATGGTTGAAAACATCTAAAGCTGCGAATACTTTTCCTTAGACATTGCAATATGTGAAAACACAATCCAACGGTTGGAATGTTATCTTAGACAAAAAGCACAAAATATTAGAGAAGATGATAGTCGTTTGGCGACGAAGCAGGCTAACATGAAGGGTGATTCATGTCCTAGGTTTCCCAACTTTATTACTTTTCTATCTCTGATCATATCTCTATACTGCAGTCTGTTTATATATATATATATATATATATATATATATATATATATATATATATATATATATATATATATATAAACAAACAGACCGCAATATATATATATATATATATATATATATATATATATATAAACAAACAGACCGCAATATATATATATATATATATATATATATATATATATATATATATATATATATATATATATATATCATCCTGTCCATCTATCTATCTGCTGCATTGTATTACATGAGTTTACGCCCACTGGTTCGTTAAAAAGTCTTCCATCTTTATAAAATGTTCTGTATTTTTAAAGGCTAGTTTAATATCGAAAACCAAAATAGTTACCCTCTGAGTGGAGAAATTCTAATTTCAAATGAGTAAGTTACTGCCCTTATGATGGTTTCAGCCATCACTACTCAGGATCCACGTATCGCATTACAACTTACTCGACGCCTTCCAGTATATGTAATCACAAGTTGCCTAAGTGGCGTCCATCACATCGCTCGGTGCTATTCTACCTGTACCTTGGGTAAGACGGATTTATGCTTCCTCCAAGGACATTTGTGCAAAATGTACACAAAATGTCCAACCTGGTATTTGAACTTGATTTGTTGTCACCTGCACTTTCGTCTATCTAGAATGAAAAGCGTGAAATGATTGAAACGGTGATAATCAATTGGGGAGAGGTCAGCAGAGTATGAAACTATTGTATCCTGTGCCTCAGCTTAGCTACAGTCATTTCTAAGCCGCAGGGTGTAACAGCAGATCTAGATCCGTTCTATTGCATGATAATCCCGGACTCCATTCGTAACAAATAAATCTTACAAAGCTGATGAATATATTATACTTACCAAATATGACAGTGTGCTGGAATAATATTATGTTCACATGGATGGGACTTAGTGCTTTCCTTTCAGCTTAGCACTTTTGCTTTTGAACAACTCATTAAGCCTGCATCTTTATGACAACTTCTCTTCATTTTATACATACATGCTTACCCAAAAGTACATTCAATGGACTCATTTTTTCGATTATAGTTAATCTCTTCACCATCAGTTCTTTAGAGAGTCTTAAATACATCACTTATCCATAAAGTAATATTCCAAGAGTGGTCTTATGAAATACTAGGGAAAAAAAACCTTTAACTATCCGTCATATTAATGAAACTTGCTTGAAGGAAAAATTGCTGCCAATACACACACACACACACACACACACACACACACATATATATATATATATATATATATATATATATATATATATATATGTAGGTAGGTAAATCCTGCAATAAGGGTTGAATAAATTTGAGAAAAGTATAAAAAAAGGAAAGCCAAACTTTTTTCTATGGTTTAAAGGTATAGTAGTTTTTAATACGCCTTTACCGGTTCCGTACACGTCTCCAGAGCTGAGGTAATTCTGTTTCTATGTAGACATATGTTGAGAAGGTACAAGATGATGAAAATGTAAGTTGTCTTGTATACCATTGCAAATATATTTCAACATATGTTTCTATAATTATCGCTTTGACTATGTTCATGGGATACACATAACACAATCGTATATATATATAAAAAAAACTCCTTGGATACTTGCAAAATACTAATTTAATATTCTCTTGAGGCTTACATTTGATTTAAGTTTACGCAGGTGATGTATTTTGATATAAAATTGATAATTACAAAGAAAAAAAACACATTTCCAAACAAACGATTCGGAAAAAATATAAACAAAAATAACGGCTGGAGAAGGTATTCGGACAATATTTAAAAAAATGATCATTGACGAATTATTCGAGATGGAATGAAGCTGAGATTATTCTGCTCCTAAATATAAACCTTTGGAATGTTCAATAATAATTCACTATAGTGGGATGCCATCACAGACATCATTCACTACTTGCACTGAGGATGTCATGGTTGAAGAGAAGAAGCTGTCTACCGAAGAAATAATGAGGTAATTACGCATCATAATGAAGGTTTGATCTACCAGGCCTTAGCCGAGATGCTGAATGCATATGTCAATAAAATTGGATCGAAGAAGTTCATATCTGTTGAAAAATTCGGGTATTCTATGAGAAATTTGTCCACTGATAACTCGAAAAATCCTGAAAGGTGAACATCGGAAAAGTATTTTGTGAGTGTCCAATTACATCGTCCCCATTGATATAAATACATATATATAATTGATAATTTCATCATTTTCTCTGTTCCATGCACTCGCACAAACTTGAGTATATATAAACAAGTGATTGTGAGTTCTGATCTCTAAAAATCGTACAAATATATTCAAGCTCTCTCTCTCTCTCTCTCACTCCTCTTTTCTCTGTTGCATTCTCTCTCTCTCTTTCTCTCTTGCATTCTCTCTCTCTCCATCTCTCTCTCACTATCTATCTATTTATATATATATGTGTGTGTGTATGTGTGTGTGTGTGTGCGTGTTAGTGTTTTTTATGTAAGCTTTTGTGTGCGCATATCTATAAAATGGAATATATTGTATCTATTATGAAAATATAACTTAGATATAAATGTTATGATTTCTCCTCTGATTGGGTAAATTTATTGACTTGTTTCTTCAGATCTCTTCTTTGGGATCTTTTCTTTATAATTACGGAATAAAAGTGAATTCGGGACAAAAAAAGCAACAGTCTTAAGTAGGTCATTTTGTGCTCGAGTTGAATCAAAGGGATTGCCCCATGAAAGTCAAAAACCAAAAGTTCTTTCAATCCTTGCGTCGAGTGATCAAAAGCAATATACCAACAGCATCATTCAAGAAAATTCCGCCATTTTTTCACTCATATATATTTTGATTCATTGATTTATTGATTCATTCATTGATTTATTGGTTGATTTAGTGATTGATGCAAAAGATTCCATTAATACGTTTTGTACAATGTTACAAACATTTAGAAGTGTCTTTAAAGCTTACTCTATACACATACGTGCGTATGTGTGTCTCTGTGTGAGTGTATATGTGTGTGCGTGTGTGTGCATGTATGTGCATGTTGTGTATATGATAGACTCTGTGAATATTTGTTTTTCTGTCCGTAAGAAAGGATTTTTTCCACTTGAAGGTAAAAACTTTTCTGACAAAAACTCATTTGAAATCCAGGCCTTCAATTTGCTCCAAATTCGAACTCTAGAGCCAGGTGAAGGGATCCCTCACTTTTTCAACTATAAATCCTGATAGATAGATAGATAGATAGATAGATAGAGGAACAAACTGAATTTGATATATGCTCCATCTTGTATTGCTAAAGGGCCTTAGTTGCCCTACTACCTACCCATGGCTTTGGGAGAGTGGATTCATGGTGTCCCAAAGAGCATTACTGTGAAGTGAACCCAAGAAACCTCAGTCGATTCTGTTTCCCGTGCCAGTAACTGCTACGCCACTCCTCACCTCCACTTCTATTGAAAATCGATTATATACCTTATCCCAAAATAATAGTCCGGTGAACCAAGGAATTTTCGTTCCCATATTGATCTGGAAAATGTGGCACACCATGATATCGGAACAATCGATCAAATGTTTTTAGTTAGTCATAAATTGATCGAAAGGTTCTTTGTTGTTGGTTGATCGAATAAAAGATGCTGGGGGGGGACAAAGTCAGGTGAAGGGTCGTTGTGAACAATGTCAACGAAATGATCACTTATTTTTATTATAGAAATAACGATAATAGGAGAAGAGATCAATACATATCCAAAGATTGAATTGTCAAATAATCGTACAAAAATCCCCCATTATTATGGCTCCGTCAGGGATTTGATAGTATCGTTATACGAAGTGCATTAATAGTTAGAAACCAAAAAAGCAAAGACAAAAATTTCTTTTTATCTCGTTTTCACAGTCTAATGCCCCATATATGGGTTATGAGTCTGTTAAGGAAATAACTGAAGCTGTAGATAATAAGCTTGTAAAATTATTCAATAAACACACCGTCAGAATGCCTGCCTCCTAAAGTATTTCGATTACAATGTTAGTTTACAGCAAAAAACCTGATTATTTAATGCATATATGTCGGTTGATATATATATATATATATATTGATTGATTCATTGATTCATTGATTGGTTGATTGATGCAAAAGTTCCCATCGTCATATTTTGTACAATTTTAGGGTCATCTAAGAAGCATCTTTGAAATTTATTCAACCCCTGATTGCTTGTGTAATTAATCAACTTCAGTATTTGTTGTTTACATACAGGGGGGAAATTAGGAGGCTACAAAAACAGGGCTCCACTTGGAATCATGAGAAAGAATATAGGTCAACAAACTTTCCTTTTCTGAAACAGGAAAAAGTCATCATGAATCATAATATTCATTGGTGATAAAAAACGGGTTAAAAACAGATTTATTTCTGAAATAACGAGGATAATAAGATCAAAAGATGAGGGGAAATGTGGCATGCTATGATATTGGAACCATTGCTCGAATGTTTTTAGGAAGCCATAAATTGATCAAAGGGTTCTTTATGATTTGAAGACTGGATAAAAGATGCCTCAGTGGGCGAATTAGGCTGAAGGGTCGTTGAGAACAATGTTGAGGAGATTATCTCATATTTTCATTATAGAATGATAATAACAGAAGTGATCAATACAAGTCCAAAGATTTAGTTGTCAAGTGATTGTCCAGTAGATTCTTGTGATTAAAACACTTTCAGGGATTCAAGAGTAACGTTAAAACAATTTTGCCGTTATAACTGGTGGACTTTATACGCTTTTCAAGTGTATCAATATGAGGAAAAATGTACAGCTAGAAATGACTTTCATTACCGTTTCACAGTGAATTGAACAGTGCCGTTAGAACTATTGTCATTGCAACGAAAGTTTACTGAGACAGACATTTCATTCATCATGATATTAAGTTATCCTATGTATCATCATCAACTATTATAAGTCCACTACTTGACAAAAGCCTCTCCTTCCATCACGAGCGTGATTGTGCTAATTTCGGCAAATCTATCTCGTCTCTCCAGCTTGTGTCTGGTCTTTTCCTACTTCTTTCACGGCCCCACGGGCACCAATACAGTTAAACTTTTATTTTATCTGTGTCTTCCCTTCTAACTGTGTGTCTTGCCAATTTTTGTTGATCAATTATTTGTAAAATATCATTCATTCTGGTTATATCTCGGATCAATGTTGATTCCCTATCGCTAAGCGTTTTTCCTAACACTTCTCTTCCCATTGCTTTCTCTGATGTTCTGAGATTGTTTGCATGGTTCAGTATATACTGAGAGATTGATTGGTTTATTGATGTAAAAGTTTCTAACGTGATATTTTACGCATTTTAAGGACATCTTAGAAGTGTCTCTGGAGTTTACTCAGCTTTTATTGCCTTTTCAATCAATCAACACTAGTGTGTTGTTTACAGGTGCAGGTGAGAAATTCAGAAGCTAAGAATAATTTATCCAACATGGAGTTATGGGAACAGATATATCAACTTTTGAAACTTGTCTTCTCTTATTCTTCAATGCAGAAAAAGTTATTTTGGAGCAAAGCAGTCACTTCTGATTCAAAATAGATTCATCACAGAATAAAAGATAGAGTAGAAGCCTGGGCAAAGGTGATTATGAGATACCCAGCAGACAGTATCCGCCACTTGGCCTCGCTTGTACAATCTATAAGAAGCCTGAATGATTCATTTCGGATCAACTCAGTAGGAGGAAGTCAAAGTTGGCATCAATCAAACTTAAGGTGGGTCCACTCACTGGCATTCGGATTAGATTTGTCCATCCCATACACTGGTTGCCACCGACGGCTGTCCTACTATTTATCCATACCTGAGTACAGAATAAGGATATGGATTCATTCTCTTCCCAGGGGCATTAATGCAAATTGAACTCCAAGCACCTCAATTTTGAACTTCCATTCTCTGTACTGGTAACCGTTAGGCCACTCACATTGATAACATACATCGCCATGTTCTAAAATGCAACACAGCAAATCAATGTTTGAGTAGGCAGTATGCACTAAAGTACCTTAACCATGAATTTTTCCCAGCAGACCATTGCCCAAACTATCATACTGCATACACTAGCTTCTTGATTTCCAATAGTTCATCTTGGTGCCATCGTTTCCCCAAGATAACGACGCACACGTATCCTATGTCCACCTAATTCAAGAGGAAGCGAGATTCATTGGCCAGGTAAACTTCCTCAGATACGCACATTGTCCAATCCCGACGCCTGCGTGACCATTGAAAACACTCTATGGACATCGGTCAGCATGGTCACTTTGATTGGCCTGTGACTACACGACCTATTACGCAACAACAATCGATGCGTTGTGTATTGTGATGGATTTTTCTCTTAGGCTTGATTAAAGATATCTGCAAATCGTGCCACGGTAGCTTCCTGATGATTCATACTTGGTAGGGTTGGGGAGCATCTGGTAACTCTTACCATTGATTAATCTTTGTCACTCAATACCTTGTTGGCAGTTGGCGATTTTTCCCTTCTCGGGCCATTGCCGATTTGTACTCAACACAACTGAAGATGAGCATTCCACGAGCCGCCCATTTTCGGAAATATTCTAATCTAATCTCCTGGTCCGAACAATTTGGCTTTTATCAAAGTCACCGAAATAAATAACTCATCAATTGTCAAAGATTGCATTATTGTGTCCGTGTGCTAAACTAAGCTGAGCTTACTCAATAACGTTGATGGTTACAGGATGCATTATTACTGTAATCTTGTGTCAGATTAAGCACAGTAAATAACGATTTAGAGGATTATGAGATGCATCACCGCTATGGCCTTCAGTCAAATTTATTTAAGGTTGATAACTAAATTAGCTGATCGTCAGTACCGACTCAGAAAAATCCCCATTAAAAAAAAGAAAAATTGGCTGAAGATCTCTCATGTAGAATTGCTTGCGAGGCACGACTTTTCACCGAACGACGTTTCACCAAAAATGCAAAATACACTCACATGATTGCTACAAACACATACATAAACACATGCTTATATCTGTGAATGTGGTAGGTGGTTGCATGTGTTTAAGATAAACTATAATCTATGTAAGTGTATGTGGCATTTGGGCATAAATTTATGCATATGCCGATGTTCGTGCGTATGCAGTATGTGTGTGCATGCGTGTATGTGCGTATGTTGGTGTGTATGAGTAAGTGTTCGATTCGTGGCACTCACTGACGCATTGGAACTAAAAGAGGGACAAAAGGCTGAATTTGCCAAGAACTTTCCACAGTTTTGCCCAAGTTACACAGATTTACCCGAAATTCAACATGTCTTGTATGAAGATGGGTTGTGGACATGCCTACCTGCTTCCCTCCGCCTAACTTGCCCGCCTATGGTGGTACCAGTTCCCTGGTGTTTTTTTCCGAGATAGAAATATGTGGGAAATTGAAGGAAGTGATTCAATAATTGGGGGACCTAAATTCCTTTAAGTAAATGCACATGCAACAAATTGTGAGATACCTAGCAGATTCTTAGATGATAACAAGCAAAATTGATGTTGGGCAAAGGGTGGTATCGGATTAGTCTGAAAAAGTAAAACCTTTTTTTTGGTTGTTTTTTTTATCAATCTATTTAATCATATAGATTCAATTTAGCCAACTACGTTTCTCTACTCACCTGTCTTTACTTACTCCCTTAAAAAATACATTAATGACACCATTGCCTGATTTGCATGTGAGAGCAGACGACATTGCCCTTTTCATAAAGAACCTACACGACCTCCAACTAATGATAGATGAACTAAATAAAGAGAGCAAGAAAGTCGGCCTACACGACAAGCATCATGTGCAACAACCACATCGGAGATAAAAACACTGAGATCAAAATCGAGGACACAGAACTGGAGAAAGTAGATATCAACATCTACCTAATACAACGAATCTCCATGAGACCCTCAAAAGAAGAAGAAATCAAGCCAAGAATCACACTAGAATGGTAAACCTTTGGCAGAGCAAGCTCAACCTTCAAGAATAAGAAGGTCCCATTATTCCAAAAAAGGAGGGTGCATAACCAATGCATCCTCCCAATATTCACTTATGGAGCTGAAACATAGAAACTAACCAAGAGACAGATCCGCAAACTGAGAACAATGCAACGTGTACATGAAAGAATTATGCTGGGCCTCACATGGAGAGACCACAAGACAGCATAGTACATCCAGGAAAAGTCAAGACATCATAGAATCCATTAAAAATCTCAAATGGCAGTGGGCTGGCCATGTTGCAAGAATGGCGGACAACCGATGGACATCGCGACTCACGACATGGATCTCCCGAGATCACATGCATAAACGAGGCTGGCTGAATATTAGATGGAGAGACGAGCTAGACAAATTCAGAAAGTACTTGTTCCGCAAAGCCCAAGATATAGAAGTGTGGCAAAACTTGGGGAAGGTCCATTTCCAACGACGGATGTTAAAAGATTGATGCTGATGCTGATGATGATGCTGATGCTGATCATCATCATCTTTTCCCGTTTATACCCTCATTGAGTATGTCGTGCATTGAAGTACACATGGGCAATTGTTAGTAAGACACCTGGCTTGCCAGGCCTGTAGGAGCCTTGTTCTTTTTTAAGGCACCTTGTATTCCACAATGTTCACCCATCTGGTTACAGACCAGGTTTGAGGTTGCTCAATCTAGTGATCTTCTGAGAACTGTTGTATCCAACCCCTTAAGCTCAGGGAGTGGTTCCTCAAACGGATTCCTGAGCAGTGGAGTATTGATTACCATTTTTAAAATCTTTAGGATAACTCGGTTGTGAACTGAACCACTGCCTGCCAAATCGGAGGTGAGCACTCTACCACTGAGCCACGGGGAAAAGGAGGTTCGTTTGATATACCATGCATCCTTTGTTTTAGTCAAATTATTTTTATTTCCACTTGTATTCATTCAATTCTCCGAAAAATGACTTATTAGTTGCCGGAAGATACAGCAATACAAATCTTCCAAATGATTAACGGAAGAAAAATACTTCATCTCTGAAGAAGGACAACGACTGTGTTTTCACTTGTGTACACTACGATGTTGAATATACCATACGAAAGAAAGAAAATTCTTAACCTTAGAAACAATGATTTTAATTCGTTGCTTTTTGCGATCACCCGAATAAATGTTTACAAAATCATCACCATCGGAAGGGCTAATTCAAGATCGGAGATGAATTATCGTCATTATTCCATGGATAATTCAAACGATTTGTTTTTTGCGGTCAATATGAATTTCAGTCTACCTTAATATTGTCTGAAGTTCAAAAAATATTGCAGAGTTCTAAGATGATGGACTGTGTAGATTAAGACAAGCAAAGAGAATTATTGCAAATTATAAAAAATGTATTAATTCATGTTCTTTATAGGATTTTTTAGCAAATCGTTCATTAGCACAACTGGGAATTTTCATGGATCTCAACATCGTCGTATATTTTTCAAATAGTCTCCAAAGCATTTATCATCAACAAGGGGTCCAAACTCATGTGTCCTACCTTCCTTTTTGGTGCAATGTGTTACATTCATGCACATTTTACAAATTCACCGAAGATTTTGATTGCGTATATCGTAGTGTTTGGACATGTCGAACTAAACTTGAAAAATACACACACACACACACATTTATATATATGTGTGTATATGTGTGTGTGTGTGTGAGAGGGAGTGTACGTGAGCGTATCCAGTTCATTATAGTACAGTTGTCTGCGTTGAGAGACAACAAAGAGAGCAGATATGGAGAAGGCGAGATTTGATTATCATGCAGTTATTAAGGACACCGACTTACTGGCTGCATAACTCAGATGGTAAGAGCGGTATCATGTCAATATGGCCTTCTATTGGATACACGTTCGATTTATGTGGACTGTATCATGTCCGTGAAGAAATCTGTGGTAGTTTGATTGGATATTCTTTTGGAAATAGCAGCAGTATGTATGGGTACTCTATTGGTTGTGCTGGTGAGAGGAGGTAAGCATTCTTAAGAATCAGTTTTCACCCATACTAGATAGCTGGATAGTAACTCAGTGTTAACTCTTTGGGTACTTGGTAAGTTAATGATGATGCTATCTTTAATGTTAATCGAGGTAAAGAGGTAAGGTTTGAAGGGGTTATGTTTCTATGTAGGATCGAGTATCTGTTGGGGAATATATGTTTTTTGTAGATATTCTGAAAAGTCAGATGGTTTTGAGTAGTACAAGTGATTTGGACCATGCATAGGTGTCTATCCGTACGGGTCTGTGTGCCAGTGTGAAATTCCCAATATTGGATATACATGAAGGGGGATTAGATAGTGTAAATTTGTAACGTCATAATGTGTGGGTGAAACTTTAGTTTGCATAGGTGAGGTTGTTATGGGGAATAAGTGTATATGTATATTAAGGGGTGAAGGTGAGAAGATAATGAGTTGATGAGTATAGAGTAATTAGGAGCAAGATGATTATGCTGTATGGTTAGGGTTGTTGAGTTTGGTATTGAGTTCGTTAGGGGAGTTTGTTAATTCACATATCATCATGAAGTTCTTGAATTTTCGTCGTGTCATGTGTACATTTTTCTATTTTTTAATGATTGTGAATCTAGCGTCCATTCCAATATTGTGGCCCGGTTTAGTGATTTGATTCTGTGCCTATAATTATTAGGTCTAAAGTTGAATTGCCACTCAGACTTACTTACATATTGCAGTTTGCATTTATTATATTTAGGAGGCAGACAGCATTTCTGCTTCTATAGTTAGAATCATGGTAGATGTAGATTTCAAAAACTAGTGAAGGTTTTGGTGAGCTTAAGATGAGTGCAGCATTGAGTGATTCTTTTGTTGAAGGGTTGGAAGAATTTAACAGCTTTCGAAATGGTATTATGTGAGACTTTGTCACTGTTAATCGTGTCTTTAATGTTTCAGGGTCTGTGGTTGGCAATGATATGGTTTTATGAAATGTTTCTTTGAGTTCTATTTTGGGTGTGAGAATATACCATCTCTTATTAGTTATACGTGACAGACATAGGAGTATGTTGTGGAAGGTGGTTATGAGTGATATGCAGTCAGGTCGATTTTTGTTAGGGAATGTAAGGGTTTCTTTATCAAGTACATATATGCAGGCTCTCCAGGCTCTCTCTCTCTCTCTTTCTCTCTCTCTCTCTCTCTCTCTCTCTCTATATATATATATATATATATATATATATATATATATATTGTGGATTCTGTTTCATTGTCTGTAACAATGGACTCTCCAAGTTGAAGGTAATGATTTTTCTGATAAATTATCTCCTGTCAACAATGGCCTCTTCCACCTTAACTAGTTCAGTCATTTTTTCTCGTAGAAATTAGAATAATCTGTGAATCTTTCCAGTGATTAACTTTCTACACTCACACACACACACACACATATATATATACATATATATGTGTGTGTTTGTGTGTGTTTGTGCGCGCGCGCGTGTATGTGTGTGTGTGTTTTTGTTTGTGCACTTGTGTGAATTCGTGTTTATTGCACGCTTTACGGTTTTCATTGTCTGCGTTTTTATCAAAATCAAATTTAAAAGATTCGGAAGCAAAGCTGATATTCAATTTTTCTGTTTGTTTTGGCCAATCAGGTTGAAGTAAATTCTTGAGCAAAATATCTTGAACAAAAGCATTGCATGCAAATATGTTTTTTTCAAAAAAATTAAAACCAAAAACATTGAACCGACCAATTTAAATCTATGGTATTCTTTGGAGTACGAAATATTCAATGTATTTAGACAAAATGTTATCTGGAATCGTTTGTTCTAGATTTGGCAATCATAAACCACGTACACAGAACATAATTTGTTTCCATCATCATCATCATCATCATCATCATCATGCAGAGCAACTGCAGCGGCAGACAGCATAAGTCCATTGCTGGATGAAGGATTTACCCAGCTCCTTCCATGTCTACTATAAGTTTACAAACTTATGCGTGTCTTTGCGGCAAAACTTTCCATCTAATCCTTACGTATTGAATCTGGTCTTCTCCTGCTGTGTTTTCTATCCACTGATCACCAATTTGTAAAAATTTTGCTCCACCTGCCATCCCTTCTCCTTGTAGTGTGTCCAGCTCATCTCAATTTTCGTAACTTGATTATTTCCAGACCTTTCTCTCTAGTTGGCTTGTGAGTCTGTGTTGAATTTCTTCTTTGTTTTAGTTACTCCTAACATTATCTAAAATTATTGGCTCTACATGAAGTTAATGTTGAAGTCGCTGCAAAATAACAAAAATAAAAAACAATAATAATAATTATATATCATGATCAAATGGTAAAAATATATATTATTAGGGATTGAGGCGCAACCTTGATTCGCACTGGCCACAATCAAAAGCTTATTTTAGTAAAATTGAAAAAATATTGATTTTGACGCCCAAGCCGGAACTAGGAATGAATCATCATTTACACATGACATATTAAAAGACAAATTTCAAGTAATTACACCAAATTGCATCATATCGGTCAGCGTCATGAAATTTTGAGAATTTATCAAGGAAGTAAAAGCTTCATCAAATTCACAAAGTTCTGAAACTTTACTTCAGGAATAGATTCATGTGTCTCTCAACTTAAACTCTCATGTAACACATTAGTCTCTCATCAATATATATATATATATATATATATATATATATATATATGTGTATATATATATCCTGCTGAAGCAGACACAATATTGACTATTATGTACCTTGTACATTTTGCAATTGAAAGAGCAGGTCAGAAGAACACAGTTTTTACAAATGACCGGTATTCATCCAGAGCTACTACTCAAGTCACTTTGTTGCTGCCAGATGTGCAGAAAGGTTTTTAGCCTGTTCTTGGCGGAATGATGCTTCCATTGGCTGTATTGGCAAACAATTGGTCAGGTAATGTATTGAAAGCTTTTTTGGATATGTTGAAAAGATTCTGCTTGGAAAGAACTCTCAACAGAACATCTAAGTCTTTTATATACACAGAGGAGGTACTTTGACCTATTTTGGTAGATGATTCTGTGAAATATTATGATGATTTAATAACCAGGATGGGAGTGATTGCCCCTATTTCGACAGAGCCGGCAAAGAAGTCAATCAGCCCTTACACATGTTCAGCTCATACTCACTTATTTCGCTGCTGGTAGTCATTGGAATTAGAGACCCTTGCTATGCAGTATGATGATGGTCCCTCGGGGATGAAAAGAATAACATTCAACGAAAACGCTTTGAAGTTCTCGCATATCAACTGTAATGGAAAAGAACTTCTTAAATCTAAAGGATTTAACCAGACAAGGGATGTAAACAAACCTAAGAGGGGTTCCAGAATTGCTGCACACGGACAGGACAGAGAGAATATATGGAATTTTCTCGCTACGTGTATCAATTTAATTTCCACAGAGGATCTTCCACAAACATTCACACGCATAATGTAGATAAATGTGTCGGGATTTGGAATGAGTTAATCTCTCCTTCAAAACAATGGTGACATGGCCATGGCTAGTCTAATTCCAAGATGATAGGATCTAAAGTTTTAACTAGTGCAGTCAAAAAACCATAGCTTACTGTAATCAATGGATCTGCAGTATTGGCACACAAAGGCACTGGTTTCAGACTGCATGGACAATGTAAGTGCTTCCGTAGTTGGACTGCTTGAAAGGGGTGACATAAATCTGAATTTTGATTGATAGTTTGAGTTTAGCATGAAGATTTCATCAGGATGTGGCCGTGAAAAGTCTTCATCTCAAGATTGCAGGCAGGCAGCATCCTCTCTTCTTCTGGACGGATCAATGATTCTCACCAGCAGCCTTAGTAAATCTCAGATAATCAAACATATGTGACCAATTAGAGTCTAAGGCTGCTTGGAGGAAAACACGATTTTCTCTGATTGAGACTGGTAGCTCTTTGGCACATACCGATGTAAACAACAGCATTTTCATTGAAATAGGGGACCTGGCAACATATGAAGAAGCTAATCTTAAAACAGTTCAACAATCTTTTCGTTCAGTCCTTGTGAATGGTATTAAGTCGATGTGCGTTATACGTGATGGCATCGAAGTATTTGTGCTTCTTGGGCATTTTTATTCGAAGTTGAGACAAAAATCAACAAATGATGACCATTATGAAATTGATAAAGGTGTTATTGTAAAACAAATTAAAATATTATCCCTTGCATTCTTGCAACACATGCACTATCTGGTTATGATATTTTTGGAACCTATCATGGCATAGAAATACAAGTATTGATGATAATAGAAAGGATTCAATGGAATTTACTTGGTGTGTTCATGCTTGCTCTGGCTCTGCCAAGGAGGTAGCTCTCTTGATTAGTAGCTGGTCCAGGTTTGAAACACAGGACATGACCAAATGCAAAATCAACTGATGCTTTAAATGACTCCATAATCAATATCTCAGCCTATCCAGCCTTTGATGGGGGCACCAATGGGATTCTGATTCGGGATTAAATTTTAATGAAAAGAGACTCAAAAAACTACTGGTTACATCCATTTTTTTCTTGACTATAAACAATTGATATGCTAGAATGTGAACAAGAATATTATTTGTGTGAAACACTTTTCAGTGCGTGCACTAATACTACATTCTGGTTGTAGACAAATCTATCTATCTATCTGTCTATCTCCATATGTATCTATTCATATTCATCACACTTTCTCGTATCTATCTACGTCAATTTTTATTTATCTATCTCTCTGGGTCTTTTCATATACATCTTTCTATATCTCTTTGAATCGATCAATCAATTTGATATATTTATATTCATCGTCCAATGATTGTCAGTTTATATCTCTTTGTCAATTGGAGTCTGCCAGTTGATCTGTCTGTCAGTATGCCTGTTGATCTGTCTGTCAGTATGTCTGTCTAGCTTGGCTTTTTAGTCGATACATATCTACCTCATCTACCCCTCCAGTTCTTTTTTAACTCATACGGGCTTATTTTCATCTGTATTTATATACTATCTGGTTTTATGTGAGAGGAAGTAGATAGATAGATAGATAGATAGATAGATAGATAGATAGATAGATAGATAGATAGATAGATAGATAGATTGATAGATAGATAGATATGAAGAGACTAAGATAGACAAATATAATTCTAAATATTCTGAAGGGGTCCTTCCTTCAATGTTTAAAACTATATTATTATGTAATTTCATTGTATGTAAATAATCTATTTATTGCAAGAATTAAAATCATTCTCAGTTCACAGGTAATTGTACAACATTTTATCACCGAATGAGTTTGTGAAAAAAAAATAAAACCAGTCAATTACAAAAATTAAAATCTTTTATTGTTTGCAGGTAATAATCGTACATTTTGTTACTGAACGAGTTCATGAACAAACTGTAAAATCATTTATAACAAAAAGTGAAACCTTTTTTACAATTAAAGGACCACTCTTGAATATTCATGAAGAATAGCTTATAATTACAGATAAATTCAATTTCACAGTCAAAGTAATGTCTACTGATTATTCTTTTATTGAATATATTTCTTTTATTGTAATTCAATGAATGTGTATTTCATGTATCATAAAAGTATGCCTTGATTATGTTGTATACTTCACTTTCTTGAAACATCCGTAAAAGATGATAAAACAATTTGCATTGAATTGTCCTTGCATCGAGTCGGCCACATCAAGTTGTGCAGGCATCGAGTTGGGTCGCATCGAGTCGGCCCCAGTGAGTTGTTCCTTCCCAAAATAGATAGATATGGAGAAACAGCGTGAGTGCATATGTATGTGTATGTGTGTTTATACGTTCTTGTCTCCCCTTTCAATTACTTGTTATTCTATTCGCTTTCGCTCTTACTTTCCGATAACTTAATCGATTGAATATTGATCTATTACTGCTTGTTGTTGCTAAAGCCTTTGAACTTTTGCTTCACCAACGGAAAATTCAAATCCTTTACCTGACACGTAACCTTTACGTGGAAAATCCGTTTTATAACTTGACCTATTTCCCCAGGCATCGCCCATAGCTGGGATGAGCACATCGATTCTATACCTATGATCCATGCAATGACAAAAAGATGTTTGGACATTAATTAGATAAATGTACTTATTTTCTGGCCAAGCAGTTAGCACCACTAAAATTGAATTGTTGGCTGACTTCAAACACTAATGTCCTCGGAAAAGGTATGAATAGGGATAAATGATTCAACTGACATGGAAATATATTTTTTCCAGAAAATGGAAAAAAAATCCTACCAGAATTTCATTCTACGTTGTATAATTCTTCATTTAAGTTGACTACCCATTCCAAAGATGCATGTTTTGAAGGGCAAGGTCCTTATTGTGTGTGCAGCAGTCGGCCATAATTGTCATGCAAAATAATTTTTTACCCTTCGTACGGCTTTGAAGTATTTCGGTTACTTCTCTTTGGTGCTGTCAATCGAGCTATTTTATATCTGAATTTAGATCTATGAATTCATTGTGAGAAAATATAATCTTATCTGAAGATTATTCCACATTGTTGGAAAAATTATGTCTTGAAACTTTTTCCGGGTAATCAAAACAAATTGTAAAAAATGGTAGTTGAATAATTGAAACAGAGGAGGATATAATTCTTCAAATTGGGTTTTATAAAATAAGAACAAATAGAAAAGCCACAATATCTTTGTTGTTTATTCGTCGACCGATTTCATGGTAATTTTCAGTTGGTTTGAACTTGAAATAATTGCTTATGGTGTCGATAATAGCAACAATCATGATGATAAAAATCTCTTTACGTCACCCTTGCTTTGATTTATTCTAACCTCGTTCAAGAGAAAAATTTGACATAAAAAAACCCTGATTCTCGAGTTATCTCGGTGCATACGCACACACGGAGTTTTCTCAATTTAAAGTAAGGGTGTTTTTTGTTTTGTTTTTTTCAATGTTCAATAAAGATAAAATAGAATTATTTCCTTAATTGCCTAAAAGCAACAATTCTGATTAAATTAACATTTTTGGATCATTTCAAGATTGACAGCATCCATCTTTCTTTCTTGCTTGCTTGTAATTCTAAACATTTTCCACTTTCCATTTTGTATTCTAAACGTAAAACTGGCTGAGTATCGTTCGTTGTCGTGAATAAAGCTTCAGACTTTCACTTTACCTGAAATTTCGGTTTTGGAGACATCTAACTTTCACAAGGAAACTGCCTCTTATAACTTGACCCATTGCCGCAGGTATCGATCAGGTCTTGTAGAAGCTCTCGAATTATATACCTCTGATCTATGCAACGACATAAAAAAATCGGACATTAATTAGACGGACTTATTTCTTTTTAAAGTCCCCGTGCGTATGTGCACTTGATAGTTCGAGGGTTTTTAACGGCAATATTATCAGTATAGAGTTCCTTGTTGAGTTTCTCAGTGCAGCCGTCACAAGTAAAGTGGAGCTGACCGTTCTCAAAATCTACCTAAACGACTGGACAATAAATGCCAAATTTTGTTGACCTATTGACCAGTTGGAATACAGACAGGCCAATTAAATAGTATTGATATTTACTAAATCCGGTAAAAGGTTAAGCGTATGTAGGAAGATCGTGTGGCTCAAAATACTGTATAACTCCATTAATTATCCTTGCTGATATCCTCATCTTTGTTGTTTATATCGTTCCATTTTGGCCACATTTTTCTCTGTTTTCCTCAGTCGTATCTGAAATTCTTGGATAAGCATAATCTTTATTTCAAGTCTAAACTTTCAGAAGATTTTCATGATTTATCCAGACAAGTATCCTCATCTCGAGGGAAGTGTAAATAGCTCAACAGTTAACAACTTTGGAAATGGAATCGGCAAACCTAGTTCAGATCCCAGTTTTGGCAAGTGTGACTAATGCCGTTTGGAAATGCTGAATCCACTCATCCCCACAGCTATGGGTGAGCAGGAAAAATTGATAGGAGTTGTATGTCAAGAAAATCCTGGTATTTACCAAGAATCAAAAATCAACTAATGAATCATTGCTGTCCCTACATTAGGACATAGATGTGGATTCCCCTGTTACAATCGAACGCAATATACTATCTATGGTTTGCAGGATAAGCTTTCGAGTAATCACTCAATAGAAAGCTCCCAAATCCCAAAGAGTATACCATCTAATACGTGTTTTCATATTGTGTATTACTTACTGCATTCGCTTAGGGTAATCAAAGTAATACAACTCTATGCCACTTTTCCCTTTTACGAAAAAAGGCGAAATGTTAGAACAGATTTGGTGGGGTTTTTTTTGTTTTTGTTTTTTTGTTTTTTGCAGCAAGGAATTATACAGACCGTCTGTGCCAAAAAAAAGCATTACTATGAGAAAAACCTTCATGAACGAAAATAATTATCGTTAAGCTTTTGGGCGTCCTTAGACCCAAATAATAGAGATGAAATAATAGAGATGATTGAAGGTCGGAGGTTTTGATCGTAGGAGACCTAGCAAACTGCTATGTACACAAAAGAGGAGATGGGTGTCTGCTGCCTGCATTATAGCTCCCTGCAAAAGAAACGCTGATCTCTATTTCTGCTTCATTTTTTCCCGTAAAAATGAAAAAGCTGTGTAAAGTGAACTTTCGAAAACTGGGGAATACCATTACCAAGATTAAGTACATTCATGATTGTCAACAGAGATCAAAATAGTAGTCAAAATAAACGAGGGAGTACAGCTTTCCCCTTCTATCCTGAAAGCATTGTTCCTATGAGAAAAAATCTTCTGCAAGCTAAAATTGTATAAGGCGAAAAGGCGACTACTATTATCTCATATAAGAACGTTCTTTCTGCATCCCAGCCCCCTGAATGGTGATGATAGTTTATGAGATTATGTCATCGACAGTTGGAATGGCAGGAAGTACTGGAGACAGAGATGTAGGAGAATATGGATGAGGTTGTCCGCTGTGTCTATGGTGCATCGATGTTGATTAAATGAAAAACATCATTTTCGCTTTATGCCCTTATTCGTAACTATGGAAAAGTGGCATGAAGTAAATTTTCAAAATGAGGGGATACTTGCACTAAGATTAAGTGTTTTCATTATTCTTTATATTTTCTGTATGCTGTATTTATATTTTTTATTTTCAATACAACAGTCGGGAGTGAGTAAGGGTGAAGAATGTATCACCCGAAACACTGGGTTTGTAATAGCAGAGATGAAGACAGTATTCAACATAATGTATAGAATACAGGTATGTCCCAAAGTTTGCTTCACGTAACATCACTTTTACAAAAGACCTGAAGCCGCCATTAATGTGTCTATGACGCTCTGTCGTTTATCACGATTTATTTTGTGCATCATTTCTTTACTTGTGCCCAAATGTATCAGAAAAGCCAAGGAGATCATGTAAGGGTGTTAGGCTTAGCGACATAGAAGACATAAATTAAGGTTATTGGGGGGGTATTGAAGCTCTCAAAAAATGTTCGTTTATAATTTGACTTGTTGTTTCTTCGCTTTACGCCATTTTGGCTTACAAATAAAACACTCTACCGATTGTTGATGAAACTTGAAATGCTCTCACACAGACTTTTATACAAGAGACAGAAGTGTAAATTTGAAACCACACGCAGATAATAAAGCGTTGCTCAAATAACACGAACTTTTAATTAAGTGCGGTTTCAATTCAGGAATAGACACTTGAAGAGGTCAAAACAATAAAGGCTTGTCTAAGGTTATGTAAGGTCAGGTTTGTATTGCTATAGGTTAGTGTTTGATTGATAGTAGTGAAGTGCAGAAGTAGGAGTTTAGATAAAAAGTAAAAACTATCTTAAGGACAAGTTCATGTTTCCATCGCTGTAGAACTTAATAATGTTCTTAGCAAAGAACTGCTCAAAGTATTTTTGTAGACTTCTAGAAAATTGAATTTTCGCTTGTTTTCATCTTATAAATTGTTATCCGGTATTCAGATTCTTTTGTGATGTTTAAGCTTCAATAATGTAAGGAAATGAATAGAAAAGGTAATAGGCAAATTCTAAGAACCATACTTTGGGTTGATCAAAATGTATGTTTCTTTCTTTGTTGCTGATTGACATTAGGAGCGTTCAGTTTCAACTTACTCCGTGCTAAATGATCACTTTTGATTGTATGAAGACCTCTTATATCTGCGTGCATTTTCTTAACTGCCAGAATTACCGTATTTTTTCTTTATTGATTGTAGCATTGAAGATAGAAGAAAATAAGAAACATTTTCGGTATATGGTGATTGTACCGTGGATGATCGGATGTGTCAAAAGTGGTTAACAAAGTGGTTTGTTTTAGAGATTTTACGGTTGGATGGGACAAAGTCAGTTAATAGCGATCAAATCAATGCTACGTTACGAAAGTGATAGCCAACATACTGAAATATTCAAATCAAACGTTGAAAGTCATTTACATCAGCTCGGCTGTTTCTCTCATAACTGACTTCCGCATGAACAGAAATATTAGATGTTTTGAACAAATTGGGATGAGTGGTGAAATTGGATATTTTACAACAGTGTGGAACACGAAAGATCGCGGGGTGAGCAAGCAAATTGAAACACCAAAGAGCGTACGGAAGACCAGTCTTCATTAAAACAAACTGATGCTCCTTCTAAAAAAGCCAAGAGACAGCGGATAAGCTTTGATAGTGCACTCAGTGGAATTTTTAGCATTGTCAATACATATCAAAAGGGTTATTTTCAGATGTACATATTTGGGTTCTGGCAATCTCAAAAGTATCATTAAATGAATGAGAATCTCTGACCCGGTTATAAATGCCATCTTCAATGTTTTTCTCCATCGTTTGGTTCAGAAATTAAATACGTTTGAACATTAGGTCCGGTGGAATCGTGGCCATTTCGAATTTAATCATTCACGATCCTCAGAAGTTAAATCTGACTCCCCACCATATCTGGAAATAACCCTTATCATATGTACTATGTTAAGAATTGCATAGCATTTTCACAAAGTGAACCATTCATTATGATAGATTTTATGGTAATTACTTACTAATATTTTCGTAATATTTCATCAGGACAATGTTAGACCTCATGTTTTTTCGGTGACCAGGTAAAAATTGTTACAACTTGGTTAGGAAGTTTTCACTCATCTGCTGCATTCACTATATACTTCGCATTTGGATTACCATTTATTCCGGTCTTTATAGAATTCTCTTAATCGAACAAAAAATTTCAATTTTTGCAAGACTCCAGAGAGAACATAGAAAAGAGGATGGTTTTTCTAATTCAAGGCTCAAAATGAAGGAGGAAATTTTTATTTCCCCTTCAGGAGTCAAAATCGAGGGATGATTTTTCTTTCACTTTCATGGGTCAATATCTAGGGAGGGGAGAAAAAAATACCTCCCTAGATATTAAGTTTATAAATTTTGAATAATGAAAGAAATTTCCTTGTGATTTTAACAATCATGAATAAATTTCTTTTAGCGTTCAAAATCGAGAGGAGATTTTTTCCTCTAATTGAAATGAAGAAACCATTTGTGAAAAATATATAGAATCTATCGCTAATACTTTTATTCTACTTGTGCACGTGACTATATATAGTTATATAATGGTATAACGAAAATGCTGTACCTCAGAAATTGACGAAACAACTTTTTCATTTCTTTTTTCTTTTTCTTTTTCAGGTGAGTTGAAAAACTTTGGAACTTTAGGCTATTTGATCCAAAAGACAGTATTGATAAAATACTCAAGTCGATGGTAAGTTACCCTCTGTGAATGTCTACACTGAAATGTTAGTGTATTAAAAGATGCATTAATAATGATCGATAAATCAACAAATAGTTCTATGTGCAAACAAATAATCAATTGCTCTCTAGATGAAGGCAAAGATTAATCATAATACATGGCGAATCGATATAGTAACAGGAATAATTGATTAACAGACGGATATAACCTTCAGGGTCTGCTTTGATTGTGTAATGGTTGGCATGACTTCCTCGCACACAGGGGAGTCTGGGTTCGATTCTTGATATGAGCGAAGAGTGTTGGAAAACTCATCATATGGACAATTTTTCCTCTGCACTCAGCAGCTAATTGAGTAAATTCTAAGTTGTGTAGTTAGAATCGAAGTATCCGTCAAGTGTAGTTGCATCCTATAAAGGGATGGCCATAAAAAAACTTGTAGGAATAAATTCCTGATGTCGACCAGACATGAAACCTGCAAGAACCTCTAAGCTGATGCATGCAATGGAAACCGGGACTCTCAACAGACGGATACCTTATAACCGTTTGAGGTAAACAAAATATTAAAGGAACTAAAAAGCACTCAGAGAGCGTATATCTCTGTCAAAGTCATATAGTAGCTGAAAGATGAATGAAAATTAGTTCATACACAGTTACTCTGAACAAAGGGTGGTAATTCCTTAGGTTTTGACTTTCCGTATTCCAAACTATTTTCCTAATATATATCCATCGAAGAAAAATTCCTGGATCTAACCCATAATTCACATCTAAAAATTCAAACATATTTCAGACTATTTTTATCATATGGAAAAATGTCTTTTAAAAATTATTCCTGTATCCTCCTCGAAATTTTACCAATTCTCCTTTATTCCATGCTTAGCCTCCCACGAAATTTCACAACACATACGCACGCACATACACGCACATACACACACACACACACACACACACACACACACACACACACATATGTTTTTGAGAGGTAGATGCTGTCACATGCTTTTCGAGGTTGATGCTCGTAACCAAAAATCCAAGTAAATAACATATAACATTACCAAAAAAATAATTTTCGGAAATACTGATATAAAGAGTATGTTTATTCACTAACGAAACTTTTTCCAATCGCTATGTTTTTAACAGATTTGTCCCTTGAGAAAACAAATCAGTTCGTATTCAAGTGAAACCGCTGCAGGGATAAAAATTATTCAAAATTGGATGATCGAATTTTTTTTTTTTCATTGAAACAATTTTGTAAGTTTTGTTTCATCTCAAAAATCATATGGTAGACCTTTCGTATGTATTCAGATAAAGATAATTGACATAATACAATTTTCAAAATATAATCGAATTTTTACAATTTTTGAATTAATGTTCGAAATATATTGCTTTTGCATGATTCTATTGTCATCAAATAATAAAGACATGTTGAGTGTCGAGAGAAAAAGCAATATACTTATATAATGAACAGATTTTTTCGGTTCCACAATCCCAAAAAACAATAAATTTCTAACTTGCTGGACACAATTTTGCTGATGAAAAGACAAAAGATCATGAATATAACGAAGACCCTGCCTGAGAATCAGTCTTTGAAATTATGTCTTTCATTCGGGTTTGAAACCGACCATTTGAGCCATGGACCAGGTCCTGCGATCTTATATATTATTCATATATATTTAATACCTTAAAAAAGCTGAATGCTTTCATCTATTCTGTCAAGCTTGCAAATACAATGAAAAATATGCAACTCGTTCTTAATTTCTAATATTTCTGACTGGATGACTTTTAGGGTAGCAGCCTTCTTAAATTTAAAGTATTTTCATGTCTCCAAGACTTGTTGCAGGCAGAGGTTGGAGAGCTTAGCTCCATTTTCTGTACTTTTAACCGTTAGGCTACTTGACACTCATTGTAACTAATCTCAGTATTATTTGTAAATGTCAAGAAGATTCTCAGCTGCAGGCAACACTTTTATTTAATTATTTATGTATTTCGCCGATAGCGCGAAAGGAAAAACACGATGGCTATGGATTAGATTTTTTATTTCTCTTCCCAACACCAAACAGATCAGATAATCTTCAAACCTACGCATATATTCGTATATATATATATATATATATATATATATATATATACATATATACATATATATATATATATATATATCACAGCACACCAGTGTATATATACTGGCATATATACAGATATTTAATTTTTCTAAACTATGTATATATCACATTGCTTCCACTGCGCTGGTATTATAACTTAGGAACCTTCTATGAAGATCAATATGGAGAGTAACGGACGTTGGATGAGTTGCAGTGAGTGTTTGTCCCTTGAATACTATTCTAAACTATTTGTGTTTTATCCCGTAGTCTGTAGTATATATATATATATATATATAAGCATGCGTGTGTGTGTGTCTCTCTGTGTGTCTGTCAGTCCCTATGTGTTATGCGTGTGCTGTCGTTAAAATGATAATTGGAAGGCGAAGAGAAAATTTGAAAGAAAATTTTATCATCGTGTGATCACTTTCTGACGCATTTCGATGGTTGCCAGTCATCTTTTCAAGAAAACAATACATACACTGTTTAGATGTTTTGAGATTTAAGGAATTGCATGTTGTTCAGTGTTAAAGTGCTTGTATATGTGTCTGTGTGTGTTGGGCTTATTTGAGATTAGGAAGAACAGTGAGAGGAGGGGTTACAATGAAAATAGTACTTAGCCGAAAATTGCTTGGCTGAGGGTTGTTCGTTTTTAGTATGGTTTGGTGGTGTATAGCTTTTCCTGGATAGGTGTTGGTATAGATTGGGTGGAGTGAGAACGAAATGTGTTAATTTAATGTTTTTATTTGATGGTTTGAGACACTTTCTTTTTTCTTCCTTTGAAGGTGTGGTACGTGATTTTCTTATATTGTTTCTCAAATGAACTGTTATGTATTAGCAGATTATTTTTACGCTAATGCTGTAAAATTTAGTTCTTGTGTAATTCTGTTTTGAAATGAATGCATTTAAAGGTTATGCAATCTGGAAATGTTCAAACCTCTGGGTCATCGTATTACATTGGGACTTACGTGCTGCTTTGATACATTTGCGTGTTGCAGAGTCATGTATATTATTGATAAGATGGATTTGGTAAAAGTTGAAATCGTGGTTGTGTGTATTTCTTTGTTCAACGAGGATGTTTGTTTTCTCATACAACTTTAGAGCGCTTTTCTATTCATATATTTTTATAGAGAGAGGCAGAGGCAGACAGACACAAACAGACAGAGATATCTGTGTTTTTTGTGGTACCAAATCCTAGAGAAAACCCTCCGAGGTCTTTAACAAGGTAGGATTAAGCTTGGACGGACTCTGTAGCCTATGTTATAAGGAGGGCCCGAATCTTAATCAACATTAAAACATATTTTTTCACATGCATCTAAAAGTAATTAAATTTCCCCTTTCACTACACAACTTGATAATACGACAAAAGCATGTCTACAAATTATGTATCAGTATATGCAATGTGCAAAGGCTATGACTTCAGTTTCAAATATCTTATCATTTATGCTGTATGTGTCATATTGATAACACACTCCCATTACTTACTGTGTTAAATATAATTCAAATTGAATATAATAATTGGTTGAAATCGCCAAACTCGAACATCCAGTCTTTAGATTTGATAGCTTGAAAATATTTTGCTCGGGGTCTTGAAAATGCTGGACTCAGAGCATATACTTCTCTTGCTGCATAGTTAATTTTGAACAGGTCTTGTAGATTCCGAGCCTGATTATGTGACAGCTGTTTTGTGAGTACATGTAAGACAAACACTATTTTAGGCTAGTGGTCATAATGTTTTGGCTCATCAGTGTAAACAAATACTTCAACCCACGCGTGATGTTGATGCTATAAACCTTATAAAAACATCATCTTTCTCTTAAAAACTTTTGGGAAAAGCTTATTAAATGATGGCAACTATCGGCGGGTGATAACATTATTAGCAATTTGATGATAAAAGAATCGAGAAGGAAGCGTAGGCTCACGTCAGAGATTCCTTATAAGTCTTCATAATTCCTGATTTACTCCATAGAATGGACACGAAACCGTTTGGTTGGCTTCATGGGCAGCAGAAGAAAAATATTCTTCTCAACATCCTATTTTGCACGAAGGCAAAACAGCATGCTATTTCTTAACATAATTTTGATGAAATTTTATGCAAATACGAAGCTTACCTATGAACAGACTTAGGTAATCTGGAACAAGGAATTATATACATATATAAATAACAGGCGATACATCATTCTTCGCCTGCACCTACTTAAGGCCTACAAGGACCAGAGGAAACCTGTACTAATCCATTAGCTGGTGCCTGAAATTCCTGTCTCAAATATGTATGACGGGAATTTCCATTAGTCATACAATGGACACCTCCACTCGTTACGGACGGCTTTGTACTGTCTGTTTCTCTGTTTCTCAGTCTGTATCTTCCCGTGAAAGACTTCATCTTTCCGAGGAAAACAAACTATTCAGCTCATTTTGTTAAACCCTGTATGATCAAAATTACCGCCAAATTAACAATACGATAACTAGGCTGTTCCAGTTGCAGTTAATGGGTTAACTTCTTCCCACGTGATATCCTCTTCTTAACTCCAATTGTTATTCATCCTTTCTCTATTCATGACGTCACAGTTGTCATTTTTACTTTTTTTTCTACAGCTGTTAAACCAAAATGTTACAAATCTGATTCGTATATATTGTCATGAAATATCTCTATTGAATCCAAACATTGAATCAAAATTAGGTCTCTTTTTGAACTCCATACATTATGTGGTTTGCATCTGAGCTTAAGTCATGCACATATCATCTGATATTGGCATCATTAGTATATATGAACTTTCGCAATATATTTGGTTGGCTAGAGAAGATTGACGCATTTTAGGGGTTCCTCATTCAATAACTGGCTGCAATGCACCGTTTTGGCTACTCAGAGATCACATACAGATAAACAGGACCAGAATTTTAGTATTAGATTGATAGATGGAAATCGTCAATAACAGGATGAGTGTGGACCCAGACTCAACACTGAATATATATATATATATATATATATATATATATGTGTGTGTGTGTGTGTGTGTGTGTGTGTGTGTGTGTATATGTATATATATAATGAAATGAACAATTTGCTATGCAAACACATTTATGCTTCTGTAGACACTTTCTTTCGCAAAGTGTAGTTAAAACATCAGCTCCTTGTGGTCTGCTTCCTCTTATTTTAATCTGCTCTCCAGTGTTGGGGTTCACTTTTACATAACTTTAGTTGTTTGTTTTACTAATTTCAGTCTTGTTATGTTTGTATATATCTAAGACTATTATGAAAAAGTGAGTGGATAGTTCTCAAAGTGACTGGGGGTATAGAATGATTATAATACTAATGTTAATACAAATGCTGCTACTACTATTGCTGATAAAAACGAGGGGAATAAGATAGCTATGGTGGTTTATGTTTGTATATCTGTATGTGGAGTTTTAAATTATGTTTTTAGTGGAAATTTTGAGTTTTTTTGAGAAATTTTAAGCAGTGCTATGGACAACCTCTCCACTTGACTATTTAACCCCACTTTGAAACCGAAAAAGGACAGAAGAATAAACGTGTTTATGATGCAAATTCATTATTTCACTATATTCAAAGCTCTTCTTAAATCTAATTCTTTGTTGATTATCTCGTGCACTGTATGGAATGAAATCACCACACATCGGATATTGAATTATTGATTTGTACTTCGATATATATATATATATATATATATATATATATATATATATGTGTGTGTCTGTGTGTCTGTGTGTCTGTGTGTGTGTGTGTATAAATGGAATGGCGTAAAAGCTAACTTGCCTGGAAGTCCCATTAATATCAATTTCATGCAGTTATGTTGTGTGGTTACTGAATTACGCAGACACATACTGACACAATTGGTGAATTATGATAAGATTACCAATTCAAACCGTGGAATAGTTTTTGGATGAGGTAATAAATCTACCATCTGTTGTCGTCACTGACTGACGGACTGACATGCTGCAATGAATATCTTTCTCTTTCTCAGTGATGCCAATTTTAGTGTTTTTCATCTGAATCTAGATATTTTTGCTCGTGTCTGGATGTCAGAAACTTAATGTGAGTAATATTTTGATAAAACAGAGATTAAGGCACATCTAATCTATCGTTGATATGTAATGCATTACTTAGATCATAGATATGTCAAGAGAATCTACATGTTTCTAGGTGTAAGATGTGTTGGGGTCGATCTCGAATGTGAACTAGAGAATAAAGTTGGCAACAGTATTAGATCTCCAATAGAAAAGAACTAGTGCATCTATGGTCTGACTTTCACGCTTGTTTTTCTTATCTTTGACTACCATCCTTCCTTTACATCTGATTCGTCTCTTTCATTTCTTGCTATAAAACCAACATTCCTCAAATCCATACCCTTTTTATCAAAAATCTCTATTGAATCCAAAATTACCAAAATCATGGGAAATGATCTCTCCACACTTCATACATCATACATCTTGCAGCAGCACCTAAGCAATACCCCACCTGACATTTGAATTTTTAGTTTACCAGTTTACCAGTGCTGTAAAGATTACGGTATTTAGTCAAAATACATGGATTCACATTGAATCTTATACACACATATAATGCAGTTGTATCGCAGTGAGGTCAGAGAATAACATTTCGTTTACTAAGAACAGATTTTTATTTTTTTTTGTTTTTTTTTTTGTTTTTCCTCTTCTTTTTAATTCTTATGTTGGGAATTCAGCATTTTTCTACGTCGTCAGAACATAAAATTCTGTTTTTACGACGTCATCATGTGGTAGTTGCATCCCTTAGCGTGACAGATTACAAATGAATGAATCTACATTGTGTATCATTATCATTAGGTTTGCAATGTGTTTGGTTATTTTGAAAAATGTTGCATTTTCAAAGAAAGGATTGAAAAAAAACTATTCAGACCTCTGCATGAAGGCTTTTTAAAATCTAAATAGCATCCGGAGAACACATACCTGGGTCAACGCCGTGCAATGGAGACTGAATGAAAAAATAAAAACAAGTTGGGAGGATGTAAATGTACAAGTACTGAGTTACTCCCCTAAAAATTGAATCAACATATTAACTGTTCGTTTCTCTCTTCCAGCAGGATAATGAAAATATCTCTCAAGGTCCTGGGACTGCTCTTCATTGGATTTACTTCTCACCTAGTACGGGGCTTAGCTCTCAGCTAAATGTCATTAAATTTCATCGATTACTTCCCAAGATATCGTACCTTTTTTTTCATTTCGCCATTGAAGATATCCTAATTTTGGGAAGTATCTCTTTTTGAACTCCATTATGTATTTTGCAGCTGCACCTTGGCACTCCACATCCTACCGAAAATAAGCATTATTAATTCATTATTATCAACATTATCCATAATAAACATATCAATTAATTAATTTATTATTATCATTATTATTATTATTATTATTATTAGCAATCTCACACCAGTTGCCTGGTGGTAACCGCTAGAGTTTGAGTGACAGCAAGTCTCCTCAAGTCTCCAGCCCTCCTCTCCTAGTACTCATAGGTCGCAGTAATTCTGCGATTTACAGCTTCACACCGGTTGCCCAGTGGTTAACGCAGAAAGCTGAGTGACAATAAGTCTCCTCAGGTCTTCAGCTAACGTCTCCTCTCTCTTTCGCATATCATGACAGAGCTACGATTCGTTGCAGTCCTTATATCTCTAGCACCTTCCTCAGTATCCGTGCAGTTCCCAGCAGTGCTGTGGTCTGTACGGTCTCTATCCTCCCCCTAATCCCGATCTCCTCCAGTCTCTCCCTCAGCGTTTTGGGGACAGTTCCTAGTGCTCCCACTATGACCGGTACTACCCTGGTTTTCATGTTCCACATTTTCTTTAACTCCCTTGCTAGGTCCTGGTATTTTTCCCTTTTTTCACCCTCCTTCTTTTTTACTCTATGGTCTGCAGGTACAGCAACGTCTATTTGGCAGGCCCTCCTTTTTTTGTCTACTATTACTAAGTCCGGCCTTCTTGCCTGGATGAGGTGGTCAGTTTGGATGTCAAAGTCCCACAGTAGTTTGTGGTTGTCATTCTCCAAAACTGCCTCTGGCTTGTGCTGATACCACTTTTCCACATGGTTGAATCCCATTTGTTTACTTAGTTCCCAGTGTATCATAGTTGCTACTCTATCGTGTCTATGCTTATACTCCTTCTGGGCGAGTTGGCTACATTCACTAGTTATGTGGTTTACTGTCTCATCTCTTTCACCGCACATGCGGCATTTGCTGTTTGTCTGTGTTCTGTCGATTTTTGCTTTTATGTAGTTTGTCCTTATGCTTTTGTTTTGGGCTGCCATGATGAGCGATTCTGTTTCTCTCTTAAGGTTTCCCTTTCGTAACCACGTCCATGATTTCTCGTCTGCTATATCTTTTATCTGTCTTTTAAACTCGCCGTACAATTTTTTCCCTTCCCACTTTTCTTTTCTAGTTTGCTGTACTGTTCCATTGTTTTCTACTTTATTGTTTGTCGCACTATCCCTCGCGCTCTTTATGATTTCTTCTCTATTTGTTTGCACATATCTATCTAGGACTACTTTAGCTCTCTGGACACAATCTTCTATGCTGATGAGCCCCCTACCACCTTCTTTTCTCTTAACGTATAGCCTATCTGTATCATCCCTAGGATGTAATGCTTTATGCATCGTCATAAGTTTCCTTGTTCGCCTATCCATTGATTGGAGCTCTTCCTTTGTCCATCCTAGGAATGGTCCTGTATACCTAACTACTGACACAGCCCAGGTGTTCATTCCTTTTATTAGATTTCTGCTATTTAATTTGGTTTCTAATATTTTCCTTATCCTTCTGAGGTATTCTCTCTTAATTTTCTCCTTCATCTCTTCCCGTTTTATCGTGTCACATTCAAGGACACCTAGGTACTTGTATCGGTCTTGTGCAGTCAATGCCCTAATCTTGTTGTTGTCCGGAAGTTCAATTCCCTCAGTCATTGAAAGCCTTCCTTTATGCATCACCATGATTGCGCATTTTTCTATCCCAAACTCCATTCCTATGTCCTCACTATATTCCCTTACTTCGTTGAACAGAGTCTCAAGCTCTCCCCTGTTTTTTGCAAACAATTTAATATCATCCATGTACATTAAGTGGTTGACCTTTCCTTTTGTTTTAGAGAAGTGGTATCCTTTGCTGTTTCTCAGGATTCTGTTAAGCGGTATCATTGTTAGAACAAATAATAGTGGGGACAACGAGTCTCCTTGGAAGATTCCCCTTTTTATCCCTACCTCGGCTAGTTTGTCCCCTGCGGCTGTCAAATCTACTTTCCAGTCTTTCATTGAATTACCAATAAATTTAACCACCGGTTCGCTAATTTTGAACATTCTAAGGCATTCGAGTATCCAGCTATGTGGAATCATATCGTATGCCTTTTTGTAATCTATCCATCCCATTGCGATATTCTTTCTCCTTTTCCTTACTTCTTTTAAGATCATCTGGTCTATGTAGAGTAAATCGTTTGCCCCTTTGGTTCCTATCCTACACCCTTTCTGTTCTTCTGGTAGTAGCCCCCTTCTATCCATTGACATGTATATTCTCTCTGCTATTTGCCCGGTCAGGATTTTCCACATAAGTGGTAGGCAAGTGATTGGTCTATAGTTGCTTGCTATGTTCCCCTTCCCCAGGTCTTTTTGGATGAGGGTGGTTCTGCCTTTAGTCATCCATTCTGGTGCTTTGCCTTCATTTAGACAATTTTGGAGTAGGTGGGTGAGTCTGCCGTGTAACATGGTGAACTTTTTGAACCAATACCCATGGATCCCGTCGGGACCCGGTGCTTTCCAGTTGGCTACTTTCCTAAGAGTATGTTTCAATGTGGTTTCATTCAGTACTATTGGTTCTCCCTTGTCTATATTTTCTAGTTCTTTTCTCATGTTTCCTAACCATTGCGGTGTTACATTGTGTCTTTTTGGGTGCCCCCATATGCTATTCCAATAGTTCTTGGCCTCTGTGGCATCTGGTTTTATGTCCTGCCTTCTTTCCCCATTTAAATCTTGGTAAAACTTTTTCTCATTGTTTTGGAATGTGCGGTTTTGTGTGTATTGGGCCGATCTTAGTCTGTATCTTTTTAGTCTTGCCTCTTTAGCTAGTCTTTTCTGGTGTAACTCTTCGACTACAGTTGCGATGCCTTTTTGCGCTACCTTATATTTGTTATAAAGTCTTACTCGTGGTCTGTCTGTGTGTGGTGTATTTCTAAGCAGTACTTCGTCTCTCTGTAGTTGGGAGATCTGCCTTTGTAACCTTCTCTCCCAGTTGGGTTTCCCTTCCCTATTATTGCCCAGGTTCCTATCTTGTGTTGTGAAGCTTTGTGCTACCATTTTCGCCCCTGCATAAATTAGGTTGTTGAGTTCTAGGAGGGTGTCTGTTTCTATGTGCTGTAAGAGGCAGTTGACCTGTTCGGTCACTTCTCCGACTTTCTTTCTGTCTTTGTCTCTTAGGGAGGGGAGTGTTGTTTTCTCTCCTCGCATGATCTCTTTCAAAGCTTGTATTTTGCTTTTTTTCTTCTTCCGTTGGTGCCTCGTCATCACCCTCTGGTGCGTAGCTTACTGTGGGGGTCTCATGGGGGATTATTCTAGTTTTGTTATTGGTACTAGTTATGCTGGGGGGGGGCATTTTTCAGATGTGTCACCTGAATCTCTCTCTACATTAATGCGAATCTCTAGTAGTTCAGTCTCAGACAACCATTTCTTCTTTTGAATTTGCTTTACTTGGTCAGCAAGGCGTTGGTTCGATACTTCCACAGCAGATTTTTCCCTCCATATTTGGAGCATACGCTCTCTATAAGATCGCACTGAAGGCTTGCTTTTATAGTAACAGTACATAACTAGTCTATTCTCTTCCCTTGTCCATCTCTTTCTCTTGTTCTTTATAGCAGTCGCCCCATGAGGACTGCGCTTCCCCTGGATATCGCTAGTGGTATACGAGTTTTGGCCAACAGTAGCTGTGTGACGACTGTGTCCCTCCTGAAGGCCATTAAGGGTACACGAGCCGAGATTTTGGCCAGCAGTCACAGGATGACGACCGGGTCCCTCCTGGTGGCTAACAAGGGAACACCTGCCGGTTACGACACACAGGTCTTGGATCTGTGCCCCGTTTTTTGCGGTAAAATGGTTTGGTTGTACTGTCATGATTGGGGTTTTTGGTTCTTTGGAGGTAGTACCAGACCTTGGTGGGTTGGTTAAGACCGATGTGAGTCGGAAATAGCCCAAGAGCCCCACCGGCCCTTTTGGTTCTTTTAAGGTAGCGCCATACCTTGGTGGATTCATTGAGACCTATGTGCACAGTGGTAATCAAAGAGCCCCACCAGCTCCTACCACCCAGGGTATGGCCTCACAAGGACAAGCCATTCAGGCTTGCAGAGATATCTATCTAGTGATATGACATTTGCCTGATTGTTGAACTAAAGAAATAACACTAAGCCTTTTTCTTGGGGAGGGGGGGTTGCATACATAAAAGATCATATGTCTCCCTTAAATGTTATAAGTCTTGACTTAGTATAAGTTTCGATATTCGTTGTTTTTTTTCTTCTTCTTCTTCTTCTTCTTCCAATGCCCGCTGGAAGGTTGCAAGTGGAAAAGTTCATTCACACACACACATATATATGTATACTCGCCCCTCGCTTTTCTATACTTCTATGGGACAACTCCTTTTGAATTATAAATTATAAATATAATAATTTTAAATTTAATTTTAATTCCACTTACCCACGTGCAGGTCTAAGAAAAAACAACTTTTTTCGACTTGTCAGTGGTCTTCTCATTGCAAGAGAAAATTCCTCAGACTCACAAAGAAAACCATCTCAGAGGTACAAAGATACCATCAAAATATCAAGAATAATCAACCAAAGTAGAATATCATTAGAATGTTCGAAGATAATCAGAGTTCATTATTATTATTATTATTATTATTATTATTATTATTTGCAATCTCACAACAGTTGCCTGGTGGTATCCGCTGGAGTTTGAGTGACAGCAAGTCTCCTCAAGTCTCCAGCCCTTCTTTCCTAGTGCTCATAGATCACAGTAATACTGTGGTTTACAGTTTCACACCGGTTGCCCGGTGGTCATTGCTGAAGGCTGAGTTACAATAAGTCTCCTCAGGTCTCCAGCCAACATCTCTTTTCTCTTTTGCCGATCATGTCAGTGCTCTGGTTTATATTTCTGCTTTCATTTCCCTACCTCTGTTGGGTCACTATTAACATTTAACGTTGCAGTCTCTATATTTCTAACACTTTCCTCAGTATCTGCGCAGTTCCTAGCAGTGCTGTGGTCTGTACAGTCTCAATCCTTCCCCTTATTCTGACCTCCTCCAGTATCACCTTCAGTATCTTTGGGACAGTGCGCCTACTATAACTGGCACTACCCTGGCTTTCATGTTCCACGCTTTCTTCAGTTCTCTCGCTAGGTCCTGATATTTTTCCCGCTTTTCACTCTCCTTCCTCTTTACTCTATGGTCTGCAGGTACAGCTGCATCAACTATTTGGTAGGTCTTCCTCTTCTTGTCTACAATTACCAAGTCCGATCTTCTTGCCTGGATGAGGTGGTCAGTTCGGATGTCAAAGTCCCAGAGTAGTTTATGGTTGTCATCCTCCAGGGTTGCCTCTGGTTTGTGCTGGTACCACCTTTCTGCATGGTTGAATCACATTCGTTTACTCAGTTCCCAGTATATCATTGTTGCTACTCTATCGTGTCTGTGCTTATACTCCTCCTGAGCGAGTTGACTGCATTCACTAGTTATGTGATTTACGGTCGCATCTCTTTCTCTCCATAGGCGGCTCTTGCTATTTGTCTGTTCTTTATTATCATTATTATTATCATAATTATTATTCAACTGTTGGAGACAAATGAATGTTTAAAAATTCACACTTAACAGAAATGGGACGTCGGCTTAGTGTCTGATGAAGCGAGTTTTAACATTGATAGTCTAGAAAATTAAACAATTTCCCTTTTTGTTGAAATCTACGTTGCGTCCATCCGAATGGTTGTCGAAGTTATTTCCCAGTTCTTATTGGTATGGCTCTGGCGCCGAGGTTCATGGTCGCTTCTTAGGGCTACTGTTGGGGAGATAGGTTCATCTAAAGGCAGCCCTGATTAAATTTAAAATTCGCTTCATTTCAAACGCATCGCATTCAATAAATGAGGAGTTAGTGAAAAATTTCAAAACAAAAAAAAAATCTCCTATTCTTGGAGGAGGTGTTTCGTTTCACGTTTTGTTTTTGTTTTTTGAGAAATAAGGGAGATTTTAAAGTAAGAGACAAATGAATTTTTATAAATATGCACTTAACTTGGCTTATTGTCTGTTGGAGAGACATTTAACACTGATAGTTTTAAAAAGCTGGACAAAGTAGACCACTACATCTACCTAGGACAACGAGTCTCCATGAAATCCTCAAAAGAAGAAATCAAGCAGAGAATCACCCAATGATGGCAAAAAAAACAAGAAAACCCCATTAGTTCTTAAAAGAAAAGTATATGACCACTGCATCCTACCCATAGTCACTTATGGAGCTGAAACATGGGGCCTAACCAAAAGACTGACCTGCAAACTGAGAACCATGCAACGTGCAAAAATCATTTAGAACATCATATGGAGAGGCAACAAGAAAACAGTCTATTAAAGAAAAACAAGAATCCGAAACATCATAAAAACCATTACGAAACCCAAATGGCAATGGGCTAGCCATGTTGCAAAAATTAGGCCACCAAAGTACATCACGACTTAAAAAATGGATCCCTGGAGATCAATAGCAGAACTGAGGCCGGCAGGATATGAGAGGGCGAGACGAATAGGTCAGGTCTAGAAAATATTGGCTCCGTGACGCCCACGATAGAGAGATGTGGTGAATCGGGAAGAAAGTCTATGTCCAACGATGGACAATAAAAGATTGATGTTGATTATTAGCATTATCATTGATGGACATTAATAATTCATTTTTATTGACATTATTAATAATAAACAATATTGATTCATTATCATTAATAATATAATAATATGGAAGAAGTCCTGCAATTTGGGGGCTGATCTATCTACAGTTATATACCATAGGTCGTACTTATGGTTTATTACTGAAAGGCAGAGGATGAGTCGAAGCTTTAATTCAGGCTGATGTAATAACAGTAGGGTTACAGAATCATTTCTGAAGATGATACACCTAACCAGGGCTAGATATGCCCATCAGACCACAGCGGTATCTTTGTCTCTTCCGAAAAGGTAAGCTTACAATATATACAGAGAAACTCTGGGAGAGGAGTCAATACCTCCATTCAATGAATGGAAAATGGAAAGAAAGGTAAAGGCCTACAATTAAAATACTGGAAACTCGCCCTGGAACTGAAAGTGACAATCTTGATTTAAGAACACAACATGAATCTCTCTCAAACTTACTCTATGTTTCTTTGCAATGGACCAACATCATAACGCTCAGCGATTCATCTTCTTGACTTACCAGTTTTTTTCCAAACACCAGATTAACTGTTGGATTTCAGGATAGCAAATTTGTTATTCACAAAACTAAAAATGTATAATCGGGAATTGCTAGTGGAGCCAACGGTCTGACAGGAACCCAATTTACATTCAGGCGCCGATGATTTGGTGCTACGGAGCTGATGCCTATTATTAAAGATTTTTTTTAAAGTTTTGAGGATGATCAAACTTGTAAAAAGTAGAATATAATGAACAAACTCATTTTGTAAAAGAGACATTCCACGTCAAGGTCAAATCTTTGATGGCAACTATCAAAGATACGGACAATATATTTGGAGAGAGCAGCAATGATCACTCTGTGCGGCACTCCAGGGATATTGTAGATAATGGAGTAGTTACCACGCTGAAAAATGTTGAAGATATCGATCAGAAAGGACGCCATGAGTTTGGTCAAGATGGGTCAATAGACAGATCAGAGGCAGTGACAGATGTAATATCTCAGGACAAGATTGTACTATTCAGTCGCATCAAAATCAAAATCTCAACTACAGTTGGCTGCACTTCATTATGATTGTATTATGTTAGCGTGCGTGTATGTCTCCTGTCAATCAAGATCATTTAACCGTGATGACTTCTTCGTCCTTAAAAATCATTCATACTCACCATCTCCGTCAGATCATTGTTATCTGACGTATTTGTATGTCTTGAGAGTCACACATGCCCCGTTTCAGACTTATCACCAGCCAACATTCTGATACTTGACCTCCAATGACTATACTACGGGTGTGTTTTTCCCATAAATCAAAAAGCACTTATCTTATTTGGGATATCTATCTTGCAGACGGTTAAAAGCAAATGCCCGTCGGAGGCGAGCATGTGCAGTTAGACATTGGGTCAGTGAAAAATTGGATGACAATAGGAAGAAAGAGTTATTTGCTTCTCTTAGTGAAATGGTTTTGCAGGCTTTTTGTGGTGATGTTGAACTGTTTGACACTGATGAAGAGAATATATTAAGCCACTCAGCAGCGGCAGATGTGAATTATCTAAGTGTCAGCACGAAGAAGCTGACGCAAAAACCATCATCCACACACGATGCAGGAAGTAAGGACATCATAATAACAATCGTAGATACTGATGTTATTACACTTGCAGTAGCATAGCTTAATCTCATTTTGATTAATAAGGTATGCATTGTTTTTGACACAGGCAAGACTTTCCCCTATATACCTGTTCATGTCATTGTTGTAAAACTAAATGCCGCTAAATCTTATGCAGGTTTCATGCATTTACTGGCTGGGATCCTGTGTCATAATTCTATTGGAAGGGTAAAAACTCAATCCAGGATTGATAAAAAGTCTTCCTTGAGACAATAGCAACATTCATAGAAGTATCTACAACATGCAGAGGCATTTCTTTTGAGATACATTCCCAGTTGGCGAGGTATGTGATCTTTTCATATGACATATGATAATGCTGTATCAAATGCAATTTTTGCATAAAGGTAAAATATCATCATAAAATCACTTCCAACTACCAGGGCAGCTCTAGTTGAGCTTATAAAAAATGAACGCTACTATGCAGGTCATGTATGGGAGGAGGCTATGGTATAAGATCCTGACAAACCCATCAGATCGGAGATGGGCAAAAGTAGGACGACTATTGGATGCCATTCTAGACTGCCTATCATAAGCATCTACACGTTGCAGGGGACTATTCAAGTATCAGTGTCAAAAATGCTGTAAAAATTATTGCAGTCGGTCAAGGGTCAAGATATCATGTAGACTTGCTTACGATTGTGTCTGTATGCAACAGAAATAATGATGAGCAGCGGATGTTCATATGAATGCTACAGAATCAGAAATGAACGTGAATTGCATATAATGTGCTGCAGAGAAACTAAAAATGTTACCAGGGAACAGGAAAACGTAATAATGGTATATTTTGTCATATTTATGAAATTTATAAATCTTTTTAGTTTTTCCTACATGAATGTGTTCTGTTTGGGAAATTTCATCAAATAATATTTGTCAAAACAATTCGATTTTCGTGGATAATATCTAGATATTGTTCTCAGGGGTTTTTATAATCAAAAGGACCGGCACTGTGCCGCTAAGTATGTGCTACTGGGTCACTCAGATTTACAAGTTATATCGATATTCTTCTTAGTTCTTCTAAGCCCTTCTATAAACGATATTGAATGTATTAAGCACTTGTCAGTGGCTAATAGTTGACATCACATATTTCAAACGTTATTAACACTTCACCCGTCGATTGGTTGGCAAGAATATTGCCGGTTCGCGACGCAAAAAAGGGTCACGATTAAATTAAAACAGGTACTGTTTTAATTTAGTTCTGCCAATGAAGTTGGAAGAGCTATATGTAAACATCCTTGTCTGTCTGTTTACATGATATCTCTGAAAGTCCTCAATGAATTTCAATGATATTTTGTCGGAGTTTTGGTCATTGGGTACAGAAGTAATCAAACTTCGTTTCGTTTTGGATTGAGAGATATTTTAATCATTTTGGAATTGATACCTTAAAAACAATCAGTTAATAAAAAGGCTACATTTATATTTCGGGGTATGTAACTTAACATTTGTACATTTATTTCTCGTTTGCTTTTCTTTTTTGATATTTTATTCTCCTTCAATTTTCAGTAAGTGTACAGCGTTGTCAGAGGTGAAATATCTCTTCATAGACTTCATACATTATGGATTCTGCAGCTGCATGTAAGCAATGCTCCTATCGCCTAACATTAGCATTATTAGTTTATTGAACATTGAACATTTGCAATGTATTCGTTTGTTTAGAAAGCAATAACGTATTTTATAGAAGGAATAAAAAACAATCCAATTTGGCAAACGCTAAATTCATTTGCCCCGAACATAATCATTTTTATTATCAATGACAAAGGCCCATGATGAAACTACCGGATTTGGCCGCATGATATTTCTCCCCCTAAAAGATTTGAAGAGGTAAACGTAACAACTACACGAATTAGATTTGATACGAAAGGAGTCTCACGTCTATTTATACGGAATAAAAAAACCGTTCAAATGAAACACAAGTTGAATTTATTTGTCAAGAACTTGATCATCATCAATGCCGACGATGAAACTAATTCCTCGATTCCATGAATTCAACTGGGAATCTGAACAACAAATCCAGTTCAAAAGTAAGCTGATGCCCATTAGTACAGACGTAAACATGGATTCATGGAAACATGCATTCTATCGGCACGTGCCAACCTGATTTGATTTTTGTTTCTGTTCTATTAGATTTGAAAACAAATTACGAATAGATTATATCATGATACAAGGAGAACATAATAATTTTAACGAGAATCGGTTTCAGTTAATGAAATCTCAACAAACTTATACATACAACACTTCAACACGAAAAAAAAGGAACAAACGATGTTTACTCCTGAAATATAGTACACATTCCACTATATATTACACACTGCTCAAAATATAGCACATCTTGTCTTTATCGTTTGGCGTTAAAGCATTATCCACTTACTAGCCGTGGAGTGTGCAATGCGATCCCCGCACAACGTGCAAAATATTTCATCATAGGAGACAGAACAATAAGATTCTTATCATGATCCATGATAATATTTTGAGTGAACATAGTAATATCAAATCAATATTTATGATGAATTTTGGTAAGCGTATTGAGCACACTTAGCACGGCCAGAATATACGCTCCTGGCATATTGCAAGGCTTGCGAGATAAGCCAGCTAGCTGTCGTAACTCATTGATGTATAGCAATACCACCAGAAGAGTTACTTTTTAAGAACTAAGATCTTTCAGAATGTTACGAAAATAATCAACCTTAATCCGACGTAAGTATATATCTTGACTTACAAGGTACGCCAACTGTGAAAATTAATTTAATCAAACAAATTTTTGAATCATTATACTGATATACATACACATTATGCCTATTTCCTTTTATCTGTTGCTAAAAAGGTTGATATCTCACAAAATCTCATGATAAAACCTCCAGATGGGCGAAAGAGAAACAGACATAATACCTCTGGTAGACACGGTCAAGGTTCGGGATACATATTTGTGTATTAGGGAAAAAATATACAGCACTCTGTTGAGCCGTGGGACGCAGTTTGAGAACCAGTCATCTGATAGTATTGTTATTCCATTTCTCTGGTGAGATAATAATGTTAATTTAGATTTCTTAGCAGTTAATTTTGGTTGTAACAACCAGAGATGCATCAGAAATATTTTTGCCATTTGTATATCTATTTTTGGCGATGAATAATATCCTTTAACAATTTAATGTCTTCTTTCCAAAGGTCGCAACTCTCACGGTAAAACTTCCTCGAAATCATATTTGAAGCTGAGAATTTATTTCTATTCTTAAAGGAAAATATTCAAATATAGATATTTCGCCTCGTGTTTTATTTTTACCAGTAATTTTGTAATAAGCCAAATATTAAGAAAAAATATATTTATGTCCTGTGAAATATTTTAGCTCGAAGCATTAGACATTATTTTACATGTGGCTTTAAATTTTAACATTCCTTGAAGATTCAGCAGGATTATTTCCGTTTAGGGAAATATTTTGAACATGTTTACAATATATCTCTAATATATATATATATATATATATATATATATATATATATATATATATATATATATATATATATATATATATATATATAAGCACATGTATATGAAAGCATTATGCCATTTCGAAAAATGTCATAATACTCTAATCTTGCTGAATTCTATATCCAAATAACATACACACTCATGCACTCGCACACACACACACACAAACATACATACATACATATATATATATATATATATATATATATATATATATATATATATATATATATATATATATATATATATATATATATATTGTACAAATTAGTTTTGCAATATAACAAATGATTTAAAGCAATGTCTGATATGTGATGGATTTATTCCATAGAATACGTGATAGATTCAATATTTTGGGATATTTTGAAAATCCATCTCCACTCCGCCTGAGTGAGAAATTCAGAATACTCAGTCTTGCTCGAAAAAAAAGCTTAAATAGATTTATCAAACAGGAAATATGTAATAGCACTGAAATGCCGGCATGGCACAAAATTTTCATCAACAAATATAACTCAATAAACCATACATTAGTACACTAATATATATATATATATATATATATATAGAGAGAGAGAGAGAGAGAGAGAGAGAAAGAGAGAGAGAGAGAGAGAAAGAGACAGACGGACAGAGACAGAGAGAGAGAGAGATCGATAGGTAGATATATAACATATATAACAAGGAGATCGATAGATACGTAAGGTATGTAAAAGTGGGTCTGATTCATAATTCTGACTTTCAGATAACCGAACTTGATTATCTTGCACGCTGATTGGCTGGCCTTTCGCTTTGCTCACTTTTCATTCTCCTTTCGCTCCATTTGATGAAGAAACAAAAGACTATTTGAGAAATTCAACATGGCCCTCTTACATTATTTAGTTTTCACAAAAACACCGGTAAACATTTTTTTCCTGAAATTAATGCGTTGGGCTATCCTTACGATTAATGGAAAAAAAATTCTATTATTTACGATAAGATTTAGAATTTACAAAATTCATTGTGTATATGATTTAGGAAGAAAAAAAAGGATCTTATGTACGATTGTGTGAAATTGCACCATTTATGAAAAATTCTGTATTACCTTCTGTTTCCTTCAACGAATTCTCTCATTTCTTTCCATTTGTGCACCGTTTTAACATTGATTAAGACTCAATAATCCACAAAATATAGATTTTCTTATTTCATAGATTGTAAACATAATCCCATCGCACTAATTTTAGAAAAAAGTTCACTGGTATGCTTGTGAATAGAGAAGTATCAAGTCAGGCTTGTTCAGTCTCTCAAAGTATCTTTTGTTATTCAAACTGTTTAAGAGTTGAGAACGTGATGAGTCGGACAAAGGGTAAATATTATAAAAACATCAATTTATGTAAATCTTGTAATATTCAGTTGATGAGAATGTTCTCGATGCAATTTATAGCACAATGCTAGTTAAATATTAGAAGTGCTCTCGTAGTTTACTTGTTCTTCTTCATTGCTTTATCAGTCACTAACCATCGTTTACGAGGTTTAGAAAGAATAAAATCAAGGAAAATAAGATATTACGTGTACTTCTAGGTACGAATATCGGTGAGCGTTAAACGTTGTCTTCTCGACAAAGAGAAACGTTAAGGGCAGTCAGTGGCAATAAAAATGAATTTATAACGGGAAAATGGATTCAGAACCGCCTTAGACCGGATGACCTTATGTAAATATACCGAGGAAAATGTCATTCTCTCTCTCTCTCTCTCTCTCGATATATATATATATATATATATATATATGTGTGTGTGTGTGTGTGTGTGTAAATATATATATATATATATATATATATATATATATATATATATATATATATATATATATATATATATATATATATATATAAGGAAAGAGAGATAGGGGTGTGAGTATGTTTAAAACATGGTATTCAGTACAAGATTTTATTGATTCCAGGGTTTTACCCGTGTGTCTCATACAGCACCATCTGACATCGCCTTTCATGTATGTTTAAATTATGATCTATTTGAAACATCCAAAATGTCCTCACCAAACTTCAAAGCTAATAAACTTTGGAGACTTTTCAGGCATTTTTTTTTCAATCGAAGAAAATTATCACACAATTACGAGCGATTCGCGAATTGATGTTTATCATGACTTCTCTAGTTAATCGATCAGTAGAGACCACGGGACCAACGTTTTTTGGCAGTATGTTGTGTTGGGGTGATCCATTAAATATAATAAAAAAAGGAGTGATCAATTAATAAGTTGTTTGTCTCACCTTTTGTTGAGTAGTGATCACTAATAGTCTGAAATTTGAAGAAGAAATACTATGAATGCTACCAGACTCACACCAAGCATAAATTCACTTTAAACCCTATTCAGTGACGAAATTTTCAAAAAGCAAAACCTTTTTCTAGACATAATAAAGTTGAAAATTTTAGCCCTCCGGCTTAATTGGTTGGGCCAGAACAATAGACAAACCTAAAAACCGAAAGAAACCTATGCTGAGAGTTTTGGTTGACAGTTTCAGATATTTATTCGTCATTAGTAAAAAGACTAATTAACTTCTACGAAATACAATTGCTATGACCAAACAAATTGCATTGTTGAAACAAGTTTTATGTATTTTTTAATTATTTTCGCCATTACATAAAGTTTTGCAACCCAATATTCCATTGAGATGGACGACTTTTTACCTTCTTTTCAAATATGATGAAAGCAATTGAAAAATTGAGATGAACTTTGCATGTATGCTTGTATTATTAGGAATGCTGAATTAGAAAAAGGCAGTATAAATTAAAGGTAGGCAGATACACGTTATAACACGCTATATATATATATATATATATATATATATATATATATATATATATATATATACATACATATATATATATATATATATATATATATATATATATATATATATATATATATATATATTGACAGAGTGAAAAAGTGTAAAGCATTCAGACTCGTAAAAAAAGTTTCCTTTCATATTTGACCATTTAATGTGGAACACCAAATCTCCATGAAATCTTCGAGTGAGGAAGGAATCAAGCAAAGAATCACCCTAGGTTGGCAAACTTTCAAAAGAAAAAGAAACGTCAATTAGTCCTAAAAATGAGAGTAAACAAATAATGCATCAATAGTCACCGATGGAGCTGAAACTTGGAAGCTCACCAAAAGATTGAACCTGATAAACTGAGAACTATACAACAAGTTTAGATATATTTAGATAGTTAAATATATCACAGAATCCACTGAAAAGCGTAAACGGCTATAGGCAGATCATGTTGCAAGAATGTCACTCAACCGCTGGGCATTAAGATTCACTTCATGGATCCCAATAGATCATTTGCAAAACTGTTGCTGGAAAAAGATGTCGTGATTCCTATGAGACGGAGAACTTGCGAATTTGGGGGAAGGTCTATGTTCAACAACAGGTGCTAAATTGCTGCTGTTGTTGACGATGAAATGAATGACGCAACTTTTGGCTTGTTAGTTAGTCACATATCACAAACCGGGACCGAGACAGAGAAATTCGTAATACGTGGAGCCCAGGCATAGACGACTGAATCTGTAGCCAACGTAAAGGCACAAACTAAATAACTACCATTCCCCAAAATACAATACATGTTTGTTTATTACTTACCGTATAAAAGTGATTAGAAAAGTTTACTTTGTGAACATGTTCTAATGTAATCAGCTCAAAATGTATACGTATAAATCACTGTCACTTGACTGTGAAAAGAAAATTCACAGGAGCATGGAATGTTTAAAAGAAAAAAAAAGTTTTCTTAATTAATTGTACATGGATCCGACGAAAGATTTAACCAGTTCCCCCATAGCAAATTCATTGACAACTTTTGAAGATATCGTTTGGATAGACATTAGATTTTGACAACATTACATAACTACGACGGAAGGGAGATAATCATGCATTGGATTGCAACCAAATTGAATCTTTCTTTCCATAGCCTATTGTCCACCTTTCTGAAAAATGTCATTGACATAATTTGATAACTGTTGGAGATATCGTTCAGAGAGTCATGAGCTTATACATTTGAACTGTAATTGAAAAAAAGGTCGATATTTTTCAATCAGACATTCTACCACCTCTTTCTCATCCCATTTCCCTCCCTTTCATAATATCTTATTGAACTCCCTTCAAAATTTCTGCAGATATCCTATGGGAAGACAATGAACAGATGAACAGGAGCAACCGAATATATATATATATATATATATATATATATATATATATATATATATATATATATATATATATATATATATATATATATATATATATATATATATCCCTTTTCGACTTCGTTGACATAGGTTAAGAAAATCCGCCATGGAGACAACACCCTTTTTGATATGAATGATTGCAATGGCATGAAACTGATCAGTAAACTTGTGAATATCTTTATTTCTTCCTCTCTCTTCTCATTTATTTGATTTATTAATACATACGCACAAACGCACACACACACACAAACACATACACACACACACACAAACACACACACACACACACACACACACATATATATATATATATATATGTATATATGTTTATCACATTATCTGAATGCGTATTGTCCATATGAAAATCGGAGGCTGGGGTGGTAATATGTATTTAAGACTGGTGTATAGAAGAGAGGGGGACATGGGGTGCACACTTTCTCTATAACAGCTCGTTGCAAAACAGAAACTGAGCAGTTTTTTAGCTTTTTTTTGTTTTTGTTTTTTGCTTTTGGGGGGGGGGGTTCTTTTTTGTTACATGGACCAAAAAGTACCGTTAAGTGGTTTTCTAGTATCCTCAACACTGTTGTTGTTTTCAGTTATAACTTTAAAGGATTATTTTCTCTTGAAAGTACATTCTGATGACACTAAACAAACACTCCAAAATAGGATTTCATCACAATAAATGATATCTTCATTCGTGAATATTTGTGCATTCTGTGTAGCAAGATTGAATACGGTATGGAGTTATAATTATTGATGCAATTCTCCTACAATTTAGTTCTGCCATCAAGGAGACCATTATAGATTAATTGTTCTGATTTGCTTAGTCCAGCAGAGGGCTGCAATTCTGTGGCACCAAGGAAAGCTCAACTCTTTTAATAAGGAATGGTCTGCAAAATCCGCTGACTGATAAGTATTCAACGACAGGCGCCTATTTTAGGCACAAAACAACTGGTGCAATCTGGAACAGAAAAAAACTAGACTGGTCAGTTGTGTCCAACGTCTTTAGGTAGCAAACTGTGTTGGGAGTGATCAATTAAAAAGATTGGAAAATGAAGCCACCAATGAATAAGTTACTTTCCTCACCTTTTGTTGGGCTGTGATCACCAAGTCTGATTTTTTTTTTAAATAAATATGCCACCGGATACAAACAAAGCGACCAATTTGACATAAAATTACTTTACAAATTAAACCCTGTGCTAAAAAGCTTATTCAAGAATGGGGGATTAAAAGTGTCTTGTTGATGTAATAAGGAGTAAATGTTTAATTTTCCAGAGCTATAGTGCTATTAGTGCAGCTGCTACAAGTGATAGATACATAACCAACCAACTCAACAAACTTATAAACGGGAGAAACCTATGTTGACTGTTAGGGTAAAAAGTTACAAATCAAACAATTAAGGAATCCAATTTTCATACATGGCAATTCAATGAGTAGAACTATATGCGAACTTATGTAGAACTGAGAAAGTCTTGTCCTTGTACCTGAAGCCACAATCTTGTCCTTGTACCTGAAGCCATCAATCACCTCTTATATATTGAAAGATGAAGCAGCGTTGAACATCCAATATTTTCATCGGATCTGAAATATTTTTTTCAACAATTTTCATCATTTTCTTTAGTTGTTTATTCTATTTCCGTTGATTAGGGCAAGTGATACATTAACCGTGTATTGACGGGAGATCATTTCAAATGAGTTTCTATATAATATATAGCATTTCATCATCAATCTGTTGAATCATATATATATATATATATATATATATATATATATATATATATATGAATGTCTGTGTGTCGACTTATATATTACAGTACGCGCAAGTCTATATTTTTGAATGTAACATTTGTCAAAGGAAATGACTGTAAAAATCTTGATCATAGGATAATTTATCTCACATATATTTTTGCAAGTACATAAAAAATGCAGGTTCATTCTGGTCCTAACAAGAAAATTCATTTCGTATTTTTCAGCACGGTGCCATTGTAATTTTTTTTTAGATACTGTAGCCACTTTTTGTGCCATGGGAAAATTGATATATATATATATATATATATATATATATATATATATATATATATATATATATATATATATATATATATATATATATATATATATATATATATACATATATATATATATATGTGTATATATATATATATATATATATATATATACACACACACAACACACACACACACACACTCACACACAAACACAATGTTCACCCCGACCGTCAAAAAGTATTTTATTTAGCTCACTAATAACAGTCATAGATATAACTTCAAAGTAAATTGAACAGTTTCACAACTGCTATCGAAAATGTAATCAACTAATTTTTGGAATTGCAAATCTCTATGATGTCCCTACATTTATTGATGTTTGTAACTTACTGACATTAAGAAAACTCACAAATCTAACGCAATTTTTGTAAGTTTATTTACACAGCTAATCTTTATTTGGAATAGTTCAGTCAACTTTTACGCAATTAAGAACGTGTTTATAAGGAGAGCATCATATATATGTATATATGTATATATATATATATATATATATATATATATATATATATATATATATATATATATATATATATATATATATATATATATATATATATGAATGAATTATCAGGTATTTTCTTATATTTGGATATAGAATACGTGTTATAAGAAGCTTTCACGTGTATATCATCCGTATATTCGACAAACTGCCTGAAAATAGACAAAGGAAAAGAACATTTCTTCTAAAAAATGGATTGCAACGAAACATAGACAGACTTTTCTTTTACGTGGAACAAAACGTCGATCAAGGAGAACAATTCTTTCATAGAATGCAAAAAACAGTTGCCCCAAGTCCATTGTATTAAATTCCATTCAAGCCAAAAGATTCTAGAAAAATTCATCCGACTATTTTTCTGGTATTCTCTACTATATATACACATATATATAAATATATGGAGAGAGACTGACAGACAGACATAAACAGAGACAGAAAGAGGAAGGGACATATATGTGTTAGTGTGTGTGTGTGTGTGTATCTGTGTGCATGTGTGTGTGTGTGTGCATGATTATACATATGTATTGGTAGCTCTATACGATTTAGTTCTGCTGCTGAAAGGAAGAAAGATGATCGAATTATTAGCCTCAAGTTGTTATGATATTAATCACCTGGGAATTTCATAAAACAACGAATGAAGAAATATAAATAAATAAAAACTTGAATCTGTTAAATAAATTCTCCCCTAGATCCAGCTGAGATCAGAAGCAAAGGAGAATGGAAGAAACAAATTCACTTAAGTAATACCATCTCGATCAGACCCAATGAATAAGAAATTAACAGAAAATAAAAAATAAAATCTTCTGCTTCAAAACTTAAACTGGATCTTTATCGGAAAAATCTGTAAAAGACGTTTTTCATTCAATTAGAGCTCCTGCCGGAAGTAAGCTCTTCTGTCAACGAGATTTTGTTACTTGATCTCATTTTGCAGCCGACAATTACGTGATAACATGTCAACAGTAAATTTCTTGGTAAACATTCACAAGTACAGGCTGGCCTTATTTTACGCTGCTTTTGGTAATATTTGGTAATTTAGGTTGTAATTTATTGTTATTGTTTATTCATTTTACGTAATAATATAACCAATCAATATGAATTATATTTATTAGTTGTAAAACTATGTAGCAACATGTTCAAATAATGGATTTATTTGCGTATCTCTAGAAACACATCCCGGGCGTAAATCAAAAGCCGGATTCAATTTCAGGTTATCGACATGGAAGGAATAATGGGGAAAGGAATTGGATTTCTGACTGAAGCGTGTTCACCTCGCAGGCCTGACTCTACTTCTCACCATGGCGTATCTCCAGATATCTAGATAGAAAATATCTTGTCATTAACACGCCAGGTAGATGACTGAAAGAAGTGCACGAGTGAACACTTGAACAGACTGTTTGACCCCGAAACTTACACACACACACACACACACACATACACACACACATACACACACACACACACACACACATATATATATATATATATATATATATATATATATATATATATATATATATATATATATATATTGAAATGCGTGCATAAGCTAATATTGATCCTTGAATGTCGATGTTCATCCAATATACTTCTTGCCAAATGTACAATTATTTGAATACAATAATTCATGTAGGAATTTCAGTTTACATCTGAATCTAGCCCTATCATATGGACTTAAGTAGCAACAACCAAGCGAATAAATAGATAGATAGATAGACATATTGATAGATAGAATCTAAGATAAATGACATTTATTTTTATATTTGTATGTCTCTCTATTATTTTAATGAAGTAAAATATCAGGTGACAAATATAGACTAACAAACGATGTCTTTTTGAATAATTTCTTGACTATTGAATTGTCATGATGCAATTTTGCATAGACAAATTCACATACTGCCAGCTACAAAAATGTTCATAAAAGCCAACATTCAGTTTTCTATGATTAAATTAAACGGAGTCCTTCTTTTCTTCTCTTTGAGAGTCGTGTTGGGAATAAGATGCAGGTTCGAGTTTTGTACCCAATTTCTGCAAATTAATCAGACATAGATTCCAACAATTCAATGAATGTATTGCATGAGAAAATTTTAGAGACGAACAGGAATAAAACATTTCAACCAAAAAGTGGTTCAAAAGACTAGAAACATGATATGGAGCAAAAGGAAGGGAGACAGTGTAGGCAAAAGAGAAGTTGAGAACACAACCAGCTAGCTAAATGGTTATGTCAGATAAGGGTAGTTTTGAAAAGCGTAAATGTCCCTAGGATAAGTTTCTGGGGTCTTAGAAGTAATTTAAGAGGATAAAAGTGCCATTGCTCTAAGTAGTTTATATATATATATATATATATATATATATATATATATATATATATATATATATACACACATATATACACATATATATATATACATATATATATATATATATATATATACATATATATATATATATATATATATATATATATATGTATATATATATATATATATATATATATATGTATATATATATATATATATATATATATATATATATATATATATATATATATATATATATATCAAATCACTGGATACTTTCCACTTACACCTGATATATATTCAGGCAATTTAATTGAATTTAATTGCCCTGGTAGATTTTAACTCTTTTAAGCAAAGAAAGGTTGTTGATCAATAGAATATACTCAAATAATTGTATGAAATGAAGGGGAAATACGTAAATGGATCCCCAATTGTCTCCTTTCTTTTGAAATGTCCTTCCTTACCTTGTTGGACTAGAACTGAACGGCGAAACAAATCCACAGAAATTCAAAAATTTCCTTCTCAGGAAACACGATTGACTCAGTCTTTTCTTAAGATAGTCCAATAGAGGAATGGGTTGCACAATTTTTCGTATTCAGTCACTGAGCCAATGCCCTCTTTCCTTTCTTTCCTCATCTTTCTCTCTTTCTTCCTTTCTTCTGTCCTTATCTCTTCTTTCCTCTTTTTTTCCTTATTTCTTTTATTCCCTTTTTCTTTCCCTCTCCCTTTTATGTTCGCTCCCTTCTTTTTGTCTTCCTCTCTTTTTCTTTCTTTTTTAGTCGGTCAAAGAATTGTGTTGAACTTTTTTTCTCATTTTTCCTTTTGCCATGTCTCTGTTCTTTCCTCCCAACAAGAAAGCACTTCTTCTAATCCACGTCCTCATCTTCTGTTTCACTTGGCTCATCAACTGAACACTCTGGGATTATGCAAGCAACAATAATCAGATTTCAATCTTGCTCGCTACCAAGGAAGCTATTAAAGCTCCTTCCTTAAAATAAAAGCTGATTGGTCTAATTGACGGTGGAGCAGTTATATATTTAGACACAGGTAAACCACCTATTTTCTGGCACGTTTAGTTCTGGAACCGTGCAAGATTATCCTTTTGTTTGGAACAATGGAAGTTTTGATAATTCAATAATCATACCCTTCTCATATCTTTCAAGCATTATGGATTTTATGAACTTAAATTGGACAAATATCAACAATGAATGAAATGGTTAAATGCAATATATAAATATCAATGATACTGTTTATTATTATAGATGGAACAGATACAGGTGTAATTAATCAAATAACAACAAATCTTGCTGATAAAGGGTCAACCTTCACTCCTACATGATTCTTACAATTTTTATGTATTCAATAAAAATGAATCTTTGCACATCACTAAGATGACTCTTTGTTTATTTTCGTTTATGAATTTTATTTATTTGTATATTTATTCATTAGGATGAAATAAGGCCTTGTGCATTTCGAAAATAAATTGTCGTTGCTATGCGAGACCTGTTAATTTTGCTCAGTCGGAAAGAGAGCCGGCTACTAACCGATCGGTCATATCACGATACAGCAATGTTAATTTCAAATATCGTTTAACAGGTCTGACGGACAATAAAAAGTTCATTCCTCAACATTTGGTGAGGATTGTTCTTGTTTTTGTTACAGTAGAAAAAACATGTAAACTTCAGACTCGGGCGAGAGTTCAACAATAACATATGCTGTTGATGAGTCAATAACATATATATTTCACGTACATACTTTTGTAACGAAACGCCGCAGAGCAATTGTCAAGAAATAAAGTGAAATGGTATTTGGGTTACTTTCAAGAATAAAGTGTTGGACATCACGACTCACAACGTGAATCATATGCGAAACTGAGGCTGGCGTGACGGACTTGACGAATTCAGATAGTTATGTTTCCGTGTTGTTAATGATGAAGAGGTCGAGGGAAGGTCTATGACCAACAAAGGATGCTAAAATGATGATGATGATGATGATGGTGGTGGTGGTGGTGGTGGTGGTGATGATGATGATGATTTTTTTTTCTCAATCTATCGACATTGGTGCAACACCAGTTCCAAAGGTGCATGTTTCAAAGAGGCCATAATAGTAATGTATGATAGTTCTCTGGCTGTTGTATACTTCAAAGTATTTCCTATGTTGCATATTTACATAATTTATATCTAAATCCAAATAATTCTAAATTTCTTGATAATTACATTTTTCAAGAACCGTTGATCGAAAAAAACTCGACTGTACCGCCTTATTGGCTGACTGATATATACAATGAATTTCAACTTCGTTCAGTGACCAGTTGTTGAGTTATCCCAATGCATACACGCATGCACACAGATAGAAATATTTCAAGTTGTTGTTATTTCTTTTGATTATTATTTTACTCGAGAACTTTGATGAGCAAAGTGTAACAGAAGATGGAGATTTGAATTGGGAGGGAATTTAGTGGTCGGAAAGAGAACGCATCAGCTTGGAAGGAAGGAAGTAAAGAAAGAAGGGAAAAAAGAAAGGCATCAAAAAGAAGAAGGATGGGTCGAAGGAAAGGGTGAAAGAATGGAGGAAAGCAAGTGAAAAGGGGAGGGATGGGCGGGAGAAAGAAGGAAAGAAAGAAAGGGGAAAGAAGAGAAGAGTATAAGAATGGAGGGAAGATGACGATTGAGACTTGAATTGGAGGGGTATTGTCGTTGGGAAAGGGAGCATATCGGCTCAGCGACCAAAACATGAACAGTTGAACCGAGTTCATTGGCTGGCTATTTTTGGCAAGATCCAGTGACTGGATTGTATCCTTTAAAGCGGAAACCTCCAAAGAAATCCAGTTCTAAATTTCCCCGTTGATTTGTTTCGCTTCTTGGCTCTGGTCCAGAAGGAAAAACCGGACGAAAAGGAACATCAACGAGGGTGAGGAGAGGAAGGGTCTCGTTTACATATTCTTCGCTCAAGAGTCATTCGAAATTAATTTCAGAGAATACATCCGGTATGTTGGCTTTTTAACACTTTTAGATGCACAAGCATCTCAAGTACTGATTACCATCACTGACTAACTGACTGACTGATGTTCACAAAGAGAATTTGCCTTTTAGCTTTTTTTGAGCTAGATTTAGCTCATTTTTGGTGCATATCCCTGCCCTGACATTCAGGCTTGTTTCTATATTCATTTGTCTGTATTAGATTTGATTTATGTGAATATCATGTTTTAAGATTGTGACACAAAATATTTTCAACGTGATTTAAAATGGACATTATTAAATACTCTATACCTATTGTTTGAGATTTTATTTCATTAAAACAATTGAGGGGCACACGAGTAATGCCGTTTACTTTCAGTCAGTTCACATCCATCCATATATCCATCTGGTTATATCTGCATATCAATATCTGTATTTATTGATATCAAAATCAATATATATATATACATATATATATATATATATATATATATATATATATAGAGAGAGAGAGAGAGAGAGAGAGGGGGGGGAGGACATATGTGGGCTTTCATGTTTCTCTTTCGTTTCATAACATTTTTTGAGTTTTTCCTATCAAAACGAACTGTCTTTCTTTGTTTCTAACACCTTACCATCAAGGCTACCTAAGTTGCAATGATAGCCCGGGTTATTAGAATATTTTTGCAATTTCTACAGCAATCCGTCTTTTTTTAGTAGATTCCGTTACCATGATGATCACTCCCAATTACAACAACCAACAAGAATAGCTTTCTGATCATTGCTATACTACGTGCATTTTGATCCATTACTTTTTCTGTACATTATATTGGCGTAGTAGTGGTTGATATCTGACTATCAATAGTTGAAGATACAATGCTGATCGAATCCACAGCCAGTAATATTAGTTTGCTGATCATTGTTATACGACGTGCGTCCTGATCCATTTCAATTGATTCATCGTGTCAAATGGATTTAGAAGAGTTGCTGACAGAGAATCAAGAAAACCAGGCCGTTCATCATATAAGTAGACGTGAGAGCATATTTGTTTGCGTGCCTGCATATATATGAAGTGGTTGAAATACTTATAAGACCTATCACAAACATAGCTTCTTAATTTCAAATTGGTCAGAGAGTGATCCAGTGAAAAAATAAATGGGGAATTCAATTTCTTTGTTCGTTATTTCTAGTTTTATGACAATGTTTCAGCCTCTACACTATCTAGTCTTTCTTTCTGATGACTGTCATAATTTGGAATGCCAAAGCTTGATCTGAAGAGGTAAGGCATTTCCCATTCCACACATATCACCTTCTGTTCCCTCCTTTGTAGAAGATACTAGGCCTTTGATACAAATTAATAAAATATAGAATTCGTTTGTTTCCCTCTACGTCTTCTTAGGGGATAACTTAATTTAGAAGAATGACAGACAGGCCCGTTTCTGATTCTATTCCATTTTGACGAGTTTCTTGGGAACGTGGCCAGAAAAAAAGTCGCCTCAGTTTGAGCCGAATTTAATTTTGCATCAACTTTAAGGATTTTTTGCCTCACCCGTAAGAATTGAGATAATCTTTCTGTTTGAGCTAATCAGGTGACTAATGCACATCTCTTTCTTGTAAAAGGAACATTCATCAGCATCCAGGGTCAAATCTGTCTGATCGTCGAATGTTTATCTAGTATTCACTTAATGTTCAAACCTATTTCGTTATCCTGAAAAGAGTCGACATTCATTCATATAAACACACACACACACAATAATTTTGCAAATGTTTGCTTTGGGAATTACATCTTCAAACGGTTCAAGTTCTTGTAAATAGAAATTATCTTCTCAGGGTCGAAATAATTTTTCAAATATATATTGGGTCAATTTCAGACGGGGACCCCATGTATAGATATTTATATCCTTGAACATGCCACATGCTTGCATACTTATAAGATGAATACTAAGATTGCATTGAGGCAGATTGGTCCAGACGAATTTCAGGCAAGGAAAATCCGTCATTTTGACTGGACAACTATTTCCGATCAAAGCTGTCATATTTTGTGATGTCCTCCAAAAAGTCAATGGTGCGTTGCACTCCAAAGCAAGCTACCGTGCTCTCAATAGCAAAGTCAATTGGGAATGACCTCAAGTGGGAGAGAAAGAGTATAACCATAGCTCCTCACAAATATTCTCTCTCTCTCAAGGACTTTTCTTTGATAATCACAGCTATATTCGGACAGTTAATACATCGATATCCTCGACCAATATGTCAGCTGCATCCGCATTTCTTTAACGACATACCATTTACAATGAATAATTGAAAAACATTGAAAGGACTTCATGAAAGAATTAATCTTCTTTCGTCTCATCCTTCTGACTATTCGCATCGTTTACAGGCGTAAATTCATATTTTGTAGTGCAAGCACCAATCCATCATCTGTTATGTCTAGGATGTCACTCGTATCCATCGGTGAATCAGTTTATGGTACTTTTATTTAGGAAGCGTATAAATTACTTTCTAACGTATATAAGATATTCACAAAAATGATTGCCAACTGACTATTAGGTACTGTAGATGAGAATCAACTGCATGGACGGGGAGGCTTCAGAAGTGGCTATTTACCAATAGATCACCTACACACAATAAAACAACTAATAGAAAAATTTTCTGAATGCAACAAACCATTCCGTATGACGTTTTTAGCTTATGAAAAGGCATTATTCTCGGAAAAGCACATGACAGTCTGCAACTAAATGCAGGGACAAGGTGTTAACGGAAATTACATGCAATTCATTCGGAACTTATACGAATATGGCAATACAATAATCAAACTACTTATTGATACAACATAGGAAAAGGAGTAATACAAGGGGGTCCAATATCACTCAAACTATTCACAATGGGCACTGAAAATTTCTGCCTGGTAGGAAATGGGAGTAAACATAGGAGGAGAATATTTAAACTACTTGAGATTTGCTGGTAACGTTTTTATATCGTCGGAAGGATCAGAAGAATCAAAAAACATGTTGACTGAAAAAAAAGTAAAGAAGCGTTAAAGATGAACAGAACAAAGACAAAAGTGATGTTCAACGATGAAGTCCAAAAAAGACTATAAGAATAGAAGACGAGGCTCTAGAGGAAAAAGATTTACATGGATACGAAGGGAGACTAAAGTGATATTATACTAATAGCCAACAGAAATAGAGATGGACTGGACTCTTAGCAAAAGGAAATGACAAAATATTGAGATAAAGGTTAGCTGATTGGTGCCCATGGGATAGTGAACACAGAAGAAAAAGACTAGACAGAAGATGGAGGAATGAGATAGATAGACTTGGCAGAGGGCAAGACGTTTGTCAGGAGATTGAAAAGGTCTTCGTCCAGAAGCATTATGGTGTAAAATAAGAAAAAATGATCTAATGCAGATTGCATTGTAAATATATGATCGCTTCAATCATATTCATCTGAGGTTTTATTAAAAAGTGAGTAGACGCATTCAAGTGGGAAATACCATTGTTTCCAATGGAGGGTTGGAGATATTTATATCATAAAAATTGTCACCTCCGAGTGAAAGAGTCCATTGTTACGGATAAACAAACAAGCAGAAATAGGCACTGTTCATTTTATAGATAGATTGCTGTTGTATCGTCATTGAACTGCTATAACATATATATTACCGCTGTGATACTGTTGATAAAACCTTAGCAGACACAATACATACATCTTGTAAGTCATACCAGAATAGATGAAAAATATCCTAACTAGCTGGAGAGGACGTGGATCAATGCAAAATAATCTTTTGGAGAAACGAATCCGTCATAGAATTCTCCAGGTGTTATTTTTTTATTTTTGTTGTTTTTTTGTTTTGTTTTTTATTATTACTCTTATTTGCCATTCGGAACTGTTTGGGGGAGAATTAATCAGTATATATCTGTGTTTTTTATCAAATTCTACTAAATATGGTTCTTTAGATGCGATTCCTATCACACAAAAACCATGATTTCCTTCTGGGGGAGATCGATCGACGTCTTCATATACATATATACATGCAAATAAGGATATTATTAGCAAGAACATAAAAAGTCTCACATAGACAGAGCAATCATGACCATGCTGAGATAGATACCAACAGATTGAAATAGAAAGATATAATCAAATGAAATACATAAAAAGATAGATAAATAGAAGCGAACAGATTAAAACACATAGAAAAAATTTGAACATATTCAAACATAAAGATACGAACAGATTGTGATAGATAGATAAATAGATAGATAGATAGATAGATAGATTGATTGATTGATAGATAGATAGATTGATAGAGGATTGAAGGTAAGCAATAGTAATAACAAATCATAAAGCAATAAAACCAATACTCAAACCGCCTATATATCTGGCAGCAATTTATACCGTCGTCATGAATGATGGATGAGAATCTAGTCACTTAAAAGTAGGGAGGGTTTGTATCATAAAAGTCTGGGCCTTACCAAAATCACATCTTAGCCACCAGAGGAATTACAAAAAGGTTGTTGAAAGTCCATAGATGAAGTTTTATCATGGAATTCCCATGAAAGATAAAACTTAGTATCCTCAGCTTTCTTGCCTCGATCATAGAGATTGCGACCGAGCATTCTCTAAGCTTTCCACTGTTATCTGAAATTTTGAAGTGAAATATTGAGACTAAAGACTGGCCACCTTTTCTTTGTTTTGATCACGATTTTTCTGTCCTTCCGAATGTTGTATTAAGCTCTCATATAGAAATGAATGTTTATATTTTCATATTTATTTCTATCGTATTATTTTTTAAAACAAGCGAAAAATATGAAAATGAAGAAGGTGAAATGGATTGAAGAAAGAATAGGAGTAGAAACATAGCAAAGACAGAACAAAAACAAGAACGGAAAAGAAGTGTAGAAGGAAGATTGCGTAAAATAAGAGAAGATTAAGTTGTGTCAGTCTTCCAAGTGAAAAGAACCTGTTTTCCTATATGATCTTGGCTTTTTTTAAATCAGCTTTGAAAGCCTGCTGTGTGCCAAAGACATTCCCGAAGGTTTGTTGTTGTAAGTGTACCAAATGTGGGGATGACCCTCACAATGTCACACAGACCAGGCTGATCAGTGTTTTTTCATATTGATACGAAGTGAACGTAAACTCTCTTAGCCTAGGTTTCAACCCTTACACGCCGATTTCATTCTTCTGCACCATTTACCACTCAGCCACACGAACCTTGACTTTGGCCATTGACGCAGGTGGAGAATACGCAATTATCTCAGCTACCAAGCAGACCACCTGTTGTCTGACAGCATTGTACTTAGAATCAAAAACAATAATTGCAGACATCATGAAAATTAAAATCTTACATATATATCCCGAGTGATTTGGATTTCGTCCAAACAGACGTGATTCATGATTCATGATTGAACAAAAATTAAAGATGGCACCGTAAACGAAAAAACCCTGCGTCATCTGCTTTCTATTAAAATGATATTACTGTTTTTCAAGTTTTCTTCTAATTAATTGTTCCATAAAACCAATACAAAAAGTTTTACGTGGTTTGTGGATAAATCTAATTCAGTTGGCTTTCCGATTTCCATAAATCTAATTACATTGATAATAGATTTATTTCCGATTGATATAAACTGTTCTTAATAATGGCTTCACAGATGAAGGGAATGGAAAGAGCGAAAGTTTCTGCGAGAACTCTGGACGGTTTAGGAAAATTCACAATTAATTTTTTTGAGAATTAGTTATTATAGCAGTGGTTCTCAAACTTTATTGTACAACGGCACTGTAAGAAATTTGACTTATGCAGTACACCAACTCTTGGCTCCATTAAAATACGAATGTTCATCGGTATATATAAGGTCATGATTAAGGAATGGAACATTTTATAAATTATAAGTACATAAAACACCTTTAAAAGTAACATTTATTCGAAATGCTAATTCCAACAAAGCAGTAAACCTTGAAGCAGTTATGAAGGCTTTGTAATGAAAAGAATTAGACAAAAACATTCCATTAATCAATGAAAGAAACTATTATACTGAAATAGGTACCCATCGCCAAATTTCCTTCCATTTATAGCTAAATGGCTAAGATCTAACAAAATCTAGTGTCAAAGCCACTAGATTAGCAACTCATTGGCGGAGGCGGGACAGACATAATACTTGTACTGGTCACATTCAAGGCTGTAAATTCATTTTTCGTATTTGGAATACTTCGGTTGGAAAAATATAGAGCTTCATTGTGCCACTGCACCTAGTTTGAGACCCATTGAGGGCGTTTGCCTGTGAACAGGTACAAAGTATGGTGGACAAAGATGAAATGAGAAAAAAATGAGAGAGGAAGAAGAGAAATGAAGAATATGTGAACGAATGAGGGAATAAGAGATGCTTTAGGCCAGTGGTCCTTGATTAATTTTGCTCCATGCTTCACCTCAACGGCTCAAAAACTTGTATGCCCTTTACTATAATATAATGTTAAATCATACTGAGCCTACATTTAAGAAACATAACGCAATATATATATATATATATATATATATATATATATATATATATATATATATATATATATATATAATATATATATATATATTTGTATATGTATATATATATATATATATATATATATGGGAAGGGGAGATAGGTAGATGGATAGATAAAAATTCCCTACTGGTGTGATTCTCGGCAAGTTACTGTGGGAGGCCTGATTCGACAAGCTTTTGGCCCCAATAAGAGATCAATACTTATTTTTTTCTTTCGGGGAGGTCACCTTAATTCAGTACCACTGGCTAAAATGTTTCGGCTACTTGGAGGTCACAAAGAGAAAAAAGAATCAGATTTTTAGTATTAGATAGATAGATAGATAGATAGATAAGAACAGAGATCATTTCCATCTAGATAACCAATAAGAAAAACTTTCAGTAAAAACGCAACTTGATAAAATCAATTGCCTCTGAGAAATTCTTTTCTATTATTTATCAAAACTTGGATTTTCTCGGTGCTTTTGCCTCAAAGGGGTAATTTTTCTTTTGCATACAATACCTTAAAATGATCTCTGTTCAAATATATTTATTTATCTATCTTTTACATATTTATCATAAGTTGTATTTCTCAGTTCATTTCCCCAAAGGCATTCGTTTCTCTTATTTAGATTTCATTCATATATTCCAATAGCAAATTACTAATTCATAAAAAGCTCAAAATCATGCATGTGTACAGAGCAGTGGTTTTCAAGCTGTGTGCCAGGACACAATAATGTGCTACAACTATCTCCCAAGGGTATTGTGTACATTTTTCCAAATAATGCAAACATGTATTTCGAGCTTTGAACGTGTCCAATGCGGTTATCATGTTTGTTCAGCTACTGCCATAGAGTTGCCAGTAAAATGATTATGTCATTAGATTTTGTGAGCTTTTTATGTCAGATTCAAAGAATAAAGCGGTTATAAGTACATATATCAATATGCTGATATAAAAGTTTCGATTTTTGACTATTGAAATATTTTTTCGTTTTTTACCATTCGTCAAAGTGGAGCACACGCCTTCATTACTGCTTCAAAATTCACGATATGGAAGCAAGATACACTAATTATGGCCTCATGAATACCAGTGTACATCCGTATTATGATAGAGTAAAGATTTGGTGTTCTGAGTAAATCAAATATATTTCTTTGTGTGCTATCATACAAAAGAGGGAAAGATACAAAAGAGGGAAAGAAGGCAACAGAGAGAGAATTTCCGTACATACAGAAACTCCCACGGAAAATGAGTTCGGCAAACCCAGTGGTTCATATTGACAAAACTCTCCTAACTGTCATGATATGGACACTTCGTTGCACCTGACCTCTCAACGACAGATTACCAGCTATCCAGCTCTCAGGCGGAATGGATACATAGACGCCAATGGTGAATACCGTATATCTTGATTGATGATTGATAATGTGAAACCCAAAATTCAGTCTGGATACAATAGTTTCACTGCATATTTTGGTGGAATAAAACAACCCCGAAAACATCAAATCGTACCGAATAACTAATTATTAAAATGTAGTTATTATTCAGTAAGTAATTTGTTTGTAGAATAGTAATAAATAAAGAATTTCAAAACATCGAAAAGTATTTCATGATTTAATTGATTTTCTGAAAATGAACTTTTTGAAAATATGCTTATACACACACACACATATTTAACGTATTCCATACAAAATTTAAGAAAAAGATTAGTGAATCGATCAACACATAATTATATAATCAAACTCCTGGAATACCATTTTGTCTGGAAGTAAAACTTGAATCTTATGTTTAGTTTTTGTCTGTAGATTTATTTAAATCGTTTTAGCCCAACTATTCAGTCTTTTGCACTGCGGCCACGACATTGATTTTGAGGCCAAGTCATTTTCCAGCAAAGGAAACATAATTAACTTGTCATAGAGCCAAGTTTGGCAGGTGGAAGTTTCTGACAATGATCTCTATTATTAGAGGTTTCTTCCTGTCTGACGCTAAGTTTTTTGATTGTGAGTTGTATCGTTCTGCTATGCTAGAGATTTCCAAACTGTGTGCTGCAACACTTCAGTGTCACCAAAAATCCCTAGGTGTATCGCTAAATTAATTATGATTATATATATTTCAAAATATACTTTTCCTGGATCAGTTAAACTGCTGGTGTGACATTGTATAATTTACTTGGATAACTAAACGTAAGTATTTTTAAAAAGTGTGTCACTGATGCAAAACATTTCAAAAGCTCTGTGCTATGCATTAAATTTTTTGGTTTACTTTATCATTATGAACAACTGATCTATCTACCAATATATTGTCGATAGGTTTTTAGCTGAATTTTGATCTGGGATTATCACTGTATAATGTTCGTTTTATGTCATTATTATCAATTACTGAATTGAGTGCATGGTCAAAGTAAGGTACTGTGGATTCTGGCTCATCATCGTTTGAGTTTACATGTTTTTAGGTTCTGCAGTGATCTTTTTCGCTGCAAATGACATGCTTATCTACCGACAGGCGTGGAAAGTAATATCCATTTTGAATATCTCCAGAACCGGTTGCGTAACTTTGATATAATTTGGAAACCAATTAGAAGGACCATCCTGCGTGTGTGAGAACAGATATACTCTCATGGCTTTTCTTTCTGTCGATAATGAGACGCCATTTAGTGAACTTGTTTACTGTATGATCGTTGCATTCACAATGACTGAGCATACCTACTCTTTACATCTCCAGCAGAGTTTCGGGGAAACTGCATCGAATCAATTAGGTTTGTCAGATCCCCTACCCCAGCAGTCTAGATTTGCCTCCCAGTGACTTTTGGCTTTTCCCAAAGAGATTCCAGGCCGTGAATGAGATTAAGGAGAACGCATCAAGAATTGTTTATTTATAACGATTGAACATACATTCAACTAGAGAGGTGCCGTAAAGTCATACAAAATCTGGGAAACATACTTTGATGACTGAATGATGATGCTATGAATTTATATGAATAAACAAATATATCAAAATGCAGTAGAACTTTTGCATCAACCTGATATGGTGGAATACACAATAACTGCCTTTCTTCCTGTTTCTCTCTTTCTCTGTTTTTCGTTTTATGTCTCTCTTTTCTTCTTTTTATCATTTCAAAATAGGCGAATTCATGACCCTAAATCAAGTGACATCTCTGTATATAGATCTCTTGTTCCGTCTTATCTCAAGAAGAATTTTTCCAAATTACGAAACTGGTTTCTATCTCTCTGTATGTGACAGCCAAACTTAAGGACCGCGTAATGTATCCCAATGATTTTTGCTTGTATTAATGGGACCACAGACATGTTTTTGGCAAAGTTTTTGAAAATTCTAAGAGGAATAATATTGTTGGGTGCGTCCGTGCTTATACCAATATCGATTATCTGAATTCCATCAGTCTATGAAATAACAAAAGTTTGATTCTGTTCATTTCTATGTGACCTCTAATAACAGGAACAGAGCATTGTGGCCGGAGTTATTGAATCAAGGTACCCCACAAAAAAAAAACAGCTTTTATCTGTTATTAGGGCCAAAGACCCGAAATAGGCTTTCTGCATGAATTAGTTGAAAATCTCACCAGTAGGGCAGGTTTTCAACAAGTGTAAAAAATAAGCCAGGTAATTCATGTCGGTGTGCGTGTAAGTGTATTTGACGATGGATTCTTGCGTTCTGAACACACGCATTTCAAATGCGACTTTGACGAATTTGACAGAAAAGCGATAAACGTGTGCGTGTTCTGAACGAATCTTTGTGAATGCGCATTGAATTCTAGGGCGGATTTTGCTTTGCCTGTTGACAAAACCTTGCTTTTCATTGTCAAGCTGCTTATTTATTGGGGATTGGGTTTAGTCAAAAGTCTTTCTTCATAGGAATGTAGTTATAGCTTGGTTTCTTCCACTCATGTACTGTGCTCGTAAAACCTTTAAATCTGTTTGAAGCATCTGCTTGTTTTACTCTATTCTCTCTAATACCAGCTATGACGTACGGATGCGAGACCTGGAAACTTACGAAACCACTTGAAACAAACTCAGAATAGCACAGAAGGCAATGGAGAGAGTAATGGTAGGAATAACATTTGGCGATGGAAAAATATCGACATGAACCGAGAGAGAGAGAAACTGGGTGAAGGATATTGTACAAGTGATTGAACAACAAAAATCAAGATGGCATGACACATAACAGGACGAAAGGGCATCAGGTGCAGCAAGAGGCTAACCGATTGGTGCTCATCTGACAGTAAACGCAGTGGAAAGAGACGAAATAGATACGTTTGCCCGTATATATAAATGTATATATGTATATATATATGTATGTATGTATTCAGGGTTGAGCACTCTTTAAGTAAGGAAACTTGTTCATTATAAGCTATTAAACAATGCTCTTCCAACTCTTGAATAGAGCACTCTGGTGGATGAAGAATTGTGCATAAGTAAAGATATCGCTTAAATTCAGTCTTACTGACTGTCCAGTTCTGCGTAGAGCAGGGGTAAAATGCCAGCCTCTGGGACTAAAGCGAAAGTTTCAATTCTACCTCGTTTACTGGATGATATAATGAATATGTCTATAGCCACACTGAAGAGTTGAAATACAATGAAACAGCTGTCTATGGATGACACAATTATTATAATTTGTATACTATCTTAACCATTTCATATCTGATGAATAAAATAGATGTATACATACAAATCGATCATTGAACGTTTCAATTTATCTTTGCTCATATTTATTAATCTTATTTTCTCCACATCTATTCGTTGTTTGAATATATCTACCTTTGTTTATAAGTCTATTTTTGTTCATATCTATCTATCTATCTATCCGACTATTTTGTTCATATCTATCTTTTTTGGTTGTTTACATCTCTATATCTATCTATTGCCATGCCCGTGTACTTATCGTTGGATATGTATATTTTCAATCACACTGAACCAAAATCATTTTCTGTCAATATTTATTCCACCCCAGATAGACGAATCCTCTTCTCGAGTCCTTCCATTGCTTGGATGATGAAAAAGCTGATGGGCCAGTTGGCACTAAGCAAAAACCAAGTCTTAATAGATAAGAAAAGGCATTTTATTAAACCTCGCATGAATGAACTATAAGGAGTAAAATCTCTTCCATATTGCCTTTAATGAGACACCCCAGAAGTTGAGGGCATTGTAGGTAATTTGAAAAACAATTTTTTTTTTAAATGAACAAATGACAATTTGAATGAGATAAGCTAGTTGACACAAAATTTTCTGTATTTCGACAAACACTTTCATCCAAGCGGTGATAAGCAAGAGAAGCTTAGGTATTGATCGAAACCTATACTTTCCTGTATGAAAATGACACCCAAAGAACTGAAAGTCAAAAGATATTCACGGAAATATAACCTTATCCAACAAATGCCATAAGTCACAAAAAAACAGGATCCCCTATTTTGTTAAAAAAAAAATCAGTAAAAGACAAAAGCTCAGTTCATTTATTGCCCATTTTGTGCACTGTCGTGGAAAAGTTAATTTAGAACACATGTTATTTTGCAAATTCTTATCGAAAGAGTCATCAAAATATTTACCTGTTATTTTGCCTTTCTTTGGATAATGACATGAAACCGCATGAAAATAGTGATTTAAACGGATTACATATTTGTTCAAATATCTCGTTACTATACTTATTTCATCTTCGTCGAGGGTTTTCAGCCTTGATGTCTGTTGTGTGATTGTTGGATTAGTTCTTGGGGTTGTTTGCTCTATTTAGTATATTTCAATTTGATGAATTCCAGCAAATTCTACTTATTTATACTTCTTTGCTAGAAGCTATTCTGATGTTTTTGTTTGTTTTTCTCATATATTTCTTTTGTTCTCTGTAAAGATAAAATATATCAAATATTAGTACATTGTCCTCAGCCTAAATTGTTTCATCCAGATTCATTCATATTGAAGTTATAAAATAATAGTTTTCGTTATGTCCCGGCTATTTTTTTTTTTTTTTTTTTTTGCATTTTTCCATTTTGTATCTTATAACCTTTAACCATCGTAAAAAGCAACATATATGTAAGAAGAGTGGTCCGATTTTAAACTGTAAAGTTTCATACCTGTGTTCACTCTATGTTAAAAATGTTGCACAAGTAAAAAGAAATGAGATGATTTATAAAAGAAAAGAGAATTGATTTTCTGCCGTAACCATGATAGATATTCAAATCTAGAAAGTTTTCCAGTGATAGAAAATTGTTTAATCCCTACCCATAGCAGATACATATTAAAGAGAAACAACTACTTAAAAGACAATGTCATGACGTGATATCAAATCTTTTTAACGATCTTTTTCATCTAATCTAGATTACATAAGGATGTTTCATCCTCTGAAGAGCGTCAGACGAAAGACATTCCGGGAACAATTTTCTTTTGTGTCATAATGTTGGTACTCCCCGATTTACGACCGGGTTCTGTTCCAACAGGCAGGTCGTATCTTCAAAATGGTCGTTAATCGATTAAATTTGCTTCTGAAGTGATTGTATGCTATGCTTTGTCATAAAAACTACCACATTGCCACCTTTATCCTTTCATTCAGTGTTGCCAATTTAGACGCCATTTTTCAATTTTCCGATTCTGGAAGTAACCCTCCAACTTGAACAAATAAACATCTAATATGGCAACTCTTGAAATCATGAAAAAAAGTATCAAAATAACGCCAGCACTGGACTCACAAATTCGAAAAAACGAAACGATAATATACTGGAAACACTGCTTTTATTCCGTTACAAATTTTTAAAATGAAATAGAAAACATATACGTAATCCTATTTTAGAAAAAAAAGGAAGATAGGTAACCCAAAGAGTAATATCAGAAAAACAGTTCTAAAAAACAATGCATTGGGAAAATATATGATACAATAAAACACATTACGGCCTTATTCTCGTTTGCTTCTTTTCATCTTCGTAGATTTGGCAATCGAAAGTGGGCGAAAGTTGAAGGGATATCGATAAATCCAGGGAAATTACATTACCTTTCCTCCTTTTTTCAAATTTGGTGATATTCTTTTTTATTTCCGAATTGTAGTCTTCTCTGGCTTCTTGTCAGATGCTTTAGCCAATCGGGGTTTTCGGTGCTGAATATGAGAAACAGTATATGTACTCATAATTTCTTTTTTATCGATTTTAAATTTATTTAGAATCTTTTTTTTTTCAATTTACAATATTAAAATTTTTATGAGCTTTTTATCCGTTGCTGTCACGTGATATAGAATTCCCCTTTTTAGAATTTAAAATTTATCCCATTCCACTCTATCATTGTGCATTTCAGAACCAATCGTGATACTTATTTATGACATCTTTTATGTACAGGTATAACATATACCTTCTTGAAATCTATCAGCTATTATATACACGTAAGACCAAGCAAATTCTAAAATTTTCCAATATTCTTTCTTTTCTTCGAGAGAGTAACCGTCAAATTTACATTAATTTTTAAATCCACTTATTTTGATATTATGTAAGTTGTATATGTACATAGGTATATGCAGTTGTTTCTTTTTAATATGTATCTGTTAATCACGGTTTTAATGAATAAATGAATGAAAAAACAAATGAATGATTGATAATTTTGAAATATTATTGAAAAGATAATTATATAAATGTATAATATGAAATATTACGCATTGAATTGAATAAATTAGACTATTTTTTTACGACCTCAAGAAAATTCCACTTCAGAATTTTTTTTTTTAAAGCTACGAGAAAATAGTAAATTGACTCCCTGGAAAAAAATATTGGGGTTTTATGAAATTTAGGTTATTCATTATGATATCAGAAAAAAACATCTTCCCTTTTCTATCAGTCCATCTCAAAAACTAACTGCTCACCCCCTTACTCTCCCATCCTCTCTAAAAACGATTCTAAGTATCAATTCATTCTGCAAATAAGCTTTTTTCAGCAATATCTCAAGCAGCAACTGAAAGACGCAGGACACAAAATTGTGTACAATTTAGCATAGATTGTAATTGACGCACCTCCTCTAATTAGGTTGAGGAGTGATTTTCAAAAACTAACTTGCTAAAAACCTGCTCCAAGGATAGAACATTCAGTAGGTTCATGATATGTGTTCTTGTCAATGTATGTGTACATTGATCTATATGTAGCCAAAAATCGTGTTAAAAATTTGATGTGCTCTCCTTATCCAAATCTTGACTGTTTCTTCAAATGGATGGACAGTTGGTGAATCAATAAATTATAGATTCGTACTTGGTTCTGATGTTTGAAAAGTTGCGATCAACTCTGTCCCCTTTTGTGCATCTGTAGTCAATTTTCACAGTGGTTAAAAGTTACGGATGTCAAACGAACGAGTACACTTTTTTAATAAATGATATTCATTTATATTGAAGTTATATGACAATAATTTAGTTGAATGTTTGGTGTGAGTTTGGGAGACAGTCGGAAGGATTCGAATAATAGGATAAAAAATCGTATTAGAAAATTATTGTATTCTCCTTATCGGAATCCGAACGATTTCTGATTGTTTTTTCGTTTTGTTTTTTTTTGGGGGGGGTCCCATCAGATTATGTTTAGCTGATAACGGCTCGAAGAAACAGTTTTCTATACTTTTGAAATCTTTTCTTTTGCTGCAAGACATTGGGTCGTATAAATATAATTGATTGCAACTTTTGCTCCGACAATTAACACTCTTCTTCTCATGTTTGATGTAGTCACACTATTTCGGCTGATTGTGTATTCCATCAATACCTCTTTCACACAATCTCTCTCTATCGCTTTCTTTGCCACTCTCTTCCATTCTTTGCCTCTCACACTTTCTCTCCTTTTCCATCTTCCCAATCTTTTCTCTTTCTTTCCATCTTTCTCACTTTCTACCTTTCTGTTTTTTTCTTTCACTATCTTTAACTGTAAATCTGAACAAAGATTTTCGGTGGGAAATCGAAACTTGAGGGAAGAAAATCAAACTTGTGAAAAAGTTTATTTTATCATCATAAAAATTGTGCCATTAGTAAGAAGAAAGATTAGAGAACAATCTGATATAAACATTCTTTGAGTATATTCTACCAACCAGGGAATATTTTAGAAAATTGACTCTGTGAAAAGTTGTTTACTATTTACAGAAGAATAATGCTAATGAATGGCAATAGAATATTCTGACTGGAGAGCATTCGTGAATTGCATTTTGATAAAAACTTTCCGAAAGTATTTAATAATGTGCGAATTTTTTCATACAAGTTTCCATCCCAAATTTTTTTTCTGTATGATTACAATTCCTGTAATTAGTCATTTTACCTATTAGATCAAGACTGCGTTGAGTGTAATACATGTAAAAGATAAGTCCCTAGAGAAATTAATTCTGTTTACATTTTTTTGAATTAAAATACCAGAGTATCTGTGCAGTTGCCTTACTTTGGAATTTAAGAAAAACTTAGAATAATGTAAAATATTACTCCTCTCTCCAACTACTTATCCAACTATACTTCGAGCTTCATGTACTGTACAAAAAATATTCTCTCCAAAATGTCTGTATGATCAGTAATGATTCATCTAAATGAATGGAAGATTTTCTCTAAACCATCGAAAACTTTTGCACAACTCAATTGGATCTGCGTTGTGAATATACGTAGGTGTGATTGTTACTTGTTTCGCGCTACTTAACACTCCTTGTTTGGTTTTTATGATATCAGAATTTCTTCAGATAATTTATCAAATAAAATCCAGATTTGTTCTTTCAAGATGGTACACACAATTTAGCTGAAAAGTGGCTAAAAGCCATAGAAAACTGAGAAAATATACTTTGACGAGTGGATAATTCATATCTATCAAATAGTTTGTTGAACTATGAATATACCCACAATTTAACCATGGTTTGGTGGGAAAGTATAGAAAGCCATGGAAATACTTTGATGATTGCATAATGTTGCTATCAATTTGTATGAATTACATATTTTTGTAAAATGTTTGAAATTTTTGCATCAACCTTTGAAATCTGAAGTGTTATGATTGTACTTAAGTAAGTTCTAGCCTGTTGTTTGAGAGCAGTATTAAATACGTCAATGATTTGCCTAGGCTCAACTGATAGGCCGACCACAACAAAATCTTCGAAATCCACCCTTCCCCAACTCCCTCCAAGATACTGCTAAAGCCCATTGATTGGATAATTCTGGTCATTCGATTAGGCTATTCTTGGCTCATTTCACTCGAATTATTATTTATTTATCTATTTTCATTAGTGTTTTTCTAATTACCAATGATGCCCCTCGACTTCTGGTGTGTCTCATTAAAAACAAGATGGAGTAGAATTTAGTAATTAAAGATCATTCAAGATTCTTCCTTCCTTTCCCCTGCAAGGTTCAATCGAACGCCTTTTCTTGAATCAGCTTTGTTGCTTTGTCCCATTGCTAACCGTTCCAGCACTATTTTTACCACCGACGCAAAGGATGAACTCGAGGAGCAGAAAGGGGTTCGTCTGCCTGGGGACTACAGTGGAACGAATATCGACAGAAAATGATTTTGCTTCCGTGTGATTATCCATATATACACCCAAATACAGATATAGATTGACAGTATCTATATATCTCTAGATAGATAGTTATACCGATAGATTGAAATATTTAGTTTTAATTATTAAAATAATGAAAATTAAAAATCTTCATGTGCTTTTGTTGCAAATTTATTTTTGACAACGGTCTTGTGAGAGTGGAAAAAAACTCATCATTAAAATATGTGGGTTATTAAAATAGTGCCGTTAGAACAAGTGTCGTTGAAAATACAGTTTATTGGATACACACGACTCTTTTATGTTTTGATAGCTATCTCATGAGATTTTTTACTTTCGCAGAGTAATCTAAAGTTCAGAGATAACGTATAGTCATTATCACGTGGATTATTTAGATTAGTGTTCTCCTCTTTTTGGTAAATATCACTAAGTTTCGGCTGTGGTATTTTCCAGTTGTCTTTGCCTGAAATTCTTAATGAAGTATTACTATTATTTGATAGAATATTCGGAAAAGTATCCTCATCTTTGTTGTATTCAACTGTCAAGCCTTCCCATGGTTGTGTAATAATCTGAGGAAAATTAAAGTCGTTATTCCACTATCTATCAGCACTAGTATCTCCATCTCTGTTTTTCGATTGCAACGAAAAGAGAAAGAAAGTTACCGAAACAACGAAAATGAAAATAGAAACAATAATTTGAATAGGTTGTTGAATAAAAGCAAAATGTCACCCAAAGATGTCTTCTTTAAATTAAATAAGAATTATTTCCGAACTCTACTGATCAGACCGACAGGGATTAAAGGATAATGGTCCGTATATTTCATGAGAAAATGTGGATGGTTCATCAAAGAATTTCAATTGTAGAAGACTGAAAAGCAAAGAAGACAAAATTCAGTGAACAAAACTATAAGAATGGAGATAACAGTCATAATAATATGTGTAATATTGACATATTCTTATCATAGCGTTTGCTGTCATTTACAATTAGAGATTGAATAGTGACAAATACCAGACTTCGTGCAACGCTTTCACTGCATGTGGACCGAGGAAAAACATATTTTTGATGTTAGTAAAAATTTTGATATTTGTACAGGACGAAACTAGAAAAATATTAGATGCAACGAATAAATCTCTTTAGAAGGTAACCTGCCGTTTAATATCAACGAAAAAACAACCTACCTGACCAAAAGTCCTCTTCAAAATACTCCCCTGAGGATTTCATGCACATCTCCGAGTGCCTCTTCCATTGTTCAAAACCTCTGCAAAGTCAACTTTCGGGATCGTCACCAGCTGCCTTGTGGTGTTCTTTTTTTTATGCGATGGTTTCATAGTGCACAAGCACACACGATGACGCCTCACTGTCGACTGAGTAATATCACTGGAGAGAGTTTGTCCATGCATGCACTGTGAGGTTATCGTTGATTGGTTGCCAAGTTACGATGTACCGGTTCTCGAGATATTAAAAATGGCTTAATACTGTCTGGTCAGTTCTCGTACAACTGCTTTAGACCGAATCAATCCAAAAGTTATACCGAAGACAACAAATATAAAAATACTGGTCCAGATAATTCACAAATAATCATAATTCTTCGAATCGAATTTTCTGACACTAACATATATGAACAGAAAATTATCATCAAAATATTGAAAAACATCCTTTTTTCAAATGATGATATTTTAGAATTTTTTTCTCTCCTGAACTGCAATGCATGTTGAAAATATTGGAGGGGAATCTCAATTTATTAATCGTTAGGTTTGCTCCGGGCGTTGCAATTTCCAGCCTATATTTTCTGGCTTTTTCTTATTTTGTTGTATGTGGTTTTGGGCGTATTATATTGAAGCGATAAAGAGAGCGTGTTTAAGGATGCGCCAAGTACTGTTTTGCAGGCGTAAACCTTTCACAGCCGTCGTTCCAGACCCAATAGAGCATTAAAAATTTCGATATCTTCAAAATGAATCAAAGGAAATAAATTATAGCAATATATTAAGTAACCTGTTGGCGTTATATAGCGTGAAACTGATTGGAAAAGGAGCAGATAAAGATTTCAATAATGATTTCCGCCCAAGACACAGAGAAAAGCTAATACAGCGCTGTTTTGTATTGAACATCAAGCACACAGAACAATGAACAAGATATACAGTCCACGAATAATCAGTTGAGAATTTCCCAGAAGTTACTCCATGTGATGTGAAGCAAGCCATTAAAGAGTTGTGAAAGGAAACGTACCCGGACCTGGACCAGATAACATCACCATTACTCAAAAAGCTAGTCAAGTCATCACTAGGAAACGTATACCTTAAACAGAGTAAAATTCCAGACGATTGGAATACTGAAATCATGAGGTTGTTATTTAAAAAAGGGAACCCGAAAGATATAAACAACTGCAGACCAATAAGCATTATCAACTGCATCTACAAACTTTTTACCAAAATGATCACCAACTGAATCACCAAAACGCTACATGAAAACTACAAGCTGCCTTCAGAAGAAGCTACTTGAACTATTGATCATTTGCATTTGGTGAATCAAATAAAAGATAAAAATAGTTGAACATAAAATTGCACTCCCTGTAGCATTTGTCGACTTCAAGAAGGCTTTCCACTCACTGGATATCCCCAAAGTTATTGAGTCTAGCATAAGATCTTCCAACATAGCAGCTCTTTTATCAGGCTACTTAAAGACTACGAATTCTCAAGTAATTTTTGATTTGTTGACAACATCATGTTTTTGCTGAGAATCAATAAACCTAATAATGCTATATGAACTGAAAGAAGAAAGCCTAAAAAAATGGTCTTCACATGAACATCAGTAAATCAAATGCCAAGTGCAACAAACATAATGAGGACAAAGACATGATGATCAGAATCGAAAATCAGGCGGAGAATCACTGTAGGTCAGCAAGCTGTTGGAAAATTAAAGTCAACTTTCAAGAAAAAGGAAATCTGATTAGTCCTAATAAGATGGGTATATAACTAATGCAGCTATCCGATAGACATAGAGCTGAAACATGGAATCAAACCAAACCAAAAACCATACGACGTGCACAGGAAGAAATGAAGCTCAACATGACATTAGGGAAGCACAAATTAAAATTAAATTTAAAAAATCTTGGTCATTATTTTCTCTTCAAACAAGCTACGAGCTCCATCGTAGGATTCTTCAGCTTGTGTCGTGCACAAACATTAATCAGAGAAAGAAAGCAAAGGAAATTGATTAATAAAATTGATGTAACCGTATATGTCAATAATGGTCACTTGCACATAGAGGATGGAAAAAAACACTTTCAATTTCAGAATACGAATTACTTTTCAAATAAAAAGAATGAAAGACAACCGATGGACATCACGTCTCACAACATGGATCCCCTGAGATCACATAAGAAACTGAGGCCGACAGAACACAAGATGGAGAGATGAACTTGACAGATTTAGGAAATACTGGCTCCACGATGCCCATGATTGGGAATTGTGGCGAATCCTGGGGAAGGTCTATGTCCAATGATGGACGTTAAAAGACTGATGATGGTAATGATGATGATGATGATGATGATGATGATGATGATGATGAGCTGAATATAATATCTTACAAATGTCTTCCATTTTCAGATTTGCAAATCAATTCCAAGTTGATTAGAAATCGACTAAGATTTGATTGCTCTCCAGTTATTTTCCCTTTGAGGTTGTCGTAAAAGAAGTTTTATATAAAGAAGCCACCAAAAAGCCCTTCAACAATTTGACAAAAAATGATGCATTGGAGCCAGACACATCACCAAATGTCATGGAACATTCTATTAAAAAAGTTCGAAGCTGAAAACGGGATGCATTTGCCGGATGTTATATTCCTCAATTAGTTCAAAGTGATTTCCCTAGTCCAAAATAGATATATTACAATTGAATATATATATATAGAGAGAGAGAGAGAGAGACAGAGAGAGAGACAGAGACAGAGAGACAGAGAGAGAGAGAGTTGTCGACTGCACGATTGCACGCATCCCCTTTCACGGTAGTGCAAATTCCTAACTCGTGGTGGGAGGGGACATGACTTTATATATACATTTTAGATGAACACCCTTGTTTTTGAGACTTTTTTAAACAACTATCGCACAACTAACAATGGTTTTTAAAGTTTGAATTCATTAGATTGGAATAACATAAAATTGAAATAAAAAAGGTTTTTAATATTCCCCGTGAAAATTTGAACTTGATCTACCAATTACATTTTCATGACTTCAACCATTGAACCATCATTACTACCAAATTGTTTTATGAAATAAGATGATCTTGAAATGGAAACTGTACGCACGCACACACAAACACACACATGCACACACAAACACAAACATATACACACATATATATACACACACATAGACACACACACACACACATATATATATATATATATGTATATATGTATATATATATATATACACATATATATATATATATATATATATATATATATATATATATATATATATATGCATATGTTCATAGTTTTAGATACATTCTTTATTGATTTTAATTGGAAATGAAGATAAAAGCTTATTTGATTGATTGAGAGGATGAGTTTCAAGAATGCGAGAATAGAAACAACATGTTGAAAGAGATGAAGTAGATTGTCCGACATCGAAACGACTGAATGTACTTTGTAGCACATCGTTTAGAAGGTGACCGGCCTTTTGCAGTGAGGACCTTTTCCATTAGCATTAATTGGTTGCTCTTTTTATATCACTCTCCATCAGTGTTGCCAAATTTATTTTTACGTTTATATCTAAAATTGATATAGATTTAGAAACATCTACATTCTTAGAATATGTATCAAAAATCTGGGAAATGTATCACATAGTATAAATAAATTGAATATCACTTTAATCCTCGTCATTCACTTCATCATGATATTACTTGACTTATTAAAAATGCAGCTGTTAAAAATATTACTCATTTTATTACTATAAATTGAATCAAAATATCAATTATTTTATCTAAAATTCTTAAAATAGCAATTTCTGGCATCTAGATGTATATAAAAACATTGGCAACACTTTTCTCCACTATTTGTTTATTTTAGTTGGAAGATGAACAGAGTGGTATATGACGTCTTCCAGAGGACTCAAATGGACTGGCTTGTTGTGGGCTGATGGCAGGGAGTGATTCTATATCAATTATTCAGCATAATCAATCGGTCTACAAAAATTGAAATCAGAAATTCTGAGTATAAATCGGTTTTGAATATCAATGACAGACACGCACACACACACACACACACACACATTTTTATATGTTTGTATATATATATACATATATGTGTGTGTGTGTATGTATGCCTACAATCACAGAATAGAGAGGACATAGGGGGGGCTCCTGATCATGCCAAATGGTAAAAGCAGAGCTGCATTTAGGCTGCATCCTTGGTGGAAGCAGGTTCGAGTTCTACTCGACGTTCAGTTTCGTTATTCATTCATGTGATCTAGGGCAGTTCGATTTGCAACACGGTTAAAACCGGTGCCGAATTCAGTATAGAAAAAAGTAGAAAATAATGGAGCAGCACAGAAAATAAGGAAAGAAAAATGGGAACAAAAAAACTATTCGGAGAATGACAGAGACAGATGCAGGATGTTGCAGACATGGCTACTAAAAAGAAACCCAAAAAGAGAAACAGAATCACTCATCATGGCTGCCCAACAAATCCATCAGAAGAAACTATATCAAAACAAAAATCGAAAGAAAACAGACAAACAGTATAGGCTGCCTATGTGGGGAAAGGGATGAGACCGTAAACAAACACAACCAGTGGATGTAGTCAACATTCCCAGAAGGAATATAAACACAGACATGATAGAGTAGCAACAGTGATACACTGGGAACTGAGTAAACGAATGGGATTTGACCAGGCTGAAAAGTGGTACCAGCACAAACCTGAGACAGCCCTGGAGAATGGAAACCACAAATTACTTTTGGACTTAGACATCGAAACTGACCATCCCATCTAAGCAAAAAGACCAAATCTGGTGAACAAGAGGAGGAGAACCTACCAAATAATAAATGTGGTCGTAGCTGCTAGCCCTAGAGTGAATAGGAAAGAGAGTGAAAAACTGGGAAAAATATCAGGACCTTGCAAGAGAACTGATTGTGTGGTATTTGAGTACTAGTAATAATAGGTGCACTCGGAACTGTACCAAGGACACTGGAAGTGAGATTGGAGGAATTAGAGGTAAAAGGGAGGATTGAGACTGTGTAGACCGTAGCACTGCTAGGGACAGCACGAATACTGAGGAAAATGCTAGAAATATGATATCTACGATCCCAGCTCTTAACAGAGGCCTAACAGAGGAGGAGAAAAAAAAACACTCAAAAAGTGGTGGATGTACAAACCACAGTATTGCCGTATTAGGTGAGGGATAGATGAGACGAGAGGAGGACTGAAGACCTGAGGAGACGTACTGTCACTCAACCTTCAGTGATAAAGATTGAGTAACTGGTGTGAAACTGTAAACCACAGTACTTCTTTGGACTATGAGAGTGTAGAGAGGAGGTTCTGGAGACTTGAAGAGACTTGCTGTCACTCAGTATCCAGCAGTAACCATCAGGCAAATGGTGCGAAAACGCAATTATTATTATTATTATTATTATTATTATTATTATTATTTTTATTATTATTATTATTATTATTATTATTATTATTATTATAATGATGAAGAAAATTTATCGATCGAGAGTGATGCAATAAAAAGAAAGGGTTGAAGGATGGAAATGAGACAGCCATAGAAACATGGTTAGCAAGCTACTTTACCCAACCATTTTGATGAATCCGTTGTTGCTCCAATATTTACGATTGTAATGTTAAAGAAACTGCCAACCAAAACTGTCATCAAAATTGTCAACATTCAATTCAAACATTTATTCATTTTCATGTCGATGAAAAAACGTTGTTTGGTTTTTTAGAAATTCTCCCGAAGAAGTTGATTATGTTGGAATCAAATTTGCTTAGGAAGTTTCTATTCTTCGGATCCAGCTGCATTCACGCTTGATTTTTGTAAATTCAGACATTTTAGTGACCACTGTCCGACAAAAACGAGAGGAGTAACTTATATATTGATCACACCCTCTTCCAAACGTTCTAATTGATTACCCCAACATAGAAACATTTTCAAACATTATTCATTTTTCCACCAGTATGTCTTTCATCTTAATTTTATTCCCTTTTTATCGCAAATTTGTATATGTATACTTGCCCTGTCTTTTCAATTGACACGTATTTTGGTGTAAATTGTGTTAAAGATGTTCCCAAGTCATAAATAATTAGTCTATTGTTTCAAAATGAGTATGAGGGAACAAAAATGGTGAGCATTTTACAAATGAACGTGATCAAAAATTATGTAGCGTTGAGTTTTATAAAATTACCGAAAGAAGGAAGAAATAGATAGTGACATGAAAAGTTTTCTGTTCCTTCAGGTGAACGTTTTGTGAAGTAATTTTATTTCCACATTAATGAAAAAAGATTATATTTTAGTTTTAATTTCCTCTCTAGAACGTAACTAAAAGTCACAATGACTTCCAAAATGCAATTTTTTTCAGCTAAATTATTATTAAAAAAAGAAGGAGTAAAGTATGCAAGCCATCCGGCATGTTTATGCTTATTAAAAAGTTTTATCATTCATCATTAAGCATTTCCCAACTTTGAAGCATGGTGACAAATATGAATAGAGAACTATATATATTTATTTTTTCCTTATTCGGAAGTGTTCGATATTTTTACATAGAGCTAATGAATATAATTAGAATAAGTAAGATAGCCTTAAACTAGATCAATGCATATCTGGAAACAATGCAATCATAAGCAATCCAGCCCATTGCCATTTGAGTTTTCTAACCGTTGCAATGATATTTTGAATTCTTGTCCTTTCTCTAATATACTGTGTTGTCTCATGATCTCTTCATGTGAGGTTGAATATGATTCTCTCGTGTGCACGTTTCATGATTTTCCGTTTGAGGGTCAATCTTTTGGTTAGATCCCAGGTTTAAGCTGTTGGCAAAATATTACTCTCAAACTGTGTTTGTACTCTCGAACTTTTTTCCGCCCTTGGCCCCTTTCCTCTAGACCATCAGGGCTATGCCTATTCAGCCTAATGGTTAAATGATCTGTTTTATGTATTTTTAAAAAAGTATTTTTTTTCCAATACAACGAATGATACGACCGTTGAATGAAGTTAAGCATCGTTAAGCCTGGTCAGTGCCGAGATGGGTTACCGTCTGGAAATACCAGGAATGGTGAATGACTGTGGATCACGCACAGAGCCTCTACTAGCAATCCTGTCAATCATCCTATGAGCACAACGATCTCAACAAAACACTAAATAATGTAAGCGAAAAACTTTCCTCTCAATACCATACCCCTGAATTCTATGAGTGGTCTGATTGCAAATGTCAAAATTGAATACCATTAATCCTAAAATCATGTTATCATAATGATTGTCCCCGGGTAAAATATAACGAGGTAATTTCTGTTGGGAAACAGATCTGGGCGAAGTTGTATTGTTTTAATTGTAAACCACACCCGGGGGGTCGCCAAAGGCAAAATCTTGTTGGCTAGGTTCGGTATGCCGTCTCTCTTTTGCCTCCAGGAAAAGAAATCAAAAAGCGACAATGTAATCTAGAATAGCGTTGTTAGTTCCAATGCCAATGTCTTTAATGAAATCTTTGCTTATTCCCGATTTTCAGCCCGAAGCAAAAAAGACACTGAATTCTTGCAAAACTCAGATTAAGTGAAATTAGATGTGTTTAAAAGAGATTCCCAATGAATAACACTTGGAATTTTCCAAGTCTACAACATTCTGTAATTAGAAAGCACTCAGAGAGCGCACACCTCCACCTTCACCATACCACCAAAAACTGAATGAAAATCAATTCATTTATAGATACGATGCAGGGCAGGCAACTGGAAAAATTCTCAACGTCCAAATTCAATCAGTCCTTCCTTTGCCCACAACACACCTTCAGACAAAACAACATTGACGTTCACTTGGAATTTTTTAGAATATTGCTTGGACAGACAGACTGACACGAGTGAATATAAATAATCAATGTCCAGATCCCTTATCTTCATCATCTACAACTACAGTTGAGTCAATGTCTTATTTAGCTAATATTACTGGTAGATAACCTTTTTTCCGGTTAATTGTTGTTTGTCATCTTTTGATCCGCAAAAATTATGAAGAGACACGAATTTATCGCGGCTCTCACATCAATTCACAGAGAGGTCATTGGGTGTGGAGTTGAAGCAGTAATAAAACAAAACATGAGTGCAAATATAGTGAAAGATTGCTTCAAAGGCTCTAGGAAACGTTATGGAGTCTCTATGTGTGAATTGTGCAGGGGAAGAAAAGGTCAGCAGAACACAAAGGTGCTGACGGTGAACAGTGTGATTCCTCTGTCCGTGATACCTTATAAAAATTGATTTGTTGATAATGATGATATGTCTTACATACCATTTAAAACAACTGACACTTAAATTCAAACGAGCTCTACATTTTCTGATAAAACCTCAAATGATATTCATGAGACATGAACAATTATTGACACTACTTACAGCTCTGATGTAATGAACTATTAGATCTTGAAGTAAGAGAATTTGGAGAAAGCGCTTGAACTCCACAAACACATACACACACACACACACACACACACACATCTATATATATATATATATATATGGGTGGGTGTTTGTGCATGTATGTATCGATGTATATATATGCATCTATATATACATGTATAAACATATACTTCATCATTTGTCTTTTAACGCCCGTTGTTGGACATAAACCTTCCCCAGGATCCGCTACAAATCTCTATCATGGGTGTTGTGGAGCTAGTATTATCTGAAATCTTCTAGTTCATCTCTCCATGTAGTATTCTGTAGGCCTCAGTTTTGCATACGATCTCTGGGGATCCATGTTGTGAGTCGTTATGTCAATCGGTTGTCTGTCATTCTTGCAACATGGCCTGCTCATTGTCATTTGAGTTTTCTAATAGATTCTATGATGTCTCGGACTCCCGATATCTTCCTGATATACTGTGCTATTTTGTGATCTGTCCATGTAAGGTTGAGCATGATTGTCTCATGCTTGCATTGCATGCTTCTCAGTTTGTGGATCTGTCTCTTGGTTAGGTTCCATGTTTCAGCTCTTCAAGTAACTATTGGGAAAATGCATTAGTTGTATACTTTTCTTTTTAGGATTATAGGGATTGTCTAGTTTACGAAAGTTGAGCTTGCCATCAGGCTTGCCATCCTAGAGTGATTCTTCGCTTGATGTCCTATTCTTTCGAAGATCTCAGGGAGATTTACTGTCCTAGGTAGATGTAGTGGTCTACCTTCCCCAATTTTAGCATCTTCAATCTTGACAGTTATGCTCTTGTTCTCAATGAGATTGTTGTACATGATTTTCGTTTTACTGAAGTTCATGTGTAGGCCGGCTTTTTTGTTATCTCCGTTTAGTTAATCTAGCATTAGTTTATAAGCATGTACATGTACGTATAAATATATATACACATATATATATACATATATACCTCATATAGAGATATAGATATATACATCAGACAACATCACCATCGACCTACTCCAAAAAGCGGATAAAATCATCACTAGGAAACTGGCCGTCCTCTTCAACTTGTGTCTAAAACACAGTAAAGTCCTAGACGTTTTGAAGACTGCTATCATAATGCTTTTATATAAAAAAAGAAACCCGAAAGACCTCAACAACTATAGGCCTATAAGCCTACTGAACTGTGTATACAAACTTTTCACAAAGATCATCACCAACCAAATCACAAAAACACTCGATGAAAACCAGCCACGTGAACAAGCTGGCTTTAGAAGAAGCTACTCGACCATGGACCACCTGCACTCGATAAATCAGCTGAAAAAAAAGCACCTGAGTATAAACAACCACTTGCCGTAGCATTTATCGACTTCAAAAAGGCATTCGACTCAGTAGAAATCCCTAAGGTCATGGAGGCCATCAGTTGGCAAGGTGTAGATCCAGTATATGTTGAAGTGTTGAAACATATATACAATCACGGCAGCTCCTTTATCAGGCTACATAAAGACTCGGACCCCTACCAGCTCCAGAAAAGAGTAAAACAAGGTGATACCAGCTCACCTAAACTCTTCACAGCCTGCCTCGAGATGATCTTCAGAAGGCTAGACTAGGAGAGTAAAGGAATTAAAATAGACGGCGAGTATCTGAGCAACCTCAGATTCGCAGACGACATAGCCCTTTTCGCAGAGAACCTACCCGACCTCCAACTAATGATAGATTAACTAAATTAAGAGAGCAAGAAAGTCGGCCTACACATGAACTTCAGCAAGACGAAGATCATGTGCAACAACCACATTGGAGATAAAAAAAAGCACTAAGATCAAAATCGAGGCCACAGAACTCGAGAAAGTGGACCACTACATCTACTTAGGACAACGGATCTCCATGAGACCCTCAAAAGAAGAAGGAATCAAGCGAAGAATCACACTAGGATGGCAAGCCTTTGGCAGAGCTAGCTCAACCTTCAGAAATAATAAGATCCCATTAATCCTAAAGAGAAGGGTGTATAACCAATGCATCCTCCCAATAGTCACTTATGGAGCTGAAACATGGAACTTAACCAAGAGACAGACCCGTAAATTGAGAACCATGCAACGTGCACATGAAAGAATAATGCTGGGCCTCACATGGAGAGACCACAAGAGAGCACAGTACATCCGAGAAAATACAAGACTTAGGGACATCATAGAATCCATTAAAAATCTCAAATGGCGGTGGGCTGGCCATGTTGCAAGAATGGCTGACAATCGATGGACTCACAACATGGATCCCCAGAGACCACATGCACAACCGAGGCCGGCAAAATGTTAGATGGAGAGACGAGCTAGACAAGTTCAGGAAGTGCTGGCTCCGTGGCGCCCATGATAGGGAAGTGTGGCAAATCCTGGGAAAGGTCTATGTCCAAAGACGGACGCTAAAAGATTGATGATGATGATGATATATATATATATATATATATATATACATATGCATGTATACATATATATATACATACATGCGTGTTCAGATAAATGTATATATACTTATATACATATACCTACATCTATACATATATATCCACATATACATACTTATATATATGTGTGTGTGTGTGTGTGTGTGTATAAAGTACATATAGACATAAACATATGCATGTGTGCGTATATATATATATATATATATATATATATATATGTGTGTGTGTGTGTGCGTAAACTGGAGGTTGTAATGACTGTAGTAGAAAGATCTACTCGTGTTTTTATTGAATTCAAAATGTATTCAGCTTATTTTCTTTGAAAATATCATCTCGCAGAATTTCAAATAGCTTGTTCTTAAACAAGTCCAGGATAAATACGGTTCCATCCAAAGATCCCTGACAAAAACGACCAAAAATCTTCCATTTTTGTGAGACAGCGTAAATGCAACCGGTAAAATTAGCAGTACCATTTGCAAAGATTCTTAGAATCATTAAACTTCTTTTGGTGTTGTCCTCAGGGGGAAAACATCACCACAATTGAAAAAGAGTGTATCTCCGGAAAATTGTCTACAAACTGATTTTAATTAAAATGTTACAACAGAGTTTGGCAGTTTCTGTCCGATATTTTGGGGGGCCAGACACAAAGACAGCTATAGGCCATTTCAAGTCACGTCCCTCACGGGCATGGCCGTTTCTGGTTGCGAGAAAAGGGTTAAAGGTTACTGTCCACGGGGGGGACAACAATGTTAGGATATTTGTTCCAATGAATAGTGGACAAACTGAGATGAGTTAGCGTCGAAAATTATGGTCAGGTGGTTGGCCGGGGTGGGGGAGATGTTAGCTTTCCATGAAATGTGATTGAAATGCATTGACAACTGACAACTTTTAGAGATATTGCGTGAACGACTGACTGATGAACACGAATGAATGCAACTTTCAACTTCGTTGCCAGAGTCCACGCGATCTTGTATATTATGGGGACCCCGCTTTTTGTTGCTAAGAATCAGTAATATATGAATGTGCGTTGTCATTTTCTTCACACGTGAGTACCATACTAATTCTCCCAACTTTGACCCTGACGTTTATCTTACATTTCCTCCGTTATATTGGAGTAAATACGATAAACAAGTTAATCTTCTGAAAATTGTCTGCAAACGACTTTTATATAATTAACAAGAAATGACAGATTCTGACAGACACTTTTCGAAATCGGGGGCGGGGGGCAAATACAGAGACTTCTCATTCTCTCTCTATCCCTCTCTCTATCTATCTATCTATCTATCTATCTATCTCTTTCTTCCGTTGAGTTTTTATATATGCATATATGTATATATTTATATGTGTGTGTGTGTGTGTGTGTGTGTGTGTGTGTGTGTGTGTGTGTGTGTGTGTGTGTGATGGGTGAATCTTCCAACTTAATTGGTAATCCCAATGAAAAAATCATTGATGTATAAAAGCTACATATGATTTTAGATTGGAAGGAAAATTCTCGTCAATACACACTTACATACTGCATATTCATGCACATACACACCACATACACACACATGCCACATACGCACTCATATATATGCATAATGCATACACAAATACACATATACCATTTAACCACATCTCCATGTGTACACACTGACACATTCCATATAAACACGAATACACATTCATACCATATTTCCACATGTCTGCAGGTGTGTATGTGAGTGTATTTCGTATTCCTGCTCTTTCGATGAAAAGTTGTGCCACAATATATTGCACATTTGGCAAAGCTTTGTATGTTTATGGCCTTAATCAATTACACTCAGCTGAATGTTTGTCTGTGGGGAGTGCCAGCAAACTTACACTTGGCACCAAAATATGCCGTGCCCCATGCGATTTTTAATCTAAAAATCATGTTCAATAACACTTGAATATTGACTACTTTGGCGTCGTAGGATTCATATATGAGTCTTATTTTGGGACGGTCGGTTGCATACTGGTAGGGACTAATATGTTCAAATGCATGGGTTTTCTTTAGAGACATTTCAATGATTATGTATATATATATATATATATATATATATATATATATATATATATATATATATATATGTATATATGTATATATATAATATATATATATATATATATATATATATATATATATATATATATATATATATATATATATATATATATATAAGCACGTGTGTGTGTATCTAAGAGTCTATACGCGTGTTATATCATTTTGGCTCATCCGAGACAATGTACTATCTTCTCGTTTTTGAAAACATGTATTAGTTATCTTACATCTGTATCTCTCTAAGATATCGACTTCATGATAGCTAATATAATTAAGTTCGGTGACGAACGGTTAAAAATAAGGTGGACAGAGGAGGCAACTATACAATGGTAGCGTGCACAGTTGAATTTAACTTAAAAACTGAAAGTAACAAAATTGTTCTCAAGAAGAAAGATGTCTTAGTGAGATAGAAAAAAAGACAAATATCATAAATCGAGCGTCAGAAATGGTATGGAAGCAATAACACAATGAAACGAGCTTGGCTGCACTCTCCTTCATTGGGATCTAAAAAGTAGACAAAAGAAAATTCATTTCTCCATACAATCTCATTTCAACTCTTTCGTTAAAAGTGTCAGTGTTTAGAAGTATAAGCGATGTAAGAATTTGAATACATGGTTGTTTTTTGGACATTCACCTCCAACAGGCTGTTGAACGAAATGATTAAGAGTGATACTTATTGGTTGCAGATTCGATTCCCGCTGCAACCTATTTTCTTTAATTATTTATTTCTATTTACGCTGTCTGATGATACATTCGCTGTGTATTAACGGGGATCATTTCTAGGAGAGGTGCAAAGTAATACAATGTATATATATATATATGTGTGTGTGTGTGCGTGTGTGTGTATGTGTGTGTGTGCTTATCTAAACATTTTGCAAATATTGAAATATACACAAAATCATGTAACATATGACAAGCCTATTGAGCAGCAATAAATATTGTGAGGAAAATACGTCATAGGAATACGACTAATACGTCTGGATGGATGCAGTTTTATTTTCTACATTTCAAACCAATTAGATGCACAACAAGTCAGAAAAAAAAATTGACTCGACGATAGATATGGTAACACTTACATTGATGTATTACCGGCCTCCGGGTCTGAAGCGAAGGTTTCAATCCTGCCTCGTGGTACTGGATGGGATAATGGATACTCTATAGCCACACTGGAAAGTTGTAATACAACGAAACAGCTTTCTGTGGATGACACGATAATATATATGTATATATGTGTGTGTGTGTCTATAGATATAATAAGATCGAGATGAATATCAACAAATCCAGATAAAAAATTATTTCAAGATACCTAAAAAAGCCTATTATCTCATGTAAGCACTTACAGGCAACAAATTTGCTGATAAAATATCTCCTATTCATTAATTTTTTCATTCCATAAGAAAAAATCATCAAATAGAAATACACCTATAATGTTTTCTACGGGAGTGTGTGTGTGTATATATATATATATATATATATATATATATATATATATATATATATATATATATATATACATATATATATATATATATATACATATATATATATATATATATATATATATATATATATATATATATATATATATATATATATATATATATATATATATATATATATCCATTATCAATCCATGACAACTAATGCCTAAGGATGCTCACTTTTCCTGATCAGCACAACTAATAAAATACCAATAACTGCTTCTACTAGTTCCGAAAGAATATCCAACAATACTACCATAGATATCCCCACAGACAGAATACAGTCCAGACTATTATGACCCACAATAAATCCTCTTTCTTGATTTCCATTTTTGCTTCCAAAGCAAAACCTCTGATGCTAAATTTGTTTTCTATGGAAACTTTTTAACGATTGAAAGGTACACGCATGCTACTTAAGATTGGACCCCTCCCCCAAAAACTTTTACGGAATGCCACTGAATTCATTAATGAATTAATTAACAAATGGTATCTCCACATACGTTCACCCCTGAGCCTGTGTCATTATCTTTTGCTCATTTTTGCAGTCAATATTCTTTAAGGAAAAATCAAAAGAATTTTCTCGAACGATGCCTAAGGAATAATTAGAAAAAAAGTTTTATTAATGATAAATCCATGTCTATTGAGATGTATCTAAATTCTCTTATGTCTTTGTCTATTCTATTCACCTGTGCTCATATGCCTATCCACCCTGGTCAAATATGTCGGATTCTCTCTTTCTATAATACAACATTGGTCAATCTGTTCATTAGCAAACTCACCTAGCTCCACATTTCACACATCTTTTTGAAATGATTTCACGAGAAAATGAATCTTATTTTCTATCAACGTTCTCGTTCTCCACAGGTGGCTAATGTGTGCCTTAAGTACCACAAAGTGTCGGTTAGTTACTCAGATAGATAGATAGATAGATAGATAGATAGATAGATAGATAGATAGATACAAAATAATAAACATAGATGCGAACAAAGGTATAATATAGATAGATAGATAGATAGATAGATAGATAGATAGATATGATTGGAATAAGATAGATAAAACTGTATTCAGAATAAAGACGAAATGACGACCACGTTTACCCAGCAGTAAATATAATATAGAATTGCTCAAATAAAGGTTTTTATTGCAAATCAAAAAGAACATTGTGAAGAACATTTCAACGGAAGCTTTGATAGGAAAACGTTAAATAAAAGTCAAATGATGGCTTTAGTTTGAATGGTATAAGCAAGTCTCTAAAAAATAATGGAGCTTCGTTCTATGCAGTGAATTGAATGTTTATAGAAAGGCATTTGGAAAAATATATGAATAGAAATTTCGAGCGGAATAGAAAACGATTATCAAAGGAATTTCTAAAACGTTCAGATTTTAAATATTACTAGTACAAACGTATTTACACTCACGCATGCACACACACGCACACACACGCACACACACATACACACACACACACAAATATATATAGAAATAAATTACAAGTTGGGATGAAGAAGAATCTTAGTTCTAATAATTTGATATGAAAACAGTCGTCTAAATCATCCGACGTCATATCACGTCATGCTAGTCAGTTACTTTTCGATCACTGTTAATAAACTGATATGTTGTGTTAGAAACAGAATATCAAATTTAATACTGTTTTTCAAATCTGGGTTCTGATATTTTATGATAATATTCTTCTGGGGTCCCGAATGTTTTACCATGGCCTCGTTCCGGGGATTTAAAAAAAAGGTACAGACAATTTACCATTGCATTCCTTAGCTGTGTACGATCGGATACAACCTGTATACCTATATTTTACTTTGGTATTTTTATGTTCATCATAATTTAGGATACTTTTTTCGATTATTATATTTAATTTAATTCTACTGTTATTTGTGTAATGAATAAGATGCAAGTGTATCTGTGTATACAATTCATGTAGACCAACTATCGTTATTTTATTTTACTATATATATACATATAAGAAAGGTGCTGTTTGTTTGCTAATTTGATATCATGGATTTCATCGTAAGGGTCTATATAGTTCATGTAGAGCATCTATTGTCAAATATAAGCGTTCAGAAAAATATGAATAAACATTCTTATTAATCAAACATGACCTTCCCACGTTTTTATTTATCTTTTGTTATTTCAATTATTCAGTGAAGCATTATATTACATATAATGCATATATATATATATATATATATATATATATATATATATATATATATATATATATATATATATATATATATATATATAAGTGATAGAGTGCTAACCCCTTGAGTCATATAAAAAAACTTAAAAAATGATACATAGTGTATCTCTGCTAAGCACTCACAAGGACTAAGATGAAAGAGGTTGCAAGCAAATAACATTTGGGAATAACAGATGTCGTAAGCAGAACTGAGCTTCGAGCTCTCTGGCAGACGGGATGTAGGTCTCACTAAGATTTTCCTGTGTGTATATAACCTATGCGACACCTGATGAAGACATAAACGGAAAATAATGATACATATACCCGGTCTGCCTTGGGAATGATCATCCATTTTTGGTACTGCTCGCTCAAATGTAACTTATTAAACAATCTTAGAGGATCTAACTGTGCGTGCATGAAGAGACACTCTCTCATAGCGTTGCTCAGTTGGTATTGAAACGCTATTTAGTGCTGAATTGTGTGACTGTCGAGTTTACAATAACTGAGCAATTCGCTTTTACGTCTCTTGCAAGTTTTCTTAGCAAAATATCGCATCACCCATGTCTCTCTGCTCCAACTCCTTCAGTTTAGATTTAGCTCCCTGCATCTTCTGGCTTCTCCCAGAATTAAAATTGTGGCTGGAAGCAAAGCAACGAGGGTAAGGGACGCTGGGATCATTACATGGTCCCGATCTCATTATCATTATCATCATCAGTTTTTTTAACGTCCGTCTTAGGACATACACCTTCCCTAATATTCGCCAAACTTCTCTATCGTGTGCATTGCAGAGCCAGTACTCTCTGAATTTGTCGAGTTCGTCTCTCCATGTTATACCTGTCGGCCTCGGTTGTGCATGTGGTCTCTGGGATCCATGTTGCGAGTCGTGATGTCCATCGGTTGTCTCTCATTCTTGCAATATTAACAATCCATTGGCATTTGAATTTTCTAGTGGATTCTATGATGTCTCAGAGTCCTTTTCCTCCCTGATATACTGTACTCTCTTGGGATCTCTCCATGCGAGGTTGAGCCTGATTCTCTCATGTGCACGTTGCATGGTTTTCACGGGGTCTTCACCTTGTGGAATAATGGCTTCCATGACCTAAGGAATTTCCACTTTTGAAGTTGATAAATGCTATAACGAGCAGTAAGTTGCATTCTGCTGCTTTTGGGGTCCCATGGTCGTGTAACTTCTTCTTAACTGCTCGTTCCCGTCATTGGTTTTCATCTTGCGTTTTTGTGATTCATGAGTAGGCTAATAGGTCTATAGTTGTTGAGGTCTTTTGGGTTTCTCTTTTTCAATGAAGTATTCAATATCAGAACTTTAAACAAAACAAGAAGACCAAAGAATATATCGGTTAATACGTTTTAATGATAACAACAAAAGTTTATGCAATTAAGCAAGCACTTCAATTCAGATTTCAAACAATTCACGAAGGCTAAAGATTGGAAGTTTGAGTCAAAAAGAACGAAAATGAAAATTCTATTCAAAGTCAAATTTTATTTATTCTTCAAAGTCCGAGTGCTGTTGTTTTGTTTTGTTTTGTTTTTTTTAGAATAGAACAAACAATCTTTTACTTCCTTCATGAAAACATACCTTTAGGGCCGTTGAAAGATATTTCTATTTAAGTCATTATAAAACCGTTTTGCTGATCAGCGTGGCCTTGATGGTAGAATACTCGCCTTCACTTTGGTAGGCCGTGGTTCAACCCGTCTCCAAGTCAAACCAAAATTGAACTCACTGTCTATTTACAAGAACCGCACTAAGTATTATATATGGTTGAGAATGAACCCTTTAGAACATTATTTCTGCGTCAGAACAGACAGAATCATGAAATAAACACTTCAAGTATTAAGTAAAAAAAAAAGTGACGACAAAAATCAGGAAAGTCCTGTGAACCTACTTTTTCTACTATATTGAACTTTTTTTTCTATGCATAATCATCTCCAAGTGAATATTGTCAAACTCCAGCCAAAGACATTGTTTTCCCCCGTGACAACAAGAACAATCCTCATCAAATTTAGGGAAGTAAACACTTTTTAGTCTATCTCATCACGGTAAGCCAAGCAGATATATTAGATTAACATTCTTGCATGATTCGAAATCACAACCCATTGTTTGTTTGGTGGCTCTCTTACCAACTCATCCAAACCCACACGTGTTATAATTTTTTTTGCCTATGCAACACAGCAGCTGCAGTGATCGTCTTCAGTTAGAATAGCAGGAGAGTTTGAACCTGCAGCAGTCAGGCTTATTTTGATCTTCAGATGTACCTCTGATATTTCTTTTCGGAAGTTCAGATCTATTTGCACGAAAAGTCACTTTCCTTCAGGGAAACGTTAATGTCACGCTAGCACAAAACGTGCGTTAGGTGAAATGAAGAAGTCTATCAATGTATATCTATGTTCTTAAGAACAATTGTTGAATACGTGTATAGGAGCTTGTGTGCTTAACTGTATGTGTGTGCATTTGTTCTATGCCTTTGCATGTATCAAAGAATGGATGTATGAATGTATGAGTTTGTGTTTGTGTTCCTTTGAGCATTAGGTGAATTTTACTCACAGGGATTTTCTTAAATCAGGAGTACGAGATGCCTATGATATAAGCCCTTATTGATGTCATATCTGCTAGTATAATCTAATACAGGGTGTACATAAATTATCTTTATTGACAGTCTATAAATAGTTGAAAATAATCAAGTTATTGTATTAGGTTTGTTGCAGACTTCTAAGAAAGTAATAATTTTTTTAATCGACATTAGTACATTTCTACATGGGCTATATTAGTTGCCTGTAGCACATCTGGGCGATATTTAATTTCCAGTGGGAACGGATTTCTCAATGAAACACAATCTAGCCGGTAGATTGGAAAGGATTGGCTGGTTCTTTGACCGTCTAGGTCACCTGATGCAACTTCCTCAGACTTCTTTTTGTCGGACTACATTAAAGATAAAGCAAATAATCTACCAAGTCATGTCCACCATTGATGGGGCGAAGCTCTGACGTACTTGGCCGGAAATTGATTATCGTCTAGATATGCTACGTGTGATTAATAGCGACCATGTGGAAATGTATCAATATTTGTACAAATCTTGGATACTTACGAAAATTTATCTTACAAATACACACAGCCTATTTCATTCTTATAGATAAATTCATTTATAATAATAAGATATATTTTATGATGTTTTATTTACCATATATCCACTCATTTTCAGTCAGAATAGAAGTAGGAGTTGGATTCTAACCAAAAACAGTGAATCTTATTTTTTGTTATCTTTATTTTGCCACAAACCCTGCATAATTATGTTAATATTTGTATTTTAATAGATTTTTTAAGTTATAAGGGTAAATTATGGACATTCTGTATTTCTTTTCGGGAGTTTGGATTTATCTGCATTAAAAATCAATTTTCTTCAGGACAAACTTTAATGTCATTCTGACACAAATTGTGCATTGAATGTGTTGAGCCCAGACGGATTTTCCTCTTAAGGAAGTAAGGAATGCTTCCATGTATATCCAGATTCATAGGGTCAAAGAGTTCACTTCGTTGTGTGCGTGCATAGAAGCCAGCTGATCAGACTCTGCAGTTACGGCCAAATTGCATTGGATACGAATTGAACTTGAGCAATACTGAGCTTTGTCACTACTTAGATGGATGACCACCTGGGTAGACCAAGTGCTGTAAGCAGCTGAGGATCATGAATATAGTTTTCCGTGCCGATCCCTCTAATCATTATAGGGTTTGAACTTACACCGTCCGCAATATCTACATACCAGAACGCCGAAAAGTACAAATAGAATGGAAGGCTCTTGCTAATCAATTAGTTGCCTCTTAATACTAGCGCCAACTTCAAGGACCAATGGTACATTACCCCTCCCCCGCACACACACACACACACACACACGCACCTTGTATAATGATACACAGTAAAAGAAAAAAAATGTATGTAATATACAAAATAGTGATTTTTAGTATTTTGTTATTCATGTGTGAAACCATAAAATACAAATACTGTTGGAAACAAGAAGACTTTGACTTACGCAAGCATGGCAAGATCCACAACGGAAGAACCAATGAGAAAACGGAAAGCGAAAAATCAAGAAAAAACTTAACCAGTTTGAGTGATTCTATTTCTAAAAGTTCCCATGTTAGGTTGGAAACGTAATGTCTCGCCGTTTTATTTTAGTTTTACCCCCAATAAGTATATCTCCTTCAACAATCTGTAAGAACATTCAGCAACCATGTAACGACGCTTCCTTCCATGCATTCTTCGTACATCATTCAACTCTTTCGGTAGATCAAATTTGATGGAGTAATATGTACCCTTGAGTTTGTAGGTTCTTTTGATTACAACGTTCATGTCCTTTTGACGAAAGAATGCTATTATCAGTTCCTTCCTTCCATTTTTATTCTTGGCTTTTGGAAGCCTGTGTACATTGCGAAGCAAGAACTGTTCCATTTGTTTGGATTCCATTTTGAGATCTTTAATGAGGAACTGCTTCGCTAAATTCCCCTCCTCAATCCCTTCTTTCCCGTTCATGATGAGTTTCCTACATCTCGATTGACCTTCTTGAAACTTTTTGGCTTTTACTCATTTACTTCCACTCTTACTAGAAAATAAGCTCTAACTTTATTCCAGTTAGCGTTCATCTTTGCTTCAATTGTGGTCGCATTTAAATTGATCGAATCTGTGATGTCCTTTAGATCTGAGCGATCTGTTAACCCAGAATTGATTTTGTTGACAGTAGCATGTAATGCATTTAAAGCATCAACAAGTTCATTCTGATTGTTTCCAGCTTCAATCAGTACATCAAGCATCTTGATATTTCTTGAATCTTTGAAAATTCTTGTCTGTATCCTTCTTCAGTAGTTTAAGGTAGACCATTTTCAACGCAAGCAGGGGCTGTGGGAGTGGAAATAAAGTGACAGTGTCTTATGTCATCTTAATCGGGATGAAAAAATACGGTTACTCCTTTCTTCGCCGATCTTTCCCTCATTGTGACTGCAATTTTGCACAGTTTGCAAATATATGACAACCAGTTTATACTCAATTAGAAATGTTGGTATGCTTAAGTAATTTAATGGATTATTCGTTCGTTTTTCCTCCGAAAAATTCGAGCAGACACCAATGAATTGATATAGTTATGATATATATATATATATATATATATATATATATATATATATATATATATATATCATAACTATTTTATCTCAATATAATACTTACATATAAGCAAAAACGATTTTATATTACTATGATATACACATATAAAACGGATAACTATGTTCTTTCTTTATAACACATACGTAGTATTTCCATGATTATTGATGACAAAGTTGGAAAAATCAAAGGACTTAAATGATTAACTCACTCACTCCCACAAAATATCAAGCAGACAATAATTTTACGAACTTTCTCATCTTTGATGTTGACACAATGTTTTGGTCGATTCAATATCCACCCTTAAATAGGTGTAATGCAGGATATTTGTTGACTAAAAGTTGTTATCTTGATGACAGTTGTCAGAGTCATCAACAACTTTAATCACAGAGAGTGTCCACTAATTGAATATTAAAAAATTCTTAGAATTTTACTAACGCTTCTTGAAAAATGAAAGTTGTCAGGTGTAAGAGCGGATAAGTGGGAAACTTTTCACAGGTCGTCTAAAACTGAACAAAAAATATCTCATGCACATTTGGCTAAAGATGGAATGTGAAATCTGATGAGTTGTATCAAAATAATTACAACAAAAACATTCTGATCCACTCGCACGGTCAGATAATGATACATAATCTTTCTCTTTCATGGTAAAATATGTGCCCCTATGCCAAATTTCAGCTTCCTAGGTGTAAAATTGTGGAAACAGATAAACAGACATTGGGTTTTATATCTTAACATATATTGCAACTTGAGATGGATAGACAAACAAATAAGCACGTTGGAATAGACATACTGAGTCTGTTTAGATGTACGTACATACAACGGATTGATAGATGGATAGATCTTACTAACATCCGCTAAAATCAATCTGCAAAGGCTTTCATGGCATAAACATTCGGTCAACTTCACAGAACATATTGAAAACGCCTTTCTGCAATTTGCAACCTTGAAGTCCCTCTGAGGTAAAGGTACCCTTCTCTCAAAAGATTTACGTGAAAAACACGTTTGACTTTTCAGCACGAAGAGATATTTTAGTTTTATATATTTAATGGAGATCAAATAGAATAAATAGACGTTCCTTAGGAGCCTCCTTGATGCAGATGCAAAAGCCTCTAGGATATACTTTAATTTTTTTTAAATCTGAATAGTTGTTTTTTTACCTGTTAACCCCATTTAGTGATTCATAATACTATTGCAGACTTTCGTCAATAGTTCAAGTAATGAATTGATGAGAGAAAGTGCAAAGATAACAACCACCGTCAATGTTTTTATTTGGGGGAAGCTTTCCAAGAACAGAATTTCATTGATATTCAACCACTGCTACAATATACTGTCACTATTTCTATATTGAAAGCTAAACTAGAACTTTTTCACAGACTCACAAACCTTCAAGATTTCAGAATCCTCCTCGCACTCCTTAGCCTAAAGGCTAGAAAATCGAATCAAAATAGAGTCAAAATTGGCAAAGTTGATATTGGAAATGTAAATAATACAACGTTAAAATGTATCAGATATCGAAATTAGAAATCTGTTTTCATACATTACTAATAAAATCATCGAATGGAGATGGTCCATGATGGAGTACTTTCTTCTAAAGCCAGCCCTTTCTGGTGGTTGGTTTTAATCTAGTGTTTTAGTAATCTGGTTGGTGATGATTTCTGTGAAAATGCCGTGATCCATTCTCCAGGGATTTTATCTTGTTTTTGACATAAGTTGAATAGAATCGCAAGTTTTATGACGATCTTACCAGCTTTTTTGAGTAGATTGATGGTGATGTTATCTTGTCCAGTGACTTTTCCCTCTTTCATTTGTTTGATGGCATGTTTTACCTCCAAATGAAGGGTAGAGTTTTTGGTAGAATTCTCGGGTGCTTTAGACAATCCTGTCACTGGCTGTTGTTATGTTCCCGTTTTTTTTTTTTTTTGAGTATGCTAGTTATTCTTTTCTTTCCTATATTGAGAGCTTTGTTAATAGTTTTGAAGCCCCAAAGTTTTTCGAGAGTTGTTTCGGTGATTGCTGTCATGTAGCTTTTTTTGTCTTGTCTTAGTTTCTTCCTGATTAGTTTGTTCATTTCGGTCCCCTCAATTTCTCCCTTGTTGTTGTCGGTGGCTTAGAATTTCTGCGCTTTATAATGAGTTCCCTGGTTTAGTGTGACATTTTACTTATGGTTTGTGTGCTCCTTGGTTTAAATATAGAGGTAACTTCTATTAGAGAGGTTGTTATTTCGTGGTGGAGTTCGTTGATGTTGGTGTTGGTGGCGTTCTCTTTGGTAAGGACTTTATATCTGTTTCCTAGTTCTAGATCTTAAGGATCTTAAGGATCGGTTTTGGTATGTTTGGCGGTTGTGGTTTAATGTGGATCATTTTTCTGCGTTCTTCATTGGTGTTTCCACCATGGACCATCTCAATTCAATAAATCACCTGAAAGAGTAAGTAGCAAAATACAAAATTCCACTCGTTGTCGCATTTACAGATTTCAAGAAGGCTTTCGTTCTTTGGGGAAATCCCCACGATCACGAAGGCCATCACTCTACGAGGCGTAGACCATGTATACATTAGAGTACTGAAATATATATGCAATCACAGCAACTCCTTTCTCAGGCTACATAAAGACTCTGAACCCTTCCAACTCCAAAAAAGTATGAGACAAGGTGATACCAGATCACCCAAACTCTTCACAGCCAGCCTCAACATGATCTTCCGAATCCTAAAATGGGAGGATATCCGAGTAACCTCAGATTTGCCAATAACATTGCTTTTTTTGCAGAAAACCTACGTGATCTCCAACCAATGCTAGGTTAATTAAACGAAGAAAGCCAGAAAGTTGGCCTAAACATGGCCTCCAGCAAAAAAAGGTTATGTGCAACCACAACGTCGGCAATGAGAACAGAACGATCAAAATCCAAGATGCAAAACTTGAGAAAGTAAACCTTTACATCTACTTAAGACAACGAATCTTCATGAAACCAACAAAAGAAGAAATAAAGCAAAGAATCACTCTATGATGGCAAGCCTTCGGTGAAGCAAGCTCAACCTTCAAAAGCAAGAAGATAGCATGAATAGTAAAGAAGAGTATGCAACCAATGCATCCTCCCGATAGTCTCAAGCATGGAATCTAACCAAGAGAAAGACCTGCAGACTGAGAACCATGTAACGCGTACATGAGATAATCATGCTCAACCTCACATGAGTGCGAGACATAATATAATTCACTAGGAAACTCATATGGCAATGGGCTGTTCATGTTGCAAGAATGGCAGACAACCGATGGGTATCACGACTTACAGCATGAATCTCCAGAGATCACAAGCACAATCGAGGCTGGCAGAATACAAAATGGAGAGACGAACTAGAAAAATTCAGAAATGATACCCTCCATGACACCCACGATAGAGAGGTGCAGCGAATCCAGGGGAGGGTCTATGTCCAATGACAGACGATAAAATACTGATTATGATGAATAAAACCTACTGCTGTTTCGTTTCCCAATTAATTTTCAAATGCGTAGTATTTTGGAGCTGAGAGCTATCCAAATATTGTGTTGAACATGTAGCCGATTTTTGAAGTTTGTTTGCCGCACTTTTCCCGAACCCCATCCCGAATTGTCTTTCACATTACTTGGGGTATGTTCGTACCAAATTAAGAACCACTGAACTAAAATCATTACAGTGTACATTGGTCGATCGATAGGCTGCAATTTTCCACTAGAAGATGAGTGTCCTCATTGGAGTTCAGCATTTTAAGCAATTTGCTTCCCTTTCATCGTATTACAAAGTTCTTGCAAATAAGGTTAGGTTTTCAATGAACAGTACAAAAATAATAGAGAGTTTGAGGATCAATGCTAGACATCCCGATGGTTTTTGTAAAATTTTTCAGAGTTAGTCAATCAGGGAGGAACAAGCGATGAGATTTCATAGATTTTGCCTGAAATATGAAGTTTGTATCAATCTACAAATTCAATGTAAAGTTCAAGAAGAGACAATTCCGAGAACACAGACACAAAGCCAACATGATGTATACCAGATGCTCCCCTTAAGCAAGTAGGACCCAACAGACGCACAGAAAAAGTGTAGAAGGCTGAAACGTGGTGAAAAGATACAACCAACAAAGATGAGGAAATGAGTTCGAACTAACTGCGTTCAATTCTTTCATCGAATTCATTCCCCTGTCTCCCCCGAATTATATTCACACATATCCTTTTTCCATAACTTTGGCGGAGCGACACGTGTTCACAGTGACTGTTCAGTTTTTATGCTTTTTTTTTATTACAGATAATAAAGAACAAATTTGAAAGCATAGATTCGTATAGACTAATATTGTAAGGGAAAGTTTTGTAGAACTTTAAAGATTCTATTCTTTATTAAAGCAACGAGAAACATAATTTTAATTATCGAAAAACAGACAACTGTGTTTGCATGAACTGATCTACAAATAGACATTGTCTGGAGTTGCATACATTTAACTTTTGCGTTTCTGGTTTAGACTTGTTTACATCCGAGACTGATTACTTGAGTCTAGCTTGGACATCAGCCATGCAGCAATAGTCGGCGAGATAGTCTCGTTGATGGTTCACTAATATAGAGGCTTCGATCCTAATCGACTACTGTACTGATGTAGCTCCGAACCAGATTATACTAAGTCTCACATAACAAGATATAACGCCAATCCATAGGATCGAATACAACAGTATATATATGGTGTCTATAAAACTATTAACTTGGATATCTAAAAACTTCTGTTGTGTAGAAAATATAAACATGAAACTAAATGTAAGTAATATAAGATTAGTCAAGATTGCATGTTTCAAAGCTCTATAAATGCTTGTTTGTGAACTTGGTGATTTTAATCAAATTCTTTCGAAAAAGACATTGTGTAGTAAGGTGACAATCGGATGTAGAAATATAAGATTGTTCGGAAAGGAATAACATACTTGAATAAGCATATTTAAATCAACAAATGGTTGCAAAATGATGAATGAGTAGTAAACAGCAGAGCCTAACTTTGGTAATGTTTTTCAAGTATGGGATTAGCCGTGTCATGTCTTCGATCGAACAAGACAGGGCATAAAATGAATAGTCCTCAGAGAATTTCACTACGGGGTAGTGACTCCACATTACACTAAAAGGTAACGTAGATGGCTGTCCTGTTGCGTGGCTGCAGGGATCAGGACAATTTGGGGGTGGGGTCCAGATTTGTGCGTATAGGGCCTAACAATTAAACCAGACTTTATGTCAATATGAAGGGTCGAATAAGTACTTCGTCCACAGGATCACCTGCTCTTGCCCCTTCAAGATGGGGCATACATTGATGCGTGTCTCATCCCAGGGGATCTGCTTTCAAGGCAGCACTTCCCCGTTTCATTAATTTAGATAGCGTGTAAGCCCTGACGCCTGCAGCAAAATTTAGCAGGAGGGGTCAAATTCAGAACCCAAACTTTCAAAAATCTGAGGGCCCTCACATTAAACATAAGTTGTGTTGTAAGTGAATACTTAAATGTTCTGCCCTTTATATGTATTGGTTCGAGCTTTAGTGCGATACACACAGACAGACCAGCTTAGAAACTACGCTGACAATTTTGGTTGGCGGTTTCTAATAATCAACCACTTGCAGTAATCGGCTGACTAAGAATTCAAACCTGACTTTGTTTCACTAAATTATGAACGTAAATGAACAAAAGATTCTGCTTACAATGAACGCCAAAAACGGATTGTTCATCACTTTTTTTATATCGGGAAGGAACATAAAAACAAATCCAAATAAAAAGGACGGACAAATTTATGCTTGAATGCAAATTTTCTCGAATTTCCGTTTCCAAGTATGACGTTATATATATAGATGTCATTGTAGAGCGCAGTTAATCACGTAAATCTACTACACAAGCATGATTCTTCATGGCTGAGTTCAAGGCAAACCTCATATATCTCTTTATATTCCTGACACTTTTTGATCTAACCGCGAAACCTATTCTGATGACTCCAAAGTTTTACAAAAGTTTGGATTCCATTTTTATCCAACGAGGTTAAACCCAATTAGCCTATGACAAACCAATGCAAACACTGAATCCAGAACTTTATCCACTGAAAGTTTTCATATAAATTTGGAAGGACATGACAACTATCATCCACTATCCTGGAGACCCATTGCCATTGACCTTTATCGATAACAACTTGAGTATGTCAATGATGCATCACACTAGAAATGCACTGCCTTTATTTACATTGAAAGAGTGCCATCTTCCAGCATAAGAATGCGAGGTCTAATTTAGCATAACACTGGAAGAAATAAAGTCATTTGTCGGGGAAGTTTTAACTTAATCCCTTATGTGTTTTGTGCACCAGAACATTTTTTTAGTTTCATAAATAAGAATGACGTTGAATCAGATTTCTCAACTTTATTCCCTTGAAAAGACAAAAGTTTCATCAACAAAAAACAAGAAAAATTGCCTCTACGTTGGACTACTGCAGTGGTCCTTAAGGTGGGGTGCATGCACATCCAATGTTGCAATTTTGGTGATACAAGAGGGAGGGGGGAGACTTTTTTTTTTCAGTCACTAGTGTATGCAATTGTAATCAAGAAATGACGAAACAGCAAGTGCATTAAATGGTTTCATTAGTAACTAGGGAAGTGTCCATTCCAAAAGACACTCTTTGGGAGAAGTTGGCTAGGATATGTGGAGTAGCCTGTCGTGATTTTTATGTAAAATGAATTTTCTACTGATCATACTAAACTACGACATTGAAGTATTTCGGTTACTTTTCGTCAGTGTTGCCAATTTAAATGTTTCATGTATAAATTTAGATAATTTTAAAGAGCGGAAGTCATTGGAGATATAAACTATGAAAAAAGATCTACAATTTTAAAAGTTTTTTATTTATTTTTATTAGATTTCTCAAGAACCACTGATAAAAAAAATTGCATTACTGTGTATGTTATCTAATATATCAGGTGAATGTCAACTTCATACAGTGGCTAGTTGTCGAATAATCGCAGTGCATTCACACACACACACACACACACACACACGCACACACACACACACACAAACACACACTCAAATGTCTTAAACTGGAGTTAGATACCTTGATATAGACTCTTAATTTGACATCACATAAATGTTAACATTTTTTTATTTGCACTTTTTAAAATCAATTTTGAAAACTTTTTTTTCCTTTTCAAAATTTAATTTATTAGCCTTTCAAGATTAAGAGGTGCGAGAAACATTTTTGAATCCTGAAGATGTAAGAATCTTTAAAAGGGTCAAGAAGCGCTTGACTACTAGGCTTAATAACCTTTGCATCCATTTTCACCTACTTGGAAATGAAATTCAGGTGCATCTCGGATAGTGAGGTTAATTTGTTTTAAATTTTTTCGTACTATCCAAAACCAAACTGTTCAAGGTCTCATTATAATTTAACGTGTTTTCGTTTCCACCTTATACATGGTTACAATATCTCTTTCAGCAATACTTTAACCGTACCACATCGAAAAACGCACTAATCAAAACCACACTATTCATGATATCCATGTACTAATTTTCAAATAACCTATTGTAGGTTTACCCCGCCATCGAAAAATGAAGCGTTCCTATGAAACCTTTCATGAGACGAAAGGGCAGGTTTGCTGGATATTTTTCACTGTCTAAAAAGAGCTGTATGATGGGTAAATCGGTGAATCCAATCAGTGAAGCATATAGTCGTATTTCAAGCTTTCCACGGCCGACGATTAACGTCAACCTTCAACATCGAGGCAAGCAGACATAGTTTAAGGAATACTCAAAAAATGTTCCTATATGATTAAATGGTAATTTCTTATTAGCTTGTACTAATGTATGTCTTTCTTAAAAGGGAATTGGCGTAATGTAAATTTCTAAAGGTGGTAATACTTGCATTTCCGAAACAAATCCATCTTTACGGTGCTTCCTCTATAGTCGTTGGCATGATGAATTGTTTTATCGCTGTGTCCCATTTTCAAGAGAAGTATTAAAATATTAGCAAAGCAACTGTCAAATATGACGGGATTATTTAAACATAGATGAATTATACGAATATGTATTTTAGTATGAATGTATTTGTTGCAAACTCAAGAACGCATACCTCGAATGGAATTTTCAGAACTCGTCATATTTTCTGTTTTTTGTTTTGCTTTTCGTTTTATTTTGTTTTGCTTTTCGTTTTTCATAGGGGTGGGTTTGTTTTTAATAATTTTGAAGAAATCAAGTATTTTTTTAGGATTTGGATAAGAAATATTCTTAACATGGGGACACATCAGTTTTATTCATGAAAAGTCATTTTTCGGCGCTACTATGATATCATCAGTAGTAGTCGTAGTGATGATGTAGATTCAAACGCACAGATATGGTAAAGTCTGGCTTTGAACGATTCCCCTCTTTCTGTTTGCATTAGCGTATGCGAACATACCTACACAATAGAGCTTTTTTCTTCCTTTCTATTTGTTTTAGCATGACAGAAACTAACTGACAAACAAACACAACAGAAAGTGAAATGCGTATTTAAATAGAATGAATACTTGTGGTATTGGATATTATATGTATTGCTGGAAAATCTTTAAAAAAACAACCAACACGGAGAAATTGTATCAACGTAAAACAAGTAAAAATCTTTCTGTAAGTAAAGATGTCAAGTCATGGCCTTACTCATTCTTCAGCTTCAGCCCTCCCTATTCGGGCTCAATATTTCACAAATCTCTCTGCCTCGGCTAGACCTTGAAGGCTGGTTATATATGGGCAAAAGGTTGACAATCACCAGGAGGGGATTTAATCACTACACCCACTATTTTACCAATAGCTGAGTAGATGGATTCATACCTTTCCCAAAAACGTTAGTTCAAAGTAGAGGCGAATCATATCTATATTGATCTCAGCTCACCGATTCCATTTTCTTCTTATCAATGTATGACAAGGAAAAATATTATGATCAAATGCAATCATTTCAGCGCGAAGAAAAACGAATAGATTTTAATTAAATAAATATTGATTTAAAAAAATTTGATTTCAGGAGAAAAATCTAAATCGTCAAAATATAGAATGTTGGAGGTTTTGGGATTCAAAATTATTCATGAAATGATTATTTCAAATCTTTATTTTTCCTATCACCCTGTTAATTTTCCCAACATCATCTGGGAAAGAATTTTTACGAGCTTACGTTGGAGCAATATATAATTTTGAAAATATTACTTGTCAAAACTCTGTATTCTAATATGACTTCTGTTGTTTGGGAATATTCGGCTTTTTCTTCGTTTTTTTTCTGTTACTAAATTTCGATATGCCACGATGCAGTATTTTTTTAATTATATTATCTTATTAATATTTCTGCAGGAAAGTGGAACACGATAGGTTGAGCTTCTTCCAGCTGCATGAGCTGGCGGATGGCGTCAAAGTTAACGTCAAACCAATTTAAGAGGCCTCTATTCCTTGGTCTCGAATCAGACTTTTCTTTCTACTAAACTGGCTGCTCTCACTAACCTAGATATCCACGTTTGTTCTACAATTTTACCCATAGCCCAAGGAGATGGATCAATACCTTTTTCCGGGACGTTAGTGCGAAGTGAACGTGAACTGCCTCCGCTCAGTATTCCAGCTTTTTTCAAGGGGTTATTGTTTGGATGATCTCGATACTTCCTCGAATTTCTAGTTCCTTCGGCTAAGATTTTCGGGTTCGCTCCCAGCACACAACTGTCATTTAGTGTTCCATATTTTCTTCGAATCTCTGGCAAGGTACAGATATGCAATTTTTCGATTCATTTTGATTTTGATCTGCTGCAACAGCAAAATCTACCTTTGCTGGCAGATCAGATCAAACTCTCAAACTTATCCTTTGCTTTTTTCGATCGTCCGTGTCATATTTGTTATTGCTTTTACGTACACTAGCTGTATTAGTTATAGTAATATAAGCCTGATTTGATATGACAGAAATAATAGTCAAAAATTAGTAATGACTGACCATACTTTATCTAAAAGCTAATAAATCGAGAAAATATTACTAATCTTCCAATTGTATACTAAAATCTATTAAAACAAACCGCAAATGATTATCGAGCATGATAGGTTGAATGGGGTGAAAAAAGCACATTATTCTGCTGTTTGTGAACATGGTATAGCCCAAAGTAAAATGACCATCAGACACAAAGTTCAAACAAAAAATATTCTCTTTTCCTGCATTGATCAATACCATATTTATCATTATTTGTTTGTTTTTTTACATTCACTTGGCGTATTCGTAATAGTAATATCATCTTGATTCAAGATGAAATAAATACTAATCAGAACATTATAATGCTTTGAAACTCTTCATCTAAAAAGCAAGAAATTAAGATAATACTACTTAAGAGAAACCAGCTAAAATTTTACATTTCGATCTTCTGTGAACATGGTACAGCCAAGAGCAAAATGACTTCGAGTCACAAAGTTAAGGCAAATAAATGTTTATTTTTAACTGGTTGCTTGAAACCGTATTTGTTATTGTTTATACGTACAGTGGATTTATTAGTAGTTGTAAAATAATTGCGATCAAAGATTTTTAGAATATCAGTTGAAAATAAATAATTGACAATGCTTCATAAAAAATAGAAGGTAATATGATTACTAATGTTACTAGATGAAAGCAATTGAAATTAAGACGAAGGATATACCAGTCAAAAATCAATTATGATTGACTATGCTTCATCTGAAAAAAATCAAGATGATATTTGTAATAACTTTACAGTCGACTAAAATATATCAAATATAATAAATTAAACTACAAAACAATATCCAACACGATTGATTGAATACAAAAAAAGTAAGGTTAAAAAATTTGGCTGTCACCATGAAGTTCGAGCAAAAAAAAGTTTAATGCTTATGCAATTGTTATTATTACTTTCACGCGCACTATCTGTATTAGTAGTATTGATATAATTTTGATTCAAAAACACTAATCAAAAATTGATAATGGTTGACAATGGTTCATCTATTGAGGAAAAATGAGTCAGGGTAATATTTCTAATCATTGTATTGATCTTTACATCTATTTATCTTCTTAATAATCTTTAAATTGTTTTTTATCACAACTTCAAGTCTGGCTGTCACGCAACAGTAGGGAGCAAACGACGTGGATCTGAAGTTGAAGAGTCCATAAAAGAAAAATGAAAAAAAAAGAATGAGGTAAACAGTGGTCAAAATTAATCCAATCGGTAACAATATTTTATATAAGAATAAAAATAGTTGATGAAATAGTTTCCAATAATTTTATTGTCAACCAAAATATAATAAGTCGAACCACAAAAAATAATCGAAATCGATAGATTGATTGAAGAAAAAGAGTAAGGTTAAGTTTTAGATTAATCTACTGTTTTGCGAACATGGTAGAGCCTGAAGCCAAATGGCCGCCAGTTACCAAGTTCAAACCAAAAAAAAAAGATGCTAGATTAGTTTGCTTTCGACAAACTAACCGCACTCGGCAGATTGTTATAGATGTTGAGATCAAACAGAGCAAACAATCTTTTGTAATCTTTCTATTTTCTTCACTTCTTCTTCTTCTTTGCATGTCCACAGGGCTTTCAGTTTTTCTCTTTCTTTATATTTCTTTCTTTTTGCTTTTTAGCTATGTTTGAGTAAATTTTAATGAATTGCAAAATACATGGTTGGCTGCTCGTATCATAGCGCCTCGCCGCTATTTACCAAACCAAACATGTAACGTTTGCCGACAATCTCTTGACGGGTATTCAAGTCTGTGAATGAAGAACACATTCCCCACCAGCCACGATGCCTGGAACGATCTTCCCACTAGCTGATGTTTCATGTGTTTGGGATTTGTGAAGTTTTTTTTTTTTTTTTTTTTAATGATTTCTCGTCTTTCGGGCGTTTTGTTCTTGCTTTAATTTTACGTTAGTTACTTGTTTATTTATTCAATCTTTCCTTTATTTTTTTCCTTCTGATTTTAGTTCTATGTTTAATTTCATTTCGATTACTCCACATACGATGGAATTGTCAGTAATAAACCTTTATTGGCCCTTGTCAAAGAAAATGAAATCTAATTTTTACTTTTTTTTAATCAAAGATCTTGATTTTCCTTTATTTATATATTTTTCAATTTCTGTCGCAATTTGAATTCTGCCACTGGTTTTATATTCATAAAACTTCCTCGTGGTTAGAATAGTCAGGTATTTTCCCGATTTAGAGGGTGTGGATGGTGTAGTGGTTAATGGCATGGACAGTTGAATCGATGAGCTGAGTTCAAAATCCAGTCGAGACAGTTAATGTTCACTTCGCACTTATACCCTTGAGAAAGATATAAATCTAACCCCAAAACAATAGGTAAATAACAAAATGGATTCTCTAACCCTGGTAAGATAACACTAATTCCAAACCAGAGGGTAAAGTCTCCTTATAGCGGCTGTAGGCTATGTTTGACGCCTTCCCGGCAGCTCCCACAGTCAATTCAATACCAAATGTCTCGCTCACCACTTTCCTATGAACTACATTATCAATGGAGGGGACTTAGTCGACTGAGTATCCAATGATCTCTATACGCTTTGCCCAAGCTTGCGCCCTGAAGCGGTCACTTTAGTGGCGTTCCATTGTCTATCAAGACGGAAAGGGACTTTCTCTCTTCTCCGACGGGTGCTACGGGATGATGCTCGAACCTTGGAGAAAAAACCTACCATTTTGTGTACTTTTTTTCTAGACAGACACTCTTCCACTAAGAGGATGGGCTTAATTCAATTTCCCAACTTGCATCATTCACTTGTCTATATTTAGTCTTATGTCATCCCAAGCTAAACTTTTTGAGATAGTTGTGTATTTTCCATAGAAATGTGAGATTGAATCGAGGTAAAAAGCTAACATCTCGCATACTGGCTTTCTAGACAGGCCGTCTGCCATTTTCCTTCATTTAGCTTTGTGCTAAATTTAGTTAATAACAAACAATTTATGTGAGTGAGTCTGTGCAAATGAAACTCTCTCTTCCACTCCGCCCTCTCTCTATATAAATATGTATTAAATGAATGGTTTTTTAATCCGACAGAGTAATTATAAATTATTAAAATATTCATAATTATATTTATTTGTGTGTGTGTGTGTGTGTGTGTGTGTGTGTGCGTGTGTGTCCTAGACTGTAACTTTACCTACCCCACTGAACGAGCTGAGGCCCCAAGTAAGATCACTAAAGAATCAACAGAAGTTGAGACTATAAGGTATCTTTTGTCTTCCCATGAGTCTGTTTCATACGAAATGGTCGGCCATGAAGGGGAAAATAACATATCATATTTTTAAACATAATATTTTATCTGTCAATCAAAATCTGCAGCATTATATGCTATGAATCTTTCCCAACGGGTTCGTAAAGAAACTCTACATGTTTATAAAACTTTTACTACATTTAGAGGCTAAAAAACTTTCAAAATATTGGCCTCCACCGTAGAAACTTTCATCTCGGTTGGGAAGTTCAAAATACTTGAAGAGACGAATGTCAATTGGGGATAGGTCAGTCGAATATGAAAGATTGTACGTAACATCCAATCCTAAGTGCCTTGGCTCTATTACAGTAGTTTCTAAGCATTAGAGTCTGATAGCAGATATGAACCAGTTCTGTTGCAGGATAATACCAGACCCCATCCCTAATCGAATCACTGTAATAAAGCTGAGTAACTTAGAATATATAATGTTTTACACTCTCTCTCTCTCTCTCTCTCTCTCTATATATATATATATATATATATATATATATATATATATATATATATATATATATATATCGATCAAAATCCCTTCAAGTGGTTATTTCCCAACGAGGTTGTCATGAAAATATCCCATCATAAAATCTCTGACTTTGGGAGACTGGAAAAACTTTGATATATAAAAAAAATCTTTGATATCAAAAAATCACCCTCTGATTGTTGTTTATCTTGAATCAAAGTCTCAAAATACTTGAAAAATTATTGCTTCTTCGAGATATGTAAGCTCAGTATAGAGGGTCACCTCTTGAATACCTGCGCGTCATAATAGTCATTCCTATCTATATACCTATCAATCTATTTCAGTCTGTCCATTTGTATTTGGCTATCTACGATCATATTTATACATACCATACATTGATATTTATCTCAGTCATTACATATGCATCTCTCTATGCACGAATACTAACATATACCCGTATATATATATATATGTGTGTGTGTGTATGTGAGTATGCGTGCATCTGAGTATGTGTGTGTGTATGCATGTATCTGATTACAGATATATCTGTGCTTTTTTCTGACTTTTTTTTCTAACCATGAACATTTAATTTGCTTCCCTCATTGCCTTGCATATACATCCATACGCGATTTTTATCAAGTTCTTACATACATGCATCCAACGGTCAGAATTCGACTGATACGTGTGAATGAGTGCATGCTCTGGTTCATGTACATGAATGTAATAAGAATTCTCTACACGGCCTTTCCACTTTCGTTTTTCTCTTCATTCATATCTTGTAACTGTATTTGGGTAACTCAAAAAGTAATTGAGGATTGTCCTTAAATTTTGCTTCTATTTTTATTTATGCACCAATCGGTGATTACAGGAGGAAAGATACCCTGTCATTTGCATACATTATATACCTACCCACACCTTATTGTGTGTACGGTAGATATATACACACAAGCGAACCATTCTAAGCCTCATCATGTATGCATTTCAATCAATCAATCTGTCTATTCATATCTATCTCAGTCTTTTTATTTCTATGCATCTATCCCAATCTCTTCGTATCAAATTATATCAGTCTATTTGAGCACATACGCATATATATATATATATATATATATATATATATGTATGTATATATATATATATATATATATATATATATATATATATGGATAGAGAGAAAGAGAAAGACAGAGATAGACGGATAGTCGAAAGAAGACGCTCAGTCATTATGGCGTTTGTGCATGCTCATCCATCTGCATTTTAATTTCCTCTTTCCGTTCAATCCGAATGAGGTATTCGAATTCTTGACATTTTTCAATTTATTGGTGGGAACGTACATCAAGCAAAAAGTCAACATGGCATCCGTTGTTCTCGTCTGTTCTTTACAATTTTGCTAGAAACAAATTTTGGCATTTTCATTCGATTATGCCTCCCTCTTCTTTTTAAGGCGTGGTTGGTAGACGAATTGCTTTTCTATTTCCAATTAACCTTTTTTGGTTCGATATCGTCAGTATGAAAGGCCACCATCAACCACGATCGCTACGTATGACTATCGTCATGTTCATTGACTTTTTATAACTTCTGATACAGTGGAAAGGAGGGAACGTTGAATTCTCGTTCATTCACGAAACATATTTGAGTATTCATTTGTGGCAAAAAATCGGAATTAGCCCAGCAGCAAAAGTAGCAGCAGTGGTAATGGTAGTTTTAGTATTTACAGCAACCAGTGAACAAGCATCTGTTAACACACAAAAGAACAGACAAATTTGTAACCATGTGCATGCTTTACCCCCGTCTTCTCCTTCTGTTTGTTTTCACAGACGGACTGAAAGCCTGCAGATATCCAGTAACCAGATGGACGACCGTCAAGGAATATCAGGTGCCGTAAGCTACTGGGAATCATGCACAAATCCTATCGTGACGATCCTATTATTCCTATTAATGAGGAGACTGATTTCTACGCAAATAACCACCCTCTCTCCTACCAAAACCCCTTGACTGGCCTGGCTGCGAATCACAAAAAATGAATGAATAATTTCAAACATAGTTCCTCATATTATCCTCACTCCAGAAACCGAATGACTTTTGAAGGCAATTTTTTCTTAGAATGCGTGCAGAATTATTTTCAAATGCTTTAAGGATTCGCACACACAAATCGTTTTTTGTTGTTTTTTTTCTATTAAACTTTTCTGGTTCTAAATCTGCGATGGAGACGCCACCACCATCAACCACGATAGATTCATTCATTGATTTTTTTATAACTTTTGGTGCTTTGAAAAGGAGGGACATTTGAATCATCATTCATCAACGAAACATATTATCTGCGTTTGGTGGCGTACGATTTTGATAAATGATAGGAAAGGAAAATACGGCTAAATTCTTGAGAGTCAAATACCATTTCAAAATGTTCTTTCTAAATATAGAAGTATGTATATGTATATACACACGAACACACACACCCACACGCACACACATATATGTATGTGTGTGTGTGTGTGTGTGTATAAAGGGTGTAGTGTATATTAATAAACCTGTACCTTAGTGATTAAAAAATCATTTATTTTATACAACAAATACTTATTACAAAAGGGTGACTTGAAATGTCAAACTCCAATACAAAGTCACGAGTTGACTTTGTTTTCCTATTGTAGCAAGAACAACAAGAACAATCTCCACTAAAATGAGAGGTTTGAACCAATATTTGCAACCAACATTCTTCTATCGTGATTTGAACTCAAAACCAACTGATTGCAGGGAGGCTTTCTCGATAACTGATGTAAATAGATATAAACAAAAGTTTATCATACGGATACACACAGGTTTATTTCATTCTGATAAATAAAGAGATTTCATTTTGAATCTATGATTTTGTATTTTCTAATTATTATATATACAATATAATAATTGCGATAATCATTTTCATTTGAAATAGAAATTTGGTGATGTTCGAACTTGCAGCAGCGAGTTCTGTTTCTTCCCTGAATCTTTTGCCACGTTGGAAGCTGAACGACATGGGGCCAATCGGTCAATTCATGAGAAAAGCGATCGATTTCATTACTTATCGTTTCTTCCAATTTCGATTTTGCAATGTCTTTAAAAACACAAAAACTTTCTTATGATGCATCAAATGCAAGACAATATTCTCTGCAATTCGTGTTCCAAATTACTTTTGGATTACTTCCAGAAGTAAAAACTTATAAATGGAATGATAATAGCTATTCATCAGACAATGATTCTTTCCATTACCCTCGATACAAGTGTTTGGCACAAGGTCGTAATGGCTGGGGTTTTCTATATACTATCTTAGTACAAGCGGCTCGTTGTCAGTAAAGCAAAATACGAACTTCAATGAAAATCAGGTTTTAATCATTACACAATTAGCCTTTTTGTCCAATCTCCTACGAGAACAGAGTGTGATGCAAGGTCGGTTTGATATCGGTATACCACACATGCAAACGTTTGAATAGGCTTTCACGGAAAATTGTCTTTAGTCCTCGCTGCATTGTTGCAAGGAGATAAGAGCACTGGTCTTCAAGTCTCAGGACGAATCCCTTTGGACTCTACAACACGGAGCAGTATCGCACCTCATCAGGTGGAACCCAAATCGGCTGATGACATCGGCGTCTGTCTGATCTTTAATGGTCAGTATTTACGACATAATCTTATTATGATTCACTAAATGTCTGTCTGTCCATATGTGACAGTCGACTGTAAAAACTACTCAGTATAACCCCATTAAATTTCATATGAGCATTGATGTGAACCCAAGGCAGGTTTTTAGCAAGTTAGATTTTGAAAATCACAACTAAAATATTTTCAAGGGACGTTAATCGATTCACAATACAAAATCAATATTGAAACGGACACAAAAAATCGACTATCTGATGACTTTTCCAGCCAGAATCAAAGAGAGGCGATGTGCTTTGATCGCTTCGAGAGGGAGTGAGAGACTAACAGAGAGACAATGATAGTTTAATGATCTCTTTCTCTCTCTCTCTCTCTCTCTCTCTCTCTCCCTCTCTCTCTCTCTCTCAAGTTTTCAGAGAAGTTTTATTCAGGCAACATTATATCTCTTACTATCTATTCTCAAAGAACTCTGTTGTAAGAAAACGTGTATTTACATTGAAAAAACCCAAAAATGACTTGAAATAAAATTGATTATTGGTACTATTTTGTAAATGTTATGTGTTATACGATATATCATCAAATATTACAATATACGGGTATTGTTTATCCCCAAAAGGTGTGATTTATTTACTTTTTGTTTATAATTTTAGAAATAATCGACGCACCGGCGCACTCGGTCTTTGACACACAGTCCCTCTCCAGCAGGCAAGTGTCAGTACAGACTCCTCGGTCTATACCGGGGAACAGATACTACACTTTGATCCTCAAGAACAGGCCAGAAAAAGAGTGGGTGCGTGTGTGTGTATTTATTTATTTATTTATTTATTTATTTGTTTGTTTATTTATTTATTTATTTATTTATTTTTCAATATCCATTAACCTATCTCATAAAGTTGTTTAGCCAACAGAATAAGCTTCACATTCCAGTAAAGTAACAATGTCATATATATCAAAGAAGTGAAGTCAACTGATTTACATAAATTTTATTTCTTGTACCTATAATGAATTTCATTGGAAATATTTTGCCATTATATCAATACATTCAAATATGGTAGAGTACTTACAGCCAGTTTAGACTGTTTAAAAGCCTCTGCAAAGGGCAGGGGATCAGTTTTTTTTTTGCTGGAACGGCTGAATCCGTAGCTACCGTAGGGGCACTTGTTATAATTCGATGCAGACTAAAGTTGTAACTTTGTCCAAAAGTCTAAGTATTCAAATTTCAGCTCAATCTGACAATCTGTAGCACAACTACGTTGGTATTGCAAATGAGTTTTGTGAGTAGATCTTTGCTCTGGTAATTATTAAATCGATGATTTTTCTTTGAATGAAAATAACGTAAAAAATTCGTCCAAATGATTTCGATCAAAACATTCACATCTCGTCCATGATTTTTCTTTAAGATAAGAATAACTCACCAATCAGAATGACAAAACCGTCCAGATGTTTTCGATAAAGGCAGACGCACACATATTCATTATTATCTTGTCTTTATTTGTTTCATCTTTGTATTCTTATAATAATTCATCAAATGTCCGTCCGTATGTGACAAAATACTTCAATAAAATATCTGTAGGTGTATTATCCATTTCATAAACTCCTATGAAATTTATCAATGTGGTCTCTTGACAGATTTTTCGCAAGTTAGTTCTTCAAAGTCAACCCCTAAATATGTTTTTAAGGGGAGTAGCCAATTTATATGTTAATCCATTCATGCTGAAAAATGTTTTTGTCCCGTCTGGTGATGTATTGTGACGTCATAGAAATCTTAAGCATTCGTTCTTTTAGTATCGCTGATTCCATTTTTACTTTTGCAAAAACATGTTTTATCGAATATTTCACCCAGATGTAGAGAGAGTTCCTGTATTTCTATTCAGAATTGAATTTAGAATTTTGAAAGAGTTCAGTTGCAATTTTCATATCGATACTGTAAGGTTCTATGATTTTCATTTTTTAAAAATCGAGTGTTATATTTAGTGTCGAGGAGAAATAAAATGTACGAAGTAATGTTGAGTTTTCAAATGTTCATTATCACAGATTTTGAATTTACATGGTGAATGAATTCCCTCAACATTTTGTGTGTATCTAAGTTATCATTTGTTTATGTTTTTGCAGCAGCCGCTTACAAAACGGTTTTAATAGAAAGCAGCCGATAAAACAATATTTCTAATTTCAAGTGTGAATTTAGTCGTATACTGCCGTCTCTTTAGTTTTGGGTCACCTGAAAAAATAAATGAATGTTCAATCAATGAGTGGGGCATTATCTTTGCGGAAAATAATGAAATGTGAGTAGACCGATAAAATATACCTCATTTTTATACTTTAGTATGAAAACCTTTTGAAATTAAATCAATTGAACACTATTTGATTCCAATCTATCAATCTGTTTTCTTCATTTATTTATTTTTCCCTTCATTTCTTTATAGCAAATTACTCTGCCCGTCACCAATCAGAGTGACAAAATCGATAAAACGTTTTCGATTCAGATATATATTCATAATTGACTCGTCCATGATTTTTTCTTATCTTCTAAATAAGAACAATTCACCTATTAGAGTGACTAAAATCGTCCAATAACTAATTTTGCTCAAGTCTCTGCTAAGAATCAATATATTAATACTTTTCATTTAATGTCCATCATTCATACATGAGAAATTATAGCTTACTTGTTTATACTTTTCTGGGGCATTAATTTTGGACATAGCACTTTTTTCAATGCTGTTGTTATTTGATGAATATAAATTCTAGAAAGATCTTCTTGTGTTTTGGGGGCGCCAAACACTTATGACTGCTTTTGCATGACAGTAAATTTAACTGCGACAATATTTCAAAATTTATCCTTCATATACTAAAGAGACTAACATCGTGCCAATAATTTCAGTTATAACTATACATATTCATAATTATTTCGACAATGATTTTCCATATATTCGAACTTGGAATGATTCACCTAGTCAGAGCAAAGCTTTTCGGATGGATGAAGAACGCTTCCCTTGAATGGTAGATTTCTCGGAATGGGTTTTTTCGTTGCTCACAGCTTCAGCTCGATAATGGTTTTCAGGGGAAGTTTGGCTCAAATGGGATGTTTACTGGTTAGATATCTTTCTAGCGTCATGGGCAAGACTGAGAAGGACGTACAGCATCGATGAAGAGAGAGGGCGTGAGATACACTTGGAGTAGTATTTAGCGTCTTCAAATCAGTGACAGGAATTTCTATTTCTTTTTCTTTTTCGTCTTTGTCTTCCTCGTCTTTTTAGCATTATATTTGTTTTGGATGAGCGCCTTTCAGACCCTTGCCGGTGCCTCCAGTTCGCCTCGACATAGCATCGAAGTTGCCTTTTTCATAGTAAGATGCCAAGTCCCCTGACTCATGAGAACTCATTTAAAGGGAATTTGTGATGCTGGGAAAATGTTCGAGAGTGAATGGGAAAAAATTAAAAATAGCAATTAATCAGATCCTCACAAAGACTTTCTTGCTACCAATCTCACATCAGTAATTTCAGCAGAACTCATTTTTACAAAAGCCTTCTTCATCCAGGATAGATCATATGCCCAGAAGAAAAGATATTTCTGGTTTTGTCAAACTCTAGTACAAGTCCGAGGCTGGAGTTGACTTTTTTCTACCACAACAACAACAATGACCATCACTTAATTCAAAAGAGTAAACTCTCCACTACTCGTCTGTCCACAATGTACCAAACAGATGCATAAAGTTAACATTTCCCTACCATGAATAGAAATCACCACCAAGTGATTGGTAGGCAGTTCTTTTACTGACTAAGCCAAGTTGACAAGTTTTTCCTATCAACGAAATTATATAACAAATGTACAAGGACTCATTTTATTCAAATAAATAAATACATTTATACTAAAAAGATACAGTTTTATTATTTCTTTTATTATATTTATACAAGAAAAAAGTTGCAGTAATCATCTTCAACCGGAATAGAAGTAAAGTTGGAGTTTGATCGTTCAGCTGCCAGGCTTGTTCCCCCTAATTTTCCCTACCCAGCTAATCTGAAGTTCTGGATGGGAGGGGAAAGATAAATGTGTCTGAAATTCCTTTGTCAGTTGCAAGTGCTTCATACAAAATCGGGCTTTGCTCTTTCAGCTAATTTTTTTTCATTTCTCATCACGTCTTCATTTCGCAGGCATCTGACCCTTAGTTTAGACATTGATTATTTTACTTTTTGTCATTCTTTTCTTTCCTCTGCATTTAGAAAACTTGACTTTTCTTATTTGCTCCGAAATGAATTTGTCTGATTTTAACACTTTCTTGCGTGAATACACTGACTAAACAATTATAACGCCTTTCTAATTTCATTCATCTCCAAATGAATATTTTGGTTAGATTTTTCTTGCAAAATTCAAACAGTATGGGAGCTCTTCCACATAGATGGATAGATATAAACAAACTGGATTAATGCAATAAGATTCGTATAGGATTGCTTAGAATGTCAGATCAAGTTTTAGTACCATGCAAGTCTACATACACACAACTCAGAAATAAGATTACAATTTTTCTATTCAAGTTTAGAAGCAGAAAATGAAACAATGCTTAAAATATACAATATGCTCAATATTGAGTGATTTTTTCCAGTATCCATACCTTCTTTGTCAGATACTTTGAGATGAGTGGGCTGAAACAAAGTTGTTATCTTTGATAAAAACACTCACCAAAAAAAATGAATCTAAAGAAATCAGCACATAGAGTATTATCTAAAAATCCTATTAGTAAGCCAAGCGTTAAAAATAACACTACGTGGGAGTCAGTAGTGTAGATACACGATAAGATGTGATCGAAACAACAAATATACTATCACAAACGATTCAAAAGATTCATAATTCCTCAACCCAGAATTTAAACAATGGTTAGATATGGAAAGGTTGGGATTAATAGAGGGAGAGACAGAAAGAGACCGTTGCTTGATATAGAGACGATGCGTTGAAAACTGGTACCATTGGTAGTGAGTTCGATCCTCTCTGGGAGTCTCATTTTTGGTACTTGTACTAGACTCAGCTGAGATTAATAAATATCGAGGTAAATATTCGCTAAGCTTTCCATTATATATCACATGGACCCCTAGTGGGTATCGAACTCTCTATACTGGAACTGGATTCAGCAATTATCTCGCTAACAATCTCTTTTAAACAGACGCCAAAATTGTAATTTACTATTCCTTGCTTTGCCTGACACTGAGCCACAGTAGTGAGGTCCCCAGTGAAGATCGAACTTATCTATTCGTATTTGTGTTCTTGTTACCACTTTGAATTTTGTTGGCAGAGGTATATTTATTCACTTGTGTCTGTAAGTCAGTTGGTCTACCCACACAATATCTCCTAGCGTTCTCAATGAATTTCAATGACATTTTGTGGAAGATTGGGTCATGGACTAAAGGAGAAGTGATTAAAGTCAGGGTCGTATCAGGTAATTTTTAAAGTTACTTTCTCTGTATTCTAGCTATTTGTCACAACAATATCTTCAGAAGTTATCAACGAATTTCAAATGATGTTTATTGGAAGGTTACGTCAAAGAGGAAGTAAGAAATAAGTGGTTAAATTTGAGGACAGATCTGGAATTTTTTTTTCTTATTGAGATATATTTTCATTTTTTCATGTATTTATGCATTCACTCATGATTCTAAAAGTCCTTGCTGAATTTCAAAGACATTCTGTGAAAGGTGGTCTGATGGCTTAGGAAAGACTGGTTGAATTTTGAGGTGGATGTAGGAATTTTTACTACACCTCCCCTGTATCGTAACTATATCTGAACTGATTTTCATTTAGTTTTTAGGGACTAACGTTGGCAAAGATGCGTGCTCTCCGAGTGATTTCTAGTTATATTATATTTTTCTTTTTCTTTTTCTTTGTTTTTTTGTCTTATGCTGATATATTTTCCAGACATCTTCAGGTGTATGTGTTCATTCCAAAATTTCATTGTGGGTTTTGTTCGGCTTGAATTCTGCGAACTATGATCCCAAGAAACAAGGTGAAATATTTGCAAATGTTTCCGTAGGTTCTACATGGTCTGTCTGAAAAATATCTATCATCATCAATTTGTTTAACTTCGCCCAGCGTGGCGAAGTATTGAACAGCTACAATTCCGAAAAAACCGCCATCATCAATTCTCTCATTTTAGTGGACGTCCATAAAACTGATCTTCTGTACATTGTTCATTCCCTAAAACAACATCTACCAGCGTCATTTGTTTTCCTGGTTTTGTTTATTTAACAACATTGAAGAGAATACGTTTCGTGATGGTAGTGTTTGTCTGACGTACGAGGTGAGCCAGATTCTTTGTCTACTGGCGTTGAACGATTTTTATGTTGAGGAGTTTCTTGACTGGTTCATAAAATTCCCCTTATGCAAGGACTATCCTCAAGTCAACCTCTTCATCGCTTGCAGAAAGATCATTGTACTTGATGTCATCGCCTGAGTATCGGAATTATTTAATGATAGCCTCACTGTGCAGGCTACTTTCAATCATGGTGTAAGTATTGGTGGCGTTATTGACGTATCGATAATTTACAATCATTGTTTTCGTTTTGGAAGCGTTTATATCCAGATGAAATTGAAGAAATATATCGTCCAGGAGATCGAGTCTCTGTTGCAAGTCGTTTTTGACCCCGAAGAATAATTCTATTTCATCTACATATCCCGACAAATCAACAGTATGGTCGCTTCGGTATGTTTTGTGATTTCGGTCTTCTCGGCATGTTTCTTTGGATTGTACTCGATACTTGAGTTAAAGAAATTTGATTTATTCTGGACCTCCCTGTTGCATTCCAAGCAGTATATCAAACGAATCTTCGGACATTTCAGCAAGAGTGGTAGATGTGTGTTGATATACGACTTTGATATGTTGGATAAGTGTTGCTTCGGTGTTGGACGGGAAATGCTGATATATGGATTCGAACAACCACTATCTATTACTGTGATCGTAAGCAGCTGCTGGATCCACAAACATTACATTTACCAGTTATCTCATCTTTCCTGGGATCTGTTGTATACACTTTGTAATATAAATTCTATCAGCTGTGTCTCGACCAGAGATGAGTCATCGTTATAGTACTAATAGTTTTTCCCTACCATAATTGCAAGCAGTCAGTGAGGATGGTCATATGTCTCTAGCATAAACAGAACTCCAATTGCAATACCTTGCTTTTGGGTCCTCAATGCTTATTTATGATGCTCCTTTTCAGTATGCAACGAGCTTAGAATGACCCCATGAAGTTGTTATTTTATGGTTTTTGCATGTAGGGGTGAATAAATTTCCCATATCACGTGAATATTGTGTATTTAAACATTTCTGTTGGTACGTTATTCGTTATTTTTCCATTCTTGAGCTTCTTCATCACATTTTGTATTCTATCCATGTCAGGATAACCATTTCTGATCGTGTTTGTTGAGATCTGTTTGAGCTTGATTATGAACTCTGATGCCCCACTTAGTTCTTTTGTGTTCTTTATCTATACATTTTGAACTGAAAAATGCTGCAAAATGCTCTTTCAATTTCAATCAATCACAGCAGTCTTTTTATTTGATCTTTTTGAAACTAGATCCATTGGCCTTGATACTTCTGAGCAGATTTTCTTTCTATCTTTATTTGCATGGTGATTGATTTATTCTATCTCTATACATAACTTCTCATTCTGTAGGCAGTTCACTTTCTTTTATCATTTCCTCTGTCATTTATAGAGTTATAAAGAAGTTTCGTGCGTCTCTTTTACAATTCATTCAGATTATCAGATGTGATTCTTGGCTTCACAGTCAACATTGTTGACCGCATCAATATATTTCGTATGAGCTTGCTGATCAAGAAGTGATTTGATATGGAGCTTCAGCTCGCATGGATTTTTGTTATGCCTATATCTTTTTAGCCTAGTATTTGGAGTCATTAATGATGTTTTGAGAAGACGATGCTCAAAGTTTGAATCAAAAGCTCTTTTAACGCGACAGTCGATGACGTGCTGTTGGACGTCGTGTAAGGCAAGAACATAGCAAGAGGGAAGTATACTTGATTGGTGATTCCTAAAGAAAGCTTTGAGCTGGTCACCGTTATCCCTGCATTTGCTTTCCTGGATAACGTTCAGTTCATTGTAATAGCTTCTATATTTAAGTAAACAAATAGCCACGTTGAATTCGCAAATGAACATGATCTTCTGATGTGCCTGCATTTCAACGGGTGCCTTCCTTGGTTGGGAGTAAAAAGGTGCTCCTTGTTACCAGGCCCATTTGCATTGGTAGGTGAGCAACCATTTACAAGCCTGATATTAAATCCATGGATCATTATATCTACAGCCATAACCTTCGGTTTGTTATAGTCAGGAGTCGTTATTTTGATGTCTTGATGTACTCTTATTGAGAAACCAACACCAGCTTCTTGATTTCTTTTTTTATCTAGACCTATGAAATTCAAAATTCTCACTGATATGGAGTTGAGTACTCCCTTAGCCTCAGCCATTTTCAAGATCTTGAAAACTGGTTGAAGAGCCTTGAAGTAACTTGGCAACCAATGTACAAACAGAAACTCTCGCATGTGATTATTCAGTTGGCAGTGAGACATAAATAAATGAGTTTGTGTACTTTGTGATCATCACATTTAAACCACCCGAGCGAGTAATCCTTCGTGTCTCATTTCTCGACAGAATATAACGCCAGCACCCCATTCCATAATCTAGGTTTGACTCCTACGACTTCTTGCTTATCTCCAAAGAGATTTCAGACCGGAAAGATATCATGCATCCGCATCTGCAATGCATCCTGAAAAGGACACATTAGGGAAATTAGTTTGTAGCGAGATTGCAGAACTAATCAAGCGAACCTTTTGGGGCCACCTGTTAATTCGTAGAATATTTCATGTCTTATGATTGGCTTTTATCATAAACAAAACAAAATTTATACATTAGATTGATATATCCTTTTGTTTTGTTTTTTCTGGTAGGTGTTGCTGGGATTGTAAGGAAAGTCATGGAAATGTGTTAATCACGCAGTTAGGGTTTGTATCTTTATTTCTTTGGATTCAAAAAGATTTTTATGGCAATTGACGGTGAACCACACGGTGTCACCTGACGAAAGTTGAAGTCTGGGGTTTTTCAAAGTGATTTTGAAAGCTAAGAATTTAGAAGGCAAACCATTGCACCTGATTATTGAGAAACAATCTTTAGATTTGTGAGTCAATTTTGAGAAAATTTTGTGGAAAGCTGAACTCTCCTAAAGCCATTCATGTATTTGAAGAGCTCAGGTGCATCTAGATATTTACTCAGCGTAATTTAGTCTGGCGTATGGCCACAATACTGAGACACCCCTTGAGTGTCGAATTCATTACACAAATGCAGACGGTAGGATGATATTACATGTTTCCATTAGTTCAAATGCAAAGGCAAATTTTCAAACTAATTTATAATATATAAAAAAAGTATACAGAGGTTCGTCAATAGATATCATGAATCAGTGTTCCCCAAACTTTTGAACAACCATCCCCTCTTACAGAAAACATCAGTGCCCTATCTCCATAACGTCGGACAAAAATGATGTATTGAAAATCAAATTTTAATCATTTCTGGATGCAATAGCCGCTCTAGTACTGATTGTTGTCACTGACTGACTGACTGACTGACTGGCTTACAAACCAAAATTGTCCCTACCTCTTGTATCCCCCCTTCTGAAAGCATAAGGTAGCGAACTCTCGTATCTGTGGTTTGACTTCCAGGTTTCTTTTATCAGAGTATCTATTTTATAAACAAAAATATAATTGTTCAGTACGAATACTTGATAAATATGGATGGTGAGACGAATGTGATGAACCATATATTCTGCATCTAACAGCATCATTGAGCGCCCCCACCCATTAAACTATTTGTAGTCGGTTTCTTTTTTTCTTCAAAAGGCCAATAACAGTACTGAATTCACGTTCAACTAAATATGACAATGATGCGGCTAGTGCTTAAATTTGAGTCTCAACTCTTCATTGGTTTTTGATTCAATTATTCATTCTTGTAATTCCATACAATAGATTCAAACTCCTATCTATACTCTTTATAGCGCAAACATCTTCAAATCGTTCGAACAAGTCCTTATATAACGCTTCCAAATGATGACAATTGATCTGAATGTCATCATCAGACATTTCTCTCTTTTCCTAGAATCGAAAAAGACTCGAAAACACTAGAAATTTTTTTCACCCAAAGTAGCACTCGAGTATGATAAGCTTTGAAACAAATGCAGATATGGCAGCCTTCGTTTTAATCAAATTCACTTTTCATCTCTTTGAAGCTACAAAACCATTTCATTAAACGTGAAATATAAATCTGACATATAAGCTACGTCACTTTTAAACTGTTTGATGTTCTATGGTCGGTTTACGTTGATTAAATTGTGATTAAATTACTCAACTGATAAAATATGAAAAAAATGAGAGAGAGACATATGACTTTAAAAATAGGAAATTTCGATTGGCATTCTTTGCCCTCTCAACACCCCTTACCTTCCAACGCCCGAACTTGAGTTTCCCAACAGGGACGCCCACTTTCAGAATCACTTGAGTATATCTATCTATCTATCTATCTATCTCTCTCTCTCTCTCTATATATATATATATATATATATATATATATTGATAGATAGATAGATTGATAGACCATCATGCCATTAACCAAATTTGTTCCATGTCCCTCAGAGAATTTAATCTCATAAATGTGAATATATATATATATGTATACATCTACACATTCTCAGATATGCACATACAGACACGCATATATATATGTATATATATATATATATATATATATATATATATATATATATATATATATATATATATATATGATATATGCACATACAGACACGCATATATATATATATATATATATATATATATATATATATATATATATATATATATATATATATATCATTCTATTTCATTAATCAAATTTGTTCTGATTTCTTCTGAACTTGGTCTCAGAAGCGTGTATATATATATATATATATATATATATATATATATATATATGATGGTAAAAGGAAGGATAAAATCATTCAGCCACAAACAAAACACCCCTGGCCAAAATATTACAGATGTAGACATACAATGACTTTTAGAATAGATTGATTGAAAGATTAACGAATGTCTACGGCTGGAGGTCGGACTATAGGACGTCTACCTGTCCAATCAATTTTCCACAAATTCATAGAACTAATAGCAAATGTGAATGAAACGTTTTGATCTAATGTTGGTTGGGTAAAAATGAGGTCGAATTACAGGACTTGTACCAATAGAATAAACTGATTCGAACGTGATATTGTACCAGTAAACTGGATTTATATTCTTTGTTCCCGTTTCCGTGTTCATTGGTTGTCATGTTTGTACCTGAATTGGTACTTTGAAACCAGATGTATTGAATTAATGTACCCATAAAATGTGCCAACTTACAAGATGCGAAAAAAAATTCAGATGATTTCCAACTCAATAATGATGCTGTTTGGTCAGCATTCGGTTAAACTTCTTTCTATGTTATAATTAGACATCAGATTATTTCACCATCTTTTCTTCTCAACGAATGGCTCAACGGGTCACAGGGTTCTCGAAATGTATCTGTGTACTTAGAAAATTAAGAGAATAGAAAAGGAAATTGAAAATCTCTTTGTGAAGCAAATATCTTTAATCACGTTTGATTTATTCATTTGGGATTTTTAACTGCTGGCCTCGATTATTTCCCATCCATTTCATTTTGATTTAATTCATTTGAACTCTATCCCTGTGCACTCTTCGTTTTAGATCGATCGAAATTTCTGTTGATTTTTCATTGTCCCTTGATTTTTAAATCGAAGTTTGTTTGTATACTTCCTCTATTTCTTAGTTAATCGAGTTCTTTGCATTTTTTTTTTTTTGGTCAGGATTTCCATTTTTATCCAAACTCTTTCCTCAACTCTATTTTCAACTCTCCAATTTATTTTTTCCATCTTTGCATTTACATATTCATGATTTTTTCACTTCATTAACCTCTGCACATGAAGTTAGTAGCATATGTATTCATTGTGCTTTGTGTGTGTTTGTTCACACCACAACGATATCTCCATGAAGTTCGATGAGAAAGTTGTCATTAGGTCAAGAAAGAATTCACCAAATTTGAGGTCCGAAACATAAAACTTTTCCCCTGCATCGTAGTTGAATTCTCCCACCACACAATTATTCCAACGGTCTTCATGAATTTTATTTAAAAAAACTGTAGGAATCTTCAGTGGAATCAAGTAGCTAAAGGTTCACAACACACTTTTCCGACGGTTCTCAATGAATTCGAATTGAACTTTGTGGAAGAGTGGGCAATGGACTACAGATAGAATTTTGCAGTGAATTGAATAATTTTACAGTGCAGCCCTTTGTAAGTTTCTACTGAATTTTCAAAAGAAGGGTGGGGCACACTGAGAGAATCGGTTGAATTTGGAGGCGAATTCAGGAATTATTTTCGGTTACCTTTCTTGCATAATAACTATTTGTGAACTGATTTTCTTTCAGTTTTAGTGACAATGGTGTTAGCAGGGGTATGTGCTCTCTGAAACCTTTTGAGTTATTCATATATTTATGTATTCACTAATGTTTGTCCACTCAAAATGCTTTCAATTTTTATTGAGATGTTCTGGAATGGATGGCCGTGGGCTAGGGATGAATTGTTAGAATTTTTGAGGAGGATCTAGGAATTTCTTCCCTATTCAACATTTTTTTCAAGATTATTAGGAGAAGGAAAATTATCTTAAATATGCTAAATCGAAATTCAGTTCCTTCCCTACATCGTAGCTATTTATGAACTGGTTTCCTTTCAGTTTTTGCACTCTCTGGGTGCTTTCTAGTCTCCATCTTGTTCTTTCTTTCTATACTTACAATTCCATGATTGTTTCTCTTACTGATTCCTTAAAACTAAGTTGTACCTTTACACTGACTATGTCTACAACCGTTCTTACTTTGGCATCACATACCACATCATGGCTGAAGGTAGTGATAGATTCATGCCGTTCACATGGCTATTAATGGACATAAACTGTCCCAGTGAAAATTTGAACCCTGCTGACCGAGTTCATTCTCCTAGGTTAACCGCTAGGCCAACGCACATCTCCTATACTGACCTTTTTTTCTCTTTTTAACAATATATCTTCCATTTAGTTTTCTGTCCGGATAACTCTCAAGCATCTGTAGAGAATTTCTTTTCTTCTTTGGTACGTCTAATATTTTTGCCCGAAGTATTTTCCTTCCTCTTGATGTAAACACAACTCCTCAACATGACATCTTTTACAAGTCAGTCTGAAACGAAACCATTACAGAAAAGTCAAAAAGCAGTTTGGAACACACGCGATTCTCGAATCTTCGAGAAAACGAAAGAAAATCGATACAAAACTTGGAATCTGAAGCATGTTACCGATTGACGGCCTTTCAATTCGTTTTTCGTCGCTCCCAAGCCATTTTTCTTTTCCGTTTTCGTTTTTCGTTTTTCTTTTTTGTCTTTTCGTTTTCATAATGTTTTTCTCTTGGAAGCCATTACAAAATATCGATGTCGCAACACGTCTTCTTAAGACCTTTTTGAACTTTCTGTATTCATTTTAAGTACATTTTCCACAAGAGAGAGTGAAACACAGAGACACGGAGATAGGCAAACAAAGTTGCGAGTCTTGCCGAAGGCGCTCATGTCTTCATATGACAACAGAAAAATTATGAATGGTCACAAAAAATAACCAGCCTGAAACTCAGAGCATAGATTCACTGGTTCTTTTTTATTGTGTGAAGTTAAAGCAAAGGCAGTGCTGACAATTTTCCTTTCCAGTTTACATCAAAAATGGAGTCGAAAAACATCACAAGAGACAAAAAAAATCAATAAGTCAAATGTTACTTAAATATTCCCCATTTATTTCATCAAACTATTATTCAAATTATTATTATTACTCATATTTTCAATATGAACTAAATAATTTTTTTCAATCATCTAAATAGGCAAAAATGAATTAAGGACATAACTCACATTTATAAATTGACAATACTGAGCAAGAAATGTAACTAGAATTTAGCACGTCAGTCAGTGAAGACGGTACCTGCTACAGCTACTAGCGCATTAAAAAAATACAATCAAAATCTGAAGGTGCTCACGTTCTTGCAGAAACTGCAAAAAAAGTTCGCTTTAGGCAATTTCCCCGATTTTAAGAAACAAGGTGAAAAGTGAGCGTTCAGTGTTTACTTTTTAGCCAGCCATTATAGAAGCAGCGTGCACCTTATAAGTGCATTTTCCAGTCAGAGACAGAGTTCAGAGTTCACGTTCTAGGAGAATCTTAAATATAAATGAAGGTATTAATTTAATATATTAATTTTACTATCAAAAGGTGGAAAGTAAAAATAGCCTTCAGCTTTAGTTTTCTGCGAGCCGTTATAAATGTAGTAAGCACTATCTTTCTCACTAATCTGAATCATTTTCTTGTTTGTTTTTTTGTTTTTTTGTTTTTTGTTCCTTTTCATAATGCTTGTTCTCTTGGAAGCTATACAGAATGTTAATGTTTCAAAATGTCTTCTTTAAAACATTTTTGAACCTTCCGTATTTATTTTCCAATTACTTATATATATATATATATATATATATATATATATATATATATATATATATATATATATATATATATATTCAAAGAGTGAGAGAGAAAGAAAGAGAGAGGTGGGGCTGAGACTGACAGTTAGAGTTGGATGCCTCACCCGAGCCGTTTATGTCAATACAACAACGGAAGAATATAATTGGTCTCCAAAAAATAGAAAATGCTGTAAAATTATGAAAGTATTCACTTTTCAGCGCAGTTATTTGGAACATGGGGTGCACAACCCACAAGGAAACAATTCTAATATATTGGGGGTCGATTTGAAATTTGAATGTGAAAAATGAAATGCATTCCATGGTGCAACACTCAGTCCTGTTCGAGCCTAATTGATTTATTCCTAATTGTACTATTTTATTGAATCCTAACCGTACAATACAATTAATTACAAATTTTACAATAGATTTCAAAGTAACTAATGCTCAATTTCGTCAAGTATAAAAGCTATGGTGTATGCAAAAGCATATGAGATATGATTCTTTTGCTACATAATATATGATTCAATTACTTTCTCTTATAGTAGGGGGCCATGAGATTTTTTGAGCTTCCGGGGGGGGTTATTTCAGCAAAAAGCACAAGAACCACTGTTTTAGAGGAACTTGCAAAATGAATACTTACTTATAAAATTGGGATTTTTGTAATTGCTGGTTTGGCTCATTTATTAACATCCTTTCCTTCTTCACTTTTACCCATGATTCATTCCTTCATTCTTTTATTTTTTCAAATTCGCTTTTTCGCTCTTAAGCCATTTTTTCGTCCATTTTTTCATCTTTTGTTTCCTAATGCTTCATTTTTGTGAGCCATTACAGAATATAAATGCATCAATATGTCTTCTTCAAAACTTTTTTGAACTTCCCGTATCCATTTCAAGGGTAGATTCCTCTCAAACAAACAGAGACAGAGAGAGAAAATGAGAGAGATGGCAGAGAGAGAGAGAGACAGGCAAATGGAAAAATAGAAAGTTGACAGTCTTCATCTTCAGATGACAACAGAAAATTATGAATGTTCATAAAGAAATAGAAGATACAATTGAAACCTGAAAGTGATCAAGTTCTAGCGGGACCAGAAAAATCATTACAGGTATCTCCAAGTTTTCTAAAGGTTGCTTCATGCCACTGTTCTGCTTGTACGAAAAGAAAGTCGAAAAGTCAAAACAAAGTTCATCGTTTGTTTTGCAACACATCCTCTTCCTCTATCAACATATTTCGTAAGACTTTTTAAAAATATATTTTAAGTAGATTTTCCACTGCTAAAGAGAGAGACAAAGTTGAGATGATTGCCAAAGGCGTTCGATATGACCATGGGAAATCATTTATGGCTGAAAAAATGCTTGCAGCTGAAACTGCAATATAAATACTGATATATACGCAGTTTTCTAAACTAACATAACGCCATCTTTCTGCTTTTGAGTAAAATGGTATAAAACAGAAGCAGCGTTCAGCATTTCTTTAGTAGCAAACCGTTGTAGAAACGGCGTTTAACCAATGTGTTTTTTTTCTGTATTCATTTTCAAATGCATTTTCCATTCGGCCAGAGAGAGAGTTGATGAGAGAGTTGGTGAGAGAGTCTTGCACACAGCGTTCATGTATCCATATGATGACGGGAAATTACGTATGGTCACTGATTTGGAAGGTGCTCATGTTCTAGCGAAACCTGCAAAATAATTACTTACGACTACCTCTATCTCAGTATTGTCTCATTCCTGCACATACATTTCATACACTTAATGTGACAACTATTATGGGACAAATGTAATGCCAAAATTGGGATATTTGTAATTGCTGGTCAGGCTGAATGGTTAGCATATTGGACTACATGCAAAACAACAAATATACGAATGGTCACAAAGAAATAGAAAAATGCCATCAAAATATGAAAATGCTCGCGTACTAGCAGAATCTACAAAGTAAATACAGTCCTAATGTTTTGTTATGGTTCACTTTACGAAAAAAGGTGGAAAGCGGAAATCATGGTCAGTTTTAGTTTGCTGTGAGCTGTTATAGAGGCAGAGTCCACTTTCTACTTCTCTCTACTGTATCTTTTTCTTTCGTTACATAATGTTAGTTCTCTTAGTGGCCATTACAAAATACCGATGTCACAATATGGCAACTGAAGAACTTTTTTCAACTTTCTGTATTCATTTTGAGTTCTTTTTCGACTCGTATAGTGTTACAGAAAGAGGGAAAGAGAGAGTGAGACAGAGATAGAGTTGAGAGTCTTACCCAAGGCCTTCATAGCATCAGATGACAACTGGAAAATTATGAATGATCACAAAAGAAATAGAAAATGCCATCAAAATCTGAAAGCGCTCATGTTCTAGGTAGCTGGCAAGATCTTTTTACGCTGGTCATGGCATCAGTTGTAACCTCCCGTGCTTTCCAGATCACAAGTTTCTATTATCTCGACTTATGATCTGGGAAAAAGATTACAAGAAAACAAGCACCCGAATTGGCATCACTCACTTCCACATCCTTGCCTACGCAAGCAGTCACCCATCTTGGTACTGACCTGGATCGATGTTGCTTAGCTTTGGTATCCAAAAATGTTTTAACGGATCATATAAAACAAATGCAAGTTTCATCCCAGGTTCTGACTCTATTTTACAAGTTTACGGAAAAGGCGGAAAACGAAAAAAATATTCGCATGGAACCGTTGAAGAGGCAGCACGCACCTTCTCCCCTTCTTTCCAACACTTTCGGGGTTTTTTTCATAGTCAAACTAGCAATTACAAAAATCCTAATTTCATAAGTAAGTATTCATTTTGCAAGTTCCTCTAAAACAGAGGTTCTGAAGCTTTTTGTTAAGTTACCCCTTTGAAAGCTCCTCTTAGAAGCGATTACAAAATATCAATGTCTCGACATTTGTTCTTGGGGCTTTTTTGAACTTGTATCCCTTTTAAATAAATTTTCCACTGGAGAGAGAACAAGAAGAGGGGAGAGAATGGGGATCAGAGAGGTACCCTCCCTGATCCCCGTTCTCACTCCTCTTCTTTCATGAGAGTCTTGCATAAGGTCTTGATGTATTTATATGAATTGATGTAATTGCATTTTGATTGGGGCTTTCTGTCAGACAACAGTTATCAATCTTTTCTCTCAAACCAATATACTCAATCCTCATTGAGTGTTCTACAGCTAGAACCTTGTGCCAGACTAAGCTGAACTTCGTAAATATTTACAATCAGGATAAGTTTATCCAAATATGATCTTGAGATTTAAGATAATATCATGAGGACAGGTATCCGCCACTTTTCGAAAGTTGATTTCACGCAATTTTTTTTACTTTTATGTGAAAAGGCCAAAAGCAAAAAAAAAAAAAACGTTCAGCATTTGTTTTACAGATGTTGTAGAAACAATCCGAACCGTCTTTCCTATACAGGTCTTGTACAGGTAGGTAATGATACGATTACCGCACTGGCTCATAAAGAAAAGTTGAAACGATCTGATCCCATGAATCCAATCCTTCACAGAACATCTAAAATATCTTATAATTTTTTTTGTTATCTAACTTTTGTTTTTTTTAAATGTACCTTCAAACTGACTGAAGATACAAGTAAATTTCTCGGCATTAAAATAGGAAACAAGTGAATTTTTGTTTGTTACGGACTACAACATCGGAATAGTAATTCGAAAAGAAAAATGCAATGCAAAAAACAACCGACTATGAAAAGGAAAGCATTGCTCTTTCTTTGTCTAGTTTAGATTGGCAGACTTGAAATAAGAAAGAAAGAAAGAAAGAAAGAAAGAAAGAAAGGAAGAAAAAAAATAAAAAAAATAACGACGCGCAAAGAAAGAAAGATACACGTAACAAAATTGCTCACGAAGAAAAAAGTGAGAAACAAACAAAAAGAAAGAAAGAAAGAAAGAAAGAAAGAAAGAAAGAAAGAAAGAACGAATGGAACGTAGACTATGATAAATCCTGGCTATCTATCATTAGTGGCTGTTGGAAATACCCCACTCTCTCATCTACAGGGTACATCTTGCAGAGCTACAGAAGAAAGTTCAAATGAAATGACCCCATGAACCCCAATCCTTCATAGGAAATCAACAGATTTCTTTTTAAAAAAACGATTAAAAATGGTCTCATTAGTTTTGATGAATGAAAGAAACTTTTGCTTTGTTTCCCATCTGCACTATGCCGTAGAGTGACGGTCTGGGTTAAAGTTGTGATGGAAACAGCTAACACTTGAAATGAAGGTAAGTAGTTCTCAAAGCAAATACAATGGTTACAATGAAATAGATGAAAGAAAATAATTCTAAAATAAGATAAAAATCATGTTTGAAGCTATGTTGTTTTTTTTATAAAAATTGCCTTCAAACTGACTAAAGTCAGAAATAGTTTTCTCAGCCTAAAAGAAGGAAAGAGTACGAAGTGCAAATTAGAATTAGTAATTTAAAAAGACAAGAAAGATTTTCATCCTTCTTGGTGATCTCGTTTTGTTTTTATAATTCCATTTCATTTCGCATTCTTTCCATTCTCTTGACCTTCTGATCTTATCTCCAATTTGATAGACACTTTCAAAACAAACAATAAAAAAAGCACTCACAGACATACGCACACAAACACACATATGCACACTCACACAACCATACAGGAGCACCTGTGAGGGACAGGCACACTTAGAGACTATCAGAGATGTGAACAGACACACACACATACAGACAAATACCCGTGAAACACATAAACATACGCACACATATATTTTTGTGAGTGTTACCAGGTGTGAGGAGTTTTTCTATGGTTTTATTACTATTTTGTTTCTTGAATTTGTAGTATGTGTGTTATGCTGGTGGTTATGAATTATGTATCATGGGGTATGGTCTGGGTGTTGGATTATTCTGTAAGTGGATGCTGTGCTGTATTTGCTCAATGGTGAAGTCTTAATTTCTACCGAGGAATCATTTGATTTATCACCTATGTTAATGTCTTTTATGGTCATGGTTGGTTTCATTGTTCATAATTTGCGTCTATAAACTGTCTTTATTACTTTTAGTGTACTAATGTATTGATTATATTTGTTAATAAAAACATTTTAAATGATGCTGGCATTTATGGTATTTCATTTTTCCTGTTTGAAAAGTCTATTTTAGTTTTTTTTATTTTGTTTTTTCCAGCAAAACTGGATATTTCGATTCTCTTATTTAAACAGAGGTAACATGGATTTTAGGATGTACTGGGTTGTTTTATTATTTTCTATTTTATAGCTGATTTAAAATCCATTTTGCACATTTTGCAGTAATGAGTAGATAATGATGTATTATATTTATATTTTGCGTTCGCGTAGGATGATATGTGTTTGGCTCATCTAATTTTATTTGGCGTTTTGTGTATTCTGCTGTGATATTTTACTTCTAGAGGTTTTTCTTTGGTTGATATTACAGTTTGGTATACTATATTTGATTTGAGACATTTGTTTTGTAGAAGGAAACTATTCTTGTTGGTAAAATTGCAGTCTTATTTCTTTATGTTTATGTTTTCCTTATTAATATTCTTTCTAATTTCTTTATTGTTATGTTTTGTGATAAGTGTATTGAAATTTTCGGTACAACTAATGCTAATTTTCAGTTTGTCTTTGTTAAATACTTTACTTAGTAGGATGTTTTGGGGAAAATGTTTTACTATTAATTGAATTAATATTATACTCAATTTGATCTTTACTTTTAGATTGAATCATTTTTTTTATTTCTGTTTCTTCTTTTGTTGTTTCCATGTTTCTTGCAATTAAATTTCACTTTTTGTTGTAATCAAAGTTTATTTCAGTGAAACCACTATTTATTAGTGCTTTGGTGTAGTCATTTTTATCTTTGTTGAATATAATTCCATTTGAGGAGTTTTATATCAATCTAGTTCCGATAGATTTTGGAATCTTTTTATTGATTTTATTTAGATGGTTAGAGCTAGTGTTGATGTCCTTAATCACTGAGTTTTCTTTTGTATATGGTTCATAAGTGTTGCTATTCAAATTAAAGTAATGTATAGAAAGTGTAAAATTTTATCATTAGCCTTGATTTCAACATTAAAGTTTGTTTTTTTTCATTCCTGTTTTGATATATTTTTTTAATATTTTCTCATTTTTGCACATTAGCATTTTCAACAATTAGTTGGCAATCATCCCGGTATGATCCTATATTTTTAGAATCTAATTTACGCGTAAAGTCGTATAAAACATACTGACTGATTGAATCTGACATTTCGGCTGAATAGTGGCTGCCCATAGAGGCATCGAAACTGCTGATGTCATTTTTTTTCTTTTTTTTTTTTTTTTTGTCCATTGTCTTTAGTTGTGGAATAGTACAGTACGTTTGCAGTGTTTAATTATTTCACAGTCTGTATTTTTGATTTTGGTGTACGTTTTGGCAAATCACATGGCTTCCTCGAGTATGATTTTGGATATGGAGGAGTAAAAGTCTGTGGTGTCAAATTGCATAAAGTTGCAACTGTTTCTTTTTTGTGTTACTTAACCATTCATTGAAGTTAATCCATTGGTTAAGTTGTTGTTATTTTTTGTTTTGTTTTTTTGCGGTTGTTAACTTTTTCAAATACATTTTTACTGATTCTTCCTAATAATGTTTTTGTTGGGTTGATAAGTCTAGTGAAATCGGGTTTTCGATTTTTAATGGATATATAAGCAACTTTTTTTTTGTATTTTTCCGACTCAATTGCTAATCTTTAATTGGTCTGAGATGCTTTTTCCTTCTATATTTATGTTTTTTAAGATGCTTTTTAGAGTATTTACTGTTTGGGAGTTCTATGTTATGTTGTTGGTCAGTAGTTTGCTGTTTGTTTGGAAATTCATTCCATATATATTATTGCCTTTTCCCCTTTTACGAATGAGTTATTTGATTAGTTTATGTGCTCCCTTTCATCTCTCATTTTTTCTGGTATGTATTAATGTATTTTCTTAATTTAACGTTGGTGACAGTTGTGAGGAGATTTTATTCAAAATTTTCTTGTTCGTTATACGGTGGGCTTTTCTGTGTTTTAAAGCGGAAGTAGTCCTAATTCTCATTTTATTTGTTGGGTTGGTTTGTACAGAAAAGGTTGTCCACCAAATGCATCCGATAAGGTCTTCTGTCTTTTCTAGCAAACGCACCTGGTGGTGGTGTTTACTAAGGATGATCATTGAATTCAGTCGTGGATGCAGTAAATACAGTAATTTGTTTTACACTTTCAATGACTGGTTTTTTTTTTTCATACACTTTTAAAGTCGGGTATATCTGACGTCAAAATGCTATTTCTATCGATCGTTTTTATGGTTAGATTTTTAACAACAGAAACAATTCAAACACAAATATCTCCGCTTCTATCAATTTGATGGTAAAAAAAAATTAATATCAGAATAGTCCCCAATTCTTTTTGGTACTGCTACAATGCTGACAGAAATTAGATCAACTTTATATGCGATTAAAATCGATTTTTGAGTCACAGGTGTTAGCAAAGGCGTTTTCTGGATTTCCTGTGACAGATGTCATTCTCGTATAGTGCAATATATATATATATATATATATATATATATATATATATATATATATGAACAAATAATCTTAATAATCTTTATTGTAAAACAGATTCCGTAGTCATGCTGTTTTCGGAGATTGATTCTGATAACATTCACACACATGTCGTTGTCTGACACAAAATGCCAAAGTGTCAGGTTTCTAATTGGAGAATAGAAAAATCTATTCCAGAATTGTTTATCAGGAAAGGAATCACAAAAGTCCCTAATCTCGAAGTCATGTGTTACGAGATGTAGTTCCCTCTGAAATCCATTCTTTGTTAAGTTAGGCATTGAATCTTACGTATCATCATCATCATCATCATCATCATCATCATCATCATAAATCCACGACAGGATAACAGCTTTTTGCATCTCTTTTCGTGACGGCTGCGGTGTAGGGTAGCACAATCGTCGCTTTCCATATTAGAACTTCAATGTTTTTAAAAAGTTAATAAATTTTCCTTCCAAGGATGATCACCCTGGACCTTGAAAATTACTTTGGGCTAATTGTGCATCATAGCATATCGAAAATACCTTCCATTTTCAGCTTTGCAGATTAATTTCACGTGGATCAGGAATTATCTACCTGTTCTATATTTTTTTCTTTTGGGATTATCTTAAAGAAAGTGTTTACGTATACAAGCCCCCCCCCCACACACACACACACATAAACTCCTGAAGCTAAAACTTCAACAAGAAATAGAGTACTGGACACAGATGCATTTTCAGCTGTCATGATATATTGTCTAGAAAGAGTTCGACTCAACGAAACTGAGAATGGAAAGCATTTGCAGGACGTTATATTCCAAGATTGGAGTAATTTCCAATAAAATTTGAAATAAATAATTATTTGAAGGGGAAATTTCTTCGATTTTTCTATTTAAAACGATTCATTCAAGTTTTAGAATGGAAAGTGATTTTTATCACACTCTATAGAATGAATGATGCATTTTACTGGTATTTTCTTACTTTCCTCTCTGTACTAAAACAGGTTCATACATTAAACAAATCAAGGCGGTTGCCTAAGGGGCAAAGGTCCCAGGGTTTCAATTCAAATTGATAAAGAAGTCGTTAGAATACAACTGTGGGTGCAAAATTCAAGTCTTGCCCAAGGCACATAAAACTGTTGCGCAAATTTCAAGTCTCGGGCGGGGTGGGTGAAACCTTTATAACCCTTATACCGGACCTAAACACACACACCCACACACACACACACACACACACACACACATATATATATATATGTGTGCGTGTGTGTGTGTGTGTGTGTGTGCATATATATATATATATATATATATATATATATATATATACATATATATATATATGTATCTTCTTGTCGAAACATACAATTTTTTGGAGTTTCTCACTCACTTCGATTGCCAGAATTTTCCTGTTGGAGCAAAAAAACAGTTTTTCCTTCATCGTGGATATTGTTAGAGGTTATCAGGAAGAGGTGAATCGACTCTTCAATAACCCCTTAATCTCTCCATCTTTATTGACAGTCAGTCTTGCTTGTTTATTTACGAGTTTATTTTCCTTTTTTCGTTTTCGACTTTCTTGTTCTTAACAGCTCATCCACCACCACTACTCATCATCATCATCATCATCATCATAGTCATCATCATCATCATCATCATAAAAGCTTCTTCCCTAGTTTTTTGCACAACACTCGTCAAAAATAACTTCTGCTTCGGATCAGAGTATCTGTGCTCTTTTCATAGGATCAAAGTGTTGCTCCACGGTAGATATGCCAAGGATCAGAACGTAGCATCCGTCGCTCAATGAAAAGTATTGCTTTATAGATATATATCATTGTTATTATCACATTAGTTGTATTCATGAAAAGTGGCGTAACAGTTACCGGCACGTAATCGGCGGACGAAATAATGTCTTTGATAAAGTCAGTTATGAGTAAATAGCATGGCAGTTTGAGTCCTTTGGCAGCCTATCTAAGAGAAGATTACTCTGACAGTAAAAAAAACTTCAGCTTGGCAGTCACCATAGCTGGTCCCCAGCCCTGGTAAAGGAGGGGGTTGGATGTGAGCCTAACAACTCCACTCTGTGAAAAACCTCCTTGCTATGATAACAACAGCAGAGTGGTTGTAGCCCCATGCTCCACAAGGAGTCTACGAGGAAAAAACAACATAAACAGTTGTATTGATTATTTCAATATTTCGTGCCAATATTTCTTTTCAAACGCACCGCAATCAATGATAATAAACATCCAAGCAGAGACTTTGCCAACTCAGAAAACCAAATATGTGTTTATATATAAACCAGAATAGTACCCATAAAAATGACTGGATTATTTAAGAATCAAATGTATTCATCGCTAAAAATTTTTGAGATCGACATTTTTTGTAAAGAAGTGTGATTCCAAGTTATCGATACATAGATGATACGGCCATTTTTAAATTCAGTATTTTAAAGTAGTTTGTGATTAGGATTTTAAACATATTTTAAAATTTCAACCAGATTTAGAGATAACAAAATTAGTTTCACTTCTCAATCAAACTAAACTAGCTAGCAAGCTAGCTGCCACGTATTTTATTGTTTCCTTTATAGAGCACCATAACCCACCTAATGTACGCAATCATCTGGTGCTAGCTAGCTGTATATATTATTGTCTCCTTTCCGTCTCACTGATAGAATAAACCAACAAAAAAGTGGCATTGGCTTTTATATAACAAGATACAGACTCCGATAAAACGCTATAGGAACGGTCCAAGATATTGGATTATAATTTAATCATCTCACAGACAGATGCAGGTGCATTTAATTTTCAAGAATTGCCAAATATTTACAATTTAAGATTTAAAGATCATAATTAGCACAAGGACTCCTCACAGTCCGATCATACCGTCCCAACGTGGCGCCCAAGTAGTTGCAGTCCGCACGACATCGATATTCAGTTGATTGAAAAAGAAAGAAAGAAAGAAAGAAAGAAAAACCAAGGAAGACTGTAAAACCACCTGATTCCCCCGTTTATGAGAGAGTGAGAGAGAGAAAGGGGATGATACTGTTTTGTCATTTCACGCTTTCTATTGAGAGTGAGGCAGCGCATAGAACACAGCAATATATGAAAATCTGAGGGGAAATCGAGAAGGAATAAAAAATAAAGATCTTAATTCAAAAGGGTGGAAAGATAAACGAAAAAGGAGAAAACATATGTTTAAAAAAACCTATGCAATATAAAAGATATTCAGTAGAAAAGAGAAATGAATGTGATTTTCAAAAGAAAAGTGTTTGTTTTGATGACTGATCGAATTCAAAGTTAAAAAATGGGTCTGAATAGGAAGCAAACAAAATATTATATAAAACTAGGAAGCAACAAGAGATCGAATACATCTGCTAACACCATACACTGACTAAAAACTGAATGGAAATCAGTTCATATGGTGCAGGGGAGGTAACTGTGTAAGTTTCAATTCTGTAAGTTTTGACTATTGTCTCAATAAATAAAATCCTGAATGCACCCCGAAATTTGGTAAATTACTCTTTAGCCTATGGCCCACTCTCTTCGACACAATGTCATTTGAAGACTTTTGGATCTTTTGAGTGGACAATCACAAGTGAATACATCAATCTAAGAAAAAAGAAATGAAAAAGCATCATTCAATCTTTAGGAAAATTCTAGCATTCCCAACAGCCAGGAAATGTAATCGAAATTAATTTACGACTTTAGGAAATTTTGTGTGAAGAGATAGACAGACACGGGTGAATACGTGTACCTCTTCCAACTCCGTTGGCAGAGGTCGATGAAACGAAATCAGGCAGTTAGACCTAAATTAGTTTGAAACTCGGTCAATGATCAAATACAACATACTGGAACATGCAGTTGACGGATAGATAGATAGATAGATATGAGCAGACAATATAGATAGGGGGTTTCTATTTACCTCTATCATCGAAGTTTACTCACGTCCGTCCGTTTGCGTGTGTACTTGTCCACTCAATATCTCCAAAATTTCTCGCTGAATTCTAATGAACTTTTGCAAAAGAATTGGGCATAAACTATGAAAGAATGAATCAAATTTTGCGGAGGAATTCGTTTCCAACTGAAATTTTTTATTCCCCGGGGGCAAAAGAGGTAAAAATAACGAACTGTCAATAAAAAAGCAAAGGTTACGTTTTAAAGAATAAAACACGATATCCGTGTATTTAAAGCTCCCCTTCTTGTAATGTTCTTTCTATTTATCTATGAAAATGGCGTTGGCGTGAGTATGCGCTCTCTGGGTACTTTATTCGTCAGATTTTGTTTTGGTGTTTTAACGTGTATTTCTACATTAATACACAGATGTATAGACATGAACACAAATTCACACACATACATGCGCATACATAAACATGCATATATATATATATATATATATATATATATATATATATATATATATATATATATATATATTGAATGTTTGTGTGTGTATGTGCATGGACAGAAATTATTAATGACAAAGCCTTTGGCAGAAGTATGTGCTCTCAGAGTGCGTTTTAGTCTTATTTGTAATTTCTTTTCCCTTTCAATGGTCAGCCATGATGGCAAAGTTTCTGGTGTCTACTTATTTCGCTGAAATATTTTCATTCTTTTTTAATATAGCTATTCAAGAAAAATCTCTCTTGCCAACCCAAACGGATTCCTTTCAGATGTTTCAACTTTACCACTGGTTGAGAATATATATATATATATATATATATATATATATATATATATATAAAGAAAAAGAAATAATTCACCTAATGAAATTATTGTTATCATCTATGCATACTGATGTGGTGGTTGTATCTCTAATCTATATTTTGTCTCGAGGGTCACTTACTCGACGAGACGTTCACAAATAGAACTTTTGTCTATGCTTAAAAAAACATACATATATCCACACATACATCCACACATGTTTGTGTGTATACGTGTTTGTCTGTATGTATACATACGTATATACTTGGCGTCTCAAAATCACTAAACAGTGTTTTGTTAATTTTTTTTGTTGTTTTTTTTTTTCGAAACCAACAGACAAAACTTCTGCAAATAGCTTACACGTAAACTAAGTTGTTTGAAGATCTTACTGAGTTCAAAATAGAATTACTTTGCTGGAAGACTTGTACATGTTCAAGTTAGCACTTCAGCCGTACCTGCAATTGGCACAGACATTCCCGACGTCCCGAGTGAGATGCTTGCAAATGGGATGTTTCTGTAAAAAGGTTCGTTAATTTGGTTCCATAAACTATACTACTGATGTAACTCTTCAATAAAATGCTACCCTTAACCCTTGCCAGGCTAGATTTTGCACTCCAGTTCTAACATCAGTGTCATCAACGTAATACTGAAGATAGATGTAGAGCATAAATGTCACATAATTTCTCGGACATTGAGCTATCGATTGATATCAATTTCACTTAGCTTGGACAGTGATCGCAAGAAATTTCGCAACACACACACACACACACAAACACACACACGCATATATATATATATATATATATATATATATATATATATATATATATATATATATATATATATATATAAATAACGATTAAAGAGGTACAGCGAGACGTCTTGGAATCAAACATCAGAGCTTGTGACATTCCCACTGACACCTGGAAGAGGGGAAGAGACTAGCACTAAATTGGCCAGAGTGACAAAACACACTGGTATAAAGTGCTTTGAATGCCATCGAACCGACCAGCTTCAAGAGCGCTGAATGCTTACTTCGCCAACTTCGAAGATCAACCTCAGACAGGTGACGACTTCATAAGACTGTTTGGCGTCTGGCAGACCGAAATACTTTCTGTTGGCTTTGACACAACGGATACAATGTCCATTGGTCATTCTCGGAATGCATTTATGAAATGGCCGGCAAATCAACACACCTCACGTTGAATTCATGTCGTATGTTTCCCTTTGATCTTCAGTATTTGTCGTAGGAGTCTTACTTATGTCCATTCTGCATCCATTTCTCTCTTTCCTTCTCTCTCTCTCTCTCTCTCTCTCTCTATATATATATATATATATATATATATATATATATATATATATATATATCATTGGAAGCCTGGCTGTAAATTGAGGCTAGCAAAATAGTCTCGCAGACAATCATCATTATAGTGGGTTCCATCCTGCTTCACACTTGTGGCCTTGTAGCATAACAAGCTAAGCTTAGTATATATATATATATATATATATATATATATATATATATATATATATATAATATATATACTAGCTGAGTTACTTAGCAACACTGGGTTAAATATCTAAAGAGTAAAAAAAGGGACTAAAGCTCTTAAACTTGTAAAAGAATTTCCCCTTCACATTTGACCCCCAGAAGGAGAAAATATTTCCTCTCTCATTTTGACCATTTGAGGGGGGAATAAATTCCCCTTCAACTTTTCCTCTCTGACCTCTTGAAAGGGTAAGGTTTGCCTTCACTTGACCCTTTAAAAGCAAAAAATGTTTCCACTTCATGCCTTTCCTATGCGCACTGGGAGGAAAGCGAAACAAGCAGTTACAACCAGGATTCGAATTACGTCCTTTACTTCAAGTTGATAGTTGGTACACCGCCCTGTTCTTCTCTTTGTTGGAATATATTTCATATTATACATGACTTAAATACCAAGAGGTGATTTGGTATATTGCACACGTGCATGTCTGTGCACACACGCATCAGAATCTTCTACTGTTTCCTTGACTATGGTAAACTTTGTAAATACCTATAATATGAAAGGACTCATTCAAACATGACCATTACGTATGAGATAATTCCATGATTTTTTCTGTTGTCCATCAAAATGCTACCAATTATAAATTACACTTTAAATACACAGACGGGTGGCCTTATGGTTGACATCATGTAGAATAAAATCGGCGAACCTAGACCAAACTCTGTAACAGTTAGTGCTCACTTTGCATTAATGTCCATGGTTAATGCATGAATCCATATTTTCTCTCCCAACTATGATTAAATAGCAGAGTTGTTGGGGCCCTGTAGCAAAATAACACCCTGGCACCCCAACAACCGCAACAGAAACATTGATTGAGTTTCCGTGAATCGCACTTGAAATATAGACAAAATTATAGCCTCATGTGTCACGCGACACGAGAGCAACAGAGAGTTAGATACCCAGACCAGTTATTCATTCTATTTGAAAGTTGGTTTTATTGAAATCAACGATTTCTGTCTGTTGGTGTTTATATATACTCAGAGAGATTAATAACGCTTTTGCAGTGTTTATTCAGTTGTGAAGCCGACGTAAAGACTTCAAACTACCCCTCCCCTTACAAATTACCTCCCAGTAATCTGAATTCGATTTTTTGTTACCCACCCCCCGAGTTGGCCTGAACCTGATTTCATATTAACCCTACACTGTTCGGATTACCCACCTCATCGATTTAAGCTAAAATGAGTATTTCTTATGCTAACAACTCACGATACGTTTATTGAATAAACCCTAACGCTACATGTTAATTTTTCAAATCTACGAACAGAGTCGGTAGGGAAAAATCACTCTCTAACTAACCTGGGTTTAAATAAACATACATAAATAGATGTACATATATCTACTTATTTAATGAACAGTGTGTTTTTTTTTTCTATTTCTCTATCTATAAAAATTAACTCTTGAACTTGAACGTAACAATTTTGCTGATGAAAATATATCCTACCTACGATTTGAAACAATGGAATCCTCCACCGAAATGAGTACACTAGTTGTTTTTTTAATCGTCTCATGGAAATCCAAATATATCCGCGGATCTTTCATGGAGAATAACCATTACATAAATAAATGAATAAATGATAGTTTTTTTTTTGTTTTGCTTTTTTTGTGTGTGTGTGGGGGGGTTATTCTTTTGTTTTTGTTTTTTGTTTTTTCGTGTTTTTGTCTATTGGGGTTTTGGGGAGGGGGGTTATATCGTTCGTAGTATGATGGTATTTCCCTCAAGTTACACCCAGGAGTAATTCGGAATCAATTTTATCCTACCCCCCAGCAAACATGATTTGGTGGTAAGGTGAAGCAACGGTATTCTGAAATACACCGGTCAAATCGGTGAATGTTGAATGGGTTTATTTTGAACTGATATGAATACACTTCTGGTATTGAGAAAATGAACTGATGAGTGTTCCAAGGTTTGATCCATATGATGTGACTCATATCTTTCAAGAAAGAGATTGTTGTTGAGTAGCAAGACTGTGACTGACACGAGTGAACGCACACGACAACTTTCCTTTCTTAGAAACACAAAAGCAAAAACCTGTAATCTAAAAAAAGGAGCATTTAAAAACAGAGCATTTATTCAGTCTTTTGACAACTGGTTTTCTTGAGCTATCAACTGCGCATGGTGGAAATTTCCGCGATTGAAGTTCTATGGCTAATTCAATAACATTCTGTTTGATCGTGCTCGATGTCAATTCAGTTCTAGCGGGGATTCAACGCTTTTATGTTGCAATGGATTACTCCGAATGGATACCTTGCTATGGGTTATCTTGAAGTATGAAGTGCTTTTACCTTACAATGGATAACTATTATATTTGCCACCTTCTGCAGTTAGTGGCTTATTTTATGTTGTTATTTCGATTCAATGAGTCGCTAATGCTATATGGTTGAAGGATATTTGAAATCAAGAGTTATGATAAAAAGCAAGTATAAGATAAAGAGACGACCAGACAGAATGTCTGATAACATGGAAGGCTGAAACATTAAAACTACATCTATGAATCGCACGAAAAAACATTAATGCAAAAGAGGAACATTCAAAAATGGGATTATTCTTCCATTTAATTATTTTGTTCTAAGTGACTCAACCATTAGTTCAAAATTCAAATCTTTTTTCTCCGCTGCAGACTTCTGAATTCCCTTGGGTTCCATTTGAATGAAAATGACATTTTTCTGGTGATTTCATTAGATTTCCCTTGATGCAATGGTTATGTTTGTTTTGTTTTTTCCGGGCCATTTGCATTATTTTAAAATGTTATGTCGTTGATGTGCTTCAACAAGATGAAATGGATTAGATTTGTGCGGTGTATCTCATCTGATAGTTACTGCCCATGATGTTGTCTCTTGTCATTCATTATTTATTTCGGGAATACAACATTACTGAATTCCGAAACAAAAATATTTGTAGAAAAGCTCTAAACAGGGTATTACTGTATTTTTCTATTATTTCTTTACATTGATGACAATCAAATCAATAGTTCAAAATTCAAATTCTTTTCCCCCTCTAGACACTTGGATTCCTTCGAGTTCTTCCATTTAAATGCAAACGAAAACATTTTCCGGTGATTTAATTAAATTTCCCATGATGCAACGGTTCTTTTCTTTCTTACAAAAACGGATGTGAGGTTGAACGTCTTGGAGCAGTTATCTAATAAACGATGAACACAGGACAATAGGAGATCGTTGAATTTTAAACATATTTTAGTTGATAATCACGTTGACAAAAAGCTGCTGGCTAAAATTATTCATTGATTCGTTGTCGGCTGCTATAAAAGAACAAGATAATGTCACCCTCAATCAAATTAAGTAGAAATGGGATGATAGAATTTGAATGAAAGTTCATCGGAATTATTGAATTTTAAATCCATTTTGACCAAGTGGCTTGAAAAGACAAATTGGCAGAGGTGCAGGTGGCCCAATGGTTCACAGCACGGCGAATGGAATCAACGAATCGAATTATTCTACTGGTTGGTCATTTATTCTCGTAGACTCCTTATGGGGTATTGGGTCGCATCCACTGCACTGCATTTTCAGTAGCAAGGAGGTTGTACGGAATTGAGTTACTAAACCCCATGGCCAACCCTCTTCGCAGGCTCGGGACTAGTTTGGGCGACTGCCAAACTATAAGTTTTTTTTTTCTCATCAGAGTAACCTACAGGGCTGAAATACTCTAACTACTGTGTTATTTATCCAAGGATTGGTTGGGAGGAGTAGTTTCCAAAGGTGTTATATCGAAGTGAACGTTAAAAAAAACTCGGCTCATCGATTTTGTTTTTCGTTTTGGTAATTGGGACGCCCTTACAGCCAAATAACTTTGGATACACCAGTTCTTGTACTATCACCGAACTCAAGTGCATCGAGCTAGTCAGTGCTTATAAGGGTCTGTCTGAAAATACCAGTTGCTGTTGGCAGCTGCTGCTCCAGTGGAGAGCATCCAGTGGCGTTCTCGTTAATCCCACCTGCAGAGGAGACCAATTTCCACTCTATGCTCAAGAATGCAAGCCAAAGGCTCTCTTCCCTTCCCGAACCCTCGCTGCGAATGACAAAAAAATGAATAGTCTGAATATTCAAATCATTTGGACCAAATCGACTGACTAGCTAAATCTAAGTTGATGTGCGAGTGGCCGCTCCATTAAGAGCACAGAGAATTGGTTTGTTGGGCCGAGTTCAAACCTTGCCTGAGACAACTGATGTTTTTTTCGCTTTAATGCCCTTCTGAAAGGCATGAATCAATCTTTTCTACTTCCGATATGGGAAATAGCAGGGCATTGATTTTTCACACAGAGTTGGGAACAGGTCTAGAAGATGGAAAAATCAGAATTTAAACCGTGAAAGTCTACCTCGTCAGTCAACGTTGTGAGAGGCGAGCAACAGAGTATTTGACGGGCTCCCTATATGTATGACTGACGGAGTTTTAATAAAGCTTTGACAGGCCTAGCAAACCTGGTTGACTATAATAAATTGCTCAATTGAATGTGTTCAAACCGGGCTTTCTGGACAACAGCTAATTGTGTCATTAAGTCAGTTTAAATTTAGTAGGAATGGAATTAAACTAATAAGAAAATTGCTAGTTAAATTTGGCATGGCCAATATATGGATTGAACGACCGTAGCCGTGAAAAATGTGCGGACGTTTATGAGTGTGTTTATATTTGTTTTGTTGTTTGTTTGTTCAGACACTCCTGGTCATACCATTTTGTCTACTGACTTGGAAATTGGCATCATTAGACCCTTTCTAAAAAGATTTTGGTGAGATTTTACTGTACATGAATAAACTAACGCTCTCTCGTGAAATTAATCAATCTACAGCGAAACCTCATTGAGTGAGTCAGCAAACCGTGTGACCGTCGCATACACAATGACCGAGCAAGTCATTCTCTACGTCTTGTGTACAAGGTTTGTTTTTTATTTGGAGGGAGGACCAACATTGCATCGCCCAGATCTATCAGCTCCCCCAGCTGGATTTGGCTTCTCGCGCCTTCTTGCTTTCCCAAACAAGACGAAATTAAGGAGAACGAGGAAGCTGATGTCAAAAAGTAAGTACTTTAAAGTGAGCTATGGCGCTGCTGTCGTAGGTCATCAAGTTAACTGTTGATATAAATGTCTGGATACTTTCTGGACGGACCTTGTACGGATAAAATATATTTTAACTACATTGGATTAAGAGGAACATAAAAAAAAAATTTTGAAAATGTGTCCGCCCAATTTGAATAATCAGACTAAAGAACTTATACACCCATCCACACGCACCCTCAGATAGATAGATAGATAGATACAAACAAAATAATAATATATAGATGCGAACAAAGGTATGAGATAGGTAGATAGATAGATAGATAGATAGATAGATAGATAGATAGATAGAGAGATTAGACATGTAGCATTAATTTGGATCATTTAGGCGTTTTGAATCTATTGTTTTCAGATTTCAGATATTACTGATGGGATGACCAAATAGAAAAAATAATATAAACAATGTCTTTACGCTGCCTGTTGCTTCAGCTGTTCCTGTTTGGGCTTCACATATCACATTATCACGTACTTGGACAGTTTGCCGTACGTGAAATAGTCATATAGGCGAGGGGTACCCGAATTGGTGATACTCGCTTTACCCTACGCTATTTTCCCCATAGATAGGAAAAGAGATAAAGTTAAACCTTTCCATTCGTGCAAGAACACTGTCCTAGATGGAGTTTGAACTCGGCTCGCTGTCTCCATCCTTCAGGCCATCCCCACGCCATCTCTCTTTTTATTACTCCCTACTGAAATAAGGGGATTCATATGCCATCAAATACGGTAGTTTATCGTCTCTTCCTTTCGAATTCCTTACCTCTCTTTATCCACAACCCGCCATTTTAGACACTGTTGCTGGGTTTAAGGTATTTATGTGTTCTCATATTATTATGTATTTCTGTAGCCAGACTTCGCTCAGCCCTGACCGTTCTTATTGGAAATTTGAAATTTGGTAAGCACACACCCTCATTATACAGGGAAAACTTTTTTAATACCCTATGTTTTCAGCGGAGTGTTGAATTAATGATATAAATCTATCCTAAATTGATTCCTTATTTGTATTTGGCAACATTCACGCTTGTTTTTAGAAAATCCAAACTTCTTTTTTTGAACACTGCCCAACAAAATGCTATATGAGTAACTTATTCATTCTTCATCATCATCATCAGTCTTTAGCGTCCGTCGTGGGACATAGATCTCCCCTAGGATTCGCCACACCTCTCCATCGTGAGTATCGCAGGCCCAATACTTTCTCAATTCGTCAAGTTCGTCTCTCCATCTTGTATTCTGTCGGCCTCAGTTGTGCATGTGATCACATTCTTGCAACATTTCTCCCTGATATATTGAACTGTCTTGTGATTTCTCCATGCGAGGTTGAGCATGATTCTTTCATGTGCACGTTGTATGGTTCTCAATTTGAGGGTCAGTCTCTTGGTTAGGTTCTGTGTTTCAGCTCCAAAGATGACTATCAGGATGCATTGGTTGTATACCCTTCTTTTTATAACTAATGGGATCTTGCAGAAACCTTACACGGCCCCTGACTAATGCTAGACGAACTAAATGATGAAAGTCAGCCTACACATGAACTTCAGCAAAACAAATGTCATGTGCAACAATCATGTCAGAAATAAAAACATAACGATCAAAATCGAGGACACAGAACTGAATAAAATAGACCACTACATCTACCTAAGACCATGAATCTCCATGATATCCTAAAAAGAAGAAGAAATGAAGCAAAGAATCATTCCAGGATGACAAGCCTTTGACAGAGCAAGCAGAAACCTTCAAAAACAAGAAGATCCTATCAGTCTCTTTTTTCTAATTTTTTGATTGATCACTCAAGAAGGCATGCTGCTTGGAAGACATTGGTCGCCTTATGGTTTCTATCAAATAACTAACCAGAACTGTTATTGTTTTATTTAATTTTTTTTTGTTTGTTTGGGGGGCGTTTTAATTATAAATTTATGGTTCAAACCATGATGGTAGCATTTTCATCAAGGTAACTTAATTTTACCACCAACAATGCTTAATCTGAGAGGTAAAAAGAAGCATATATGGGTGTCGGTGATTCATAATTTAGTTCTCACCCCCCTACACACACACGCACATTTATTTGACTTCACTCTTTGTCTTTCTGCTCTCATTATTCGTTCCAATTCTCATGGCTTGATTCAGTTTCTTCTTTTCGGATAAACAATTCATAGTGACCTGAGTTCTCGTGAAGGATATCAATAATCTTCTTCCATCGCCCATATTTCAGAGAACCTTGGCACAGTTGTCTATACAATGAACCCATGATACTCAATCATCCAGAGGATAGCATATTCTATTTCATCCTTCTTATTGTTGCTTATTCGTGTATACCTCATGTAGGGTATAGGTCCGCGATCACCCTGCAGTGATTTCAGCAGCAAACAGTTTTTACGGGTTAGAGTTGCTAGCCCCACACAAAAACTTCCAGCGATTAACCAGTATTGAACTGGCTATGAAGACAGCCAGGCCGTGGGATTTTTTTTTTCAATAACTCCCATTTAGATAGACTGCCTTACAGGCATAGTTCCTTCTAATCTGTTTGCGTGTGCACGCATGCGTTATGCAACTAACACACAAAGGGAATTAGTTTGTGCACAAGATATTTCAAATTCTATAGATAGTTTTTATTTTTTAAAAATATTGATCCCTCATGTCGAATTCGAAAGTATGCACATACTTTTGTCACTGAAAAAATTGAAATTTTTGGGTCCACTGATAACAAAAAGGAGGGAACAATCCTTATAGGACTGTATATTCCAAAATGATCTGTTATCACACCTTAACAAGAAGGAATAGTGATTCATACCGATTCCGTTTTTCGTGTCCGTATTACGCTGCTCCTCAACTTCTTATTGTTATTTGCACATTTTTTTTTTACTTTGATTATTCATTGTTTTTATTTTTTTCGCTTTTTGTTTTTTCACTCTCTTTCTTTATCCTTCTCGGTCCAAATTTCTCCGTTTTATGTGCAGGGATTAATAAAAGATATGAGCGTAATGCGTCAAACGGGAAAGTTAAATCAATTGCCGAAAAACGGATTAGTCATATGCAATTTCCTGGAAAGATGTGTACCCAATATTGAGGTTTGATGTCCGAAAAAAGGTTTTCTTCTTCGAATCCTTTGATAAAGACTTTATTAAGTTCATATATACGCATATACAACACGAAATTTTTCCTAGAGGAGGGGGAAATTGTTCTTTTCTTCCCAAATATGGTCAGACATACCAGATATTTCTATCTCACCTTTGATTACGCCTCTTCATGTCGTTGTCTCAAACTTGACCAGCCAGTTTCCCTCGTGAAGACTTTCCCGCGTTTACACCAAATGACGTAAATACAGTCACTGGTCAAAATATCCAAGAGCTGTAACCAAAACTATCAACATATATTGATCTAAAAAGACATCGTTTACGAGAAGGTGTCTATCAAACGACTAGGCAGACCTGTTTCGAATCATTCCTGATTTCCTATTTGCATCATCATGTGACACTATTTCTGCAGATGGCAAATGTACCAGACGCCTTCCAGATTACTAGTTCTTGTATTTGCATAAGATCAGCGAATTAGTGCTCAATAGCTTGAAGCAAAGGTCTCAGAATGAAACTTTGCAAGAATACAACTTGTAATCATTAAGAGGTTCCATTACAGACATTTAAGGCACCACTGATTTCCTTACTACAACTTATAGTTCATTCTGAGGTTGATATAAAATACTTTGCATTAATACTCTGTATCCTTTCACCTTCAAAGGATTAAATTATTATTGTGGATGAAATGCCATATGTTTCAATAGGAACATTATGGATGATATGATTAACAAAAATTGTTAACAATGTGTTAATAGTACAAACAACAAAAAGCAGTTCGATCGTCCGGAAAAAATCTTTGAAAACCCGTACATAATTACCCCAAATATGACCAAAATAAATCCAATAGTAACGGATTATGCCTCTATCTTCATTAAATCTGCAAAAATGCCATTTCGTTGGTAATATTTCTACTCTCAGCATTATTATGTTAAAAAAAAACGACATTTCATGAGTGACAACCTAATACTCATCACCTATTTACCTATTCGAAAACGGTCCACCCGAAAACATGATTTCACCTTGCCCTTGGATAATTTCAAAAAGTCCTTAAAACTCTGTAAACAATGTTGGGAACCATGGGTTCTGTAGAGAAAAGGACGGTGTCTTGCTATTTGTGCCTCGAAACTCTTTGTAAACAGCGTATTCAAAGTTATTGCTACCGCTTTCTTTTGGCTGGCAAATGGCCTGAATTTTATTCTTCCATCAGTGGTTCGGACCATAGATCTCATTCTATTTATGCCTTTGCTGCTATCACAACATTTCGACTGATTCAGTCAAAGCCTTCTTCAGGTATACAATCCGTTCAGAAAAGAGAAGGGTGTGTCTTTTTCCAGAGATTGATATAAAACAAAAAATAATGGTAGCAAATATATACACCGAATATATCGGCCAATTCTCAGCAACCCGTGAAACGTTGATAATTCCGTACTTTTCATACGCTGGGATTCATTCCAATTCATTCCCTCGTCTGACATACATGTATCCATTAGGTTAATAAATACCACTTCCTTCAATTGCATCCAATCGCTGCGTTACATGGGGAGGGACTTCTCTTCCCGTCTGTCCTTTTTTTTTTTTCCTACCGCTCTCTCACGTCTTTTTCTCTTTTTCTTTTCTTCAATTTTTCTTTGTTTTTCTTTCATTTCTTTGTTTTTCTTTCCTTTCTTTTCTACTATCGTTTTCCCTTCTTTCATCTTTTCTTCCTTTCCTTTCTTTCGTCTTATTTTTTCTCTTATACTGTTTTCCCCTTCTTCTTCCTTCCATTCTTTCTTACCTTTCTTTCTTCTTCTTTCCTTCCTATTGCACTATCTTTATTCCCCTACGGATGAAACCATCGTCACTCAATCAATGCCTAACAAATTTTCTTTCGTGGCCAGTGCCCTTACACTGGTTATGGCTTCAGTAGATCCTTCCAGGGCTCTACATATCAAAATTTTCTTTATCTCAGCTCTAGTTTGTGGTGAAACAGACACAGAAGCGTCAAGTACCTGATGTAGCGATATGCACAACATTATTTCATGGCTTTTCAAAGAATTATAGTTTACTCAAAGTAGTTCGAACATGGCTCGCTGGATCAATCCTACACACCATTAACTGCTCGGTGACACAGCCCCTCCCTTCCTTTCATAATTCTAAAAATGGAAAGACAAGATTGTATTGACATTGTCTGTTTGATATCAAGATTCATTTACCACGTTCAGCGACGTTGGAAAGGGGTATACGTATTCACTCTATGCCTATCTGCCTATTTGTCCAAACAATATCTCCAAAGGTTCTCAATAAACTTCTAATGAAGGATGGGGCACAGGCTAAGAAAGAATCCGTAAAATTTTTCCTTTTGATTGAGAGATATTTTTCCTCCTTTTCATGTATGTATGCATTTACTCATGTTTGTCTACACAATACCACCAAAAGATCTGAATCGATTTCGATGACATTGGAATGGACCCTGGTACTTTTTTCGGTGGAAGATTATTTATCATAAATCAAGAACAGGTGAATAATATGGGAAAATGAAAAAAGTAACTTCGCCTCATTCCTTGCAATATATGAGTTGATTTTCATTCATTGTTAATAAGTGTGTGTCATCGGTAGAGGTATGCGCTCACTAGATGCTCTTTAGTTTTTCTTTAAGGCTGTATTTTTATTTTTCATTATATATATATCCATGTAAACTAACCTTCCAACTAGCGTCTAGCCAAAAATATTACTCTCTCCTTTTAAAAACCTATCTGGTAGTTTGTATAATTGCTTGCTTCGAAGGGGTGCTTATTTACCCGTCTTATTTATTGCTACGTATTGTTTTAATTTTCTGTTTCTTCAGGTTTATTCCTCTCAATGTTTTATAATTTTTGTTTGAGATATATGATACTAAAATTCTGATTCTGTATGCGACCAGTAAATAGTCAAACCGGTGTGTGTACTGAATTGAGATATCTGTAAATGTGCTAACAAAAAAAAAATGTTTAAGAAAGTCTTATTGCAATTGAATGATAATAGTCTTGGGTCTGCATATGCACACATTTCTATTTTATGATGAACAATTTATCAAGGGATACAATTATCAAATGCTAATTATATTGTAGCATATCTCCTTTTTTTTATTTTTACAACTGGTCTCATGAGATTACACTAATCTAACGAGGTACCGGTAGGGTTGCCAATTTAGATGTAACTTTTCAATTTATAGTTACTTTCAAGTTCGAAAAATCAAAAAGAAGCTGCTCAATTGGCAACACTAGACTTTGAAAACTTGGAAAAAATAAAAATCTAAATATAGGCAACACTAGACTTGCAAAATCGAAAAAATCGAGACAAAAATCCTCTACTAAACCCTAAAGATGAAAAAAAAGAAGGCTTTCAAAGATATTGTCTGTTGGATACCAACGAAATGTTTTTCTTTTAATGCTGTGTTTCTACTCTACTAAATTTATTGTTATTTAAACTGACCTGCGATATGGCTTCCGACCAAGAAGATTGGCGTATTTCCTCTTAATTTACGTCTGTCTAGTTGTTTGTTTGTCAGTTTGAGAGGGTGTCTATTTACTTGCTTTATTTATTGTTATGCGTTGTTTTTATTTCTTTTTTTTTTTTTCGTTTATTTATTCCCATTCTTCTGTATCCTACTCATGTCTAAATCAGATCAAAATTTTCTGAAATAATGATCACAAAAATAGTTGAGATCTCACAAAGGTTAGTGATAACACTGCTCTGACCAATTCTCCACGGCAAAGCAACTAACTTAATCATCACTGAGAATAATTTAATCTGCTACAAACGACGGATGCCTAAGCTGAGAAACTTCATGATTTCTGATTTCTACATACCATCAATCTTGATCAGAGGTTCTCAAATCTTATTTTATTACGCCACACGAAGAAATATATTTGACTTACGCAGCACACAAACTGTAAAAATCAAATTAATTAGAAAAAAAATCCATTAGTCTATGAATGGAATTTTTATACCAGAATAACGATACATGTTCTTCCTCATCTCTATTCTTTTTCTTCGATTTGTTACTGAAAAAAATTCTGACGGATAGAACTATCCTTGCTTCATCAATGTCCAACCATTTTTTCTCCCATGGACCCAAATATGGAAGGAAGGAAGTTTTGAAAGATATCGCCTGGTTCGTATCAAATTTCACTCTTCTTTCAACGAGGTGTTCTGCTTTTGTTAATTTATAGTCATTCAAATTGACCTTTGAATTGGCCCTCAGCCAAGAATGTTGGCTTGTTTCTTCCTAATTTAAAACATCTATATGTTTGTTTGTTAGTTTGTTTGTTTGTTTGTTAGAGGGAGAGTACTTATTTACCCGCCATATCTATTGTTGTGCATCATTTGATTTCCAGTTTCTTTATTTATTTGTCCCCCACCTTCTCCAGCAGCCTGGTAGTGTCTAAACCAAATTAATACGGCCGTCTGAAATAATGATCATGGAGGATACTTTATTATATTTGCATGCATATTTAAAGATCTATCCTTTGAGCAGCAGTTTTCAAACACTGTGTCGCAAAACACAGTAGTGTGCTGTCAGTAGCACTAAAATGTGCTACGTGAATATTACCAAATACGCACATATGTACTTCGAGCCTTGAACTGTGTAGTGCGAGTATTATGCCTGTCCTCCTTTCACCACACAGTTGCCAGTCTAAAGGTTTTATCACTAGATCTTGTGAAATCCAACTTCAAATTGTCTCTTAAGAGACGGGTGCTTTTCCTTTTGGTGAGATCAGAATCTTTTTAACAATAGACGAAAGAAAAACGAACGATGTATACGTATACCAGTATGCTGATAAAAGAAGTTTCCTTCATTGACAACAGATAATCGTGTTTTCTTATTTATTTCATTTTAGCACTTGGTATGCTGCATGTCAGATGTTTTTTCTCAGCATGCCATGATACAAAAGATTGAGAACGACTGGATCTGTGGCTTTGAGCTGAAATTAAATGGTTGAATGTCAACGTAAAATGACTGGCCGAGGCGTTGAGTTTTGCGTTGTGGAGAAGATCTTGTTTCTGATTATTTGATTTATTGTTTTTCTTTGTGTGCCTTCTCTCTCTTCTCTGTCAAAATTAGTCCAACCGGCTTCGACCTCGAATGATTTGTGTCTTGTTGTCAAAATTTTGTCCAAGTTGGAGTTTACTTCGGTTTTTCCTACGACAAGAACAAGAACGAGAAAAATCCTCGACCTATTAACTCTTCACAGTTTATCTCATGTCACGTTAAACCATTATAAAATACAAACATTCCTGTGATTTGAAACGACGACCAAGTCATTTGAAAACTGATAAGAAGATTTGATTCTGACAGAATAGTCTACAATTATTGCCTTGTGCAAGACTTCAGCAATATCTACCCAAGTGCAAGCCATAGAGCAATGATTAACAATGAGTACGATCACGTTTGCCACAACTGATGTCCATAATCAACAGATAGAGAGGTATCTAAAAACCAAGTCTCGCGGGGAAATTGTCAAGTTCCAGCCTCTTAGATCCCCTCAATAGTGTAACTCTGTAGACAGACAAAATTAAGCCTTTCCCTCGAGGTTAGTACGAGGGTTTCTTTTATTCAAGAAATAATTCGGGCAAGTATTATCCTCCATATTGTTTTATCACGAAGTTTCTGTAAATAATCTTGGGCCATCATCTTAAGTACGTTGCTTCAGGTGGTTTTTAGATGTCACTCAGCACTACACTTTCTTTTCTTTCTCTTCAGTAAGGAGATTATATTTCAACAAGTTTACGGAGGGACATTCGGGTAAGATTTGAATTAGTTGAACATTCTACCAAAGTCTCCGTTATGTTTTGCCTCAATATCTTGGGTCGTGGTAAATTACGAGAAACAACGAGCAGCAATTAGAAAGATATCATTTAATAAACCTTCGGGCAAGATTTCAATAACTTGAAATTTCTATCAATGGGTCCATCAGAGAATGCTTTGATAGCTCTCCAATCCTTGTCTCTTTGTCAAGCTCCAGTCCAGGTTGAATTTGACATCCTTTGTCCCGTAACAGCAACTCCTCACCTTATAACGGGGAATAAAAACTTTTCACAATCTGTTTATCCCTTCACGTTCTATATATATTAATATTTCCCCATCCTGATTTGAAATCCCGACCAAGTGATTGCTAGGCGGATATCTTGCCAAACAGGCAAGTCTTAAATATCTAAGTTTTTATTTATTATACACAGAGAATCAAAATTGCAGTAATCACCTTCGACAAGAATAGAAGTAAGAGTGGATATGACCATGCAGCAGCCAAGTATGCCTTCTTTGATGTTCGGAAAAGTATGCTAATTCCGTGCAGCAAAAGTCTTTATTCTTTGGTTTGAATTTCGTTCTTGTTGAAGACATTTTTCAAAATTCCATTGAAAAATAGAAAGCAAATCAAAAATTTATATTTCGCTCTTAGCCATTCCGAAAAATATCGACGTCAAAGTGAAGAAGACGGAAGTCCGACTGAAAAACTAAAAAAAAAACTAACCGAAAAAACAGTCAGAATTGAAGAAAATAGTTTTTATTCCTTTTTACTATCTTGAAATATTTCAATTAACCACGTCAAATCAATGGTTGTTTTGCCGTGGGTCACCGAATATCCGTCGAGACAACTAAAACATTTCTTACGGCAATTTTTCTTGAATTTCCGATTTCAACAAAATTATTCTATTTTTCTTTGAAAAAATGCCAGATGAAATCTAAAATGAACATAAAATTGTAAAATATAAACTAATGTTGTACTTATAAAAAGTGGCGGAATGATTTACGTACGTATTGATCGGCACTGAATATCTGGCCGCTCTGCCAATCAAAGTGTTGCTCACCAGCATTTTTGCTGAGTGTAGTATCTGTTCACAGAACATGCTTTGGCTTTATGCCGGGGCAATACTGTAGACGATGATAGTCTACTGAGACTCGGTATTGCTAAGCACAAAAGGCCTTGGATTCCTCTTATGACCTCAAAAGTTTAATTGGCTAAGTCTCGGTGGAGCAGTGCGTCCAGGGGCAGTATCGTCCCATCACAACAAAAAAGGATGTGTCGGGCCTGTTCTGACGCTCTTGCAGCCTTAGTTGCAGGGACTGGAGCAATTTTTGCAGCTATCCTGTAACTGGAACCCCACCTTAAAAGCGACCTCATGTCACATCTTGCTTTCGTCGGGAAGCAAGTAAATATAGTGTAGTATCTATCCACAGAATATGCTTTGGTTTTGCGCCGATGCAATATTGAAGTCGATGATAACCTACTAAGACTCGGTATTGCTAAGCGCAAAAGATCTAGCATTCCTCCTATGACCTCAAGATTACTCAGCCCAGTTTTGGGGGAGCAGCACGTTGCGGGGTAGTACCGTCTCAGTGATGGGTGGGGTTTGCCCTGACGCCTTTACGACATTAGTAGCTGGGACTGGAGCAATTTTTGCAGGTTTCCCGTAACTTAACCCCCCTGAAAGCGACCTTGTGTCACATCTTGCTCCCGTGGGGAAGCAGTAAATACGGTGTATTATCTATGTCCTCATTATCGATACATATCATCATGTTTACATACGTGGATTATATGCTTATAGGGTTATTCAAATTTTCTATTTGTTCTGTTTTTTTCACCCACAGTTGAAAGTGGAAGATGCTAATATATAAGGTCTGTTCATTAACTTCTGAAATGTTTCCGTCTGAAGCTTTTCATTTGTACAGTATTCATTACTACTTCGAAGTTTACAACTATGTGAAGTTTTATATACGATAATTATAAAGTTCCATGCCCTAATTATGGCCTAATATATAGCAATGTATATTCATATCTTAATGGAGTCGTGTGAAGTGTGTCGCGTGAGTCAAATATATTTCCTAGTGTACCGTCACACAATAACGTTTGAAAATCACTGTTTTAGATGAATGTTATACAGAGATTAGAAATCTTGAAGCAACAAAACTTGGAACACATGTTATGCTGCACATTTAGGATATAGTTTTGACACACTATTGTATCGCGGCACACAGTTTATTAGAAGCTCGTTTCACGGTTCCGTTTGTCAAAGCAACAAAGCATGGAATGACTTCGGACGTCAAAAAATCGCCTGAGTTGGAGTCTTGCCAAAAAATATTCTCTGCTGGTGGCCATTTTGGGAGATCGTGTGATGATGTCATTTACATTAAAGGACAGCGTGACAGCCATTGCGAGAAAGTTCCCCTAAGACCATGCATGCACCGCTTCTTGATTAAAGAGCTTTGAGATGAAGAGGTGCAATTTCGTGTGGCAGTGTCCGCTTTATTCGATTGTCGATCTTTTTCTATTATCTGTGAATAATTTGTCTCCTCCTTTGTTACACTAAGTGACACAAAATCTCCTCTCTTTTTTTTTTCAAATATCATTAATTCTGAGTAAAAAAAAAAAAGATACACAGGTTTCCTGCTTTCCAAATTTAGAGTGTTTCCCTTCGGTTCTGGCCGAAATGGTGAAAAGCGAACGAGTAATTAACATTAATTCATATGGGAAAGCTTTTGGGGATTTCACAGACTTCAAATTGGTGAGGATGGAATGTCCGGCTGTGTTATACGAGATTATAGTGCTGGGATGTACAGGAGACTGGAGAATATAAGAGAGGAAAAAGTTGTGCACGCTGCAAAACTAAAGTTGAACACTTCTTTCACTTTCTACCTCTTTTTGAAAAAAGGAAAATGTATATGAATCATTAGTTTAGATCAGTTGATAAGGGAACAGCCTACCAATTACTTGGTCGTGATTTTAAATCACGGTAGGGAAATGTTAATTTTTTTATATCAGTTTGGTTTAACGTGACGTGATAGATAAACAACGAACAGTTTACACCCCCAAAGTTGGTGAGGATTGTCCTTGTTCTCGTTGCAGGGAAAACAAAGTCAATTCCAACTTGAATAAAAGTTAGACAATTGAAGCAGCAAAAGAATTTGTAGGTGAAAAACAATGGGAAATTAATTCTCCAAAGAGTCGAAATTTTGCAGAAATGGAAAAACTTGAAGAAGCGCAACGCAGTTGAAGAACCCCTGATCTTATCATATCTAAATTCAAAAAAAGGAAGAAAAACTAACATGCGTAGTAGCTGGAAGAAGCTAGATTTCTCGAAAATGTTACAAGATAATGAGTTAGAATTGTCTTTTCCTGCGTTTGTGGTTAGAATGTTCCAAAATAAGACTGGAAAATGTCTTCTTATCGTAGCATCTGATCGTTTTGAGGCCAATTAACACTGACAAGAGATAGATAGAAGATAGGTTATTTATTTAAGGAAAGCAACCCAGATAAGAGAGACAACATTGTCACAGACGGGAAATAGATACATCTACACGTATATATCTCCAACACTTTTGACAATGCCAGTCTTTAGGACTTGTGTAGGAATGAATTCAATTCAATGCAGCTTTACAGTGATGCAAAGGGAAAACTTAAGGAAGGATATTGCAAGTGTTTGTGTGTGTAAGAATTTTTGTTAAAAACTCCTAATGTTTTATCTTCTTTCTCATTCTTAAGACAATACCGTCAGAGGAGATTGTTTACATGTAGATCACCACATTTGCCTAGAATCAGAGTATCTATACACCAAGCATAAATAGGTCTCTTACTGGACCTCTGATACGATCAACATGTAGTGTCTGTTCGCAGAACTTGCTTGGGCTTTACACCAGTGCAATACCGTAGCCGATGATGGCCTGATGAGGCTCGGTATTGCTAAGCCTAAGAGGCCAGGGATTCGTCCTATGGCCACAAAAAAATTACCCAGCCTAGTTTGGGGTAGCAGTACGCCCCGAGACAGAGGTGTCTCATCATACTAAAAAGGATGGGTCGGGCTTACCCTGACGCCTTGGTGACACTAATAATGGGGGCTGGAGCTATTTTTTTCAGCTTTCCTGTGTACTGAACTCCACATTAAAAACGACCTTGTGTCACATCTTGCTCCCGTGGGGAAGCGAATAAATATGGAACGTAGTATTGCAGCTTTTGGTAGTAATGGCGTCGCTGATGATGGCTTACTGGGGCTTCCCATTGCATTAAAAGAGATGAGTCAGGTCTGCTCTGACGCCTACACAACATTAGTTGCGGGAACTGGAGCAATTTCTAAGCTTTTCCGTATACGGAAACCCCCATCGAAGTGACCATGTGACACATCTTGCTGCTGTGGAGTAGGAAGTGAATACGGTTCAAAGTGCAGTATCTAATTGCAATGGTACATTTTTGATAGCTTAGCCCCAGTGCAATACAGTGGCTAATGATGGCCTCCTAAGGCTTGGTATTGCTACGTATAAGAGACCTAAAATTCGCCCTTTGGCCTCAATAAATAACACAAACCGTAGAGAAGCATCTTTCCATTGCACTAAACCCCACATTAAAGTGACGGAACCCCACTCTAAACCAACCTTGTATCACATTTTTGCTACTCAAAGTGCAGTATCTAACTCAAGCAAAATTTACAATCAGAGAAACTAAGCTGTTCAAATTCTATGACTGAAAAAATGCCATTCACCATTTCCTTCCTTGCTAACTTCGATCACACTGATCTTCGCCATGTATTGCGTTAAAGGTATCTCATCCCTCTAACTTGAATCCGGTCTTTTCCCACGGCTTTTACCGGCCAAGAAAAATGAAAAAAATAATCATTGGTAATTTGGTATGGTAAGTTGTCGAAATTTACTGGTATATTAAGTAGGATGGAGTTTAATCCTAGACGGATCCTAATTACTTTTTGTCTCTTTTGCTTGTCCAGTTGAATAATGCCAGTCAAGATATAAGGTCTGGGGTGCATCAATCCGAGCGTATTAAACCACTACCTGTGTCCAGAATTATGAGAAATATAAAGGAACATAGTGAGCATGCTATCAGTCTAAATTAGAATCGGGTTAAGAGTGATGGGGACTGCATGATGAGCGGAAAATGTTGAGGTTTCAACGATTGTAGCTATGGGATTACATTCTCACGAAGAAGTGATCTGGGACTATCCAGAAGCTCATTTTTTAAAATTGTCCATCAGGAAATTCGTTTTCTTCCGTATGTCCCTTTCAAAAGGCGAATAATGCATTTTGGATAATGTTTTTACCAATGATTTGGAAAATTAGGAGAAACAACAATTTTTTTTATAAATTTGAAAATCATTGGTAATGATTTTGGTCCTTGATAGATGCTGTCTAAACCAGACTATGAGACAAAAATGACTTATATATATATATGTATATATATATATATATATATATATATATATATATATATATGTGTGTGTGTGTGTGTGTGTGTGTGTGTGTGTGTGTGTGTGAGCATGTGTGTATATGAACGTGCATACAGATATCTCCTACTTTTTCGCAAGTTTATTTCACACCACATTTTTGCTTTTACCAAAACTTTCGTTTTGCTGCCAACAGTTGTAGGAGCAGCACCTACCCTACTCATCTCTTTTCTATATAAAGATTCTTGTAATTCCAATTACCCCCAGCAGCCAACGACTTAGTCTTACATACAATCATCACAAAATGTCCCCATTCAAATCAGTGGCAATTGCATCTCAGCTTGGCACCATTTCAGAATACAAAAGTTTTCTATGAGAACGCTCTACTTTCGGATATATATATATATATATATATATATATATATATATATATATATATATATATATATATATATATGTGTGTGTGTGTGTGTGTGTGTGTGTGTGTGTGTGTGTGTGTGTGTTTCTTTGAATGCTTATGCGTGTGTGTTTTCCATGATTCTGTTAGGGAAAGATTCTTCGTCAGAAAGACCATTTGGGATTAAAGCATCCGCTTCCAGATCAGGAATTATTTGAAATCTTAGAAATCACCTGAAAACAAACAAGAAAGAAAACTTGACCAAGAAGAAAAGAGACAGAAGATCCTAAAGAATAGACGGAAGGAAGAATTTTTTTTGGAAAACTGTGACCGAGAGAAAGAGAGGAATGAGAATGTGAAGAACAGATGGAAAAAAAAAAACAAACAAACTGTGATCAAGAGGTAGTGAGGTATGGGATCGTGGGAAACAGACGGAAGGAAAGAATAAAGAAACAAACAAACCGTGGCCGAGAGAAAGAGAGGTATCGGACTCTGAAGAAAGGAAGGATGACCGAGAAAAAGATAAGTAGGGTCTCCTGAAGAACGGACTAAAAGAAGAAATGAAGTTACAAACAAATTGTGACTAACAGCAACAGAGGTTGGAGATTGTTACGGACGGACTGAAAGAAAAAGTAAAGACGCATACAAGCGTGATCGAGAGAAAAAGTTGTACGGGATTCTGGAGAAAGGACGATAGAAAAAAAAAGGAAGCCATGACCGACTGGAAAATCAGTAGAGGATTAAATGGAGAGACAAAACAAAGAAACATTCGAAAAAGATAAATTTCAAAGGAAAGAAATTCCACCTTAGCCCGAGTACCATCATCTAGTGTCGGTGGGATGTATACAACCACTTCAGCAGTGAGACAGACCACGAAAAAATGTGCTAAGACCACCTTTGACAATTGGTATTCTGAAATTCTCGAATAGTTGATGCCTATCAGTGCAACCCCAATATATATATATATATATATATATATATATATATATATATATATATATATATATATATATATATATACATATATATATATATATTTAAAACAGTAAAATTCGGTTGATGGGGTGAACGAGTTGAGATAAAGCTGTCAAAATCCAAACAAACTGTCCATTTCCAGCATCCCCATCCATGAACGCTATGGCACAAGTTTCCCCGAACGTAAAATCCGATATTGAATTTAATCTTCCTAATGCACTTGGCATGGTCAGCGAAAGATTTGGGATCGATCGGTCTCTTTCTAGAGCAAACAGGAAGAATCCAAGAATATTACTGCGGAACAGGTTTGCCAGATGCCCTTTCCCGTAGAGGACCAAATTGGATATTCTTGGGACCTATTTAATTAGGAGCATCTTTTGATGGTTGAAATGACGGTGCTTTTTTACTCCGAAAACCTTCTTTCCAAAAATGAATCAACTGTTATTTATCAACTAAAACCAAAGACGTATTAAGTACGTAATTACGTGATCTGTGAGGAGAGTGTGCTGTCATTTTGAATATTTCGATAAAGCCTTGATATAATCTGGCAACCAATCAGGCATATGAGGTCACTCAGTCGGTAGAGGAACGCTATTGGGTTAACTTGTGTACAGTGTGACTTCTGCAATCACAATGACTGAGTCTGTCCATTCTTCACGTCGCATGCAGAGTTAAGGGGCAAAACATCAAATCACCCAGGACCGTCAGCTCTTCTACAGTCTGAATTTGGATCCCTTCGACACCATGGTTCTCCCAAAGAGATTTCTGGTCGTAGACGAAATTAAGAAGAAGGCGACGTGATAGCTGATGGGGATCCCGAAAGGAGACTTTGCAGCCTGTTTCAGCTATGACGATTCGATAAGTGTCTGGGGTCACGATGAGATTAATTCGAAGAGGGCCAAGACATGATTGCCAAAGGTGAATTTTTTTTTAATCAAATGAATGAATGCTTTTCAGACAATGTGTTAAAACTAAACGGAGCAAGTAACTAGTGCCCTTCCGCTGGCTACGACTTCAGTCTTCCTAGATTGGGTTCCACATTTGGTATTACTTAATTGGCCCGTTTGCGATATGAGAAATAGACAGCAAGCACTCGAAGTGATGCTATTTTACTCATAGCTAGGGTGAAGAAGAATTAATGACTTTCCTAAGGGAATCAGTACGGGGTGAAAACTTCCCCTGTCGGAGTTTGAACTCGGATCACCGAGTAAATTCTTCCAGACGTTATTCATATGGTCACTCCGTACCCTTGAACGAATTCATAATGAAAACAGGCTCTATTCAAAACCATCGGAGTTGCTGATATTGATTTTTGACCAAACAAAATTTATCAAAGTACCAATTCCGTCTTTACAAGGAGCAAGTAACTCTCAATCTTTATCGATTGGGTCTGAAAGATTCTCTCTCTCTCTCTCTCTCTCTCTCTCTCTCTCTCTCTCTCTCTCTCTCAACATTTTTCAATTTTGTCTGAACGAAAGTGTGTCTCTCTCTTTCTCGCATATCCTCTTTCTATATGGGTGCTTTCAACCTTTTACAATTCGGTATGAAAGAAAAAGTGGCTCTCATAGACCTGGCGACGTTAGTTGCAGGTAAATAAAAAGCTGCTGCCGATAAGTGAATGAAAAGCCGTGATTTGTATAAGAAGCGAAAACAATGTTTATTCAGAGATAATGTTAAGAAGAGTATTCGAGGAGATAAAGGTCATCATGAAACAATACCCATTTCGGAAAATGTTCATAGACAGAGCCTACGTGGAATCTCAAAATGGAATGGATTATTCATTTCCCTAAATCTGATTACCTTAAGAAATATGCGGTCTGGAAGGATTACCAGTCAGGATAGATAGTATTATAAACGTATTCCATGCTTCGCGTTGGTAGATATAATTCTCCGTTTGTATTTACCAATATTACGAGAAAAATAAATCTGTTAACGTCAACCGCAATGGAGAATCTTGGCTTTGTGTCTGCCGAGAAAGCCGTTTTTCTTAAACATTGGTCGTTTGTTGTGCAGAATTACTTTCAAATGTCTTTTAATCAGAAGAATTTTGCAGTATAGAGATTTGGATTTTCAACATGAAAAACAACCTCTTTGTAGACATCAGACAAATTCTAATGTTCTTCAGAACAGATCGGAAATAAAGGATAAGCTCTCGGTGAGACTTGAACTCACGTCACTGTTTGCTGCAGGGGAGCCAGGTTTCCGATCTATGGCTGTTTGCTCACTTCTGTAGAATGACGGAGGAGAAAAACAATGAGTAATACCATGACGTCATGTGGTGTCAACTCGCGAGCGGGAAGAGGAAAAAGGAAAGGCATTCTTATGACATCCTCGGAGAATTTATTCATTCTGATCACGTTCCTTTTGAATTTTTCGCTCTGACAACGCTTTTTTTTGGCAAGTTTTTTTTTTTACCTGACCTCATATTTATATTCAAGCTTCAGTCAGAGTGGATTTTGGCTGTGAAGCGGCCAGTCTTCTACTCATCTGTGTTGGATTAATATCTTCTGTGGTCTTACGCTCTTTGAACTCTGCCCAGTCAAAGCCAAAGAGACTTCGTGTGGCGGCACTGTTACAACATCCAGACTTTCTGATCACGTTTTGCTGCGACAACCACTTTGCATACGGGAACTTTAATCATTTCAGAGTGCGGTGCAAGCAGCAGATCATGAGGAGTGGGCCGATCTCAGGTTTGACTGCAGTCAGAGAACATTGTTGGTGTAGAGTGATTCGAAAGAGAAGAGTTCATTTTTCAGTGTCGTGCTGAGAAAGTTCCCTCCAAAAAAAAGATTGTGTGATAGACACTGCGAGAATGTGTGCTTTGTGGACCTTCTGTTTTAAAGAAACCTTTTTTGCTTCATTATCGCAACCCAGTCTTCCACTTCTCAGTTACTCAAGGCCTGTCCTGTAGGTTACATAGTTGTGTAAATCCCATCGGCCCTAATTGCTAAATAATTACTATGTTATGTCTTTTTTTCATCAAAGAATGATGCAATGTATTGATATGAGCTTTCCAAATCAAAAACAATCCACTACGTAGACATCAGACAAATTCTAATCTTCTTCATCACCAGCTCGGGACGAAATCAGGAAAACTGATGTATTTGTCGGCTTATGAGGCACGGGGGCGTAGCTTAGGGTAGTATTTAAAAATGCTCTTTACTCTTCCAATTGAAGAAAATAAAAAGCTGTATAAGATATATTTCACTGAGTACATTTCTACTGACGTTATACAATAACAACATTGCACTTAACCATTAACTTCCATTGCGTATAGGCTATTCGCGTAGAGGTCCCGTCGATTTGGGACAAGAAAAGACGCAAAAAACACTCCCGGATCTCCGATCGCGGAGCCAAGCCATCATACAATAATGAAGATATATTTGTACATACATGAATCACAGAGATGATCATTCAGCCTTTTGGGTTGTATTTCACCAATCAAGCGATGATGCATGGCTATTTATTGCATATTTTCCCTTTCATAAAATTTCACTAAACGTAGAAGGGGGAAATCCAGGGAGCCAAGCCCCCAATTCCCCCCATATATCCGCTACTGGACATCAAACAAATTCAGATGTTCTTCATTAATTGCTCAGGTAGACAAATGGTTTACAATGGTACTTGGAGAACTGCCACTGTCTGTAAATCATTCTGTTTCTCATATCTGTTTATTCGGAACTTGAACCAGCATCGAATTGAGAAAAGCTACCCATTAGGGAAACAGGTATCCTTCGAGCTCCTCGAATAAAACAATCGGCAACGAATCACAATGAGTTTGTAAATTCTCTCACAATAGAATTGACCTTTTTTTCATCGATTATTGACCAGTGTTGGAAAATCAAAGCGATCAACTGCCTGGTAAACTAAAGCGGAATTTAGAGTTTTCAATATGAATGTTGACTGGGAGTCACAGTACAATGATTCAAAGTACAGCTTTACACAGTTTTAATAATATATCAATTAAAGAGATCTTTTGAAATAATAGATTAATCAAATAGAATTACTTTAATAATAGATCAATTGAACAGAATTTTTCTTCTCCGAAAAAAAATCTTCCAGCATGCACTAACTTTTTGATAAATTATTCTTAATTCTGATGTTGTTGCTGCTGCTGCTGCTGCTCGTCGTCGTCGTCGTCGTCTTCTTCTTCTTCTTCTTCTTCTTCTTCTTCTTCTTCTTCTTCTTCTTCTTCTTCTTCTTCTTCTTCTTCTTCTTCTTCTTCTTCTTCTTACCTGTAAACGTTCATCGCAGGTCAAGAAGAAGAAGAAGAAGAAGAAGAAGAAGAAGAAGACGAAGAAGACGAAGAAGAAGAAGAAGAAGAAGAAGAAAACGTCAGCAAATGGCGACCTAAGAAGGGAATAAATAAAAATTGGACAGACTATTGTTTTTCCCTTCTTAGGTCGCCATTTGCTGACATTTTCAGGGGCGATGTAACGCAGAAGGAGGGGAGCTTGTTTATAAGTTCCTCTGTGTATGTGTGTGTGTGTAATGTGCTTGTTTGTGTGTGCGCGTACCTATTTCTGTGTGCGCGTACATATATGCAAATTTACCGTCACCTGTATGTATTAACAAAAATATAAATAGATACAAACAGACATACGAATAAACAAGGTTGGAAAGATATAAACTGACCAATATGGAACTCTATTGATTATGAACGTTTCACTTGTATCGAAGCGTCTTCATCTCGCCCTATTGACGTTCGATGTCAAGTGAACATGACTGATTGACTCAATTAATTATCCTGTCTCTCTACCGGGACCACTGCATCGCCTACTAGCCATGTTGAACGCTTCAAGTATTTTGTAGGTCTCTTGACGAAACAGATAATCACTCAATACAACCACTGCCACTCTGTATGCTTTTCTAAAATACAAATACGAAAAGATGGGAATGAATGCCTACAAACAGGGATAAGGACTAAAAGCGTCACATAGGCTGACTGACCGGAAAGTATCCATCCATTTAGTAATAATGTAGAAGTAGCTTGATTAAGGCAATATCATTCTAATTCCCATCAACTCACTCCTCCTTGGACCTCACATGCTTATTGTATGACCTCTATCATTTTCCAAAACAGTCTGCAAAGTCCTATTTCTAAATCACTTACAGTTGCCTCACGGCATTATTCTTAATTTCGTTCGCGGTCTGAAATCTACTACCATTCAAGGTCGAAAAACCAAAAGTTACAGAAAACCAAATCTGGACTGTGGGTGGTGTTGGTAAACTCTGGTGATTTAAAGTTTTGACCTCAAAGCCTGCACTTGACATTGGCATTCGATCATTGTGAATTAAAACGTCTTACAGTACACAAGTTCACACAATAGCGTATTACTGGCGACTTGATATACCTACAAGATAGCTTTTGTTTATGAATGCATAGTAAGGTTCCCTCTAATCATTTACCAAATTGCATCAAGGTCATGCCATTCATTCTCAGGATATTTAAAATGGCTGGATACTTTCCAGAGAGACCTCGCACGTATCTATCTGCAATCTATCTCAGTTTGTTCTTATCAATATTATAAGGAACTCATTAACTTTAGACAAAATAAGTCAGGATAAGATATGTAAAGATTTGATTGTGCGAGGCTTCTAAGTCAAGCAAATCTGTCTGCTTGGGAAACCATCCTCCAAAATCCTAGTAATTATCAATGTTCAAACACTGACTGCCGTCACAGGTGGAGAGATGCGCCTATTTCGCCCACTGCGATGTCCAATTTTATACTAATATGTATTCATGAGAGTTGACTCATGCTGTCAAAAATGACTGCAATATTTAGATAGATGTGCAAGTGTTGTACTTGAAAAATATTGAAAAAATACATTGTTTTCTATTTTTTATTTATGTTGTATTATCAAAAAACAAGTTTTTCTATGCATTTGTAAAAAAAATATGGAAAGTAAAAATTGAAATGAAATAAAAAAGGGAGATTACTCTCAAATGAACATTAAATAGTTATCTCCTTTAGCAAGTGTTACAGATAGAAAATATACACATGTAAAGAATTTTTTCAGCTGCTTTGTTTCAACATTATTTGGGGGTTCAAATCTTTTCCCTGACTCATATTCTCTGTTGTTTTTTTCCAGAAACAGTGTCGGTCAAAGTTCAAAGTTCGTGGCCGCCATGTCCAAGTACGCCCTCTTGTTGTTTACTTTGGTCGTAGCAGCTGTTGCCGAAGAAGGTGAGTAAACAAACACGGCCTCCTTTTTCTCTCTTCTCTTCCAGATTGGAGAAGAAGAAAATAATTTGTTCGTGATTCGTTTAACCCTTAACTGTTCTGACACTTCAAAGAAATCCTAGCTTTTGCTTTGAGGTATAACACAAATTTCGATATCAGTCTCAATGTGATAGCTTAAAAAATGCGAAAATATTTCCTGGTTTTTAAGGAAAGAAGGCGATTCATCACGTGGTCATCGATATGTATTGGCTTCGTGTAAATGTTGTTCTTATACCGAACTTCCATAACACTTTCAAAGACCGAAGTTTAAGGTTAAAATCTCATTTTGGATTCACATTTGGTCTCTAAAGTACAACACACCTTGAGCAGATGTACATGGTCTGTCTGGAAAGGATCCAGACATTTTGAATATCACGAGAACAGGTTGCATGGCCTACTTTATTATCATGCTGCTTCAAAATGACTACAACCGATGATGATGATGATGATGATGATGATGATGATGATGATGATGATGATGATGATGATGGCTGCTGTGGTGGTGGCTACTGTGGTGGTGGCTGCAGTGGTGATGGTGGTGGTGCTTTAGTGATGTCAGAAGTTTTAAAACCGTAAATATAGGCATTTCTGATTTCCATGAATGAAACTGATGTTTTTTTTCTCTAAAATCCTGTTCTTCACCCAATTCTGTTGGTTTATTGTTTTAAAATTATTGAAAAACAGAAAATCTTTATGAAATGTTGTAGAAAATCAACAAAAAAAGGGAATTTCGTTCGCAGTTTGCGTTTCTCTTTTTTCTCTTTTTTTCTGATTTTTATTCCAAATGAATATATTAGTACTAAAATATATACCTGTATGATATATCAATACGTAAATAATCTCCTCAGTTTTCACAGGTAAAATGTTAGTTCATTTCATGAATCTACTCCTTCTATCTCTCGCGAAAAAATATTTTTAGCTTTCTTACCATTTCTCCTTTTCATAGCTACATTTTCTTTTTCTTGGGAGAAATAAAAACAGAGAAAAATAATCATTTGTTTCCAAGGTTTTCATGACATATTTTCGATTTTTTACTGAATTTCAATGCGGTTTGTTATTGTTTATAGCTAAATCTTTTTTGAGAAGCAAAACTGCGTAATGAACGAATATGACAATGCCACTAAAAGCCCGAAATGAAATCAAAAAAATAGTCGTGAAGATATTAGTCTTTGAAAATGTTTATTCATACGTTTGTATATTCATATAGTATATTTATTTGCGTGTTTAATTATGTTTATTTATTTGTATATCTCTAGACTTTTATGCTTATTTATCTATTATCTATTTGTGTGTTTATTTTATGTTTATTCATTTGTATGATTATTTACTTTGTACGTGCATTCATTTATATCAAATTGCTTGTTTTTCCTCCATTTTTTCCAAAATATACGTGTTATCCCTTGAGAGATGAACAGACTTTGTTTTTAGGTCGTGTCGTCTGCTTTTTTTCAAAATTTTCCATTCGTCTCTGCCGAAACAAAATGGATATTATTTCCGATAGTATTATTTCTGATATCGATTCTTCTCCTTCAGCTTTTGCCTTGTGGAGTTTCAACAACGAAAGAATTCGATAAAAGAAAGTCTTTTTGTTCTTGAAGCTCAAATATAAGATCATAAGCAAAAATTCGAACGCTTTTTCAATCTAATCTCAGGATGAAAATGGTAGCTTAGAGAAATTGGTTTCTGAGGTGGATATGGAATATGATGTGAATATGTTTTGCAATAATTAATACATTGAGCTCTCGTTGGAATGGTACTCGTTCTAACGACACCATTTAATGCCACGCGTATTCTATGAGCACGTTTGTTTTCATATTCTTGCAAGGCTATCATCAAAGATTAGTTTGCAACAGCAGGACACGGAGGTTTGAGTGCATTATTTTAAAGACTAAAATTAGCAAACACTATAAAAAGTTGAAGTAATTTGAAAAGAAATTTTTAAAAAGGCCTTATCAATTAAGGATAAGCTACAAAATGATTAAGAAGATGGAACAAAGTGTGAGTAGATGTGCATTGATTTCCAAAAATGACATTTGGTCTTCCACACTGTACACTTTTTTTTCCAAGTCAAAAACGAAACTTATGAAATATATTTGAGGGTGACAAAAAAAAAATTTTTGTCCTGACTTTTTGGTTTGTGTTTATTTTTACACTCCGTATACAATCCACATATGTTAAAGGCGAATCTGATATAACGGCACTCCTAAAGATTACCGTAATAACAAGAGTTTACAGAATTTTCGGTTTCTCATCATTGATACACTTCGCGTAAAATCCACCAGTTACAACGGCAAATACGTTAATACAGCAAACCCCAAGGGGGCTGTAAAACTGCAGCCTACTGTATTTCGACACTTCAGACCATATATATATATATATATATATATATATATATATATATATATATATATATATATATATGCACGCACACACAATGAATATAATTGTGAACATGGAAACTCGAAAATGGATTGGATCTATTTCTGTAACATGTTTCGAGATATATATATCCAATCACCTCGAGTGTCATATATATGTATGTATGATGCTTAGGGTGATCAGATACATATATATATATATATATATATATATATATATATATATATATATATATATATATATATATATATATATATATATATATATATATATTACGGAGGAAATTGATACAATCATATATATATATATATATATATATATATATATATATATATATATATATATATATATATACACAGTCGGTGGAAAAATTATTTGCCTTTACTGAATATTTGTATATTTTCTAAGGAAATGCAAATATTTGCAAGTACTTTCTGAATTTGCTATTGATTCTTTATCCCGTACTTAGATGTGAATAATTCGTGATTTGTTTAGAAAGTTTGATCTATTATATTTATAGTTATAGACTTATCTAAAAATTAGTGCAGTTCAAATTTATTTTTGCTCCCCTTTGTTGAAATTATGGAATAATATTGCTTTGTGGTAATTATAATGTCCTTTTTTTTCTCAATTTGAGATTTTATGCATGCATCCTTTGAAAATGATATAGTATTGGCTTGATTCTATAAACTTCTTGAGTGTTCTGAATAAGACAATGAGTGCTACGTGCTGTGATAAATCATTCGTTTTTCAACCATAGCAAAGACTGCTGAACTTCACAAGAAGCTCAGAATTTTAAAAAATTGATGCACATAAGCATAAGTAATTAAATGTTCCTAGATCGATAATTCGGAGCATTGTCAAGAACTGCAATGAGATTCATCGTGTGGATGTAAGTTAAGGACTTTAAGAAAATGGTTAGTTTCTGAGAGAATGGAATGGGAAATTGTTAGAGATGACTCGAAGAATCCTCACTTGACGGCATAGGAAATTTTCAATGATGTAAAGACAGCAGGCTTGAATGTATCCACAAAGACAGTCACTAGATGCCTTTATCAAGTAAGACTTTGTGCTCGTCGTCCAAGAAAAAAATCAGATAAGCTTCTGTAGAAGACACCTAGGTAGGGGTGAATATTAGGACTCTGTTATATGGTCAGATGAGACCAAACTAGAAGCTCACAAACCAAAAATACCCTCCCAACAATTAAATACGGCGGTGGACGAATTACGCTTCGGGGATGTTTCACTGTTCCTGGGCAAGGAGAACTAGTAAGAGTACAGCGTACCATAGATGAAGAGCAGTATTTGGGTAATATGAAATATGATATAAAACAAAGTTCCCAAAAGTTATCTATGAGACGTTACTGAACATTCCAACATGATAATCACCCTAAACGTACAGCACGGATTGTTACAAAATTTTCAAATATCAGCGAAATCAAGGTATTGGCATACCTCGCACAAAGTCTCGATATAAATATTATTGAAAATGTATGGGCCTATTTGAAGAAAAAGGTATGGATGGAAATTGTTAAAATTTGGATGAACTAGGAGCTGTCCAGAGGGAATTACGGAGCAAAATAAGTGTCAGTGTGTGTAGTGATCTTGCAAGGAAATATTAAAAACCATTAGATGCAATTATGAAAAATAGAAAGTTACGAAATTGATTATTGAGATAAAAACGATAAGATGCTTCACCCATGTTAGAACTGCATTTGATGTTTTGGTTATTGTTGTTTCACTTTAAAGTGAATTTTTGTGGTGGGCATGACAACACACTCTTCCAAATCCATTATTTCTTCATCTGTGAAAGATGCATATTGACGTGTGTGTGTGTGTGTGTAAGCTTGTGTATGTGTAGGTGTACATACGTATATATGTACATACCAGTTCTCATAAGATCAACTAAGTTTAGCTATTCAGAGCCTGATCAATACCTAGATAGGCGATAGTCTGGGTGCCATAACCAAGCGGGGATCAATCAAGTGATACCAAATACCGTGCAGCTGTGGTCACGAATACACAGGAGAAACATGTCGCCCCTTGAAGGTTCGGGTGGAAGAACACTGAAAAGCGGTGAGCAAAGGTGAAAATAACAAATCGGGTGTAGCTGATCACGTATGGAGGGAAAAGGGAGACCACCTATCCCTGTGAAACGAGGTTGAAATAATTGATCGGGAAGAACACTGGAAGATTCGAAAATTGAAAGAGTCGGCCCATATGCTAGGCAAGAAAAACTGCCTCAGTAATCCTAGCATTGGAATGGATACCATGTGGGAACCTCTAATAATGAAAGACAGAAAACAGTAACACCATATACCAAAAACTGTCACCTGAGGTTTAAGGCTCCTAAGAACTAGCACCAGTTGTCCACATGGACACATAGCGTTACAGAAGCAGACAGAATTACTGCAAGTAATCTAATGGTTCTAGGTTCAATCCCAGTGTTGGACAGTAATAATAATACTAATGCTAAGAGGGGAGTGCGGTCAATATACCCCCGTCGGTTAAATAAGGGGTTCGGTTCGTTACTTCCCCATACCTACCTGATGAAGGCCGTAGAGTACAACAGCTGAAACGTTGTATAAAAAACAACCAAGATGAGGATAGTCCGAATAATAATAGGAATTATACCAAAGACTTTTAAAACAGCACACAATGCCTCTCTAGTAAAGAGCAGTATTCACAGCAAGTGATTGTCGAACAGGGGTAGGGGTAATGCCCATCACTACCCTAAAGAATAGCAGCGAAAAGAAAAGGATAGCAATGGGTCGCCCTTGACTACGGTCGACCAGCCTCTTATTTTCATCTTGGTATGAAAACGGACAGAGATGAACTAAGATGTTTGTTTTGGAACCAAATTGTATATTTTTATTCCAATTATCAACTTTTTCCAACATGATTTCTTTTTGACTGTTTCAATAAGTGTTTGTTTTGTTTTTCTGGGGTTGCCTTCAGTTCTGATCATGATTTGAAATCTGAGAATCAAAGAAAAGGGATGTGTTTTCAAAAGCACAAATGAAAAAGAGGTTTTTAATGGATATGAAAAAATATTTTTCTTATTTACCTGTGATACGTTAACTGTATCACTGGGTGGAATAACTATGGCAGCGGCTTGTAACCCGGACAGAAAAGTTTCCAGAGGGACTCAACGGCCAAGTGTACGGTCCAGGGACAATCCACATCATAATTTGTTGGCCATGGGTTTATTGAAGATTTGGGGTTTACATGATTCTATTAGTGAATACAAAGAGGGATATAATTCTAGTAAAATATGTGCTCTAGTCTGAGCAGCGTGATATTATGAAACAAGGACAAATCCAAAATACGTACTCAAAAGGTCAGGTCTCAATAAAAGTTTTTTTTGTTTTTTATGAAACTAACAAATTGTGAAGATAAAGGAATTCATTTATCGAAGTTTGATATAACTACTTAAAATGCAATCGGGATGAAAATAGATTCAATTCAAAACATGTAGATTAGAACGTATGTTTGTTTCATTAAGATATCACGGTTGTTTGCCCGTCGAATAGAAAATTCATTAACAAATGTTGGTAGGAATTTGATTAGCGATGAGGTGTCATCACGCGATATTGGGAACATGTTTGGAAACATGTCACCAAATAAAGCCAATAAATAAAAGTTTAAATAGGGACCTAAAGAGGTCACCTGATCTCTGTGTTAGCAGCTCCCGTCTCCCTCAACAGCGTGTCCTCACTAGGGGGTGACGAAGGCATCAAATGCGACTCGATAAGTTTGAAAGAGAAACGACACAGCAGCTATTGTGAATGTTGTCAGTTTTGCAAATTCAGCCATAGTATTGCTGAGAGTTATAGCTAGAAAGAATGTTGACAAGTTATAAACAGCTTTTGCAAAACTTACGTGTCCTTAAAAGTACAGATGTACCAGAGAGATAACTGTTATGGTGGAATGAGAAAAACAGACGTTTGTATATCATAACTACGAAATTTTTCTCTTGCTTCCTTCGCAAAACCAAAAATGTGATTGATGATATTGAACAGAACCGGCTTCGACAGCCGATACGAATAAAACCAGTTTCGATAAGAAAATCAAATGGAAGGAGTGTCCGCACAACTTTCATCCAGCCTGCCATGCATCGATTCCAATGTCTGAAAGATCACAAAGCTCATCATACAACTCTTCCATGTAACACAACTCTTGGTGCCGGCCACAGACAAACCCATCGAGCCAACTGGAGGCAGTGTCAGTTGAAGAAGTCCAGCTCTAGTCCCAGGAGTGGGAACAACGTCTACGTTGATGTGCATTTTCCCAAGGGGCCTATTTTGAAAGAGATAAACTTGATTCGCAATTAAGTTGATAATTTATATTTCTATACTATCAGTTCGATTACTTTCTAAGCAAACTTCACATTCATTTCCCTTTTTACCCAAGCAAGATCTACCAATGTGAGACAATTTAGTAAATTTGGCTATTGGAAAGAACACCTCTTACGGTCATCGATCCAACCATAATAATTGATGCTTTTATGTCAGGAGGAAAAATTAAGAATTTAATGTTTAAGGATAATTTTGCACACCGAACAAAGGAGACCATTAGTTCTAGCGGGGATTGGTTGCTGTGAAGGCTGGCCAATCAGTTTCCCTTACGAAGAGTTTTGACTTGCCTACCCAATCAGCATACAGTTAAAAAGTAGTTATCTCTCTCTTCTCATTGATTGATTTTTCAAACAAAGACGGCATGTTGATAGCGGGAGTAGCAGTGAATTTGAACTATAGTTGCACAGTTGGGGAGAGAAATGAACGAAGTTCCGCTCATCAGAAACCGGCTGGTGAGGGTCGGAGAAACTAGAAGTAGTTAGCCGGTTTCTTGCCAACCATGTATATGGAGGAATTTTGTTGTAGAAATTCTCCTTTCCACCTGTTTGCGTTTCTGTCTTATTTGAACCCTTCTTTTTCTACATTAAATCTTTGTCCAGCTTTTGTTTCTGTTTTTTTCCATTCTTTGTTTTTGGAAGGTATTCTCATGATTTCAACAGAACTGTTTCATTCACTATGTTCTGTGTGCCACAATGCCCAATAACTTTTCCTCAAATTCTCGTGCCATGATGGATATACGTTTACCACCTGATTATACCATGATAAAGCTCTCGTTAAGACTTGAACTCACGCCTCTTTTGGTTCAAGAAGATTACTTATCTGCAACGGCTGCAATCGCCGATTGAGCTACGGGAATCCTACGGTTGGCAAAAGATCAAAACTGAAAACGGTAACAAAATGGGTAACACAACTGAAATCAGGGCTAACCTAAAAATATTCAACAGCCGAGCGCAGTGGTTCACAAACCTTTTCGAATCACAGTGCCTTTCGAGTCTAAGATATATTTTCACGGCAGAATAACGTCCGTTTCTGATGAGTTCACTGAAGAATTTCTCACACTCTTCACCCGTAACGAACCTGCGACTTCTGCAATGTAAATTGTCATTTGAATGCACCTCATCTAAAGTTAAAACGATGGAATTTGACACGAGATGAACGGAATGATTTGCGATGTGCTATTTAGATGTCGCTTCCTATCAGTGTGATCCTATGCATTAGCGCATTAAATTACGATTGCTTGAAATTACAATTTTTTTGAATATCCTACAGCGCCCCTGGTAGCTAAACACGACGTCATAGAGAGCCGCAGCACACACTTTGGGGATCGTTCCACTAATACATTTAGGCCCTCAGGTATATTGAGGGGACGATACAATTGATTGCTTCGAGGCAATGGACAAAGTGCACGTCCATTCAATTTAGATAGCATATTCGTCTTTCTTTCTCTATCCCACTTCCTTCACTTTCTTACCCTCTCCCTCTATCTCTCTTTCGTTTCCTTTCCCCCTGTCTTTTTCTCTCTATATCACACATACACTCACACACACACACACACACACACACACACAAATTACACAGATGATGGTGTATAGTCGTATACGTGTAAAGCTGTAGATCAATATATCTATAGCTATATTCATGCGTATTTGTGCGTGTGTGTGAGGGTATGAGTGCGAATGAGTACGGATATGTATGTTAAAATTTGTTATGGGCACCTGTTGGGGTGCTATGATCTAATTGCGTTTTGATTTACACGTGCAATTAGGGACATTTATCCATATGTTAGAGCATCAATGGTAAGCAAACAGACATAAATAGATTCATATATACATATGAAAAGACTAAGATAAACGGACTAAGATTGAGATTATTATTATTATTATTATTATTATTATTATTATTATTATTATTATTATTGTCACACTTGTTGCCAGGTTGTCGTTGCTGAAGATTGAGTGACATCAAATCTCCTCTAGTCGTCAGCCCTCCATTCAACATTCTCACAATGCGCTGAGGTGCTACGGTTTGTAATTTCTCACCTGATTCCTGATGCTAATCGCTGAAGGCTGACTGTAAATCAACTCAAATCTTCAGCTCTCCTCTCGCCGTCCTCACATATTACAGCAGAACTGTGGTAACCACCTTACCCCTCTCTACTGACGCATGTCTTCTCCACTATTTCTGTTAGGTCGTTGCTTTCGACTGGAAGTTATAAGTCTCATATTTTCCAGTATCCTCCTTGGTGTTGGCACCGACCTCTGAAGTACTGTATAGTCTCAACCCTTCCTCTGATTTCCAGAGCCACCAATCTTGTTACCAATGTACTTGCCTTAGTTCCAAAAGTGCCTACAACCATGACCTTCATAGTCCACCCTTTTTCCAGCTCTCTTGCTAAGTCCTGATACTTCCGTGGCTTTTCACACTCTTTCATATTCACTCTGTGTCTGCAGGCTACTACCTCGCAGGATCTCATTCCATTATCTATGAATTCCAGGTCCAGTCTTCTTGCTTGAATGGGGTGGTGTATTTGGATGACGAAGTCCCAGAGTAATTTTCCTGGACAGTTGCTGGTTTGTGCTTGTACCATTTATCTATAAGATAGAATCTCAGTCATTTTCATGGTTCTTATGTATAACAATTGCTATCTTGTTGTGCATTTGCCTATGTTCACTGCTTGATTGCACATACTTTTCTAATCCCGTTTTTGCCTTTTGGACACAGTCTTTTAAGCTGATGAGTCATCTGTCGCCTTCTTTCTTTTTCATATACAGTCTATCTTGGTCATTTCAGAGATTTAGAGATTTGTGCCTCGTCATGAATTTCCTAGTTTGCCGTTCCATTAACTGGAGTTCATCCTTTGCGCACCAATGAAATGGACATGGGTATCTTACAACCGCTACTCCCCATGTGTTCATTCATTTTAACTAAATATCCTATTTAACTTATTCTCTAATATTTTCTTTTTCTCCATAGGTATTCCTTTTTCATTTTCTCTTTCATTTCTGTCTATTCTATAAAGTCACATTCAGAAACCTCTAAGTATTTATATTGGTCCCGTGTGGGTAATGCTCTGACTTCTTTGTTGTCCAGTAAATCGATTCCCTTTGTAAGTCTTTCCCAGTGCATCACCATTGGTGTGCATTTTTCAAACTCCTTCCCAATGCCATTGCTGTATTCTTCGGCATTGTTAAACATCTTTTCGAGCCTTTCTCTCTTCTTTGTAAATAGCTATATGTCTTCGATGTACCTGAAGTGGTTGACCAATCCTTTTGTTTTGGACAATTGATATTTGTTATTTTTCAATATTCCTTTCGGTGGTTTGGTTAATACAAATAGTAGCGAGGACACTGAGTCGCCCTGAAACATTTCCCCTTTTTAAGCTTACCAATTCTAAGTTTCCTTCTGCAGCTGTCTACTTTCCAGTTTTTCACAGTGCTGGTCATGAATCTCACCACTGATTGACTAATCTTAAATACTCTGAGGCATTCGAGTATCCATCTACGTGTGATCATATCGTATGCCTTTTTGTAATACTATCCCATGGAAATTTTGTTTCCTTCCCATACTTCTTTTAGAATCATATGGTTAATGTAGAGCCGGTCATTTGCTCGTTTGGTTTATTTCCTGCATCTTTACTATTCTTCAAGTAGGAAATATATATTTTTTCTCTGCTATCTGTCCCGTCTTAATTTTCCACAATTTTGATAGGCATGTGATTGGTCTATTGATGGTTAACTGATTCCTTTTTTCCAGTGTTCTGTCGGATGAGGTCGTTCTGCTTCTAATCATCCATCCTTCATTTGGGCAAGTTTAGAGTTGATGGATCAGTTCGTCATCTAGTGTGTAACTTTCTTAAACCAATATCCTACGATCCCATCATGTCCTGATGCTTCCCACGTGGCTGTTTTGCAGAGCGGGGGTTTTTTTTCAGTGTGGTCGTATCTAATAGATTTTTCTCTCTCATCTATGTCTTGGAGTTCTTTCCACTATTATCCAACCATTCTGAGGATTCGTTTTATTTTTTCTATTCCCATATGTCGCCCTAGAAGTTCATTGTCTCTGTGGCGTCTTGTTTAGTATTCTGTCTTTTAAGTCCAAATCTCGGTGAAACTTCCTCGCATTTTTTGGTTTTGTTTTGATATCAAAGAAACACTTATAAGTCTGAGTACTCACCATGGTCGATTCTTCTTTCGTATAGTTGGCTTGAATATCATCCCTGTCCCAGCACTGAATTTTATTTCCTACTGACACGTGCACTTATGACATTAACTCAAATAAAACATAATGGAAAATAATATAGAAAGTGTGGGTACTTATCTGTTCCTGTCCTGGAATTTGGCTCTTTGTATCCTTTGTCATTTGGCAGTGAAGTTATAACCTTGGGTATATGTTGCTGAACCGAAAAGTGGGACTGTAGAAAAGTTGGTTTCCTTCGTTCTCTGGTGGAAGTCTAGTTTAGTTTTTCCTCGTATTATGAGACTATTCAACATGCTGTTTCTCTCAACTTTGACTTCTGTTTGAATATCAAGTGGATATTCACGGGTTATCATATATTATCAGGCAAAGAAGCGATACTAACATTGCTACATCTGGCTTTAATAAGTTTTGCTTTGTGTTGAATTCTTGTCTATTTGTGTTGGAAGTATACTTTTGCTGGGTTCCCATCATGATCAAGTCATATTTCCTTTTACTCAATAAGCTTAGCACATTTATATTTTAGTCCACAGGTATCTAGCTGTGTGTTATCAGACTGAATCTACCTCTCCATCATTTCTCCTTGGTTTTAACATCCACAGAAATCTCAATAGGATAAATTATTACAACAGTTCGTAAGTAATGATTCGATTAATAACAAATAACATTTTTTTAAATAATTAAATAATGAATTGTTAGCATTGTTATCACAAGTTACTTTAAGTCATTCCTGCTCGTGGATTCTTCCATTATTATCTTGTTGTAAATAAGTTTGTCTATTTATTTATTTTGGATTGTAGGTGCGATGCCTTGTCTCCCTTAAACATGACTTTCTGGGAGTATCTAAATAACTTAAGCGTATGATTTTCTTTTGAATTACAAAACAATTTTGTAAGTAATGATTCGATTATTAACAGAGAGTATTTGAAAACAATATAATTATTATTATTATTATTATTATTATTATTATTATTATTATTATTATTATTTGGAATCTCACACCAGTTGCCTGATGGTAACCGCTGGAGTTTGAATGACAGCAAGTCTCCTCAAGTCTCCAGCCCTTCTCTCCTAGTACTCATAGGTCGCAGTAATTCTGCGATTAACAGTTTCACACCGGTTGCCCAGTGGTTATCGCTGAAGGCTGAGTGACAATAAGTCTCCTCAGGTCTTGAGCCAACGTCTCCTCTCTCTTTCAACTATCATGTCAGGCCTAAAATTCGTTGCAGTACTTATATCTCTAGCACCTTCCTCAGTATCCGTGCAGTTCCCAGTAGTGCTGTGGTATGTACGGTCTCTATCCTTCCCCTAATCCCGATCTCCTCCAGTCTCACCCTCAGCGTTTTGGGGACAGTTCCTAGTGCGCCCACTATGACCGGCGCCACCCTGGTTTTCATGTTCCACATCTTCCTTAACTCTCTTGCTAGGTCCTGGTATTTTTCCCGTTTTTCACTCTCCTTTTTTACTCTATGGTCTGCAGGTACAGCAACGTCTACTATTTGGCAGGCCTTCCTTTTTTTGTCTACTATTACTAAGTCCGGTCTTCTTGCCTGGATGAGGTGGTCAGTTTGGATGTCAAAGTCCCAGAGTGGTTTGTGGTTGTCATTCTCGAAAACTGCCTCTGGCTTGTGCTGATACCACTTTTCCACATGGTTGAATCCCATTTGTTTACTTAGTTCCCAGTGTATCATCGTTGCTACTCTATCGTGTCTATGCTTATACTCCTTCTGGGCGAGTTGACTACATTCACTAGTTATGTGGTTTACTGTCTCATCTCTTTCACCGCACATTCGGCATTTGCTGTTTGTCTGTGTTCTGTCGATTTTTGTTTTTATGTAGTTTGTCCTTATGCTTTTGTTTTCGGCTGCCATGATCAGCGATTCTGTTTCTCTCTTAAGGTTCCCCTTTCGTAACCACGTCCATGATTTCTCGTCTGCTACATCTTGTATCTGTCTTTTAAACTCGCCGTACAATTTTTTCCCTTCCCATCTTTCTTTTCTTGTTTGCTGTACTGTTCCATTGTTTTCTACTTTATTGCTTGTAGCACTATCTCTCGCGCTCTTTATGATTTCTTCACTATTCGTTTACACATACCTTTCTAGGACTACTTAGCTCTCTGTACACAGTCTTCTATGCTGATGAGCCCCCTGCCACCTTCTTTTCTTTTAACGTATAGTCTATCTGTATCATCTCTAGGGTGTAATGCTTTATGCATTGTCATAAGTTTCCTTGTTCGCCTATCCATTGATTGGAGTTCTTCCTTTGTCCATCCTAGGAATGTTCCTGTATATCTAACTACTGACACAGCCCAGGTGTTCATTCCTTTTATTAGATTTCTGCTGTTTAATTTGGTCTCTAATATTTTCCTTATCCTTCTAAGGTATTCTCTCTTTATTTTTTCCTTCATCTCTTCCCGTTTTATCGTGTCACATTCAAGGACGCCAAGGTATTTGTATCAGTCTTGTGCGGTCAATGCCCTAATCTTGCTGTTGTCCGGGAGTTCAATCCCTTCAACATTGTAAGCCTTCCTTTGTGCATTACCATGATTGCACATTTTTCTATTCCAAACTCCATTCCGATGTCCTCACTATATTCCTTTACTTCGTTGAACAGAGTCTCAAGCTCTCCCCTGTTTTTTGCGAACAATTTTATATCGTCCATGTACATTAGGTGGTTGACCTTTCCTTTTGTTTTAGAGAAGTGGTACCCTTTGCTGTTCTTCAGGATTCTGTTGAGCGGTATCATGGTTAGAACAAATAATAGTGGGGACAACGAGTCTCCTTGGAAGATTCCCCTTTTTATCCCTTCCTCTGCTAGTTTGTCCCCTGCGGCTGTCAAGTCTACTTTCCAGTTTTTCATCGAATTTCCAATGAATTTAACCACCGGTTCGCTAATTTTGAACATTCTAAGGCATTCGAGTATTCAGCTATGTAGAATTATATCGTACGCTTTTTTGTAATCTATCCATCCCATTGCGATATTTTTTCTCCTTTTCCTCACTTCTCTTAAGATCATCTGGTCTATGTAGAGTAAATCATTTGCCCCTTTGGTTCCTATCCTACACCCTTCCTGTTCTTCTGGTAATAGTCCCCTTCTTTCCATTGACATGTATATTCTCTCTGCTATTTGCCCGGTCATAAGTGGTAGGCACATGATTAATTATTTGTTTCCTCTAGCGTAGTTGTAGGTTTTTTTAAGCTATTATGCTCATTTTTAAATTTCACTAAGATTAGTCATCATATATATTATTTTACACAACCAATATTCATTTTTCACTAATATCCCTCTCTTGTCAGGGCACTTACCGGTGAGTATTAATTACGTAGATCTATCATAATAAAATGAACACTTCAGATCAAAATTCAGCTAGTAACTGCATGTCAGGCCATGAACTTATTGATCAACCATATATATATATATATATATATATATATATATATATATATATATATATATATATATATATATATATATATATATATATATATATAATATGTACTGTAAAGAGTGAGACAGACTCGGAAGGAAGGTGTTTAGAGGTAAGGTTTATTAATCCTTAGATGTAAATGGTCCAGACATGTTTTGGGATTTTTCCCATCTTCAGTAGTGTGTGCTGTGTGAGTATGTGTTTAAAGTTCCCATGTAGAACCAGAGTCCACTATCAGGAGCTATGCATTGTGGGTAAAATATGTTATAAAGGCTGCTGGAGACCTCCTGCTGAGTGAGAGAAAGTCCAATTAAGTATCAAGTCTTTGGTTAAATAGCAGCAGTTGGTCTTGGAGAGGGCAGAGTGTGTCAGGGTAGGAGGGAAGTGATGTGGAGTTAGATTTTGGGGGTATGTTAGGGATAGTGTAAATGGAGGGATGGTGAGGTCAATGAGCTACATAGGTATCAACCTTGAATAAGGAAAGATAGAAAGAAATAAGCATATATATATATATATATATATATATATATATATATATATATATATATATATATATAAGAAAGAAAGATAGAAAGAAAAAAAACATTAAAATGCATGTAATTGTATTTGGAAGCAAGCGCTCACTGTCTAAATCGAAATCTTCAATTGTATCAATCAGCTTTTGTTGATATGGGTCACTCTTTTCTTCTTTTTCAGGTGACTATGTTATTTGTGTAAACAGGACGAAACCGGAAATTACGGATGAGCAACGTTTATTACTGGCCTTAATGGCAGACTACGACAAAGCAACTCGACCTGTGTTCAATGCGTCACATGCTGTCGATGTCTTCCTTGGTATAACACTCACACAGATATTTGATGTCGTGAGTAATCACTACTTTTTTTACCATTTCATTATCTATATCATGCATTTTTCTCAGTTAATATTCATTTTTCAACTTTCCAATGCACTTACTTAATACTTGATTGAATATTATTCAGGGAAAATTTCAGATTAAAATTCGGCTAATCACCATGTGCCAGGCTGACAGAAGTATTGATCCATCGTTGTATATATATATATATATATGTGTGTGTGTGTGTGTGTGTGTGTGCGTGTGTTTATGTATATATATATAAAACACATACACACACACACACACACACATATATATATATATATTTATATGGAGAGAAAGTGAGACATTGATAAACTCTTAAATAATCATGTATACATTTTAACTATACATCTGATATCTGTGTGAATATAATCATATAATGAATATATTCCTTCTGCGTACGTAATTGTATATTTTTATATAGGGCATACAATATATATTATGTTACTTCTATACAATATTTGAGTTGATACGCAAGTATATATATATATATATATATATATATATATATATATATATATATATATATATATCCGATTAAGAAGTCTTTACATCTAAAAAGACATAAACATCAAATGCAGAAATGTGGATTATACAGCCAAAATACGTTTTTTTTTTAAGCCATAGATTTTGAGATTGAATGAAAAGCAAAATCTTAAGTCACAGATTTTGCCTTATTTGAGCTTCTTTGAAATGTTTGTCGACTTTAGACGAGACTAAAAAAGCATCGGAGAGTGATTACACGTTGACTGTCATTAATCTGTCACATATTTCAAATGATCCGTTTGTCTTATTAGTGTAAATGTGTTTTGCAATTTGTTTCCCTCTCTCTCTCTCTCTCTCTCTCTCTCAATGCTATTTTTTTCATTTTTAGTTATAGTATGTACATATCTTCGTTATCTTGTATTTCCTAAGCTCATTGGATTTCTTAGAAGATTTCATTGTTCTTTTCTTTTGTTTTATTCGCTGTCAGACTGTTTCCAAGTTTGGTATTGTTTTCATTCCACAAGAGAGTAAAACTAATTGCCTGCTTTTCGATTGAATTATCCTTATGGCTGATACTATTGTCTCTTCTATAATTTTACCACGCTTATAAATCTCAGAGTCTCAAAAATAGTATTCATATAATCATCAACCTTTAAAGAGAGACGTGGACTAATATTGTCAACAAGATGGGCCTCTACAAATATGTTGATAATTGTTGTTAACGCATGAATTTAAGATTCTGAAAAGTGGTGTTTATGTAATTGTCCACTTCCAAGAGTAATGTTGTCTAATATATTCCAATAAATGGGTTTCTAATATTATTGCATTGTTATTCCAAGATTGGAAATACTCGTAATTACAATTATGTATACGCAAGTAATCTTTGTATAACAAAGACCGTACAATACATACATAACACTGAACCAACTTTTAATTATGTATATGTATCGTGGTATTGGATGGAATAATTAATCGTGTATAGCCACACTGAAGAGTTGTAATACAACGAAACAGCTGTTTTTGGATGACACAATAATTTTATTATTATTATATGTCGGTATCAGGAAAGAAGTGAGCCAAACACATTCCTTCGCATAAAAGATTTTAACACCCTTGTGAACATATAGGCGCATATTAAGACCAAACTGGGTGGAAGAAAATCCAAGAACACTGACCAGCAGTGTGAATGAGTCAAAATGGAATAACACTTGTCCAACACACTGTAAACAAGTAAGGAACAGTCCGGCCAAACGGCTCAGCTTTCTGAATAAAAACAACATACTATTCAATACTAAAACCTGTTCTGTTCACAGACTCTACATGTGCTGTAATATAGTAATGTCGTATTGAAATTTGGACAGATCTCGTAAGAAGAAGAAATTTATTTTTGTGTTGTTTTTATAACCTCTCTCACTTCTTTGTTTCTTCCTATCACTTTTTATTCTCCTTTTTTCCTGTTCCTCCCTTTTTTATCTTTCTTTCAACTCCATCTCTCTCTCTCTCTCTCTCCTCTCTTTTGGTTCTTCTCACAACTTCTCACTATTCACTCCCTCTTATTTCTTTCTATTGCTCTCTTTTCTCTGACTCTTTCCTTCCATTAATCGTGTAAGGACGGGAGATTATTTCAAAAATGTGTATAATACAAAGCCATTCATAATCACTCTGTCGGATCATATACATCCATTTCTTAATGCATAGTTACTGCGTTAGAGAGAAGAATAGACGGATAATAAACGAGATGAGAATTTGGTGTGATAACAGTTATTGGGCCTTTTGCATCACTAGCGGCTGTTTAGCTACAATGGTAAGACTACTAGATAGTGAAAAGGATATTGGCGATCAGAGATAACGGCAAAAGAGACTTTTGAAATAAGCCTGGAATTAAGAGAGGAGGAAAACATAGAAAACACAGAAGTCAAATTAAATAGCAGGTTGAAACTGAAAAGAGTTTGAGCTCTTGGACAAGTGAATGTGATTTTCTCTATGAGGAGAAACCTATCTGTCTGAGAGTGTTAAGATACAGGGGAAAGTGTCGTGTGTGCGTACACACACGTACCAAAAAGGAGGTATGAGCCCACTGTGTATGTCTATAGCAGCAATGTTGATAAAAACTGTGGCTGAAGGGATGGTCGTGTGTGTGTGTATTTAAGCAAGTGTCACTGTGCTTGCGTATATATGTGCATGAAAATAGATGTATGTCTATTTATATGTATGTGTATTAATGAATATATCAGCATCTTGTTCGTTTTTGTTGTCATATTGTGTGTATTATCGAGATGTACTTCTCAGGAGTGTATATTGTTGTGATATTTATGAGCTGTATTAACCTTCCTCTACTGAATATTTTTGCCATGTTTGTGGTGTGTGTATAAGTGTCATTGTGTGTCTGTAGTGATGGGCATGTTTGTATGTGTATTAATGTTTCAATACATCATGTTCTTCTCGGAGGGTATTGTTGTAACATTCATGGTATGTACTAAACTGCTTTGATTAGGTATTGATTGCTTCTGTTCGTGGCAATGCTTGTTTTGCTATAAGCTTGGCAGGAGGTAAAAGCCTATTCTTTGCTGTACCGTGTTACTTATTGCAATTATTGTGGACTCAATTCATTTGTGTGATGTTTTGAAGAGTATGTGTTTGCTCATCCTGACTTGTTTTAGAACGATATTATGGCCATTTCATTTCGATGACAGACCACAGCATTCGACGATCGTCCGTCAAGAGGTGTGCGCCAGTGTTGATATACCTTTTTTAGTGTACTTGAAGTTTCCCTTGTTTAGTGTTTTTGAAGTTTCCCCAAATATATATGTCTGATATATTTCTTCTTTTTCTTGGAACTGGGCTTTCAGGTAGAAACCTATGATTATGATTTTATTCTACTATTGTTGAGTGAATTGGATTTGAAGTGGTTATATATGCTGATAGAATTACGATATACGCTTAGTTTGTGTCACTCTTATGTATCAGAAGGTCGAAGAAAGGGAAGATGTTGTTACCTCGTGCGTAATTCAATTGTGTTTTCTATTTCGTTGAGTCTATCTACTACTTTTGGATAGATTTGTGCTCCTTGGGTATATTAGAAGGGCGTCGTCAATGTATCGTAGATACTTAGCAACTCCAAGTATGATTTACCTAAGGAGGCCTGGATCTGAAAATTCCAGAAATAGGCACGTCAGAACTCCACTAGTGGGCGAACACATACGTAGGCTGGATTCCTGTTTGTAGAACGTTATTTAACCCGAAATGACAGTGTGAGCATATTCTCATGATTCCACTGTAGATAATGGTACATTTAATTTAGATGTTTTCAGATGAATCTTAAGAAGGTTTAGATACATTTTACTGATTGTTTCATACTGAGACTCAATGTTTAAGCTAGATAAGACTTGTTTTTCATGTCGATGTCTTTTAGTTTATTGATTAGGTCGTCTGAGTTCTTAAAGTGTGAATGGTTGATCGTCCCTAGAACGTTGTTAAGATCTTGGCTGTGGCTTTTGTTATCCTGTGAGGGACACTCCGATACCTCATGCGATGGTTTTCGTTAGGACATTTGTTTTATATGTTTAGAGTAATGAGTATAATTTTTTGATACTCAGGTGGTGTTTAGTGAGTGTGGAACATATTTCATTCTCGTTTTTTTTTTTTTATTATTATTTTTTGTGTTTTGTTAAATCTGTCTACTTCCCTTGTTGATAGTTTGTTAGTTTTAATGTATGCGTTGTCATCATTTATAAGAAATTCATTTAATTTTTTCAATATATTTTCAATATCAATGATAACATTCCTGTCTTCTTTCTGAGAGTATGATTATTTTTCTGACATGTTTAGCTATTTGTGTCACTGCTTTGATATGTCTTCTTAGGGTGGTGCTTTCAGTATTCTCAATGTTAATAGTAGATTGTAGAATTCCTTGTATATATCTTTGGTTGAGGTTTAACACCCTTTTCCCTGTATTTAGACATTCCCAGACATTGACAACTGTCATACCAACCCATCTTGAGACCTCACTTTTCCCAGCCTTCTCTTTCGCCCTCTTTTTGTATTTCCATTTTGAAAGCAAAAAGTGTTACAAAAATTAAAGTTCATTTAAAAGAGAAAAAAAATTCTACATTGGCTCTTTCTCCATTACCATAATGTCGAATAAATCCTATCCAAATACATATACATGAACATAAGTATCTCCCAGTTATTTCGGAAGTTCTCTCTCTCTCTCTATCAATCTATCTATCTCTCTCTCTCTCTCTATATATATATATATATATATATATATATATATATGTGTGTGTGTGTGTGTGTGTGTGTGTGTGTACGTTGTCTAGGGCGACTGATACATTAGACGTGTAATGACAGGAAATCTTCCTAATTCAATTCATGTATCAATTCATATATTTTTCACATAAGAATAATCATTAAGTATGAAACACCATTAAGTTTGCAATTAATCAATGCTGTTTTATAGTTTATACATATATATGTGTGTGTGTGTGTGTGTGTGTGTGTGTGTGTGTGTGTATCTTCATTGTGTCTCCATCATCTACTTTCCTGCTTCGATCTCCTTCGTCTATCCGAATCATGTGCTTCAAATCGTGTATCAATAAGAATAAAACAAACAAAATATCACATTATCAAGTAAATTGGTGACAGAATAGACTCAATTTTCTCTCAACTATAAACAAATGCTTGTGTTTTCTTTATAGTTTTTATTATTTATACACAATCCAACTGCCGAACGCGAGTAATTTAACGTTTATCTTATCATACTTACATCGTACCTCTCTCTCTATTTCTATCTCACTTTCTTTCTTATCTCTAATCTCTTTCATGAAACTCTTTTTCACTACCTTTGCCCTTTGCCTATCTCATTTATCCCCCTTCTTTTTTGCCTTTCTCTTCTAACTTCTTTTTCTTAGTTCTTTGCCTCTCTTTCTAATCCCCTTTCCCTCTTCCTCTGATCTTATATTCTCTTTTCATCCCCCTTTGCCTTTTCTCTCTCTGTTCTCTGTTTTACCACCCTCTTTCTCTTCCCCAGTTCTTTGCCACTCTTTTATCCAGCCTTTCTTTTCTGCCCCTCTCTCTTTCTCTCTACACTGCTTTTCTCTTTCTCTTTTTTTTCTGCTAAATAATTTGACGATTATCTTCAAATACCTACATCTTGCCGAACTCATGTCTCCTTTCTAAATACCTATGCCTACCTGTTTGCTCGATATGAATATGAAAACAAACAATTGCGTCATTTTTCACAATCGATTTATGGACGTATCCCAGTTTTGAAAAGCTTCACCAGAGAATACAGCTGAATGTTAGAACAATGATTTTCAAGCTGAGGTTATGATTATCCTGTTACTCACTGCTCTTTAAGAGCCTGAATTATTAGATTGGTACGTAGGAGATGTCATTTTAGAATAGAAAGGTGGAAGACTACATAAACATTGAAAAACCGTAAATATTTGATCAAAATATGACCTATTTGGAGCAATATCTTTTTTCTTTATCACTTAAGGATTCCTTCTGCTCAGCACAGCTGGTGAAGGCAGATAATTAATAATAATTATCTACACATACTTACATCGTTCTCAACTCAGCATTAGAAATATCTATGCTTATCTGTTTGCTCCATGTGAAAATAAAAACAAAGCAGATCTGATTAGTCATCCAATAGAAACCGTCAAGTGACCAGTGTAATTTAACACCATGCCATCTTGGGGGTGATCAATTAAAACATTGCAGAGGTTACATTGAATAAGTTACTACTCACGCCTTTTGTTGGACAGTGATCACTAGAAAAAATTTCAAGCGCGAACACTGCCACACACAATCTAAGGGATCATTTTAGCATAAATTTACCAGTCATTTTTTAATACTAATTCGTCGGGGTGATTAAAAAAAACGTTTTTCCTAAACATAATGAGGAGTAAATGTATAAATTTTCATTTCTCTCGAGTCATTGGTCTCTACACTTGATACATACATAACCAACTAACCTGCATGACCGGCTTATAAATTGGAGAAAACTATGTTGACAGTTTGACTGACAGTTTTGGTTGATTGTTTCTAACCACTGCATCATTATTTGTGATCGATTTGTGCACGAATCCCATTTTTAAAAGCTAAATTGATTTTGCTTTTCTTTGTGCGATGGATAATTCAGTTCGATGTTCTATTGGCACAAATGTGTCAATTCTTCACAGCAGAATGTTACTGAATGGTTAGAGCAATGTTTTTCAAGATGAGGCTCTGATTTCTCTCATCCAAGCAGTTATTCTCACAGCTTTTGAAGAGTCAGTGCGGTGAGTTTGATCGCACCAGAGTGTCTCACTGCGATGACCCTGTGCTAGAGTGAGATAACCTCACATCATCTTACTCTTACAATGGAGAGTTTGTTTGGGGGGGGGGGTTCAGTAACAATGGACTCTTCCAATTTTGCTGATGAAAATATCTCCTACCCATCATCTGAAACAATTGGCTCATGATTAACATCACATGTAGGGATCGCAAGATAGTAGAGTATGTTTGGGGAAAACAGGGAATAGAGATATCATAAAATCCATCGGAAAACTCAAACGTCAATGGGCAGACTACGTTTTCAAAAAGTCAGACAAGCGCTAGACATCATGAATCACAACGTGGATCCCTAGAGACCGAATGCAAGATTGATGTCAACAGAAAATAAGATGACATGATGAATAGGACAGCTTCTGGAGATATATGCGCCGCGACACCCATGATCAAGAGGCCTGGCGAATCTAGGAGAAGGTCTATGTCAAACGACGAAGGTTAAAAAGATGATGATGATGATCCTTTGATCTTCAGTTTCCCAACTGTTTGTTAGAGATGCTTAACTCTGCTTAGCTTACTGTATAGAACAGAGTCAGAATACGGAGACACCCAATTAGGACTGATTTCATTACAATAGGCATCCAAACAATTGTTTTCCGGCAGACGTCCAACCCATCCCTTATCATATGCTGGAGTACATCATTTTATGGACATATCCTTCCCACTACTACATATGTCAAGCCCCTCATGAGGGACATTACAAGAAAAATAACAGATTCTGTTGAAAGCCTGCGATGTTGTTTACACATTCATTTATCGAGTTTGACAAATTTATTTTCCCATATAACTATTTGTTTTTACTTAAACGAAGAGTGATCTAAAGCTGATAAAATAGTAAAATAAGACTCCCTAATAATGGACACCGAGCCTTTCTACATTTTTAAAATGTTTTAGATTCTTAAATTACAAACGCTTTTTCTTACGATACACTTTTTCATTTCGAGAATAGATATAGAAAAATGATTATTTGACGCAGTGTAACCTAAAAAAATATTCCTCTTTAATCGCAAACTCTCTCTATCCTTTCTTTCTTATGAACGCTATCAACCAATCAAATTTGGTCTAAACGAAAAAATTTTAGCAATTCGTAGAACTGTCAACTTTTGTCGCGATGGAACAAAAGGAAAGAAGAAGAGAGGAAACATTCAATGTCGAATAACTAACATTTGAGGCAAGTTTTCCACTGCCATTGGAGGTGCCAGTGGTAAAAGCGGTTAGCAGCACAGATATTAGAATCGGTAGGCCGAGTTCAAATTCTGGCTGGGACAATCTACATTCACTTTGCATTAATGCTCTTGGTAAACGCATTAATCACCCTCCAGTTATGATTAAAATAGCGGTGAAGTGTGTGATGCCACTTTGAATGCTTGTCGCCTCTAAGTCAATCGCCTAATATCACAAAACTTTCCAGAACCTCCAAGTCTAACCAAGATAGAGAAGGAAAATTTGTGATTTGTGATGCCTGGACAGGGATGGCTTACCACGGCTTGCGTAAGAGCAACATAATTCTCTCATTACTGATGAAACAATGGATAAAATCATAGCAGGTTGGTCTGGTGAAAAACAAGCAACACTCGACAAAAGAATATAGCTGTAAGATTACAGCATTGTTTATTAACTGAGGCTCAAATTTCTTTTATCCAAACAATCATTCTCGTGGTTTTTAGAGAGCCTGAATTAGGTTCGACTACTTTTCTTGTTTAATTTGCAATCCATAGATTAAATAAAATTTTGCTTGATTTCAACTCATGACTCTTGTTTGCACCATTCTAGTGTTCACCCAAAACGCTTCCTGAACGTTATCAGATGTTTGAGTAATGCAATGTCCTGATTTGAAATCGTACTTGAAAATTAGTTTAAGTTCTTGGGTAGACACCATTGCTGCTAAGGGCTCAAATCCCTCCAATGATATCGAAACTATATCTCTATTTATATTGAATCTTCAAAAAAGGGCAATTATATTAGTAAATCTTACAAGTCTAATATCATTCTCAATGAAATAAACACCGTCATTTTGAGTGGAACTATCTTATAGTACATTTGGTTGAACAGCGATAAATTTTTATGCCTAACTTGATTGCATTTCGATTGCGTTTATCTTGTATTTCTTAATCATTACATGTCATTACAAACTGAACTTAATGGATTTCAGTCTGTGTTGAGAAAGTCCACCAACGGAAATAAGACGATGCGTTATCGACTAAGACTCTCCAATAATTCTGTCAGTCGCTATTTTTCAAATCTTCGAATTGTACTTTACTCGAGGTATTGTGGGGGGTGGGGGGCAGCAGTTGCGTTACTCCGTGTGTCTATTTTTATCTTTCCTTATTTTACATGAGCAATTTATCATAATCTACTCCTGAATTACTAAGCCCATCGAAGCTTCACCATGGATCTGTTGACCGTACATTTCGGGAGCATGTTCACTGCTTTGTCTGTTGCTAGCCTCTCACAACGTTAGACGAAGGATACGGCTTTTCTGATTTGGAATCTCTATTGTCCATCTCCAAGACTAGTCGCAAACCAAGGCTAAATATCCCAATTTGTCCCTCTATTGACCCTTCCATTGGCCCTTCTATTAAGCTTGTAGTATGGACAGAAAAAACACCAACGTAAATGAAAGGACAAAGAATCTAATGCATCTCTCTTTGTTGGTAGTATAGACCGAAAAAAAACTTCAGAACGGGGGTGATGGATTTTTGGCAAGAACTCTCACACTAGCAAAAGTTTTTTTGCCAGCGTTCTGTGGCTGGATATGTCAGTTTGTTTGGTCGTCCAGAATGAGCTTATATCATACGCCACTTGTATTTCTATATATTTTTCACAGTAATATTTATCAAGGAAGACGATTATTTAATGCTAAATAATGAGTTGTCACACTTGTTCATTGTTGTTTGTTTAATGGATAAAAAGTACAGATTCAATGTGGTTGAACATAAACAAGAAAATGCAGGGTAACACAAGGTCTTCATACGAACTGATCTCTCCTTCCTGACACAACATTTTGCCCGAAGAGATTAGATTTCCTAAACAAAAGTTTGTATGTTAATGACCCTTCTCAAAGTTAGAAACAATATATTGCTTTGAATATTTTCAAGTACAATGCAACTGCAAAATCATTTGGATTTTTTACAACATTGGTAAACGAATACTAATTATATTTTGCATGTCAGTGATTATGTACGCCTTCTAAATACCTTTCTTTTCAGAAATCTAAGTAGGGTAAGGATGGATTAAAGTATTTTGATGTTAACGATTCCTGCCAGTAATCAACACTGATATTTTTCGATTTGTTTTGTTTTTCGCATTTTATACTGTTTTCCCCCATTTTTCTCTTGCTATTTCAAATCCTTAAGGAAGAAACTAAACCAAGAGAGGAAATATGAGCGGAATCATGGGAACGTGTAAATAAAACAAAAATGAGAGAAAAAAGAAAAAAACACACTAAACGCAAAACAGGAATTGAATTAAGCAAAGATATCTCTCGTATTGCAAAGAGTCTCTATTCATTAAAAGCTGGAGGCTTATCAACGTATGCAACTGAAAAAAATGGAGAATATGGCATCAAAGACTGCTACTTGAAGAGAATATTAGTTTGCCTTATCGTCATGAAGAACACTGGAGCACTAACGTGAATCGAATTTCTTCGGAAATACTTCAATTACACTCTTTATTATCAGAGAAAATAAATAGTTGAACACTTCAGAGTGGTAATGTTTGAGCTTCAGCGGAAAATTGTGGTAACTTGAGGGAAATCCGTCATACAGTCGGGATTTTAAGTACTTTATAGGGTAAAACAAAAAGATAAAGATTTGCTGAAGCTGTACCAACGAAAAGTATGTAACAACCCAGTTTAGTATTATATCTACAGTGTAAATCGAACCAAAGCTAAAAAAATTTCAAAAATTGTATGCTGAAAACATGTTTCAGATTCCCATTAGTAACCATGGGTAAGTTATTCAGTGATAGACATTTTGTTAATCATTGAAAGATTATTCCATGAACAGTTGTTACTGATATACTACATACTATGAGTATTACTAATATTGTTTTTGACCATCAAAGGAAGGGAAAAAATCTCATTTTACTTTTGGCCTCATCAAAGGGGAAAAATCTTCCTTTACTTTGATTTATATATAAACATATAGAATAAGAAGATATGTATACGTATATATGTATATTGAATGGAAATTAAGGGCCCAGTTCAGCGTTATAGTTACATTGTTGATGGAATCGTCTCAAAACATTTCACTTTAAGACCCCCTCCTTAGTCCCATTGAGTATGCATGTCATATTTGGTTGGACTGTGCCAATGTTTAGGTGGTTTCAGTCGCGTGATAGCAATTGCAATTGATAGCCACCTTGAGTAGTATATATAGCGTGACAGACAAACATACAAACAAACGGTGTGACATTTGCGTACTGTCATATATATATATATATATGTGTGTGTTTGTGTGTGTGTGTGTGTGTGTGTGTGTGTGTGTGTGTGTGTGTGTGTGTGTGTGCTGTAAGTGAAATGTATTTATGAATAAAGAGCTCAATAGTTTCCTTAAAAGAACTAGTATAAAAGTGTACACTGATGGAGACTCATAACAAATCTGTTCCTCCAGTAACAAATCTGTTTCACAATTCTATGATCTTCGGGTGGGAATGTTTCAATAAAATCACTCATGAGATTTTGATGCTCTTTTTTAAGAATACATTATTGTTTTTTTAGAATCTGAATATTACTACCTAATCCCGTTTTTGTTTTGTTTTTTTTTTGTTTTTTTTTTCATTTTTTAAGTATATGGCTCTCTCTATTTGAAACTTGAAATCCTACTTACAGTTGATCGTTAAAAGTTCTTGTTCCCACGAGATCTTACCATTTAATGGAAATCCCTGAACGCCCAGGATTATGCATATTAAACACTGTATAAAACATTATGAATGAAGATAGTATTGGGTCATTCAGAAATGACTGATTAGTTGTTTTTAAAAATTGCAACAACCAAAAACTGATAAGATTAGAAATAAACTTGACATTTTGGGAACTTAGTTTCAAACTTGAAATTAACACCTAAATAAAAGAAGTCAACTTTTTAGATGTTAACCTGAACCTTTTCTAAAATTCTTATGAACCCTTTAAAAAAAAGTAAATGAACAAAGTATCCATTCGAATTCTGACTATCCACCCAACGTCATATCAAAAATACCAATTTCCATAGCAAAAGACTCTCCAATTATTCTATAAGAATAAATGGATATTTGATGAAAATTTGTAACCGAAATGATGTAACTTACAAAGCTACTTTTAAAATCCAACCGATTGTAAAATATATATATAGGAGCACGTCTAATACCACTTTTAGAATAAGGTTAAAAAATCATAACCGAAAGATACCAAAATACTACTTCTTTATCCAGATGTGCATGAAATTTATAAAAAAAACACCTGTAATAGAATTAAAATGTTTGAAATAAACATAAACAGCACCCAAAAATGTCTGCTTTGCCTAGAGGAAACATTACACATTACATTCATAAACTAAAAATCATTACTGAGTAAAAAAATACGGCCTTATTGGAAATTGTCGACACAAGAAAATGTTTTAATTGAGATATAGAAACTACGATTTCAACGACTACAAAAATAGCACATCACTTGTACTATTTAAACAATTAAACAGTATAATAAATGAAATAAAATAATTCTCGGTATAATATATTTTCAACTTTTAAGAAATATAGGACTCTGTATTGACTAATTAATATTGTATGCTACTTGAGTAATCATTATAACTTTAATTTGAAAGTATAAACACTAAAAACTTTTAACAATCAACTGTAAGTAGGATTTTAAGTTTTAGATGGAGAATACCCTAGAGTATAACATGACTACCCCGTAAACTAAATGCCTGGGACCTGAAGTGTTTCGAATTTTGGAATATTTGCGCAAAAATAATCTGATTAACGTAAATGCTTTCTGTTTTTCTTATTACTATTACTTATAGGTGTAATTGCTGTCCTTTTGACATCTTCAACGGTGACTTTGTACAGATGAGAGAATCGGCAAAAATACAGTGATTAATACATGAAGGTCTGGTGGTGACAATAATTCATTTTGATTGGGAATATTTCGTCTTTCAGCGTTTGTGATGAAATTATAATTTCATATTTCTAAAGAGTAACTCAAAGATAACCAAGCTTTTACTGTAGTCAGAATGAGTTAAAAGCCTTGGAAATCGACCTCAACTATCGACTTAGAACCATACTACGACGTTATGTTGGCTCTCAAAAAGTTTTGGATTTTGGAACGTTTCCGTTTTTCGAAGTTTGGGATAAAGGGTATCCAACCTATACAAGTTTTAATAAAAGACGATATACGAAGAATATTTTAATTTTCTTTTCATTTAAACTTCCTTTTTCAAGTTCAAGAGAACTCACGTGTAGACCTAATCAATGTAGAATTTGCTTAGACGTTTGTAATCTAACGCTTTGGATCATTATGAAGATTAGAGAAAACTGTTTTTTAATTCCTTCAGAATTTCCAAACTTGGCGTTTGCCATTTATGTGTTATGATAATGTCAAGTACTAAGTGACAAATAAGTAAGATTCTTCATCGGGCTGAATGTATCTATCAGTTGTTGAAAATGTATAGAAATAAGTGAATTCAGAATCATTTGATCTCAGAAATAGTCAAAAAGATAGATAAATAGATAGATGAATTTGATCTGAAATAGCTGGATAGCCAGAAGCACAGTTGAAATAAATCATTTGCCGTATTAAATTAAATAAATATCTCCTTTCGATAAATTATTTGGTGAGTGTGAGTGGCTGAATATTTATTGCAACAGTATATCGCTCACAACCAAATAGATAAACTTACTCTGCATGCCCTCGAAGAAAACGAAGCGATTTGATCGTCTCGGGTGATCTACTGACTGGAAAGTTTGATCAGATTACGAAAAGCAATGATAACTGATTCCCCAAAGAGACAAGACGAAGGAAGAACAAAATTGCTTCATCAGTTAAAGCGGTACGGTGTACAGAGATCCTTTCTTCGTATTTGGGAGCGATATTTAAACGAAATAAGTATTTGAGTTGAATACGACTGTTCAGGTCTCCAAAGCCCAATGAATTCCTATGATGCACACCGTTGGCCATAGTGTGTGACATAAATTTTCATTCAACAGAATACCTGTGTAGACCAGATTTCGAAAGTTTGCTTCACGCAACTTTGCTTTTACGAAAGACCTCTAGTCATAATAGATATGATATACGTCTGTGAGCATCTGTGCTTCAGTATTCACCGATTGGTTTAACCACTGTCCCTGGGTTTAGATTGTTCATGTGTTATGACATTTATATCTATTCATCTATCAATCTATCTATCTATCTATCTATCTATCTATATATATATATATATATATATATATATATATATAAATATATGTATATATATATATATATATATATATATATATATATATATATATATATATATATACATACACATATATACATATCCGTACTTCGCCCTCCCCGTTCATAGTACACACTGAGATTTTGTGCTCACACTCCTCTCAATGTGTTTGAAAATTCGCCTTCAAAATAGGTTTCAAAATAGGTTTTTAGTGGGGGGATCAATATACCATAAAAGTCAATCGTAAATTGGTGACTGTTTTGTGTCTACTCGTTTTTTGAAAATTCAGACATTTTTAATGATCACAGCCCAACAAAAGTAACTTATTCCTTGATCATCCCCTTTTCTAACTTTTTAAATGATCTCGCCAAAAACAGCATATATAGGTGTTAAAGGTTCAAAATTTCCCTTGAAATGATAGTTCCGATTTATTTTGTGGATCTGTTTTCAAGATATGTCTAAGGTATCAGAAAAGCCTTAGAGTTCAACTGAAGTCTTTACGCGTTGCGTACAAATGGCAAGCACAATTGATAATTGTTGCTTCACTATGTGCTATTTCAGATTTCAAAAGGTTTCATACAGAGACTTTAATTTCGGATAATGGGGAAAACTTGTGCGAGACTTATTGTCTTAAAAGCCCAATAAATTTCCCCACACCGTTTCGTGAGGTTTCTATTCAACAATACAAAGGTATACCCTACCGAAAGTTGAGCATTTTTTTTTTTTTTGGTAGGTCGAAATCGTTGAAAGCGAAGAACCAATCATCATGAATTTATATGAGAAACATTTTTAGCATTTCCAGACCCCAAAATAATGGTATGTTAGGCTGAGCCGCTGGATTTTAGGGTGTTCGGCGGTACAAGGGACGGGGTTTAGAAAAGAAAGAAAGTAAACGCTGCCTCTGAAACGTTTCACTGCGAAACAAACGCTGACAATACTTCAACATTTAATCTCTCATTATAAAAGCAAATGAATGACGATATCCCCAGCAAAGAGAGTTTCAGACATCCCTCACTTTTTGAAAGTTCCTTTTTCGCTTTTACGAAAAGAAAATTTCAGTAAACCTTTATAGAAACAGCTTACACCATCTTCCTCTCTCTGGAACACTCAAAATATTTTCCCTATATAAATTAACGGCAATTGCTTCCGAAACGTTTTTCTTATTATTTACTTTTGAAGGTGAGGAAATTTATCTAATATATTTGCCTCGTATAAAATTGAAGGGTCTTGTCTCAGCACAGAAGCAAACACTGTTTCTATGTGATTCAAATAGAGTCACGTTTTGTAGATTACGCTTCTGCCGTATCCGAGAGCCTTACAATTAAACTTGTTTGATTGAATGATTTAGGGTGGGCATACTCGTAATCTTTGAAGACTGTGTCTTTGAGAGTGAATTGAATAAAGAGTGTACATACTATCAAATCAACGGCGAGTTGTCGTTTAAATACGTTCAAATAATTATCTATTTCATTTTAAGCAATAATTTGTTGCTTTAGATGTTTATCCAGTCCCACTTGGTAGATAGATAGATAGATAGATAGATAGATAGATGCTCGGCCCAGTCTAGCAAATATCAAAGGACCACTTTGCAGTCGAGCAATGATTAGCAAGCTGATCTTGAGGCTAAAACTACTGTACTGAGTTTAATCCTTCCTGAGTTATTTACACTTGTGGTCTTGTGTCGTACAAGGCTAAACTTGGTAAATCTCAATACGGTGTATTCATTGTCATAAGAATATCGTAATCTACAAATGCCGAACAAAGTTGTTTATTGTGATACCAGCTATGACTTACAGATGCAAAACACAAAAATTAACTAAATGAACTAGGAACCAACTTAGAATCACACTAAGAGTTACGGAAAGAGAAAGTCTATGGGTAATCCTGATAGATAGGAAAATATCAACATGGATCAGAGGAAGGACTAGAGTGAAGGATATTATACAAATAAATAAGCAATAAAAATGGTGATGGGCTAATCACCTAGCAAGAAAAGATGGCAACGGATCAAGCAAACGAATAACTGATTGATGCTCATGGGACTGTATATGCATTAGGAATAGACCTAATACAAAATGGAGAGATTAGAGGGAAAGGTTTACCGGTAAGACATGGAAAATGTTACCACAATCGTGGTCGTCATGGAGAGGAGATGGGAAAGGCCTTATAATGGCTGATGATGATAAGAGCATCGGAGGAGGATGAATTCTGGTACTATTTCATCTCTCTCTCTCTCTCTCTCTCTCTCTCTCTCTCTCTCTCTCTCTCTCTCTCTCTCTCTCTCTGTATCCGTCCCCCACACACAAACACATTCATGTTATTCTGTGTTTTTGTTTTAAATATGTTTCCCTTCTTTATTTTGTCTTCAATTTCTTTTAGTTTTTTACGTCTCTGTTGTTCATAAAACCAAAATGGATCTTTCGCCCAAAGGAAGACTCATTGTTTGAAGCAGATTTGAAATGGAATCTAAAATCTCGTTGATCTGAGATCAACAGTAACGAGAAAAACGCAGCAAACGCTGGCGGGGAAAGGCGAGATTTTGCATGGATCAACCGAAAATGGCTGGCAAAAAGTTTCTTCCTTTGTATTAAGTGTATGCAAACGTTTTCAGCGGAAAACTGGTTTCCAACTGCGTATTCATTCTGCAGTTTTCAAAATATAAAAATATAATATTCTGTGGTTTTATTTTGTCAAACTTAAATAAAAGTGTAAGATTAAGGGATGCGAAGCTAACGGATGCAAAAGTACAAGGAAATCACAAAAAATCAATATGAAACTAGGCAAAATATAAAAAGGGGAAATGGTAAAAAAATAAGGGAGTTAGTTATTCACACCCAATTTTTCCTGCGTTGTGCTACAGATGAGACAGTCAAGGCGCTCAATCGTATACGATTTTCAGTCAGTCTAGAGGTGCTGTGCCATCTTCGGTTAACCAGTCGGGGCCCCTCTCCACTGCTTGTCGCAAACAGGAAGCTCTTTGTGATCTTTACCTGACTTTTTTATTTGATCATCCATTTGATGCCCATGGTTTTACATAAGCATACAGTATCAAAGGCATCCGATTTCTCCCCATGACTATTCTTAAATTACCATGTTTTGCAACCATACAGCATTGTGTATACCACGTTCGAATTATGTAACCTCAGTTTAGTTTTCAAAAAGGATTTCCTGGTGTCGCTTATTTTGCTCAGCAGGCGGAGTGAAACTGTTGCCATCTTAATCCAAGGAGTTAGAAGTTGCCAACAACGACGGATTCACGTTGAATTCAGTGTGATAAATTCATTGCAGGTCATTACATCAGGGTTTATACAGATAAAAGAACTGCTATGTCGGTAGATATATTGCAATCTACAAAAACATACTTGAAAAAGTAACAAAAGATCTCGACCTTGTGTCAGACTATGTCAACCTAAGTTAATATATATTAGATGTGCAAAAATTCTCTTGCGAAAATTTGTTTTCAACAATATATTCGGTCTCTAGTTTTCAAAAGAATATGCTGAGAACTTTTGCACATACATAATGCATAAAGCACACAGGAGAAAGCTGTTATGAAGACCCCGCCAGATGTGGACGACGTGTCTATCAACGACTAATAACCATTTGATTACAATGTTGAAAAGCGGTCAAACATGCAGTGGTTGTGATTAATGTGGGTGGTAAGCGTATCGATAATCGATTCAGCAGAATCTTACCAGAATGGAGAGATTCTCTGGACAGTCTATGTTGAGACACACGTCATGCATGAGCTGATATATGATGAGAGATATGGAAGAGTTTTTGGATTCTTTGCCCTTGCCAACGAAGAATATGTTTTCACTCGTGACTCTATCCGTCCACACAATATCTCCAAAAGTTCTCAATTAGTTTTGGGGGAAAAAGATGGTCTATTGGGGAAAGAAGAATTGATTACATTTTTGGGTGGATCCAGGAATTAGATTTCGATTGAAAGATACTTTCTTATATGATGTTGAAGTAATTGATAGTTTGAAGTATGAAAAATCGAAACACATTCACATCCCTTCCATGGTAACTATATATGACCTGATTTATTCAGTTTTTAATAAAGCGATTGCAAATCTCTCGATACAAAATCACGATCCTAAACTGAGATTTCCTTTTTCCTCGGTGGACATGATCACTCACAGATGCTACTATTTCTTTTTTCTTCATTGACTAGTACCTCCGAGGTATTGGAATATTGAATTTTATCATTGTTTTCCCGCATGAACGGGATCAATTACGCCATGAGAATGACAGACCCTAAACCTTTGAGCTGATTCTAGATAAGTTTAAATGATAAAAAAGGTAGGCCATGATTCGTGATTTTGCTGAATTAGCGACAATTAAACTTGAAGAATTTTATAGAGAATCCATATTTTCATTAGCAGATAATTCAGAGGAGGCTATTGCTTCAAATGTCATATTTTTGCGTTTATATCATATTCATTTTACTATTTAAGAAACGACATTTCATACGTAACGACCTATTACCAATAGATTCTCATTTTCAAGGAGCATTGTGTCTAATAGAACATCGGGTGTTTTACTTCTTTGTTGTAAACAGGATTCTAATGCCTTGGAAATAATTTCACCGTATTGTCTTCAAAAAGCAAATAAGTTCTTCAACTAATTGTTTCGCACAAAGAATATTCTGATCGTAATAACATAATTCACTTTTCTTCTGATGGAAATACAAATAATTTCTTAACAATTCAGCACCGGCATTTTACCAAAATCAAACAATAATTTTCCGATCGATAAATTTGCCTGCAATTTTTGTTGTTTTTCTTTAAGATTTTTCTTTTGTCTTCTGTGTTCGGGTTTGATCTCCCCCAAAGGAAAGTATTATTTTCATTTTTATTCATAATAGAATATCTCAATAAGTAAATAAACAGAAAAAATCTCATTGCGTAAAATTAAATTACAAAATAACGATACACACCGGATGTTCGAGATTTAGGATTGTTTGCTTTTGTGTTTTAATAAAGAAACACATTAATCATTTTCTATAAACATCAAAGTAAATGATAGGAAACAATAAAAATGCTGGTTTTCTTGCCTCTAACTATGTTCTTTCATGGATTTGAAAATCAGCAGCATAAAAAAGCACCCAGAGAGAGCATAGCTCCGCCAACGCTATGACGTCACCAGTGACATCATCGTTCTGACTTTTCTGTTAATGCACCACCTCTCTATATTTTTATGATAGCATCACCGTGATGACGTCATTTCTGTTACTATATCCCACTTCCATTATGATATCACCCTGATTACGTAATTACTGTAAGAAATCATACTTTCTTACCGTTAACGATGTTATTTCATAAAACTGGCTGATAATTTATTGGGAGTATCTTATGCACACATTGTGTACATGTTACATTGAAATCATGAAACTAACGATTTCGTAAAATTCTAGGAGATTTTGTGAAATCCCTGAACATTTTAGTATTTTCATGAAATCTCTAATTTCCCAATCAGCGTAGTAGTAGTTGACAAGCTTTTGATGTTGACAAATATGACTGTAATGATTTCAATCTTCGTTTTGTGTCCCACTTAAGTATTTTGGGGTCAAATCAAGCTGAAATAAAGTAAATATTAAGTATATTCTGCTTCAATATTTACAGTGTATACATAAGACAGTGTAGTAATGGTTAAAAAGTTTGTGATGCTGACCTATTCTACTGTAATGAATTCGATCCTCACTGGGTTCCGTACTATTATGATTTTGTGCCAAACTAATTTCTGGATACGCAAAGCACTGGAGCAGAATGTACTTGACTAGGTTTAACTTAGTTTGAATGAAGCTAGGGCAGTAAGAGAATGATAAATGAAATATGAAGTATGAATGTCTCAATTTACTTAGATAATGATATTTTCTATAAATTAAACTGTAATTTTTGAAGTGATCGAATACAATAGGAAACACTGTTTAGAAGAATTAAAGTTCTGATCGAAGGTCACGAACTTTACTTGTATGGAAATTAAAACATTTTTGTCCCTCGTAGTTTTCTTTACATGTTTTAAGATGCTCGAAAACTTGAATTGATAAAGACAGGTCTGGTTAGTCCCTATGTAGAATCTGTCAAGTGACCAGTGTGCTGTATCAGGGTTAATCAATTAAAAGATTTACAAAAGGGATGATCAATGAATGAAATACTTCTCTTGCCTTTTTTGTGCAGTGATCCCTAAAGATGTCCAAATTTTCAAAAAACAAGCGTGGATCCTCCTGGACACAAACCAAGGGACCATTCTTGCGCACTAGGAACCTAATCAGGGGCAAAAATCTTCAATTTTTCTTTTCTTGACACAATAAAGAGTAAATGTATGAATATTCAGCGGCTGCAGCCTGAACATGCGATGGATACATACATAGATAGACTCCCTTGAAAACTGACGAAAACCTACGTCGACAGTTTTGGTGAAAGTCTCAGTTGACGGTTTTTAATTGAAAAATGTCAAACAATATTTTTTAGTCATTTTACAAAATGAATCATCCATAAAAATATGGACAAAATGAATTTTATAAACATCAAGAAATTAAGTTTCAGATGAATGGAATTTTGTAATGAAGACTCGAGGGTGAATGGCACTGGAATAGTTCCAAAAGTATAGCACTAAAATGTTTGTTTCTCTTGAATGAATTTGTGCGAGACGAAAAAGAAAAAATTGCCGACGGGCTAATGTTGTATATTGTCACCACAACGTTTTGGTCGATTTATTCTTCAGTCTACGTCAAATATATAATCCGTAAGAAAAGATATTTTTGGTGACCATTTTATGCTAGTTTTCCAAATGGAGAAGAATTGCCTTGACATTCATCATTTGAAATGATGACTTAAATTAGATTCGAACACTCCACCTCTCTATGCCTGTGCGTATCTGATATCTGTTCGAATACACACTTACCCCAGCTTCCCTCCTCCCTAAATGCACTCATCTACTCTTACCTACTATTTGACTCGGTATAACATACAGCAGTATTTAATTCAATGCGAAGGTGCCAACGAGAATTACATTCTAATCATCCAGAACATATACAAAAATAGCACTCCAATAATTAGACTGCACAAAGTTACAAATAAGATTAATATAGGGAAAAGAGTCCGACAAAATGATACAATATCACCTAAACTATTTGAAGCAAGCCTTCAAAGCTTATTTCGGAAAACTGACTGAGAATGAATGGGAATAAATATCTACGGGGAATATCAAAAACACTTAAAATACACCGATGACGTTTCCATGACGTCAGAGGCATCGGAAGAATTATAAATATTTTAAATGATCTAAATTGGGAAAGTAAGAAAAATTAGACTTAAAGATGAACAGAACAAAGTCAAAAGTGATATTCAAAATAAAGTTCCCAAAAAGTCCATACTAATAAAAGGAGAAGTTGGTGAATACATTTACCTAGGTCAGCTGGAGAAGGCATGAAAGCAAAATGAAACGGTGCAAAACGATCGGTTGGAAAACCTTTGTTTTGCATGAGGACATATTGAAGGGCACCTTACCAATGTGCTTAAAGTGTGAAGTATTCAATGAATACATAATACTGATCATATATACATGTGTGTGTGTGCATGTACATAATTGGTATATATATATATATATATATATATATATATATATATATATATATGTATATATATATATGTATGTATGTATAATGATGCATAGTGAATATTCGTGGAAGATCATGTCGTGCAAACTTGCTTTCCTTGGCAATTAGCTCTTGAAAAGCTAGCTAACTTTTTATTCGGATTGAATATTGCTTACTGGCAACCACTTTAGCCATTGAGCAGGTCCGCTCATTTCATCATGTCTGTGCGTACCTGGTATCTCTTCAAAGAGGCCCTTACCCTAATGTTACGGTCCACACGCCTCAACACCAACAGCACTCATATTCATATATTCTTTTCTATGTTACAGTCGACGCCTCTTTCCACCATCAAACAACATCCGAATCCCCTCTCATGCAGAGTGCCCCCTTTCAAACCAAAATGGCGTCCATGAGCGGCCCCAAAGATTTACAGCTTGTCGCATTCTTTCATTTGACGAATTATTCCGTGTGCTCCAAACCAAATCGATAATCAAATGCAGATCGATCAACACAGAAACGAACAACTGTGCAATGGATCAGACTATTCGACTGATTGTGCTTTGCTATTTATAGAAATCTCCGATTGTGGATTCACAGTCAGTTCTCTTTCAACTTGGTTTGTGCTCATCGTTCCCTCTAAGCTGGGCGTTTGTGCGATCAGCACACACTCACGTGTTTTACAATCAGTGCACAAACGAAATTCACCTGAGCACAAAGGGTTTGTTATCTAAAATAATGATGCGATAATGTCGGTTGAATTACTTTCGATTGAACCATTTCAAGCAACTTGATGGGTGATGGGTGTTATTGTCCTAAATTTATTTCGACATAACAATACATACATATCCGAAATACTCATTAATGGTTGTTTAATATAATGACAAACTGAACATTAGTTTAAAGTAAAGAATAAAATACCAATTAATGCAATCATATTTATATTATACTAATCATGCCAGTACAGTTTTATCAACCATAAGAGATAGGCTGTTCCCAAATTATCTTGAAACAATTTCGAGTTTACATTTGCTTAAACATGTAATGTGCACATACTTTTTCTCAGAAAAAATACACAACAAAAGATATTTACGCTCACTGACTTTAAATTAGAGGGGATATGGGTTGTGCCTGACTCGTCTGAAAACGTTGGGTTTACTTTACTAATCGCATGTAGTGAGTGCGATCCTCATTTTGAGTCTCCCTCTACTGGGGCACTTACTGATGTTTATACGTACACAATCATTATAAATAGTTGTAATATTATCTTGATTTATTTTTATTGGATAAATGTTATGGTTGCGATAAAACTGAGTTAATATTAAAATGAAAGAAATACTAATCAAAATTATCAATGGTTGACAATGTTTCATTAAGGTTACAACTACTAATACTACAAGTGTACCTAAAAAATAACAAAAATGGCACCGAACGATCAGAGAAATATAAAGGGTACGTTTCGGTGGTTAGATTTGATTTTCTGCCAGCGCAAGTTATACAGATAACCAGACTGAGGCAAAAGTGATGCTAGTTCGAATCTTGCTGGGGGTTTATCCTTTCCTATTCAGTGCTGTATGCTAAAGGCCGTAAACTGACGGGATTTAAGGGCTTAAATGCAACTGTAATTAATATGAAAAAAAATCTAGTAAAAAAAAATTGTAATGATTGACAACGTTACATCTAATAATGTGAATAAGGATAATCTGTACTTGTATGTTATGCGTTTAAAATCTGTGAGAAAACGTTTTCAGTGGTCAGGAAATTATGCAATCATCATTTTTGAACCGGCAGTTACTAGAAATGTGCTGTTTTTTGGGGGGGGGTCTATTCTTTTTGAAGATCGTCAGGCAATGTGATTTCATGTTCGTCGAAGATAGTTCGTCCAACCTTCTCTGGACAATTTGATACATCTGGGTTGCATTTTGTGATAATGGGCAGCTGTGCGAGTGTAAATGATATTGACCACTGAAAACACTGTGAAAAAACTTTTGGCAACTGATGAAGGTGGTCTAAACTTCTCTACCGTGGGCGTCGTGGTGCCAGTTCTTTCTGAATTTGTCTAGTTTGTCGCTCCACCTAGTATTCTGCCGGCCTCGGTTGCACATGTAGTTTCTGGGGATCCAAGTTGTGAGTCGTGATGTCCATCAGTTGTCAGTTATTCTTGCAACATGGCCAGTTAATTGTCATTTGAGTTTTTTAATGGATTCTATGATGTCTCAGACTCTTGTTTTCTCCTGGATATATTGCACCGTTTTTTGGTCTTTCAATTCCAATTATTTCGTGTGCACATTGCATGGTTCTCAGCTTGCTGGTCTGTCTTTTAGTTGGATTCTATTTTTTTTTTCAGCTCCATAAGTGACTATCGGGAGGATGCATTGTTTGTATACCCATCTTTTGAGGATTAGTGGGATCTTCTTTCGGAAGATCATCTCGAGGCGGGCTGTGAAGAGTTTGGGTCAGCTGCTATCACCTTGTCTTACCCTTTTTTGGAGCTGGAAGGGCTCTAAATCTTTATGCAACCTGATGTAGGAGCTACTGCGATTGTATCTATGTTGCAGCACTCTAACGTTGAATAGATGAGAGAAAATGAAAAACAATCCTGTAGTGTAGAGGTTATGAAAATTGGTGGAGAAGACGGGCGTTTTTCAATTTTTTCGAATATATAGCTGAAAAAATTGGGATGCATCTTATATGTCGGTGTGTCTTATACGTCTGAAAGTACGGTGAGGATCGTGTTAATTCGGTCCCTAAAACCTTGTTCGACAAACAATAAGATAAAGGAATCAACCAAAGATCTTCTTAGAAATACCAGTAATAGAGAAAATATTCATTATGTTTTCGTCATCGTAAATAAATCTTTAGGAATATTTCAGGAAAATGGTTGTAATACTCAAAGAAGTTCCAAAGCCAAGAACGCTGCCAAGAGTTTTAGTGGGCCCAATTTTCAGATTACCTTGAAACTGAGATGTTTTCATCTAGTTTTACTGTAAAAAAGGAATATATATATATATATATATATGTGTGTGTGTGTGTGTGTGTGTGTGTGTGTGTGTGTGTGTGTGTGTGTGTGTATGTGTATGTGTGTGTGTATGTGTATGTGTGTGTGTGTGTGTGTGACTCATAAACAGATGTGAGTGTAGGAAATGAATTTATTTCATTTTCTTATATATTTTTATAAACATTCCCTGATTGATTTCGACTGTATAGTCATTTTCAAGAGGGAGACGTGAATGAATGGGGTCAGGTGGCATAGACTACCGTTTGTATGTTTTATTTTACCCGGATTTCCTTCTGTGTTTCCCTTAAAATCACAGAAGTATTGTTATGGAGTTTGAATGGGTTGCTACAGAATGGATGTATAAAGTATGTATTTATGTAGATGTATTATGTCTGTTGGTGTTTTATGAAGAGTATGATATCATGTTTTCAGGAAGATTCAGTTTGTCATTGAGACCATTGGAGGAAATAGTTTTGAATCTGGAAATCCATTTATCTTCATGCATTCTGAGGGTCTGTGTGGCGTTATTAGTCCAGCTCTTTTCTATATTTTCTATGATAGTAAATCTAGTGTCTCGGGCGGAGTCATGATCTGTTAATTCAAAATTATATTCTATAGGTAATAGCTTATTGTGATCTATTGATTAATTTGGTATCTACAGTTGTTTAATCTAAAGCAGAAAGGCCACACTGATTTTTTAGTGCTCTGTTTGGAGCAACGTGTGCATTCTAAGAGATGGATTACGTTTTCCCTTTTGCAATTAGATTCGTGGTAAATTTCGTAGGTTATTTGATTATTGAACCGTTGAAGGAATTCATAAAATTAAGTTGTCTGTAACATTTTTATTGTTGCATGGTTAACATAATTTTACTTCATTTTTTGTGATGCTTCTTTTATTGTCGTTCAGTGTAATGTTGCTTCTTGTGATTTCTTTAATATTTTTGGTCGACATCCCCGTTTTTAATTCAGGTTTTAGTTTAAAAATGTCCCTGCGAGATTTGGGATAATGGGGGCAGGAGTGTTATGGAATGTTGTAATTAGAGGCATTCTATCAATCTTTTGTTTAGTTGTATAAGAGGGTATTCCTCTTAGGATCATTGTTTCTCTGTACATCTTTTTCTCGATTATATCTAAGTTATATCCTCTATCCATGAATCGATGTTTGAGTCAGTCACTATGTTAATTAAATTTCTCGTCAGCGGAACAGATCCATCTAAATCGAAATGCTTCTGAGTAGAGTAGGTTATCTTTTTGGTGTTTTGGTGGAAGGATTCAGAGTGGAGATGAATATAAATGACGATGGATTCAGCGTAAAGTGCTGTTTGTAGTTGTCTGTTTTCACCTTTCTCATATATATATATATATATATATATATATATATATATATATATATATATATATATATATATATATATATATATTATCTTTGTTGTTATTATCATTAGGAAAAGGATATAGAATCCGACAGAAATAATTATTGATTGCATTATATTATTTTGAAACTCTGTTTGGAATAATCTTCCGTTATTACGGGGCAAATGTATAATTTGGCGTAAACAACGTAAATAGAATAAACACTTAAAAATTTGGTCTTCTGTAGGAATCAAACCGGCGACCGATAGGATAGCTGCTTCAACGTAGCGTTACTCTTACCATTGAGTAATTATATATATATATATATATATATATATATATATATATTCATTCCCATTTTGACCTCTGATGACCTTCAGTGACCTTAGAGGTCTGCTCCTGCTATCCTATCGAATTTCCTTATGAGCCCTACCATTTGTGAGGTCAAAGACATTTTTGTACTCCATTGCAAACTCAATATTATGCTAAAAATTGCTTTAATTGACTAAAAATTACCATAAATGACCTCTGGTAAACTCTGAGGTCAACTTTACGTAGTCCATGTCCTATCTTTGAAGATATATCCTGTACCCTGCATTTCAGCTTCCTAGGCGCAAAATTGTGCATTGCATACACACATTCACAACCAAAGTGGAATGCTTCCTTTGATCTGAGTCTTCGAATCTAAGCTCTGCTAAACAAAGGAAAAAACACTTTTGAAGATTACATAAATTGCATTGACAGATATTTGGAAATGGGTGACTGAAGTGACACAAAAAATCTATAGAAAAAGATTTTGATGTTTAGTGTTTAAAGCTGTAAGGGTTTCTGGAATATATATATATATATATATATATATATATATATATATATATATATATATATATATATATATATATATATTATTATTATCATTATTATTATTATCATTATTATTATTATTATTATTATTGAAATCAGACATCTGAGCGACTTCTACTGAATGAAAAGGTTTCAAACATCATCTTTAAAGCTGAAGCTGCTTCGTCCACACTCCGCAAAAAAGAAAAATAAAATGCTGAATATCTTCCAGCCACGCTAGGATTAAGCTGATTACATACGCTATTGGTCACAGTGACAGCAAAACAATGTGGAGAATCGATGTTCGCCTCAAAGTGATTACATAGCTAACCGTCCTTGACAACAAGAAGCCATTGCTGTTGGTGTTGAAACAAAATTCTCTAAAAAAAATGGAGGTCATTGCATTTGCCACTCAGTACCGAAGAGTTTCTTTCTCCTTGTTCGTGGCGGCTTTTCAGTCTCTCTTTCATTATTTACCTCTTTTGTTGCATTGCTATTGTTGCTGTTAGGGGGGGATTTTGAGGGTAGTTCGATAACTGAAGCATTTTCCTTACACTCCATCAAAATGTAAGATCCGTAATTTGTAAGGACGGGGGTAATTTTTTTTTTTTTTTTTTTACAATCCAGTGCAGGTTTGTTTGGGCACAACAGATGATTTCATCATAGGTGTTTGAATCAGAATTATCCGTTCCCTAAACTAGTTTTCAACCATAATTAGAAATTTCTGTCTGCCCTTCTAATAATCCATATGTAGCGGGAGGGAGAAAAGATGGATGCATGCCTTTCTCCAAAAAAATTAGTGAAAAGTGAATCTAAGATGTCTCGTTCGGAAACTGAATTCGGTTGGCCAATTTTATTTTTTGTGCCTTTGTCTGCTACACTATCCCAGAGCAGATCAATAATGCTATTATAAATTAATTGAATGGAACCCTTCCTCATGAGGTTTTTAAGTCAAAATTGGTCTCACTTTGCATTCTAGTTTGTAGTTACTTCCATTATCTTTATTGTTCCACTATCATAGTTTTTCTTCTCTATATATCCAGAGATATTTTCTCAGGATCATCGGAAGTTATCTTCTTGCAATCACGTATATTGGTGATAATTCGTATCACATGAGAAGACATAATCGCTGGGGATTATTTTTTACTGCCAAACCTCTCCACTCCAGTAAGTCTAGATCTGTGACAGCTTGGTTGATAATCTGTTGGCATGCTCCGCTGCTCAATATTTATTTATTTTAATCTGAACAAGAACCGTCCGGTTATAAGGAGATTGTTTTTACAATAAGTGCCATCGATTCGTGAGAAAGCCTTCCCTGAATACTTCAACACGTCCACGTAAGAGCTAAATCCTTTCAGAACGCCCACACGATTAGATCAACAGTGGTACGAGTTGAGTAACAGTTAACAGCATAGGCAAGCCGTGGCTGTTACGTTTATTTCGCACAAATGTCCTTGAGAAAGACATGAATCCATCCGTTCCTATTTATTGATAAAACAGCAACACTAGATCTCTCTAGCCTTGGTAGGCAAACAGTCAAGGAAGAGGACAACTCTGAATGAAAAAACAAACTAAAATGAATCGTAATTGACCATTAAGCTTCAACGCTCTTATATGAATGCATTCATGGACAAACAAACTAAACGATTTTTTGTGGATCTTGGAAGGTGTTGGTTCTGGCCGGAAAGCCTACACGGCGACAATTAGATGAACACATTAAAGATAGTTTCTGTCGGATGCCCATTAGAAACTATCAAACATATCTGTCAGCAAAAAGTAAGTTTCTTTCAGCTCTCAAGTTGGCTATGTATGTATCACGTGTACAGGCTGCACCAAAATTTATCCCTAAAATCCTTTCCTAAATAGTTTTTAGTTGGGGGGGGGTAATTTGCGAGTGTCGAATAAACGAAAATAACCAAAGTAGCACAAACTACGAGCACTGTATTTTCATAGTCCCTCCGATGAATACTTGGAAACTATTTATTCCGATTCACAAGCCCTGGCCTTCCTCCATTACTATTGTAGTAGACTGTCTTCAGCTTCTATGAATGACTGGGTCTTTAGGTTTAACGAATTTTATCAATAATCAGTAATTGGAGTAACTATTTTAATGCAGTAACGAATAGAAGATTGGTATATATGTCATACATATACACTGCATGAATATGAAGGTATTTGAAATTGAAGGCAAAACCACTGCGCAGAAATGAAAACGAAAAAGTAATCCTGTTTTTGAAATATTAGACATATTTATCTTAATATCTGGCTGTCTTATTATGTGGCTGTATAACAAATGGAAAAAATAATTACTTTACAATGCAGGTAAAATGTATGTTTTGATATTCATGTTCATTTTGTTATAATTTTGGGCCTCTCTATAACATATGCTATAGGCCCTGCAGTAGCCTAATCCGGTATTGCTCTGCTACTATTTCCTACCATTGTCTCCATTCGCCGTAATAAGTATCCCTCTTTTCAAGTGTAACTCAGATGGAAATAATCTATCAGAAAAGTGAATTGACGTTCATTTATCAATTATCAACACATTTCGGACATTCGCTTGAATCTGGTAAGAAGAGAAAACTTCTTAAGGGAGATTTCACGCCAATGATAATGGATAAAAGAAATTACACAGATTCTCTCCTTTTTTTATCTATTGATTTATAGCTTCGTTTTCACAAGTTCTCAATTGTGTTGAATATTATTCATTACACAGATGGCGACGTATTTATTTCCATGTGTATTCCGCCTTTATGCATGGTTATACGCCCATGAGTGCAAGTATACTGATGGATGCATATAGAGTAATAATCAGACTGTTTGGAGTGATTAAGCCTGTAAATGCTGTAAAGCAACCGAGATAGAGATTGATAATAATAATCGAATAACAATATCATTGTGTAATGATAAACTATTCCAAATAAATAAAAACGTAATGATTAGGAAAATAAACAAAAAGTATAAAGATGTAATTGTGCCTCAAAAATATTGATGCAGTATCAGAAAAAATACAATATGAAATGTATGTTTGCTGTAAATCTTGTGGTTTCAATATTTCTACTCGGATACGAGACGCCGAGTACAATAGCCACTTGCACTAAAAGCGAAAGAGCGCTTGAAAAGCAACAGAGTGGAAAGAGATGTTACAAACAAATAATAAAAAAGGGAAAAAAATTACATTTTATTGGATGCATAATTAAGAATACTTTGTTATTGCCCTTACACTGACTAAGGCTTCAGCCCAGGCTCCATCTATCACAAGTTTCTCTGTCTCGGCTCCGATTTGTGATATGGGAAACAGAGGCGGCTAGTACATGTAATAGTATCACTCATTTCACTTAGTGTGATTTTTATCCATAACTGGATAAATGTCTATATTAGTGCGAAGAAAATACAAACTATCTCGACTCAAGTTTGAACTCGGCTCGCTGATTCCATTTTCCGTGCTTTTACCTGTGCAAAGCAGGTAATAGTCCTAGGTCGGACTGGAAATAACGGTCGCGATTCATTTGTTCATTAGGATTTTTTTATAATCAGTGCTAGACACCTATGATTAACATATGGGTATTTATATGGACATGTTGTATACATGATGTACTTACAAGTAACAGAACAGAGAGAGAGAGATGAAAGAACAAGAACAAATTATCTAAAGAATGAAATTGCAAGCAATTTTATTCAAAATGTGGATAAGACAATGGAATATAGTACTGTAGAAGCAGTAAATAAAATAATATTTGCCGCTACTTGGGGGAATAAGACCCCTCAAAACTGTAGATCCATACCAACTCGCCCACCTGCCCTTGCTCTAGTCTATGAAAATGAACAAGACACATTCATACGCCGAATCAATCAATCCTTTTATGTTATTGTATTTCCAGCAAATAGGATTCGTGCTCTGGAATTAGCGAAGTAATTCTGCTGTTTACTGCGGCTTAAGGAATTACGAGACATCATGAACAAGGGGAAGAATGCATTGTTTTCTGCGTACGAAAAGAGCAGTTTTGGCAAAAAACGGGGGGGAGAAGAAGACTACAATCACAATTCTTGCTTCCAGAAATAAAAATGGATAAGTGTATTGCAAACAATATTCTTATTACAATTTTACAATTTAAGTAACTATTGCAAAAATACTACTTCGTTTTAGTCAATGAAAATTTTTAGATTCTAGAATGCAGAGGTTTATTTTCTTGCAATTTTTACGAATACAGTGTAAATAATTCAAACTAGCCGAATTAAAATTGAAACAAGCACAAACTTTACCACGAAATCGACATTTCAAAATCTGTGAAATCATTGTGTCTGCAACTATATTCGTGCAATTTCGAACAGATAAAATGTTCAAGTATGGGAGCCTATACCGTTCCGAGGAAAACTCTTGATGATAATATCTTCCGAAATTTTCCTTCTTGTTACATTCATTGTTTGCATTCACCTTTGCTTTTACCATGTGTTCCATGAACTATTGCAGAACAATCTTTTATTACGTTAAACTGAACTAACGAACTGAGAACCATTTAACGAAAGATTTATTATGGAACTCTTTTTGTCCAGAACTTTTGTTTCATTGCAACTTTGTACATTCTTGTGTTAATGCTTGGCCAAATCATTTAAACCAGTGAGTCTTAAAGTTGGCACTGCAGTTAGCCTCCAGGCGTGCCGCAAGATATTCGAAAATTTTAATGATTGCAGGTAATCGCAATTCAATGCGCTGATGCACTGTCATAATGATAAGAAGCGACAACTAACAGGTAAATCGTGAATCACTCTCTATCTAGTGTAGAACTTCACTGTTTAAACGCTTGGTGGCGCTCTGTCGATAGACAAGATTAACATTCTGGATCGTTCTGGGGTCGAACATTCTCTGTACATAATAAGCGCATATACTTAATCACAAATTCTCTGCGGCCTCATTGAAGATCAAATTTACGGGATGGTGGTGTAATCAAGCTGTTTAGCTAAATTAAGTGCTTAAACAAGAGATTTAAAAAACAGGTTTGGCGACAGAAAGTATTGTTCAAAAACCATCCAACCACGAGGAAATTAAGGGGCTATCTTCAGTTTGATTCCAAGATTCTAGCAACTGCGTCTTGAACAATAGTCACATCCATCTCACTAGTAATTGTTATTTTCAAGTGATTAAACAAATATATGATTTTTTAATGAATTTAAATAACGTGAAGCACTTTTTTTACGTAAGCAACAGAACTATATGAACGTAAATGTAAGTTTTCAGCATTTCATTTGGAGCATCGTGTAAAATTCTCATAAAGGCACAATGATTAAAAAAAATTGGGAAGCACTGAATCAAATAGCATCTCAAAATACCTGTATTCACATGTAGCATTGGACGCTCAACTTGGTCTCTTTGAACATATAACATTCCTCAACTAAAAACAAATTTTGTCGTAATATAATATTTCCAAGCGTATTATCGTATGTAAAATTTAATGTTCTGAGTACTGCATAATCTGCATCCCTTTTTCTAAGTCTCCACTAAAGTAAAGGTGGAAGCTGACATAATCAATTCAAACGAACAAAATTGACGAGAGAGTTAAATAAAAAGAAAGAAACGAGAAGAAAGATTTTGAGTAATTTCATCCTTCATCTTAGTTCTTAGTTGTTTTTATAACATCATGTGACATAAGAAACAAAATGGATGTAAAAAATTTTGAAAAATCAGACGACACCAAACTGTGATCTCTATTTTTTACAGAATGTCTGGAAATTACGTTAATAAAAAGAACGAAATATAAAAATCTTTTTTTATTGTTAATAAAATAACATCGTTTAGTTTGTCTCTGGGGTTTTATTCGTCCAAAGATATAAGTCTAGACTTTAAAGTAAAATATCACCTTGCTGATTCTTATCTAGCAAACTCATATAAATAAAACATTATGGAAATTGCTTGGTAGCTTGCAGAGTCCAGTATTCCCCACCGCCGCCAGCGAAGAACCAAAATTATTTTCTAAACCTCTCAAGTTACGCTTTATCCATGATATACGAGAACTGACCAGAACAGAACCAGATATTTTGAATATCTCGAGGACCGGTTGTGCAGACTTGATATAACTTGGCAACCAATCCGAGAGGAACTTACTGCTCATATCTGAACAGACACTCCCCTCTCAATAAAATCCCGAAATAGATTAATTGAAGATCTTCGTCAGTCCATGAATCAGGTGTCTGAGGTGACTGCTTTGTCTCACAATCCATACCGGTAAATTTCAACAGAAGATTTGAAAATCCCTTCGAAATGACCAACATTTTTCCATATTATTGATTTTTTTAAATAATTCGGATTGTTTTGGGATTTCAATTCGTACGTATGATGAAAGCCGGTGAATGCATTAACCGAAATACTTTACTTTGAAGAAATTAAATGGAAATGCGAGTCTAAATAATGCTTAAAATAATGGAAACTTTTCAACTACTTCTCAGAAATTAAACTTGAAACCTGCTAACGACATATCATTGAAAAATCTGGCCTCATGCTTGAATACGAGACAAGTTAATCTATCTAAATAAAGCAATTCTCCAAGTGTCACTGCTTTGACTGATTGGTAGACAATCGGATTAAAGTTCATGGGGCTAGGAACTTCATCTCAGGAGTTAAATTAAGGATCGGTATGACAAAACGCATTAAAATTCTAATTTAAAACATTTACCAAAAGATTTCTTAATCATCTCAAACAGTGTTGCCAAGTTAGCCATTTTTCGGTTTAACAAGGCTGATTTTTTTTAAATTAGCCGATAAAAATCTACGATAGCTGAAAATCTGTCCATTTTTTTTTAATCAATTCGTAAGTCTGATAAAAGCAAATGTACATTTTTTTAATAACTTGTTCTAGAGATATGATGTGTCGTTATTTTATTTGATAAGTTGGCTTTGAATATGTATATATGATATTAGCTGGAAATGGAAAGATTTATCTGATCTTAGACATTTTTGAGACATTGGCAACAGAGATTTTATGCTTGTAGAATCGAGAAAATATCTCTGTGATGCCATAGAAAGCAAACATATGGGGAAAAAACAGGAATTTAAAGATTCAATTTCAAATTATCTTATTCAACTCTCAAGTTGTGAAATCAGCATTCAGTAGATTCCATCTGTCAATGCTAACAAAGAATGTAGCAGTAATTTTCCTGCTACTGGCTTAGCGGGAAGTGCATTTTGGGGAAATCTATAATCTGGGTATTCAGCTCATGACGAAACAACGCTAGTAAGGTTGTAAAAGAGTACAGATAGAGTGAAAACAATTCTTGGGTGAAAGTTCCCTTGCATCCAATGCAAAGAATTTTCATAATTCTACACCTGTTTTGATGAGCATCTTCAGCTATTCATTTTGTTCGTGATTTCTTTGGTCCCCTACTGACACATACGAATGTGAACTTCTGCTATAAACAGCATTTTCGAATTCAATTCTTCCTTTCCAGAATATGAGATAAATTTTTGGATTTTCTGTTCTTCATATAAACTTAGTTGTCTTCTCTTATCGCATTTGGAAGAAGCAGTGGAACAATGCATAAATCGCATTACAGAAACGATGTCATTCTTTTTTAAATCAATTCAGAAAAATACCTGACAGGTATTCTTTCGATAAACACACGCCCGAACATGGGGCACAGACACGCAAATAAACACATACGCGCATGCGCACACACTCAGGGGCACAGACGCCAACACAAACATACGTGCACGTACAAGCATTGATATCTATTTCTCCATCTCTCACTAAACATATATCAGCAGCCATCACAAGTCCACTTATCATTGTGGCTTTTTTATCACAACACCTATTTTGAATTCAACGATCATTTTTAAGTGGTCAAATACCTACATCTCTCCTTGTCTAGAATTCATTTCATCTTATTTGTGTTGCTTTTAATAGCAACGGTCGTATCATTTTACATTCGATCATGAAGTGAGCAGAATTGATAAAAAAAAAAATAAAGAAGTAACCTTCGACGAGATTTGAATTTGTTTTATTGTATTTGATGTTGTCTATTTTTATGTTTTGTACTGAAGTTATTTTTATGTCTGTAACTTTATTCTTAAATCTTCTTTAACGAGAAGAACAGAGAGAGAGAGGGGGACAACGGAAATGAATGTTTACTTTATGGTAGAAACTACTGTAAATTTATGCATATTTTCTATTCTATGGAGATTAGCCTCCTGTGTGCCTTTTCTACTATCATCAATACCTTTCCACGTGGAGATGGGTGGGCTAAAGCTTAAAAATACGGAAATGGAATTGGCTAACCGAGTTAAAACTCGAACTGAGACAGTTTGCGTTCATTGATGCCCTTGGGAAAGCCATGAACTCAACTCTTTTCTGCACCCAGCAGTGAGGGCTGGGTCTAGGAGACGATGAACTCTGATTCCAAACCGAAAGAGTTCAATCACTCGTTCAGTATCTGGAGAAGCTGACAACGTGTTCCCGAAATTTACAATTAAAGATCAGCCTAAGCTTTGGTGGCCCTCACGGCCCTCAAATATCAAAAGAAGATTATGATAAATTGCTCCATTAGTATAAAGGAGAATGAAAAGAAACGGACAAAAAACACAACTGCCGTCAGTAACTCCTTCTCCAGCAACGAAACTTCGATGAGAGAGAGAGAGAGAGAGAGAGAGAGAGAGAGAGAGAGAGAGAGAGAGAGAGAGTGTTCCTCACTTGCTTCTGTTTCTCATCTGCTGGTTATGCCATTAAGCACCTCTAGGGAAAAATTTTCGAAGAAGTTCTTTCTGAATCCAAGTTATGGCTGTATGGGTCAAAGGTTAACAGGTCTGTTCGATCCGATTTCAATCAAAATGTTATCAGTCAAATCAATACCCGTTCATCTCGATCGGTTGTATTGTATCGATTATCTTTCAACCAAATCATACATGCGTTCAATATTTGTTTCGATTCAGTGTCTGCTCGAATGATTTCTTAACAACAAATATAATTTTTATCAAATTTCGCCCAACTTGAGCTGAATTAATTGGCAAAATGGTCTGTAGAAGAATTTGATTACTTGGAATATGGTTTGTTTTGTTTGTTTTGTTTTTTTGTTTTTGTTTTTTGTTTTTGTATTTTTGTTTTGTTTTTTTGTTTTTGTTGTTTTTTATCACGAGAGACGCAGAATTACTGAATTAGAAGAGAAAAAAGTCAGGGAGCAACGTGGGTGAATTGAGAGAGATAAATCACCACGAACAGACTGGGATAGATAGATAGATAGATAGATAGATAGATAGATGGATGGATGGATGGAGTCCACGTATAACAACCTACTGATTTACATTTATAATTATGATAGAAACACATTTGATTATTGATTTTACAAGCATATACTGATGATTTTGTATTTCTCTTGACAGGATGAAAGGAATCAAGTATTGACCACCAATATATGGTTGGATCAGGTGAGTGAAATCATAATTGCTTTTTAATGCGTTGAGTTTAAAATAATCTTTAATTTCTTTTTTTTTAATTTTATGAATCAATCAGAAACTTTCCTCGATAACAGAGCAACTGAAGCGTTGCTGAATATTATTTCATCACTAGTTTTGGGGTTTTTTTTTCTGTTTTAACATTGTTTTCTTTATCAAAATACTCTGGATAGATATTTTCTTTATCAGTAGTAGTATTTCATTGATAGTTTTTCTCCATTTCTTTATTGTTGCTTTTTATCAAAACGCTCTTGCTAGATAGACTATTTTGTATTAAAATTATATCAATACTAGCTTTTCTCTATCTTATTATTCTTGCTTTTTATCAAAACGCTCTTGCTAGATAGACTATTTTGTATTAAAATTATATTAATACTAGCTTTTCTCTATCTTATTATTCTTGCTTTTTATCAAAACGGAACGGCATTTGCCTTTACTTACTTGTACACGGGTGGGGCTTCTCATTAAACTTGATCTTGTGTTATACTTCCCTCTTATATTACTGGTATTCACTTGTTACTTCTATCACTCAACTCTGGCTCAATATGTTTGTAATCTTCATTATAACAAATATTTCATGAGTAGTTTTCATCTGTCTTATTGTATATTGTTTGTTTGTTTGTTTTTTATCCGAACTCTCTTGGTCGGCGCACTGTTCATCGTTCCAACCTACAAACAAATGAGTGCAGGTTCCCATGCTGATTTTTTTTTTCCAGAGAATGTCTCAGTATTTATTGATCACATAGCTAGGGGTAGTTATGTCTCGTCTTTTGGTGAAATAGTATAAATGCATCGTGTCTGATCTCTAGTGATCCGTCTTCATGGCAGCACCTCCTTACTGCGTCATCTCTATCAAAAATTTTCTCCTCTTTGCGCTGATTGTAAAAATCGTTCAATGTTTTTCTCTTATATCTTTTTAAACTTTCATTTTTGTTGAGTATTAGTAATTCATTTTTTTTTTAATCATTTATTCTTAACTAAGATAAACACCGTGAATCTTAGTATAGATTTTTAATAGTTTGCAATCGTTGACAGTTGTTTTGGTAAATGTTAGTTTTTATGTTTGTCAACTGTTAAATTACGACTAAAGACTAAATATGTACAGTCTGTCTATCTATTGCTTTCAGAAAGTGAGTGACGCTCTGCGAAAAATGTCGACCCATCAAAAAGGGTCCCGAATGGAAAAAGTTTAAGGAGCCCTGATACAAGGCATTTTCGTTTTCCCTTTCTGGTGACAAAGCCCAGCAGTTTAAGCTCTCTCTCATCTAATGTTCTTACTAATGATCTTTTCTGTGTGGACACGTTGGAGAACTCCCTCATTTGTTTCTCAATCTCTAGATAATATTTTAAGCATTCTTCTTAGGAACCACATATATTGCTTTTTAGTTTCAATGAGATTCTGGTGTTTTGTAGGCATAGAGCAAAATTGACCAGAGGTAGCATTTTAATAGCCTAAAACGTTGTCAGATGATTTTTTTTTCTGTTGATAAAAATGGGTTTGATTTTTAGGAATTTTGTTTTGGTTATGGCAATTCTTTTTATTTATATTTCACTTCTAGCATCGTGATATTGGTCTTTTGTTGAATCATAAATGTAGATGAGAAAAAATGTTCTTCATTTACGTCACATGATGACGTCAAAAGCCTTAATTCAGAGAATCATAAGCAAGAAGAGAAGCAGTGGAATTTCGTGATTGGCGAATGGGATTATCCGCATATCTACTCAAACGCCTCCGTAAATATCTTGGAAAATGTCTGTAGAAACCAGAAAGTAATACTTCGGTTAGCACTCTTGATACATTCCTAAAAAGTGCTGCCATAACTGAAACAGCGCTGTACGGGGTCATAATAAAATAGCATAAAGATCATGCAAGCTATCATTTTTAGATATATTATGTTGTTCCTCTTTTTGTTGTTGTTGTTGTTGTTGTTGTTGTTGTTGTTGTTGTTGTTGTTGTTGTTGTTTGTTTGTTTTAGATGAAGTAAAATAAATCATTACTATATTAGAATTTATTGCTACTTTACCTTCATCTCGATTTTTTTTTAGTTGCTAGTATGAAGGTAAAAGGCAGTCAAAAATATTTTTAAATAATAATGATTCATAATAATTCATGTCGTAAAAATATGCAAAAAATCTTTGATTCTACACTATTACTATAGAATTATACTGCCTTCAAATCTTATGAATGACTGGATATTTAAGAGGAGCGACTTGAGTCAATTACCACGTTTAATTGGGTTCATTATTTCAACAGTAATTAATAGGAATGTGGTATCTATGTGATACCTATACGACACATAAATAAGAAGTCATAGCCATTTATCACTAATTGCAGTAATTATTTCAATACAGAAATGAATGGGGGCGTGGTATTTATATGATACATATACAAAGCATAAATACAAATATAACCATTGCATAGAAATGAAAGCAAAAAAGTAATACTCTTACTGAAATGTCAGACATATTTTTCATGTTATCTTGCTGTATAGCAATTTTTTTATATACCTGATTACTTCACCATACAAGGAAAGAATTGTGTATTTTGATATTCATATGTATTTTCTCAATTTAGAAGCTCTCTATAATATATGCTACTGGCCCTGCATTATCCTTATCCGGTCTGATGGTGAAAGGGATTCAGTGTCCTTCGTGAATAAAAATCCAGGATTTTCTAGATTATAATCTGAAACATTTCGCTTGGCATTGATCAGAGGTCGTCAAACCACGGCTCTCAAGCCACACACTTCCTTTAGTTATTGCTGGATGGATATATGTTTATTACATTTAAGTTTTGGAAATTTTAGAAGCTGCTAAATAATGAAATATAATATTGATTCTTTTTCAGTCTTGGAAAGACGAGAAATTGGTGTGGAACCCGGCAGACTACAACAACTTGTCCGTATTACGAATCCCATGCTCTAAATTGTGGCTTCCAGACATTGTGTTGTATAACAGGTATATAATTGGATATATCTTCATATGTGTTTTAAAGTAAACAGTTCCTACATTTTTGGAATAATGAATAATATTGTGGGGCCTGCATTCGCACTGACACTGATAAATATGATCTGATTTCTCTCTATCTATCTTACTATTATTCAACGATCTTTTTGTGAAATCTGCCGCTTCATCTCACTATAACTTACCTATCTTTTGTTAAATGCGATCCAAGAGTCCATGTTGATGAGTTTCAAATAAGTTTTAATTCAATGAATACATAATTCAAATCCATGATATCTTGTGGGAGCTAAAGGCCTCATTTAGGGCCTTCTGTAGGACGTAGCTGAAATCATGCCTTTCAGCCAATATTTACATGATATGTGTAACAAGTAGTGAAATACGACATTTTATGCAGAGCAGAAGAGGCCAGTGTAAGAGGCTTGGGAAATAGAAAATGCTTTATCTGAGTTAGAAATTAAATGAAAGAACCAAAGAAGTACCAAAAACACCTACAAACAACGATTCAAAAGATGAAGTATATGTCCACATGGCCGGCGCCCAGTCCGTGATAAAAAAACAAAGCTAGTTGAATGAAGATGAATTGCAGAAAGTTATACGTTCATGTAAGAAAGAAAGGAAGAAAGTTAAGTTGAAAAATGTTAAAAGAGGGAAAGAAAGAGGGAAAAAGAAAAGGATGGACAAAGAGGGGAAGAAAAGGGAGAATTAAGAAGAAAGACGGAAAGAAAAAGGAAAGTAGGGTAAAATGAAAAGAGAAAGTCAGAAAGGAAAGGTTCTGTATTAAGATCGGCGGATAAAAAAGAAACATACAAAATAAACCATATATATATATATATATATATATATGTGTGTGTGTATATATATATATATATATATATATATATATATATATATATATTTATATAACGCATTCATAATCATATGTGTGTGTGTGAGAGAGAGAGAGAAATAAAAGAAATGATTACAACTAAAAGACAGTCAGATAAAAAGTAGATCAAAAGAGTAAAAGAAGAAAGAACGAAAAAGAAGACATTTTTGAAGAGCGATGGAAAGAAGCAAAAAAAAGAATACAAAAAACAAAAACATATGGAAACAATAGAGACAATATATGAATAAAACAATCGAACGAGATAGGAATAATAGATGAGCTTCTGTCGCATCGTTTATTTTCACATCAGAAGAAAATGGACGTCGACGAGAGCAAACGAACTTTGGAAAATATGGGAAAATGGTGATTTACACACTTCTTTCTATTTCTTCTATAGAGGTAATATCGCCTATTCATCCACCATTATTTATAACCCGTGAGAAAATTCATGGATATATTTGAATTTCTAAGATCATTTTTACAAGTCAATATATATATATATATATATATATATATATATATATATATATATATATATATATATATATATATATATAAAAGTAAGGATTTGCAACACAAACATGTTTATGTTTCTACCCTGTTTGGGCTTCTTCGGGCGAATGATTCTGTTTATTTTAAATTCCTATTTAGAACATTTGGGGGAGGCTATTTTTCTAGTTGATAGGATCTTCCTTTTATTCTATTTCTATATGTTTTTGATCAGTGTCGGGTCATTGCTTGTTATGTTTTGTTTTGTTTTGTTTTTTGTTTTATTTAATGGGATGCTATACTCGTTGGTAGTTATAAATCATAAATCATAAATTAGGAGGGTATGGTGTAGGAATATTTGTTTTCAGTATTTAGTTTATCTATCAGTTCTTCCGTTGCGTTTCTTAGCATCCCCACTAAATAAAACAAAAAACGCAACAAGCAATGACCAACAGATAAACAAAAACATTTATAAATATAATGGAAGGGAGATCCTGCCACCTGAAAAATAGACCTCCTGCCAGAAAAAGAAACGTCCCAAATAGGAATAAAAAATAAACCAAATCATTCGTCCGAAGAAACCCAAACGGAGCAGAAAAAAACGTGTTTGAGTAACGAATCCTCACTCCACTATGTTTTAAGCTCTACTCTAAATCATCTCAATATTTAATGCTGAATGTCTCGAGCACTTTATGAAATAAGCCCATCTCACACAGGATATTATGTTATATTTTATTGCATTCCTGATTGTATTGTGACATATATGTGTATGTGTGTTTGTGTGTTTGTGTGTGTATTTGTGTGTATGTGTGTGTGTGTGTTGGGGGCTGTAATGCATTTCATCATAATATCTACAGCGAACAATGCACCAAAGGACAGAAATAGCGAAATTACCAAATGTAAGAACAAAGTGTAAAGAGTGCCTATGGAATGTTGTACATTTCAGAAATAAAAGTATCACAAACTGAAACTCCATTAAACACTAGTGATATCTCAGATATAACAGCATACCTTCTGGGAGATGCAGGGGAGCTCTTTTGCAAAGGACGATCACAACTATTTACTCAGAGCATACGTGAAAGAAAAGTACCTTAAAATAGAGCTGATGGGAAAGTCACTAGAATACGACGAACAACTTTGTTTGGCTTTTGTAGATTATGAGAAAGCATTCAACTCGTAGAACACACGGCAATCATCAACTCATTGGCAGAACAAGACATTACAGAGAATTACAAACCAAGATTGGTTGGAAAGCATTTGGAATGAATTATAGACAAATTGAAGAGCACCTTACCAATGTGTATAAAGCGTAAAGTATATAGTGGATGTATGATGCCTGCCATTACTTATGGATGCAAAATGTATATATATATATATATATATATATATATATATATATATATATATATATATATATAGAGAGAGAGAGAGAGAGAGAGAGAGAGAGAGAGCTATATATGTAATGCAAAAAGCTTATTTTAACATGCTTACATATGCAGCTCCAAAATCCAAATTAATCTTTCATATCAACATATGATTAAAACTTTTTACTGATAGATATATCGTTACTTTGTTATTTAATACATTGAATAAATGAATAATAATGCTTCTTAAATTACCAAAAAAGAGGGGAGATTGGGCAAATCTCAAATCGGCCTTACTGCAAATTAAACCGGTGTAAAATCCATGCAGCCTGTCTATTGGTTTGCTATTCAAACGTTCTTTCCCCATTTAGCCACATGTAAACATGGATGTTTAGTGTTTAGGTAGTCGCCCTTGGAGCCCATCACCCACACAGAACTGAAACATGGAACCTAACCAAGGGACTAACCCTCAAACTGTGAATCATGCAATGTGCTCTAGAAAAGAATTGGAAAGACCACAAGACGGCACAATATATCCGGGAAAAATCAGGAGTTCGAGACATTATAGAATCCATTGGGAAACTCAAATGACGATGGGCTGGTGATGTTGCAAGGATGGCAGAAAACCAATGGACATCATGACTCACAGCATAGATCCCCAAAGATCACATGTGAAACTGGGGTTGCCAGAATACAAGATGGGGAGACGAACTAGACAAGTTCAAGAAGTATTGGCTCTACCACACCCATGATAGAGAGATCTGGCGAATCTTATGGAAGGTCTATGTCCAGCAACAGATGATAAGACTGAGGATAATGATGATCCATTGAGGTTTACAGTTATTCGTTCAAAAGTGGCCTTCAACAGACTCCTCCAGATGTCAAGTCACTTTCTGTCTACCGCTGCAAGGTAATATAACTTGGAATAGCTCATGCCTTCAGCAAGATGGGGCTTGTAACTGACCTGATTCCTTTTTAGACAGCTTTTTGAAATTCACTTATAGATTATTTATTTTTATCAAGATTTCGTGAAAATTAAAGAAGTTGAGTCATCCCTAACAAGAAGATTAGATGTAGGAAATAATGTTATAATTGTGAGAAAAACAATCAATTTAAACCATTATGGAAGATAAAACCTGATTATTTGTTCTTCCCAAAAGATACCATTTTAGTCGAATTATTTTTAACGCAATTTCTTAAGATAAAAAATAATTATGAATCTCTATTATTAAATAAGTAGCAGAAAACTCACTCTACGGGTCGGATTTTCAGCTAGATATGTACTTTATTTAGTTAAATTAAAAGATGACGATTTGTTTTAACTAACCTGACGGACACAAAATAATGGTCCGGTTTAGCATTATACTCAGAGAACCCCACTCAAAAGATTTTTAAAGTTTTAGAATTTAAAAAAAAACTGATCTGCTGAAAACATGCCCCAGGTCCCATTAATAACCACAGAAAAGTCGGTGGCCATAGCTCCAGCAGTCCTTGATTAGTGCGTACACAGACGAGTGGAAGGACGATTGGCAAATTATTGTAAGATTCTTTCATTTCAAAGCTTTCAACTAAAAACAATCTAGCTCAACATGAAACTAAAGTTTCTGAGCATTATTCAAGTGAAGTTTCTAATTGAAAATTATATGCGTTGTATTAAAATCTTATATTTCTCATTATTTTAGCCTGTGGGATTTTTAATTAAAAAATACTCGGAAACTGGTGACCTAGTTAGACTGGAAATTGCTTTATTCCACGTGACAGCTATGTGTCTTTGGCTGTGTTACAGTAGCAAATACACATTATTGAGTAGATTAATCATTACAAAAATGAAAAGTAGTTTATTGTAATAAAGCACTCGTTATCATCATTATCATCATCAACCTTACTGCATCTGTCGTTGGACAGACCTTCCCAAAGTTTCGCTAGATCTCTCTATCATTGGCGTTGCGGATCCAGTACTTTCTGTATTCGTCTAGTTCATCACTACATCTTTTTTACGGATTGCAGTTGCACATTTGATCTTTAGGGATCCACGTTATGAGTTGTGATGTTCAGCAGTCGTCAAACATTCTTGCAACATGACCAGCCCATAGCTATTTGAATATTTTTATGGTTTCTATGATATCACTGACCTCTTTTTTTCTGTGCTGTCTTGTGATCTTTTCGTGTGAGGTTAATCATGATTCTCTGCTGTTCACGTCGTATCAACAGTGAACGAAATAAGAAACTATGGTTGTTCCCTCTGTGTGAAGATGTAAGCACTGCTTCAGTACGCACTGTGGTCGCCAGGAGGTTGAAGTGAATATCGCAAAGTTCACATAATTTCTGTATTTTTATTCTACCCACACTTATTGGCCGAGTGGACAAAGGGCGGTTGATTGGCAGAGGAAAGCCACTCCAGTCGAGGAAAAGATACGAAATGATGGGCTACTTTAGCAAAGGTCAACAAGAGACTGGTTCGTTTGGCCAGAAGGAGAGAGTGGGAAGGGGAAAGAAAGGGTGAGAAAGGGGAATTGAGGTTGAAGAGAGAGAGAGTGAAATAGAGTGAGAGAAGAGGAGGGGGAAGAAGTTTAAAGAAAGAGGTAGGACAGAGGAGGGAAGGCGTAAAAGGATAGAGAGGGGGAGATTGAGAGAAGGGGAAAGATGGAAAGGAAGAGACGAAGAAGAGAGAGGGGGTAAATTAGAGAGAGAAAGAAGACAGATTGGGATAGAGATAAAGGCGGGAAGGAGAGATGTATATATGACCGAGTTTGTGCACGGAAAACCTCGCTGAATTGAGGATTTGAACCGAGACACTGAATATACGATTTGACGTCTTCATCAAATGAAACATGAAGAAATATTCGTTGATGTAAACTTGAGATGAAAAGATAGAAGAAGCGTTCACTGAAGACTAAAAAAGGTTTTCAAACTTTGCTGAAGGTTGCTTGTCAACCGGAAAGGTGATGAGTTTCTTGGGTGCCTGACGAAAATTGAAAAGCGGTGTATTTGTGGCAGCCCATTGACATTCGATGCCTTTTGTGAAGACATTACTCTACCATACACTGGGTGTTTCAAAAGTGAAAAATGTTAAAATAATGTCGTGAAAGTAGTGATTTCGTGAAATCCCTAGTTTCGCAATCAGTGTAGTAATGATTAGCGATCTTATGTTGACCATTGCTACACTGATGAGTTTGTTTTGTTTTTGTTTTTTTTTGGTGGCAGCCATTGACATTAAATAACGGAAACAGATTTCGTCAAGGCATTAATCTACCATAGATACGAGATGGACTCGTAGAAATTTCATGGGTGTCGACAGCTGAGATTATCCATTATCTCATGCCTCTTCTCTCACACTTGACCTGTATCTTGTAATTCTACTCCGTATTCTCTCCACTCCTCATTGCCTGTCCATGTTTTATCTAAATATAATGCAAACATTGATTAGTTTTATTTAAGGAAATCATCCTTCCCCATCAGTGAACATAACTTTCTTTTCTGTCCCCATGCTTTCTACCCTTTCATCAGACCACTTGACATTTTTCGCCCTCATCCTTCGTACCGTTTTTAAGCTTTCTAACTTTCCTTTCAGTCCCCTCTCTTCATAAATTCCTTTTAAACTACCTAAATTTCTTTTCTGTTCCCTCTCTTTCTACCCTCTGATTAAACAACTTTTTTCTGTCCTATTTATTCCTCCTCTTTAATTGAACTACCAAACCTTTTCCTTCCTCTGTTACTGAAAGTGTAATACTTGAATGAAGGCAGGAACAAGCAAAATGGTATAATAGATTTTCTCCTTTTACGAAGCTATGGTATTTCACATAACATTTCGTGAGATCCAAGAGTTTCAAGCAGAAAAGGATTTGATCGATATAGATATTTACCCGGAGAAAATTTAATTTAAAGATTTTGAGTTTGAGATCAATTAAAATGCTTTAAATTTTTAATGTGTCACAGTTCAGTATTAAAACCGTTTTCATCAAAATCAGAAGATTTCCTAAGTAGGCACAAAAATCACCCTACACTGACAAAAGAGAGAAACACCCTGCAGCCTTAAGCACATATTTTGGAAGGTCTGGATAAGAATAGAAATAGGAAACTTCAACTTAGAAGACACAGTGCGTCACTCCAAACAGTAACACATCTTAAAATTGAAACTGACATGCCTGCTCTTGATCAGTGATTCTGAATGTGAGAAAATTGGAATATATTGGGGGGTGCAATTCGGAATTCGGGTGTGAGGAACGAAAAGCATTCGTGCTTGGAAACTGAGTCGGGATAAGGCTTGACTGATTAATTCCTAATTATACGAAATAAGTTATTAATTTCACTGTAGACTCATCATCACAGTCAATAATTGAACAATTGTAGCGTCAAATATTTGACATCTCTGGCGTACTTTTCCACTGGAAAATATCTGAAAATATGGTTTCAAAAAATGCAAAAATATCTAGATTTTCGATTACCCCAACGTTATTATTAATCCCATCAAAATAAGCCCTCTCCCCAGTCAAAAGATCTTTTTTCCAAATATCAAAAATATTTTTAGAAGGGTTCAAGGAGAGTGCTAATGCCAATTTTCAAATCTGTAGACAAAATGGTATGATCAGTATCGCTGGATCACACAGAAAAAAATGCATAAACGAATAAACACAAAAAAGACAAAAGCCTTTGCCATCCTTGATGGCTACTGTTGTTCAATTCCATTTAGACTAATACTTAACTCATTAACTTTGTAAAAGTATAAAATGATGATGCAATTGCTTTGTTACTAAATTTTACACAATAAAAAAAATCACTAAAAATTTATAAGTGCCCTAAAGTTCATAAATCAGTGTTCTTTTTACAGAAAATTTGCTTTTTCAACAAACATTTCTTCTTAATCTATTGCCAATTCATTCAACATTATATTTTTTTACCTTTCTAACGTCTGATTTGTTTTATCATTGTAAGGAGTACATTTTTTGAACCGTCGTGTCGAACAAAAAAGCTTAAGAATCAGTGATCTAAATTATGTTTATATCAGAAGGTCAAGCGTTGTAGGTGTGTCCATCTGGGTGTAGCACACAACTGGCATCATCAATAATAGCCAGGTTCTGAATACCAAATCCCCATTCCCTAAAGAAACAAAAGAGTTTCGAAACTTATTGCATGAGATTTCCAAGACGCTGTGCAATATAACGAGTAGAATTACTTAGAACTTGTCTGAAATCTCCAGGAAATTGGAAACTGGATAATTCATAGCCTTAGCCAGAAATTCGTTTCCTGGATGGATAGAGATAGTGCCAGATCGCATAGTCTCGATGTGATGGAGTTCTTTTTTACTTTCTTCATGGGAGAAGGTAGGGCCGTAAATTTATAATGGTCTTTCGAAAGAGTCACAAAGAAAGTACCTGTATTTTATTATATTGGTGCAAAAATAATTGCAGTTTTTGATATTTTAAACTTTGATGCTCATTTCGGAATAAACGTTCATAGAATATAACATTTTAAAGCGTGAATTTTGCTCTATTTATTTAAACTGAACTTTTTCTTTTCAGTATTCATTGTGGTTTATTTGACACAGTCAAATCAAAGACGCAAAATAAACGAATTTGAGCAATTTTCAAAATGGAACGTTAGGCAGAAAAAACTGTCGACGAACATACAGCTTAAAATTGTTTCCAAAAGATTTGAAACAGAGCCAAGAGTATTGAGCGTCTTTCTCTGATTGGCAAAATCCAATTAAGGGCAACTAATGAGGTGGACACACGCAAAACAACTCGAGAGGTTGCAGAGGAGCTAACCATTCAATAGTTGTTTGACATTCGCTCCATATTGGAAAAGCAAAAAAGCTCGAAAAATGGCTCCCAAACGAATAAAAGTAAAAAGATTTCGCTCTTAGGAAATCTGCTCTACGATTCCTTTCCACAACAAAAACAAAAAATGGATCCTGTACGCCAATTGATGTCGTTTCGTGCAGTGGCTGGAGAGAGGTGAAGCAGTAAAACAATCCCCCATCCCGAGAAGATTATGGTCATTGTTTAGGGGTCAGCAATTTGTATCAGCCTCTGCAACGTTTAAAATCAAAGAAGTATTGCCAGGAAATCAACTATTATTTACGTCCAATATTGGTCAATCGAAAACTCCCGACTTCATGTTGTGCAAATGACTTTGCGGATATTGAACAAACTACACAACAAAACTCTAGATCACGTAGTTTACTTACCAGACCTCTCTTCGACCAACGGTCACTTTTTCAAGTATTTCAACCACTTCCTACAAGGAGAGTTTTTCAGACACCAAGCTGCAGCTCAAAACACCCTCTAATAATTCATTGGTTCCAGAACCCCAGAATTCTGTGCTTTTGGAATAAACGGGCTTGTTTCATTTTGGTAAAAATGAGTACATTCTGAAGTTTCTTATTTTGAACAATAACTTTAATTCTAAGCTAAGATATACTGCTTTAAAGTTGGTGAAAAACCGCAATCATTTCTGCACCAATCTAGTATTTGATTGGTCTCTCTCTCATTTTTGTCTCTTCGTATAGCCCTCTCTCTCTCTCACTCTCTCTCTCTCTCTTTCTCTCTCTCTCTCTATCTCTCTCTCTGTTGTTGTTGGCATATAGCTACGATGCAAGGATGCTAAATGTACATGGATTTGTCCAAAGATCTAATCACCTCTTCCGTACATCACTGCCCACCTTTCTTTGAAATTCCAGTGAAATTTATCTGGAACTTTTCCAGATATTTTATCGTTTGGACATTTTGTTATGATGTAGGGAACGTACCTCTGCACTAATCTAAACATAAATTCAATCACCTCTCCAGTAATTTACTTCCAAAAGATTTCATCAATATTCATGGAGAACCTTCGGAGATATTGTGTGGAGAGACAGACAAATAGACAGACAGACGAAAGGGTGATAGGCAGAAACAGGTGAATAATTTCACTGGCAGAAGTAAATTATCTAAATACCCCTTCTGAAGAACCATTTTCTTCTTGTCTGACTTTTGCTCGATGGGGTGTATTAATCATTGTAATATCGATGTATAGAAATAGATGTACATGAAGAAAAGTTTTAAATGCATGTGACGTTTCCAGTCCAATCCGAGCGTGCGTTTCTTGTGAGTGATTCCACATTCTAGATCAAAGAACAACCGCCAAAGGCCGAAGAGTACACGACCGAAACCCAGAGAATAAATGAACTTATAGACGGGGAAAATAATCTGACCATACAATTCACAATCATTCTCACGTTTCCTTTTTTTCAGCGCTGATGATTACACCAACGGTTACATGCAGGCCCTCACTATGGTTCACAATGATGGGACTGTGTTTTGGCCGCCTATCGTCAAATTAAGAAGTACCTGTAACATTGAGATCACCTATTTTCCCTTCGACGACCAGATTTGCCGAATGAAACTGGGATCGTGGGCTTACGATGGTTACCAGGTGGATGTCCACGACAGTGCAAAAGCGATCGATCTGGATAATTATGTATCCAACGGTGAATGGAAACTGGTCGACGTGAAGGTAAGTCAACCCCTCAGGTGTCGCAGCAGTTCATTACCTTTCCGTCCCACTTCAGGGATGACAAATGAAAATGCAAACCCATCATATATCTCCTCTTGAATTCACTACTCTCTAATTATATTTTCGGCTTATAGATATATACATACATACTAAAAACGGACGCCAGCTGTATCAGACGCCGTCTCGACTTTCCTGTTGAAGAACGATTTTTGTTAACTTAAGTAAGCTGCAGGTATATTCCAGTCCGCTGCAAGGACTGGTCCTCGGATCTTTACTACTATGATTTGCGAATAGGCAAATCCAGATGATCCCAGGGTCTGTGTGCATAAGAGTGTACGCAAACCCATAACATATATAGTGGTGGCATTCATTTTTCCGACTCTGATTCCCGACGTGAATTTTTCTCCATGCGGATTGCCAGTTCATTTAATAAAGGAAGCAATGTAACAGAAAAGACATTTCGTTCAAACTTTTTTAAAGCATATATTGTAAATGTACTATTTATGTACAATGAGATTCAGTATTTATAGTAGGCCACCAATTCCAGATGTGTCTTCAATTGCTCCTTGTAAGTATGAGGAAGCCAATGATAGCACCTTATACGTGCTCCATTTAGCAAGAAAATGACCATCAGAAATCATGATTTAAATTGTTAATACTGACGTTGTCGTTCTATGTGTGGAGGTGACGCAGAATCTGCTGCCAGAAAATGAGCTTCAGTCGGTATTTGAAACTGGAAAGTGTTTTCGATACCTTGAAGTCCATGAAATTGATGCAGGGCTAGACTCTGAGAAGCCACTTCTACTGTCTCATAGGTTGGCGGACTGTAACACTGACTCAAGCTTTGTTGGTTACGATAAAAATACTGCGTGTGCTATATGGACTGACTATCCCGAGGTAACACGTGTCCAATTGAAATGATCTGATCATGATAATTGATGACCATGATTGAGAGGTTTATTATCCTACTTTATGACCAAATCAGCGTTTGCATATTGGCAAGGCAAGGAAAGAGTTTTTTTGTGAAGAGGCACAACGTACAATCAATCCCTCAAACAAAAGCTACCCAAGATAAAAAGGGTAAAAGAGCAGTATACCAAGGAGGTCAATTGTGGGGTCATATGCCAGTGTCTACAGTAGAGCTGCCTCTACCATGTACATGGGACTTGTCAAAGACGTCTGAGGGGTACTGTGGATCGTTCTAGGAATGTTTACCTGAGGTAGGTCAGTTAAGCTATGAATTAGTCGCTTGCCAATGTAAGTGCAAAAACGCTGCTTTAAACTGCACAGGAGAGTGCTGAACAAATAAATAAATAAATAAATCTTTTCGCTATGGACACTAAGTTAGGGCAGTTATTTTTGAGTCTTGAATTGTAGAAATCATCTGGTCGATTCTGAAGTTCAAAATTTGAATTCTGTGTCATGAAGAACGCATGACACTGGGATTATTCATATCAGACTAGTCTACACAATTACAATTTTCATACCGGCCATGGGCAGCGTCTTGAACTTTCTATGACTAGCATGTATTATCATATAGCGATTTCCAAGATGTATGGTCAATAAATTCAGTTAATTATGTCCGCAATATCATACTATATCCATTGCTGATAAGAAATTTTATCTGAAAACTGTTGTTGCTGGTAGCAGTTTTGAAAATGGCTGTCATGAGTGATATGTTCAAAATTCATGATGGCTCGATATCCATATCTCTATGGAATGCAAAGTATACCAAATTATATAATTTTATCACAAAATGCACCAACTCTTACAATGTATGTCGTGTACAAGATTTATTAAGGAAAAATAGCAGGATATTATACACGATCATATGTATCTGTACGATTTATGAGAAACATATTTGTGGTTATATTTGATTGAGTAATTACAAAGAAATTAATCCTTTCATATTATTTTTATTTTAGTTAATTTAGATAAACATAAATAAGTAATTGTATGGTTAAGTCGCGTCAAAAAAAAACATCTGATAAGGCTACCCTGGATGAAAATGTTAAGAGGGCACCGAACACAGCATGCTGCCAAAAGACATTGATCGCTATTGATAACATATTGTGGTATTTGCAGTTTCTTTCAATCGATTTATTTGTGTCCATTTGCGTTTATTTGGCTGAGTGGTTAGTCCGGCAGACGGACTGGCTGACATCCTAGCTGGCTGGCTATGTATGTATCATGTGTATGGATTGCACCAATGTTTTCGTTTGTTGGGTTTTTTTCTCCTCTGAAATACTTTCTTAGTGGAGACTTCAAATTGCAATGTAATTTTATCTTAAATCGGTCCTTTAGTTTTTGTCCGGTAGTGTTCAATCTTGTTTTTCTCTTTAATTTTGACTATAAAAGTTTTCATCGCCCAACAAAGGGTGAGAGAAGTAACCTATTCGTTTGTCACCCTTTTTCGAATTTTTTAATTGATCACCACCAATACACCAAGACCAGCAAGGTTTTTCTCCGATATGACAAGAACCAGCAGCATATACTTGCCAAATAAGTATCTGCACATTATCAGGATAATATTAATTGAACATGCCTAGTAATTCTTTTTTATAATAATGATAATAATAATAATAATAATCATTATTATTATTATGATAATGATAATAATCATGATAACCATAATAATAATAATGAGAAAGGGAAAAAAATAAAAATGATAATTACAATAAAGATAAAAATGAAAATAAGAAGTAATAGAAACCTATCAAAATATTATAATACATGTTAATATCAAGTTGAATGACCTTTTTTTATGATTTACAAAATCTTGACCAAATGGCGTATCTGGTTGCGTTGACCTAAGATTTTTATTTAGAAAATACTCAAAATATTCCACTGAAAAATTTCGAAAAATCAAAAGAAATGTTCAGGAGAGTACACATGCGAATTTGCAAGGTTCTGTGCCAAATGGTGTGTCTTGTAACCCTGACAAAAAGCCAAAAAATTACATTGAAAAAGAATTATAGAAACTTTGAAAAATTCCTAAAAAAGGTTTTGGAAGATGTTTTGGAGGGTGATCTTGCAAATTTACGAGGTCCTTGGCCAAATTCCGTCACAAGATTTCTAAAAGGAGAAAAAAGCCGAAACAAACATTCTATTTAAAAACTTTTTTTGAATTTCGAATAATAGAAATAAACTGCACTTACAAATTTGCAAGATTCTTGGCTAAATGATGTGTCCAGTCGAGCTGAAACAACGAAAACAACAGATTGAAAAACGGAAGAATTTCTTGCAACGATTTTTGCTATTTGATCGAGTCGGTACTCGTGAATACCTTGATTCCATGGACATGTTTGTCTAAAGAAAAATATATTTTCATTATTCATCATCTAGATTTAGTCTGCTATAAAGTCAATATTTTTTATGATCAGCAAAAAATCGACCATGACGCCGTTTTTGATCACGCCAAAAATATTTTTCTTTAATCTAAAATTCCGTAGTTGAAATCATAAAGTTCTCTTAAAATGCAAATAGTTTGTGGGAAAAAAACTAGTTTTACCATCGGTCAACGAAATAAATGTGTCATTTTTTTAACACTAACAATCAATACGTTTCAAAAGTAGTGATTCAATGTTTATAATCGGGTGATGACAGATATCTTTTTTGTTGATATTCCCCTCTCACAGAAGACAATAATGTAAAATGTGTGAATAAAATCAGAGAAATCATAAGTAAATGAAGGTCGGGTAGGAATCACAGGAAAAGAGCTATTCTTTACCGAAATTCGGAATGAGAATTCCTTTCAAAAATCGTTTCTCAATAAGGATCCAAAATTTCATAAAAATAGAATGATATGTTGATTTTTGTCGAATTTTTAAAATCGAGCTATTTTGTGTTGTCTTATTTTGGAAAATTCAGTAAGTGCAAATATCACCGTTTTTCCTTTATATACATTAAAAAAAACTTTTCACCCTGTTAATTTCATAAAAGATCTCCCAGTCTTAAGAGTTGAGTCACGGAAAGTTGATAGCAGATTTTTCCAATCTTTCTTCTTAACAATTACAAAGATTTTGATGATAAAATTACTTTTCATGCAAATTTGGCCTTTTTCCTCAAATGTCGATTTCATGCGAGAACGTTTTGTTAATTCCAAATTATTGAAGATTTGAAAACGAACCGAGTACCGGCAGCCTATGTGGTTTACCCACCGGTACTGGTACGCTTACCACATTTTGAATATCGCTAGTCTAGAGGCAATTCAAGAGGGAATGTCGATACCTGCTCCCTCAACTCGTTAGCCTAACCCAAGCCATGACCTTTGTGATAACCTGCACAGGGAGATATTTATAGTGGGATATTCATATTTATGGTGGGGAAATACACTATTGCAGTGGTTCGTAGCTTGGGGTCCATGTACCCTGAAGAGCTACGACAGGCAATTGACAGGTGGTGCAAGGTTTTAACTTTCCTTCTTTAAGAGAATAGTTTTATTTGTAATATTTTTATGCTTTAGATTTTAACATCTGATAAATCTGAACATTATATTTACAATTTTTAATATAATTACCGATTCTTACTTTTTCGCATTTAATTTTTTACCCATAATATCAAGGGGGTTTCAAAAATCTGGGAAGGATCTGAGCCTTGGAAAATAACTGCTGCACAATTGGGTTTCTTTTTCTTTTTTTCTTTTTTTTTTTTCTTGTTTTCTTTCTGCTTGCAGGTTAAAAGGAACGTCGTGTTCTATGCATGTTGTCAGGAACCTTTTCCAGATGTGACGTTTTATATCCACATGCGTCGCCGGACCCTTTATTACACCTACAACGTTATCATTCCGTGCGTCATGTTGTCTGTCCTTACCCTGATGGGTTTCTGGATGAGACCTGACAGTGGCGAAAAAGTCACCCTCGGCCTTACAGTACTGCTCGCCTTTTCTGTATTTATGCTTCTCATTGCCGAAAATATGCCTGCCACTTCCAACTTTGTACCGCTTATAGGTAAGTGTTACTTTTTGAGAATATCATCTTGACTGGTTGAATCCATAGAAAATCCACGGTTCTTGACAATTAAGATAATACATTATTTCATGTCTCTTTTCCTCTTTTTCCATTCCCTGTACCTTCTTATTCTGCTTCTTACCCCTTCTAATCTTCGTTACCACCTATGTTTTTATCCAATTGTTATACAAACATTAATTAGTTTCCTTACTCTCTCTGTAAACTACATTACTTTTTCCCCATTTCTCTTCATGCAATTAAACTATCTTAATTTCTTCTCTGTCCTCTCTCTTTCTTCCTATCAAACTACCTAACCTTTCTTTTATGTTGCTGCTGGAAGCGTGAAATTAAACGCAAGTAAGAAGGAGCAGAATAATGTTATAGATATTGTCATCCTCGACCTTACAGTCATGCTTTCTGTATTTATGCTTCTTATTGCCGAAAATATGCCTGTCACTTCCAACTTTATGCCATTCATTGGTAAGTATCACTTCTTTGATAAATTTATCTGAAACGTGGTAAATGTCCTTTGCTTTCCTAACGGCACACCTAAATTTGTACTCCTTGTCAGTGCATGTATAAAGCAATTTGAAAGCTTAACGCAAGGTTTCGTTGATTAAAATTCTGGTATTCATTTTGGATTTTTAAAAAAGGCATTAACAAAAGCAGCATCAGTAGTAACTGTAGTTATATTATCAGCAGTCACACAGAGAGCAGAATATCTATTTGTTGGTTGAGTATTCGTTATATTGTCAGCAACCACATTTACAACAGAAAAGCTATTCCGTGTTCGTGTGGTCGCAATACTCTCTCCCTCTCATTCCGTTCGTTGTCACAGACCTTCTGGAATGTTATTGGAGTGCTTTCCGCTGATGGGAAAAATGTTGCAAAATCTCAATCAAATTGATTTTATCGTAATATTTTCAAACTCAAGTCCAAGTTGACTTTGTTTTTCCCTGTAACAACAAGGACACTCCTCACCAGATTTAGAAGAATGAGCTCTTCACAGTTTGTCTATCACGTCATGTTAAATCAAACTTTTATAGAGAATCAACATTCCCTGATCAAGATTCGAAATCACAACCATGTGATTAGAAGGCAGCTCTATTTCCAACTGGGCCAATCTGACAAGTCTTATTTATTCATTCTATATTCAGTATAAAAGTTGTATCTTGGAATAGAAGTGAGAGTGGAATTTGACCCAGCAGCAGCCAGGCTTGTTATCAAAATATTGGAAATAATTCTTACTACATCGGGAAAATCTTTAAAAGTGAAATAAAACTTCTTAGAAAGTGGGGTGGTAACAGGTTGACCAATCGGAGAGAATTGGAATCACTTTTTGTCTGTAATTCAAAAATAGCACTAAAATGGGGAAACTATTATTACATCTGACAAAGACAGCGGAGGTGGAGGGGGACAAGAAGCCTCAAACTGCCACGTTTTCGGTGCCATTTCATTCATCATTTCCCTCAATTTCCGGTTCAATCAGATTCGCCGGAGCCCGATTCAAAATGAAACGAGGTTCTTCCATAATTTGGTAACCAATAATAACAGCTTACAAATAAGCTTGGATTCCTTTACTGTCAATCCCGAAACCAATTTTCCGAAGAATGTATTGAACCTAATTATAGATATTTGTTATCTATCTATGGATTGATCGAATTGTATTTTTCATACTGGCATCCAATGTACAGTACTACTCATATGTATTCAAACAAACGAAAACTTATGTATCCCAAACCAGCAAGCTTAGACCCAGGGGCAGTATGTCCTTGCATTATCTGATAACATTGGTGCAGCCCTGAATGTGAATTGAAAACTGACAGTGATCATGCTGCATAATTTGGGCGTTGCCACGACTTTGATGAGCAGTAACCCTTCACTGAGTTCCAAGAAGGTTTCCAAAGGGATTTTGCCGAACCTACTGCTTGCAGTAAACATGGTCCTTGAAGGTTCAAACATCAAGAGTAAATATCCAGTGACATCAGCAGCCCAACCTATTGCATAACTGTGCTTACTGGTTTATGCACAATGCCTACGGTATTCCTTCAGTATGTACGTCGATGCTCTGACAGAACTTGTTCACTGGTTCTTTGCTCTAAACAACAACTGAGAAGTCACCCAGATGTTTGCAAGAGAATTCAATGCTGGTAATCTTGCTATTCAGGAGGCTAATTGGGTCAATCCCTATCGATCAAGCATATGAGCACAATATATATAAAGAGAGAGCATAATAATACTTGCATGAAGAGTGATGAACCTAGGTTACAAACAACCCTGCTACTCTCTGATGGTAGTGGCCCTGAGTTTCCAAGATATACTCCAGCTCATAGAAAGACGAAAGATGTGCCAGCAGACTTTTGGGTTTCTCATTTATTCCAACTTTCAAGTTCCATGGTCTGTGGCAGGTTTTTTTGCTGTGTTGAATAATTAACATGATCAAGATGTGTTCATAAAATGGTTCATATGGCATGCAGCAATTACACTGGTCTTTTCAACTGAATTCAGTATCATAATTGATGGCTTCAGTACATTCACTGTACATCGTTACAAGGCATGTCTTAATACATAATGATACCCATTTATGGTAGGCAATCACACTATTCTGCTCTTTGCTTTCATTTATCATTGTCTTACATTGCAATGAAACATTATTTTCACATAACTTGAATGTAAATATTTGTGGTACTGAAAAGATGGAAACAGAAACTTGGAGTGGCTGAAATGTGCCTATAACCACTGGCAGCCATTTCGGAAAATGGCGGCCGTGGACATCAGAATACAAATTTGCAATGGCCCAGTATCCAGGTTTCTTCAGAATATATTAAGCTATGTGTGTACCAAATTTGGCACTTTCATCAGAAAAAGAAAATTAGGTTAGCTATACCGTCCCACTAATTCTTATTTTTCCCCCTCTTCTTATTCTTGTTATTTCCGTTCTTCTTCTTCTTTTTCTTTCTGTTCTCTTCTTTATTCTCTTTTTTTCACCATCCACCACTTTTTGCAGTAATCTCATAATTCCAAATTTTATTTCCCAAAATCTTATTCCTCACCCAACGCCCTCACTCCACTGCTGCCCGAGACCCTGGGGCGTAAACATATTCGGTTTCTTCAATAAACATTTCCTGAAATCTCTTTCCTCAAATGTTTTTTAATGAAAAAATAAATCATTTTCATTTTCGACTAAAATAAATTATTTTCCACTTCCTGCTTGAAATTCCAACAAAATTATTTCAAATGGCAAATATTTTTCTCACGCATTGAAATCATCTAAAATACATTTCCAAATAAAGAGGGTCCTTCCAAAAATGTCTACATACTTGCTCCATGTTTTAAAGATCGATTGTGTCATGGATACTTCGGCTTTCTATGGGGGAGGAAGAGTTTTAATTTCAACGACTGGGTACAATCCAAGGTTGAATACCCCCCCCCCTGATTCTTCAGATTTTAACACGACTAGATTTCATCATATGGGACACCTTGAAGACAAAGATCATGCCATGAGACCCAACACAATCGTAAAATTACAAAGATGTTGTGCTAAATGCTCATTGAATTCACCAGATTTAGCACTATTTGATTTCTTCATAAAGAGATATTTTGTTAAAAGTTTATACCACAAGACCAAGTGCCTTTGTACGATAGCAGAATACAATGGAAGATATTTCTTGCACAGTTATGAAAATACGTTTGTTAATGTTAACAACACAACCTCTTGACAATGCTTTGCTACAGGCATTTTCGATTATAATATACAGGTCTGGTTAGTCACGTAATAAAAAGATTGGTGAACAATGAATAAGTTATTTTGTTTGCCTTTTCTTTGATCACTGAGAAGTTCAAATTTCCAGATAAAATGTGAACACAGCCGAAGGGAACTATGTATCAATTTAGTATAAATGTGCACTGTAAACTGAAACCTCCCAACCTATTTTGAGTCAAATTTCAACAAAAAAAACGTATTTTTCCTCGACATGATAAGGAGTAATGTTTGAATTTTCAGCCCTCTAGCTCCATTGATTAAGCCTGTACGTGTGATATATATAAATGAGTATATATATATATATATATATATATATATATATATATATATATATATATATATATATATATATATATATATATATATATTGCCAGTTAACTGGGTCAACTTGAAAACTAAAGGAACTTATGCTGACAGTTTTTGTGACAATATTGTTCGACGGTTTCTAACACACACGCACACACAGATACACATACACACACACATATACATATATATATATATGTATTTATATATATGTGTGTATATATATATATATATATATATATATATATATATATATATATATATATATGTGTGTGTATGTATGTATGTATGTATATATAACCTTATATGAAATAATAAACTACATGTTATACGACACGACCCTAAAAATGAATAAAGTTATATATTGAAACCATAGCTTGAGGGAGATGGTTTTTGATCCACACGTCTGGGGAGCCATGTTACTATGAATATTTTTTTCTGTAATCCCAAATACTCATATTGTAAAAATATTTGCATGTGTGTTTATGTGTGTGTGCGTGTGTATAGGCCACAATGCGTTCAATAAAATATGTACACGTATCTCTGAGGACTTTGAATGGTTTCTTCGCATCTTCTTATCATTTTCACTAAGTTTTTTAAGTCTTTGAACTTTAAACAGGAGAGTCCATTGTTTTCAAATTTTGAGTGGGAGATATTTTTATCGGCAACGTTTTGCCTTCAAGTGGATGAGTCCATTGTTACGGACAGCGAGTCTATGTTGAGTCGTTTGGGCACCACAAATGATTCATCATTAATGTGCCAAGGACGATGTAGCCCGACGGAGTCATCCATCTTCAAGCTGGATCTTACACTGATTGCCAACCATAGATAGAGAATCAAGTCTACCCTAATATTAACTCACAGCCAGGAAGAAGGGAGATGGATCTGCGCTTTTCCCAATGCCATAAGTACCAAGTTTCAATTGGAATTTGAACTCTGCTCGCTGATTTCATTCTGCTCGCCGTTAACCATTCGGTTACTCAGCTTCATCTTGTAAACACTACCAAGCCAAAATCGACATGTCTATTGTTCTATCATAAAACAGCAGAGATGACATCCATATCCTTGCCATAATCGTTTGGCTAACCGCCTGGATTTTGTAGCGTTCTGATAGATTGTTTACAACTCATCAATTATTGGCAGCAATGCGTGTTGTAAGTTATACCTTGAAAGAGCTAACCACAAAGGTGTTGTTTGCTAAAGAGCTACTAGAAAATAGCTAAGACCCTGACAGAGCAACACACGAATAAAAGAGCTATAAGAAAAGGGATGCTTGGAAAGAGCTAAGGAATGAAAAAAGATTTGTACGATGATGGCTGCGCCGAGAAGAACTTAGGACATAAACTATTCTTCAAAGAAAGAGCGTGACATCATGCATACGCATATATAATTCTGTAGATTATATAGGATAAAAGTAAGACAAAAATAAAATTAACATTGATTGGAAAGTACATGCCTATCATATTTATGTTGACCATACGGAATGAAAATTTTAAAAATCAAAATTACCGTAACCCTAACCATAACCCTGCAATTTGGAGAGGGGAGAAAGAATCCAGTATACCTCACCTATGGCCATGAACCCGCAGCTTGATCCCCGGCAGAGAGACATTAACCAGCAACTGTCTTTGCTCAGTTCAAAAAAAAGTATTATCGGTGGTCACCTAGTTCTTTCTATGCCTAACTCAAAGAGCATCATCAGTTTTCTCTCTCTTATAAACATAAATTGTCACTTGACTCTTTTGTCATTCTTTCTTTTGCCCGAGCTCTTTCGGGGCTAGAGTACACCAAAACGGCAGAGATGACATCCAAATCCTTACCGTAATCGTTTGGCTAGCTGCCGAGTATTCTCGGTGCTCTGATCGATTGTTTACAACTCATCAATTATTGGCAACAATGCATCGTGTGCGAGCAGTAGAAGTGATAGTCTTCAAGTTATCTGAATTTCATAGACATACCATCTATATTTAATTTATGTATCAACAAATGTTTATCCACAGAATATCTTTAAAAAATTCAATGAATCAGAATGGCACTCTGTCGAAAGTTAGTATTCGGGCTGAGGAAGAAGTCATCAAATTTTGGGACGGATCCAGGAAATTTTCACAGTTATTTTCTCTGCATCGTAACTATTTTTGCTGAGATTTTACTGACGACGGCGTTGGCAGAGATGTTCACACTCTCATTCATTTCAACTTGAATTTGTGATTTTTATCCATTTTTATTTTTTCGTTTTTGTGGCCATGTTCAGATCGTTTCATACTCTGCCACTGTTTTTAAGCAAACAGTGCAGATCGAAAAGAAGCACCCACTGATAAAATTCGAACTCACGTGTCATTTCCTTGGGGATGCCTTTACCGATTCGGCTACAGAGTTTGCAAATCAAAATCCAGTCTTCACTTACTACAAACATTTTATCACATCATATGTTTATTGGTTAGTTGTAACAAGCGTAATAGTTTTTAAGTTTTCCGGTGAAGAATTTCCATTAATAATTTTTTTTCCTTATTTATCTTTCATCTCTATTTTTGCTTTCATCACAACGCTATCTTGTGGTGTAGTGTTCATTTAATGCGTCTGCCAATACATATGTCTGTCTGTCCACATGATATCTCCAAGTACTCAATGACTTTCGATTCAATTTTGTTCAAGGGTGAGCAATGAGGTAAGGGGGTTGGTTAAATTTGAAGTGATACATTCATAATTACCTCCCCTACGCCGTAGTACTATGTTCACGCCACATAATATCACCAAAAGTTCATGTCTGTCTACATATGTCCAAATGTTCAAGTGGGTTTTCTATGAAATGTTATGGAAGGATGCACAATGGTCTACACAAGAAGTGATTAAATTTGAGGGTGGATAAAAAATTACTTCCCCGTTGTATGGTTTGAGTAGAGGTATGCGCTCTCTGACTGCTATCTAGAAATTTTGTTTTTTCATTGTATTAAAAAACCTGTGGTGTACTGTTGTGCAAACTTTCCTTCACTCACTATCTATACAATACTAAAATTATTTCTGTTTATCTCTTTGTACCATAGAATTAGCTGAAACTGGGCATTATAAATATATACATATATATATATATATATATATATATATATATATATATATATATATATATATATATATATATATATATATTGAATCAAAGTACCTCAAAGATGAAATAACTTAGTGACTGCATAAATAAATCCAATGCATTCCGCTGATGTCTCTGAAATTCGTTGAATTTCAAATGTTTTCTCTGGAGGTGGGGCATAAAATTCCCCATCTTCATCGAACAACCCAGCTGTCGCTGGATCGCAATGATCGCAAGACTTGGCATTTTTGCATTTTCTCACTTTTTTAGCACTACCCCACAGATTATAATATCCACTGATTATGATATCCAGGGATTATGATAACTGCATAGTTTACCAAACACTTGTAGTATGAAATAATCACTACAACTCGAAAACGTTGCACACCATGGTAAATATTTAAATTTAGTACATTTGTCTACTCCTGGTTTGAGGAATCTTGTACATCGCAATTGCAATACACACTCTTGTCTCGCTCAGCACAACCCCGTTTAGAGCTGATTTGCTGAAGCGCACTCTTTACAATATTTTTCAATATAAATGTTGTAATGTTAATTTCCCGAAATGATAAGGGATGAAAAACAACAACAACAAAGAGAGTCTCCAAAATAGATTAGTTAATGTGTCATTTGTATGAAAATCAACACTTAGTCATACACAAATCTATCATGTAGCAATATACAACGACACATAATGAGATTTCGCCGGCTCCATAAAGTAGCTACCAAATGAGATCAACGGCACTAATCCATTCTATTTTTTGAAGTGCAACAATGACGTCATATATTTCAAGATGGTTGCTTGTACGATTTTTATTTCTGAATAATTAAGTTGTAATGACCTTGTATGTCACTATTAGCAATGCATTTTTAGAAACATATCATCATCATCAGTCTGTTAACGTTCGTTGCTGGACAAAGACCTTCCCAAGATTCGTCAGAGCTCACTATCATGGATAACGCGGGGCCAGTACTTCCTGAATTTACCTAGCACGTCACACCATCTTACTTCCTGTCGTCCACAGCCTCACACCTGATCTTTGGCAATCTATGTTGTGAAACGTGATGCCCAGCCTTTGTCTGACATTCTTGAAACATGTCAAGCCATTTGAGTTTTCTAACAGTTTCTATGATGTCCTGGACTCTTGTCTTTTCTCTGATATATCGTGCTATCCTATGATCTCTCTGAGGTTGAGCATGATTCTATCATTTACACGTTGCATTGTTCTCAGTTTGAGAGTCAATCTCTTAGTTAGCTTCAATGTTTCAGCTCTATAGGTGACTATCGGGAGGATGCATTGGTTGCATACTCTTCTTTTTCGAACTCGTGGGATTTTTTTGTTTTTGAAGCTCTACAAAAATCTTACCAACCTAGTATGATTATAGGAACGTATATAGAACGCTAACCGAGTTAAATAAGCTAAGTATAGGATTGTAGTAAAACACGGGAAGCAGAGAGAAGCGAAACAGATATATCATTTATTACGAGTAACAACTGCTCAAATCAATGAATAACAGTAGCCCTGGCTCTTTGATTAATCACCATAAACCTTTGTATGAGAACTTTTTCTAATTATGTTTCCCTTGCTTTTCGTTGCTTTTTGTAACTTCCCGTTGTTTCTCGTATTTCACCATTACCACTATAGAGGGGCTATTCGAAGAAGGAGTTATCAACCCTTTATTCTCTAGTATTTAATTCAATTACTTTATTTTGTCATCTTTCCCCAAGTCATTTCACTCAGTTCAGACTTCTTATCGGTGAAAATTCGATCAGCAATGTTCATAAAATGCAACTTGCTGTTAGAAGTAGTGATAGAATCTTTTATAACACAATAACGTTCCATAACCAGAAGTGCAGACAACTCATGACGTATAGAGCAGGCCTTCCCAAGTTGGTACGTTCACACAAAATCGACAATCGTTGGTACATTTTGCACCACACCCGAAATATTTGGTACGTTTGCCATCTTTTGACAAAATACTGTAACCGAGGAAATATTTTCTTTATTGAACAACATGGAAATAAAAATCACGTCTCTTTAAAATGAATTGAAACGATAAATGCCTTATTACTCCCAGGAAGTTTCTTTGTAAGGAGAGACCGTACCAAATGGATCCCATCATGAAAGAAAAGAAATAGTTCAATATAAAAGGAGTAAGGGAAGTAAGTTTTTAATTGAAAAGCTAATCTTGTATTTTTTCATCAAAATTTCAATAAAAGTGAAATAATCACTTACCATAATTATCGTATTGATTTATATATAAATCTCTCATTTGATATGCTTTTGAAAGGTTTTATCCGATTTAGAAGGTCATATTGGTACCTCGGATAAACTTCTTTTGTCGGCCTTGGTATAGTATATTGTTGAAAGTAGTGATGGAATATTTTATAACACCATAATGAAGTTCCATCAATAAGATTCCGTGTCAACACATGTATATGGCAAGGATGACATAACAAAAAGAAACATGTTGAAAGGCGTATTGGAGATGACACTGATATCTGTTCACATGTCAAAGTGCTCTTGTAAACACCGGTAAGCAAAAAAGAGACATGTCGAAAGACGGTTCAAAGAGCAGAGCTTTTATCAGTTTCGTTAAAAACAGGAAATAATTCTGAGCAGTCAAAGAAATGCACTTCAATCACGATGCAGTGTAACTTGAAAGACAATTCAACGATACGGACTAAAAACGTTAACCACGAATGTTCTATGTTTCCAATGTTATGTTTCGATGTGTTAAACCTTGCTCAGTTTCTGAAATGCATCTTCCACAATTCATATATGCCTACAGGCTTCTGTGTCACACTTTTCGTCGACTGTTTCTACACTACATGGATAGTTGAATTTCTACATTTGCTTGATTTTGATGTATACAATGTGTAACTCACACAATGGGTTGTTATTTTTCTGACAGCGTAGAAGGGAAGCATTCAATCTACGCTCCTCGTGTTATGTTCTGTCCACCGATAATAAATTCTGGTTAGTCGATGGTTCTCTATTGATAACGACCAGATATTAGATGCAAATAATAATAAACTAAATAATATCGGCTCTTTCCGATTATTTCATTTTGAGTGTGGCAGATCTTTTGTCCTCTTTCTGTGATGGTTTTCTTCAGAGAGTTAATGTTTCTTTTCTCGGTGGCCAGTGACACCTATCCTATGTTTACCCTTATGTACATAGTTGTAGGCCATAAGATACAACCATGTCCTTGAGATTAGAAAATGACAAAAATGACCTGACACAAAATTGACTTTTAGGGATCATCAGAGTTCAGCACCATTTATCTTATGTTTATGCCGGGGCCTGGTTACCATTGCACCCAACTTTTTAGCATATAGAGTGCAATCGTTGAGAGGTTTATGAAATGTCAAGCGCGAAACAAAGTTACAACTCACAATGTTGGAAACGTAAGTCGTCCATATGATATTATATTGTATTGTGTTATGCAAACTAATATATATAACTATATGCGCATACATATATTGACAGATAGATAAGATTATGCTTCTGTGCATGCACAAAAAGTTTGTGTCAACTTCTTTTATCTCTCTCTTGAAAAAAATGACCTGAGGCGAATCAGTGATAGAGCACTTCGAGGAAAAATGACGAAAATATTCGTCGGTTTTCTTGGTGAACAGAAACAAAAACTTTCCATCAACTGAATTTGCGTAATATCTAATTACGTTACTGAATCCGTTATTTGTCTCCATCGGCAAAGATATGCAACAGAGATGAGAAAAACTTAGAATAGACAGAAGAAAGCAGGACATGTAGCACCCAGAAAGACGATTCATGATGAGAAGACGAGGAAAAGAGAAATATAAAACAAAAACTCATTGTAACAGCTCTCGTTCTGGCGATACTATTTCATGACACACTTTGTCTAACGACATGTTTCTTTTTATATTCTCGCAAGACTATTGTCGGAGATTAGATTTCAGCGGATCATTTTGAAAACTAAAATAAGTAAACCCTTTAAATATTGTCGCCCAAATGAACTGCTCCTATTAACCTTTTTTATTCCTGTATTTTGTCATTATTCTTTTGTCTGTTCAAGGTATTTTCTAAAGATTTACTGATACGTTCAACAAACAATCAATTCTATTTGTGGGTAGCATGATTACTTTTTAATTCGTTCAGTTTATTTGCAGAGTGTTACCCGTGTATGGATCATTAGAATGTGAAAGTGTAATGAAAAGTTATTGTCATCTGTACTTTTCGGTCTCTCATTCTTAATACACTTCTTAAAGACTCCACGCGTCATAATGGCAAATTCATTAAAACATTACTCTCGACTGAGGCAGTTTGCGTTCACTTCACTCTAATGCTCTTGGTAAAGACATCCTCTCTCTCCTCTAAGAACTAGGGTAGACTGAGCTCTTCAGTCTTTCTTGGCACCGAATATAGGAAACAGATAACTCTGATTACATACAAGTCCAAAACATTTTTTTAGTTTCTGAATTTTTCGTTCTACAATTAACTGACTTGACCAGCTATAAAAGAGTTGAATATACTTCAAAAGATGCATTTTGGATCTTTTTCAGAGAGGAAAAAAATCAACTTATCCATTTTTCTTTTAGGCTTCCAAACTTTAAAATCATGAGTGTTAGCTTTTGGTAAGGACAAGCGCAGAAAGATCCGTTTTGCTTTTGTTTTGTTTTTTTATTTCGTTTTATTTATAGCCCATCAATAACACGATTCAAATTACATTATGATTAATGAATAAATAATTTAACTCGAAGATTACGTGTCTATCTAGTTATTGAAACTTAACTGGATTGAGCACCTTATAAGAGAGACTAAAGTCTCAACGGGCCAAACTATTAAGAATAATTGGAAATCAATGTATATATATAGAGAGAGAGGGGGAGAGGGAGAGAGGGAGAGAGAGAGAGATCAAAACAACGTTGACTTAAAAAAGAAAATGAAATTAGTTTTCAAGTAAAAGGGCTCAAGAGATTTACTTCCGAAATTAAAAACATGACGAATGTCTTATCATATGTCATCGGCGTCATCACAGTGCTTTTACATATCAAGATCTACCGAAATGTCTGCCGTTTCAACGATGTAAACAAAATTATACTTTAAAGAAAAGATGCCAAGGCTGGTCAAGATTGAATTTGTGAAGATCAGATGACAGAGATGGGGGGAGAGGTGAGAATAGTTTGACATATGAAGACATTAAATAATTTTTTATAAGTACCTGACATAAATACAAACAGAATAAGTCAAGAGATAGGTCTGAATATAGATATGTAGCAAGGAACCAGGATAGATAGCCAGATAGATAAATGAATAGATAAACAGTTGAAGTCAGCGTTCTGGGGCGTATTGGTCAGCAAACTTACCTGGGAGATGATTACTACTAGTGATTTCAATCCTCACTGGGGGTACGCGTTCGTGTTTGACCCACCAAGAACTTAGCATAGATAGATAGAGAATAGACATATCAGTTAAGGAAGTCGAAATGTTGCGTGCGTTAATGGTCGAATCTTCAGAATCAGAATAATTGGCGAAAACCTCCCACAGAGAATCATTTCCTCTTCATAAATAATTTTTTTTTTTTGTCTTCTTTTGAAATTTATTTTGCTTTCCTTTGCATCTTTTGTTTCGTCTCCTCCCGGTGCCAACTGGGATAGTTTCTGTTGCTTTCTACCCAGGTGTTAGTTGTCGTCCATCCATTGGCTTTCATTTTCATTTGATATCGTTTTTAATTTTTAATGGTCGCAGCAATTTCACTTCCTCAGTTAACTTGATTCCAATCGTTCAAATCTTCAGTCAGAAAACGTCTTGTTTCATCTCCTCACGAGAGAGCAAAGGCATCAGTGCTGGATGCACAAGTCAAGCTCAGAACTTGATTGAACTCACACCCAAATCTTATCAAAAGATGTGTAGATTTTGTTTTTTCAATTTTGTATGTGCTGTTTGTTTGTTTGTTTGTTTGTTTGTTTATTTGCTTGGTTTTGTTTATTACCAGACTTGATACCTGTAACCTTTGGGCATTTTAGATTTCAAACTACAGAGAATTTCAATAGTCACTACACATTTCTTTCTCAAAACAAACGGACAAAAACTTTTGGAAATCGATACACATAAACTAAACTGTTTGAGCATTCTGTCATTAGGATTTTGTTAGATTCAAAGAATTACTTCACTGGTAGATTTCTACATGTGAGCCAACTTTTTCATAGCATCTCATCCGAGCCAGCGATAAACATAGGCATGCCTAACACAGACACGCATTTTTGAATGGGATGTTTGGACGATAATCTAGGATTCTTGCCTCGATTTCATGGACGTCACTCGATTTTATTGTAGAAACTTTTCTGTTGGTGTAACCTCTCCAAAGAAAATCGGTAACTCTTACATCAGCCACGATGCGATTTCGCACCCAAGTTCTAACTCTGGTGTTATCGCCATAATGATGGAGATAATTCTTGGACATGGAACAATCGATTGATATGTATTTCGCTGAGATTAGACAGAAATCTAACAAGAAAGATTTGAAAGAGAATGTAAAGTCATTTTTGAAACACCCAGTAATATGGGTATTATTTTTTAAACGCTGGTAGTTTTTTCAATGATCTGACGGAACATAACAACTGCTTAAAAACGGAATATATTTCTATCGCCACGGGAAATATATTGCAATAAGGCCAGTGTAGTAGCAATTCATTAACGCATGTTTGATTGAAGGCGATAGACGAGGAACATTTTCAATATGTTTTTTTCACTGAACTGTTCTTGTTTACCCACAAAAAATGTATGTATGGATCTAATAAATATAAATATTGTCCAAACACTTGTGATCAAGCACTTCCGACCATAATTCTCGCTGTCATTAAAATCGAGGAAAAATTTTGATTTTTGAATGCATTTTAAACTCGGTGTTTGCCATTTATGTGTTATGGTGTCGCCACTAGCGGGATTCTTTTTCTTTTAACATAAAAATGCTTTTAAATATGCACATATTTTGTGTATTTGGCGTATACTAGTGGAAGTATTAGTCCGTAACACCTTGTGCTCATTAATATCTAATTACAATTGAAGAAATAAGTCAGCATTTTTAAGCACCAAGATAACTTGACGACCGGCCATTTTATGAAGTTGATTTTTGCCACATATATTAGTCAGCACACCATACATTGCAATATCGAAATTGAAATTATTTGAAAGCGCAGTTTTCTAGAAGTCCAATAAATATTCCTCAATAATCCTCGCTTTGTCAGCCATTATCTCTGATGACTTTCGCTCTTTAATCTACAATTAAAAAAAATTATCTCTGTGTTCACTGCGATTACTCGACCACTGGACATTCTCCAGATATATTGGTTAGCACACACGGCTGTGCAGTGTCGAATTAGAAGTGTTTTAGATCAGCTATTTTCGAAAGATCGAGGGAAAATAAATTTTTTTAAATTGCAGATTCCAGATCTTCCGTCTGAAATTATAGATCTAAATTATCCAAGTTGGTAATAGATGTAAATTTAGAAACATCTGAATTGACAACACTGAAGAGAAGTAACTGAAATATTTCGAAGCCATAGTTTCCTACTAAACGTGGACCTTATGAATGGACACCACCTGCGTGAGTCAATGTAGATATGAATATTCACTGATATAAATGAACTGAGATTGATAGATATAAACAGAGATAGATATATAGATATGAACTGACATAGATAGGTAGATCAAAATCAATTGTCAGATGCTATATATAAGTGTACGGTACAATGGGAATATAAGGTTCACTTATTCGGCCATTTACGACTGGAACTGCAGGTTTTACTTTCAAAATTATTTGATAAAGTAACAAAAACCAGCGACTTCTGCACTTTTAATATTATTGCCTTGAACTTGAATCTGTATTCGTGACTCAAAAATAAGTGCCTTCTGTGCGTCCCGTTGGTCATCTATTCGAGAGAATTCAAAGTGGTTTGAAATGAGTTTTGCCTGAACAGTGAACAGATAACTGGAAATAATGGAATTAACCGAATGCTGTCAGTGATTTACGAGATATATAGATGTCAACATGAGTCGGTAAGTGTCTGGTCGAACTGGGGACGAGTTGAGCTCAAATGACAACTGTGCTTGTCGGGCACTGATAAGGGACCACAGAAGGGAAATGGGGATAGATAATTTCCACAATTCTTTGGAGATGCCGGGTGAACAAACGGCACGGAGAATGGAATCGGTAAGTCGAATTCAAACTCCAGTTGTGAAAGTTAGTGTTCACTTCGCACTAGTACACTTAGGGAAAGGCATGAAACAATTTCCCTCTCCTACAACCTAGATTAAAAGATAATACATAAGAGGATAAACTGGCACTTTTGCAACCAGTCAGACTATCTCACCCTTAATACAGCTATGATGAAACGACCCTGCACTGGGTTACAGGATATGTACTATCTGACAATGAGATGATACTTAATAGGGTCCCTGTCCTTTCCCTGTCTGTCAGTCATCACCATTTTGATACATACCGGTGTGCCCTTACGCGTGCCACTCATGACTCCTGACGCCTTCGAACACTTTTGGACACTGCTACTCCCTAGGTCGTAAGACATGGAAGTGGTCGACCTTACCCTGCCAGGCTGGTCCATGATGTCTTGAGCAGGGGATGAAAGAAATGATCCTCGGCCTACGAGATCTGATACTTCTAGATGGTCACCTATCTAGGTTGACATTGCTTAAATTCAGTGAACTTACGAGAACTGGTGGGTCCAACGCAATTTGACCGTTGTCGACCTAAAATTAGGAAGTCGATTTCCAACACAGGCAAACAGTTCTTTCAACTTAACGTTCTGCTTATAAAATCCACACATTTTTCATCACAGATCAACCTGGGCGATTTACTGAAGTTAAGCAGTATTAGCCCCATTTAAAAATGGGTGGATGCTTATTTTGATAATAGGTAGTATATTATGAGGTCTGCCCGGGAATCATCTAGCCATTTGGTATCAACGAAAAGAACTACTTATAGCAATGACATCCTCGTCCCTTTAAGATATTCCCTTTGCGAACTCACACACTTACCCTGACGCCCCTACAACTTTTCAAAAAGTCTTAAGAGTTCTCTATTCTCTATCGATCAGCTGCCTCGTTGCGTTCTCTTCAATCTCGTCCACAGTCTGAATTATATTTGGGAAAAGCCTGAAACATCCCTAATCCTATTTTCTAAATGCAATGGGATGCTGCTGCCAGGATACGGATCATCGGTATACAGGATGCAAGTATTTAAAAGTGCACATCGTCTGAAGCTGTTGACCACTCGACAGTCTGAAAAAAATTGCTGTATATGATAAGTAGAACTCCTGCTTTACAGTAAGGATCGAACATACTAAAAATAATTTGAAAACATTCCACGACGGCAAATTCTCACTTTCAGCTTGCTTAGATTGAAGCAGTAACATTTAAACTCAAACATCGACTAAAATTTATACCTCAATATCCACTCTCCACTCTCTATTTTAACATGAATTTTCATTGTAAATCAACCGTCTCTCCCCCCTTCTCTCTCTCTCTCTCTCTCTCTCTCTCTATATATATATATATATATATATATATATATATATATATATATATATATATATACATCTATCTTCCTTACCCCACCAAATACATTTTGTTAGCTTGATTCTCAATGACTAATTTTCCAAAAAACTCACATTGTCACACATAGAAAACTTCACAGGGTTATGCTGTATGGTTTTTGCGGTAGGCTGTCACATACAGACATACGGACAAATATTTGGTGAATTATTTTCACTGATATAAAAAAGCATCCTAGTCACTTTTATTTAGTTGGTATGTGAAAAACTCCTCGGCGCTCTTTCTCTTTAGAAAACTGATTTTTTGATGAATTTTGCACACACCCAAAATTTGAACACATCCCGGCGACTGATCAAAAGCATCCATCCAAAATACCATCTGAGTAATATATGGTGTAACAACTCTGTTGGAATCTAGGATTGAACCGTGTACCTTTAGATCTTGTCCCAAAGCTCTCTCGGCTGAGGTTTTGAAGCTAATGAGCAGCATTATATGACTCTTTTCTTCACCCTAACACATTACTGTGTGCCTGCCTCTGTCTGTCTGTCTGTCTGTCTGTCTGTCTGTCTGTCTGTCTCTCTCTCTCTCTCTCTCTCTCTGTCACTTACTGACAATCTTTTTGAAGCTAAATAGCATCATTTTGTCTTGATAATTCACTAACTCACCTCTCTCTCTCTCTCTCTCTCTCTCTCTCTCTCTCTCTCTCTCTCTCTCTCTCTCTCTCGTACGCTGCTCTGCTCAGTCAACCAAAAAGAGGTGATGTACATGGTTTCACAGTGACCTCCGTTTGAATTTCGGTCTTGTCGGGTCGGATTTTTTGACAACGAAATCCTCTTATATTTTACACTCGACATCTCCTGCTATGAAGACTTATTCCCTCGACAGAAAGGAAGGAGTGGGTGAGAAAGGAAAAAAAGAAAAGAAAGAAAAAAATGAATGAAAAAGAGGAAAACTTATTACCTTGACAGGAAAGGAGTGGGTGAACATTTCCAATGGTCGAAAAAGGCAAAGAAAGTAGAAAAGAAGAAAAAGGAAATAAGAAAGAAAAAAGATAGAGCAGCATCCTACGGCTCTTGTCTTCACTGTAACACATCACTATACTCTCCCCCCCCCCCTCCGCTGAAAAAAGGTGGAATTCCACAGAAAGAAAGAAAGAGCATTGAAACCCAAGAGACAGGCTTTTACGAAAGAAAGAAAGACAAATTTTTTGTTAAGAAAGCAAAAGGAAAAGAAAGAAAGAAATAAGAGGCAGGGATTTTAAAGAAAATAGAAGGTAAGGAAAAATGAAGAAAGACTGAAAGAAAAAAGGTTGAAAAAGAAAAGATGATGTTTTACGAAAGAGAAAAGAAAGAAATGGAAAAAGAAGGAAAGGGGGATTTTACAACACTGAAAAGAGACACACAAAGAAAAAGAAAGAAAGAAAGAAAGAAAAAAAGAAAGAAAAAAGCGACCAAAAAAGAAAAGGAAAAGACAGGAAAGTTAAATTCATATTTCCTTCGTTCACTTCGTTTTGTAATATTCGAGAAGCTTTCTTTTGTTGCTGTTGATTTGAAAAAGAATTTTCTTTTTGCAAGCGGTTAAATAGAACCTGAAACGTGAATTTTATCTCTAGCCTCGTGGCTATAATCGAATTGATTTTTTATGTGCGTGCGTGTGTATGTGTGTGTGTGTGTGTGTGTGTGTGATAAAGCACCGAATTAACTGAATACCAAAGATCGTCGTCATGGTTTTTATCACATCTGTTGAATTTCAGAATTTCGAAAATGACGTCCGTTTTCTTTGATTGTCAGAACGCGTTTGTAAGATATTTCTGAGCCATGAATGAACGGCAAATATGAAATTGAATATGCCTAACAAGAGATTGAAAATATGTCAATTCTGGTTTCCAGTTAGTTCTCTGAAGGTCATTTTGAATATTTGGTGAGTTAAATTAACCTAATTTACACAATTTTTAGGTGTTCCCTGAAGGGATGGATAATGAAATCCTTCTCTGTCTCGGTCGGCCTGAGTAAAGTGTATGGATATCAATCGAATCAATAGAATCCCTTTCGCCTCGCTTGTGTTCTCTAAAGAAGAGTGCTATTCGTTTGACATCAGCTTGGCCGCAGCAACTGAAGAAAGAAACTCAGAGTTGCCAACCAGTTTTCTCAAGAGGATCCATTCTCAGGTTTAGTACCAGAGTTGTCCGTCTCCTAAACTGATTGCCAATTATTTATCCATACCTTGAGGGTGAATTCATGCATTTCCCAAGGGCATTAGGGCGAAGTGAATTCGAATTGTCTCAAAAACACTAATAAGAACGAATTATAACGCTATTTACATAAAATTTGCAAAAAAATGCATTTATCAATACATTTTTAATTTAGCATTATTTTCTATGACGTAAAAGTGGGGCGTTTAATGTGTAACAACCAAATTGATTTGATCGTTTGCTTCCGCATTTTTCTTTCTTCTTTTTTTTTCAATTCATCTTTTCATTTATATACTTTTGGTTATTAGCTTTTAATTTACAGGATTTTTCTCCTTTTTTTCTTTCTCTTTAAATTTTGATATTAATTATAGATTTAGTGCTTTTGAACGAAATTTCCCCACTAGAAATTAAGTGATAATTGATTAACAAATGTCTCCCAAATATTTTTTACCCTATTGTTAGAAACCGTCATCAAAAACTGTCACCAAAACTCTTAGCATGGGTTTCTTCAAGTTTTAAGCGGGTTTGGCTGGCTGGTAATGGATGTAATTGTCGCACGTAGAAGCTGCTCCAATGAAGCTAGAGGGCTGAATATTTAAGCATTTACTCTCTGTTTTGTCCTGAAAAACGGTCTTACCACTTTTCAAATCCCCCTCAGGTTTTTAGTGGGGTTTTAATTTTCAATGTAAGTTTATGTTGAGTTGGTCCCTTAGTTTCTGTCTGTCAGCATTCGCGCTTGTTTGTTGAAGATTTGGACTTTAACAAAAGTAATTTATTCAATTTTAAATTGATCACCTCCCCACCAACGTGACGTGTTCTATGAAGTGAGTAAGCAGACCTATTTTTGTTTCATTTCATTTCAATTAATCGTAATTGAATAATAATGTCTACCATAGAGAACAGCAGTAAACCTGGAAAAATGTTCAATAAAAGAAAAGAGAAGTAAGTGTATAAATCATTTTTCTTTTTGTGGACTGACGCCATTTTATCGTAGCTTCAATTAATTTCTTGAGACGACGTATTACCTTGACTTCAATTAATTTCTTGTATTATGCCTTATTGTCTTTTTGTACTGAGGTTTTCCCTTTTCTCGCCGACACACACATTTTACGAGGTGTATCCCGAAAATATCAAGCCATTTTCAATATTCCAAGATCATAATGCAACTGGGCAACTACGCAGACGAGCCTTCACTGAGCATGAGTAGTTACGTAGTAACTCAGTCGGCAGTCAGACGGCTCTGAATAAGCTTGTATTCAGTGTGACTATCGCATTTACAATCACTAGGCGATTCGTTCTCCGCCGGCAAGGTTTGTTTTAGCTTTGGGGTCGGGAGCAAAACATTACATAAGTAAGGTATGTGAGACCTACCACCTACAGTTCAGATTTGATTCGCAGGGATTTCTGTTTTTTCCATAAGAGATTCGAGATCGTTGACAAGATTTAGAAAGAGTATGGCGATCCCGAAAAAAGGCATCGCAGACTGTTTTTAAAAAGGTTGAGTGCATTAGATCTCAAGGGGGAGGACTTTGAAGAAGAACTTAAGTGCAATTGTCCTTAGTATGCTATCTTCTGGTTGATACTAAATGGCTGAATACTTCCGGGTAGATTTTATATATATATATATGTGTGTGTGTGTGTGTGTGTGTGTATGTGTGTGTGTATAAGATCCGACAGAATGATTATAAATCGTGTTATATTGTATAGAAAGTCTTATCTGAAATTATCTCTCGTTGTTACACATGTATCACTCGAACTAAACAACGTATAAGTCCCATCTTCTGTAATTGTTTATTCTATCTATTTATATGATATAACGCAATTTATTATCATCGATCTATCTATTTATCTATCTATTTATCTATCTACCTATATCTATATCTATATCTATATCTATATATATATATATATATATATATATATATATATATATATATATATATATATATATATATATATTAACGATTATAATACCGAATAAAATCGATATATCATAACAGACCATTACCTGCAGAACAGCACTTTAAATTAGCAGGTCATGACTTCCCCCAAATAGCTCATAACACCACATAGACCCTTTAAATCCATGAAGATGGATTTCCAGATTAAGAACCATCCTGAGAACATTATATTACACCCAGTATAATACACCAACTAGCATACTACATTTACATATTTACACACTTTATTCTTCAAGTTATAACTACCCATTGAAAAATCAAACATCAACTTTTATAACCAATATTAATAAAAGATTTATAGAAAAAATCCGATGCAAATTCTACAGGCTCGAATTTTGATTCCAAATAGATTCGAATACTCCACAAATGTATAGGTCATTCACACTGTACAAAATTCTTCTCGCAAATACTACCACTATGGCTTTACGAAATATAGAATCTAACACCATCCTGTTTCCCTCCAACTCTACAACAACCTCTCTGGACCCCATCGACAACAGAGTAATAAAAAAGATGGGCCTAACCCAACAGATAACTGGGGAATATAACCTCTGGGACAAATGAAACACCAGATTCTATCAACCTCAATTCTTTTATTCTCTCTCTTAGAAAATGGCTATATAGTCGAAATCGGTCAGGAAATGATTTTTTTATTATTATTATGTTTAAAAAAATGAAATTTATTGATTTTCTACATCCACTCCTGTTTATACTCAGGTAATTATTACGATAATATGAAGCTACGAATTTATTGTTCCACTCTTGTATATATGTATATGTGCGGGGTATGTACGTGCGTGACTGGGTGAGGGTGCGTGTGTGTATGTGTGTGTCTATAGATAAGTATATGAAACTATGATATTGCAAGTACGACGATATATAGAAAAACATGTGCACATTAGAGCGACGTTAAGCATGCTAGACTTACAAGCCATTGTTTGAAACTCTGGTCGTCACTTAGCACCCTAAAATTGTAAACCAGTGAAAGACTCAGCTAAGCTTACTAAATACTTACAGGTGACTTACTAACTAAATACTGCTGTAATTACTGTTACGAACAGCAAAGTAAAACTTGTTGCATTCATTGACAATGCTTAAAACATTACATAAATCATTGAGAATGCTATTCTCTAAGGAAAATTGGTGGCAGTTGTCACCTGCAAACGCTTAAGGCATACCAAATTGGGGTGTCTTCTGCTACAGGCAATTCTTTCCAGCTCTCGCTACAATTGGACATCCAGAGGGTCAATACTCAGACAATGAAATGTTGTCCCTCGGCTGATGTTTAGTTATTCCTGCTTTGTGATTGGAAAATCCTGTTCGAAGGTTCAAGTCTCTTCGTGGAAAATGGTTTTATTCAGATTTAATTTAATTTGATCCCTGAGGATATCATAAATGTACATGTGAGAAGTCGTTTTGACTCCTTTCTTACTAAAATGAAGCTGAGTAACACCTTCGTAACTTACTCCCAAACATATGACTGATATGGTGGCCTTGCTGGACTTTGGGAATGATCTCGTAAGTTTCCTTGGAACTATGAGCAGAGACTCTATCATTTTGGTGATTGAAACACTCTTCAACTTCGAAAATCTTCTGATCAATGAAAAAGATTCTTCTATGATCATTTCCTGTGTTCTGCTGAAAAATAAATTTGATTTCTACCCTTTGATTTTCATCTGAGCTGAGGTTAGCATGTCTCCAGCTCTACTATGATAGGCATGTAATCTGAGATCACATTTGATCAACCGGACTATAGATCTGGGTGAAATAATTATCTCTTTACTTATGATTTTCTGCTTTCTCAGAGCAATTTCCAGATCCTGTTTAAAACAGCTTTGATGGCACTAAGGTCCCTACTGTCCAAGGATGTCCTTCTTGTCGTATGTTTTTCGATAGTCTGATATGCAGTGAATCTTTTATGGTGCACAAACATCCTGCTGATCACAAGTGGTTCTGGCCTTCTGAATTGCAGACGATTCATGAAGGCTGATCACTATGATTCTGTTTTCTTTATCACCCCGTTCTATGATTATAAATCATATTTGCTGAATCATACAACTGGAAAGAAGAAGAACAGATAGTTAGCAACTTTTCTATGGACAAAACATCATTTTTATCATTATTGTCGTTGTCGTTGTCTCCTTTTCGTTAATGGTTAGTTTTCGACGAATTGCCAATCACAGCGCACCGTACGGAGATCGTGACAAGCGTATCAATAATATAAATAATTCGTTTATTTTGCTGTAAAAAAAAAACAACTTTAGTTATCCTCAACGGGTTTATTTTCATTTCTGCAAATTAATCTTCCTTTCTCTATTTTTCTACTTGGGTTTTGCCTTTGGGATTAAGACTTGTGGATTTCAGAGCTGAAAATAGTTAAAACTCGAATGCATTAGTTTTTTCCAAATATTTCCCGAAATAACTCATCTACAAAAGTCACGGATTTTTTTGTAAGTTTGAAGACGTGATTTGATCAAAGATGCTTGATAAAACAGAAAAAGTTGACAACGACGAAGGGAACTGAATGCATTTTATTCATTTTCATTCATGCTTTTATGAGATTAAAATAATTTCCGAATAGAAATATTGTATTTTCATATGGAAATCAATTCATCCAAATGGAAAAATCACCAGCCTATCAAATTTACCGGCTGTCTTTGAATTCTACAAACTGAGAAATTGCCGAAAGGGAATCTTGAAGTATCTTCACACCTGCGTTCGAATGTTACCCTTTCAGTAATAACATAAGAGAAAGGTTACATAGTTTGATAAACTTTCTGCTCTCTCTCTCTCTCTCTCTCTCTCTCTCTCTCACTCACTCTCTCTCCTATCCTATCCTATCCTATCTTATCCTATTATTATACCCAACCTATGTAATTATGGAAAACGTAACCTTTGAACGAAATTATGAACAAGCAGAATAATATCATAGATCACCGTAATCGTGATACATTATCTTCGGTTGAATTCAACAAGAATCGTTTCTGCTGTTCCTTTTGATGACGACTGAGATCCTTTACGAAACATGTGGGTCAAGTAAAGATCAGCACCACTTCTCCTCTTGGTGATATTGATGTTCATTTGATTCATTTGGGTAGCATTGATCTTTACTTGATTAGGTTAAGCTATCACAAAGTTCAAAGAGATCCTGGGTACACTTGGGTGCCTGCGTAGGCTCAGTTTCGGAGCAGACACCATGATGATTAAGAAATAAATAGTGTTTAACAAATTGATGTAAAACATTTTTGCTTTGTCTAACCTGCAATACTTACCTTGATAATGCCAATATTTACTTTAACCCAATGTGTTTTTTTCTTTGTGTTTTATAGGAATCTATTTGACGGTGATAATGGCTCTAACGTCTCTGTCTGTCATTCTGGCCGTATTTGTATCGAACATCAACAATCGAGGCCTACACCAAGCTCCTCTACCACCATGTCTCAGATCGTTCATCGTTATTGCCTCGAAAGCGATATGTTACAAACTCGAGTATATTCATCAGGTCAGTACAAACTCAAGTCCATTCATCAGCTTTTTTGATCACTAACCCATTTAGAATTTCTGGTGTCTACTATCCAGCTCATACATACTTGCTCTAAACAAAACGTAGCAGTTTCATGAATAGAAAAACTTAGAGTAATTACGTCAGCCAACGAGGCTGGAAGAGGTATGTTCAAACTTGTTTGTCTGTATGTCCATACAATATCCCAAAAGTTCGTGGTGAATCACAATGATATTTTGTGGAAGGGTGGGCCATTGACTAAGAAAAAATTGATCACATTTGGAGGCAGATCTAGGAATTTATTTTTGATTAAGAGAGATTTTTCATGTATTTATGTGCAATCAATTTTTTTCTACTCAAAGTCACCAAAATTTCTCAATGAATTTCAATGCCATTTTCGGGAGAGTAGACTATGAACAAAGAAATAATTGATTAAGTTTGGGGATGGATCCAGGAATTTTTTAATTGAGAGATTTTTTTTGTTATTATAGGAAGTTGAAATTTACACAGTCCTTCCCCTTCATTGTTGCTATATATTAACTGATTTTCTTTCAGTTTTTAATTAATGCATGTCGTTGGCAGAGCTATGCACTCTCTGGATATTTTAAAGTTATCTAAAGTTGTCTGAATATTATTATTTTCAGTAGAATAGTCATCGATGTATTTATTCTATTCAAACAATCTTTCTTTCCACGTAAGCTTATTTGGAGATAAATATCCATCCATTATTACAAATTGATCAACTTGTTATTCCAAATAAATTATTTACAGCATGGGACCATTCTGGGGAACTGTATTTACCCCCAAAACTGCCGTTTTTTGAAGAACCGGCTATTTTTTTTTAATCTGTCAGGCTTTGTAGTAGTTCGCCGCTCGGACAATCTTTATTTCAATTACGGTGGCGTGGTTGTCTGCAAATGAAGATTAATGGATTAATGTTATTGAATAAACCCTCTCTTCGAAAGAGATTAATTTGTAAATCTTATAAACAATTTCTTCCTTCGATTTTCTTCGTTCGCTTTTCATTGTATATTTCATACTCTATATTCAGTATTTTGAAAAATGTAGCTAGTTTAATAAAGATCAAATAACTCATGTTTCAGAAAAGCATAAATTTGTAATTGTTAAATACTATTTCATTCTTTACTTTTCATTACTCTTTTTATTTAAGTAAATATTAAGCCTTGGTTTAAAAATCTGAGTAATTCGAAATTCCGGAAAATCCAGAAATCCGGTTCATCCCTGGTCCCAAGCTTGTCGGATAAATGGTCCGGTACTGTATTGATCGTTTTTCTTCTCTTTTCAGATCAAATTCGAAGAAGTTAAACAGTCTTCGTTCCAAGTGGTGGTCAAACGGAATCGAAAGTTTCCCCGTCCGCACCCGAGTGAATCCGGGTGCAACCTTATCGAATTCGGGAGCAGTGACCAAATAGCCAACTCGAGCCGGACAATCGAGGACAGTAGCCTTAGTCGGCGGGGGGAAAGCGGGTTACGTGCTCGTGGGGTGCAGACGACGACAATTCACCGGGAATGGCCCCGTTCTTGGGAAGCTGAAGAAATCCTGGAAAAATTGCAAATCTTGCTTAACAAGGAAGAGGAAAGGAGTAAAGAAGTTGCTCTGATGAAGCAATGGCAAGAAGTGGCCGAGGTGGTAGATCGAATCCTGTTCTGGGTCTTTGTTTTTTCCACTCTTCTGTGTTCTCTGTCGATTTTGGTGTTTGTACCCCTTGCCCGGTCCAAACAGTCTATCAATATTGATGATTGAAGTTAGACGATTGGTCGAATAAGAACGAGATTGCAAACAATCAACAACAACAGAAAAAAGATTTTTTTACTTTGAATTATTAAAAGAAAATCAAATCAACTTCTTTTAATGAAGGACAACTGGTAATTATGGGCTGTCAGGAAAAGCCGTACCGTATTCACTCGTGTATAATTCACACGCGAGTATAAGTCACATCTTGATTTTTAGATGTGCAAGGATCTCTAGTAGCAATGACAGTCACTAACTGACTGACTGATTGACTGACAGGTTGACATACCGAAATACTCTCCTCACTTCTCATTTCTTCCCCTCCTTCTATATATGTCTGGACGTGCAAGGGAGAGAACTCACGCATATGTTGTCTGACTTTCAAGTTAGTTATCTTTACATCTGATGTACAATTTTCATTCAAATGTTAATGATAATAACTGGATTCTTGACTAAAGAACTAGTCACATTTAAATTTTTGATATAATAAATTGCTACAAAAAGTGCGACTTATACACGAGTAAATACAGTATGTTCTTTTACTGACAGCACCATAACTGCACTGAGGATTACTCACTCTTTTATAGTGACCACGGATGTTATCTACATCTAGAAGACATTTGGCACATTTTGGGGAGATTACAAAAATCTAAAGACATGCGACCCAAACTGCTGTTAGATATTTTGTCGCGTGTTTAATTTGTGTTATTTTGGGAGCATTTTATAAAAATATAAAAGAGACAGAGAGAAAAAGGGAAGAGAAGGTTGATATGAATGTATTAACTTCTCGATTAGAATTCCGTTTTATTGTGATTGATGGCAGTCAGTTCTATCTGTGGGTCAGGACTTTTATTTTGCAATGGATTATTTGCAATGGATACCTTGCAACGGATTTTGTTGCAATAGACGAGGGCTTTTATCTTGCAATGGATAACTATTACACTTCACCTGCAACAGGATTAATACATTCTAATATTATCCTTTCAAAGTTGAATACATCCAAAGGATATGGATTTAGAAGGTAGCTTTATCAGCAACGAAAGCAATTGCAAATGGCGGCCATATCAATAATATGGCGACGTGGTCTCTCTTCTTGTATTCAGAAACTGTTTTTCATATTTATTTCTGATGGTAACAATGACAGCAAAGTTTTTATCAAGTCTGTTTATTTTATTCTATCAACAAAAACAATTAAGATGTTTTTACATACAAAACACAAACGGACTGCAGAACTGCACTTTGGACAGATGAAAACCTCCATTTTTATTTAGAAACAAAGCCTTTACAGAAAAGTGAGCTGTTTTGCTATTTATTACTTCATAGTGTATTTCCTGAAGTAAAGTTTTGTCTTAGGACCCAAGACTGTGCTCAAATTGTAATGGGGATGTAACTTAATCGCTTCTACGAGCGCTACTCATTAATATCCATTTTAAATTATTCTCCAGCTTTAAGACAAAACCGGAAGTACTGTGCCGGATTTTAGCATAAGTTGAATAAGCTAAATCTTAGGGCTTCCCAATCCACAGAGGGCCTCAAAACTTTCAAAAGATTTATACGCTCCTAAGTTCTGTGAGATCTTTTAGCTTTTTTTTTTTCAACAAATGGCTTCCAAACTTTACGTAGCTCGGGGCCTCACTAATACTAAATCCGGCACTAGTTTTCAAATCAAATCAATATTAGTTAAAACGTTGACCAAACTATTCCATATCGCGATATTGAAAACATTTTTTTCCAATTTATGACAATTTGTCGAGAGCGGTGGTGAACCAGGACTAATGCTGGGCTTGAACTCAAAGCACAATTTTTTTAATAAAATACCTGTTTACTTAGATATTGTAAAATACTTTTTAAGAATTTGGTCTTTTAGAGATCAGCAACATGTATATACTTATTAGTGTAAATCTACCAAGATGAACGTAATGTTCTTGCATACTTGATACGAAGGGTAAATCAATGAACAGAAAAGAAAATGTAAATATGTACATAAAACTATGCAGGATATTTGGAGATAAAATAATATTATCATTATTTATCTGATTAGTTTTGATTTCAAATAGCGATTTCTAAAACAACGTCCCATTTTTGTGGGATTTTGATTTAACCCTCAAATGAGGCCCAAAACTGTATGGGACGGCGGGAAAAACCAAAGTGTTTGCTTGGAAGTAAAAGATGGAAGACACACAGCACAAAAAAAAACTATACTTGGTCAAAATGATCTTTATTGTTAAACATTTCCTTTCCAAGGATACCGCCTTTATTATGGTTGTATTGGCCAAAAGGGTCGTTATGTGTTTGTAACTTGATGGCATTTAGAGCTTTTAGTTTTAACGAGCTTTTCTTAAAAAAGATCACTTTTTATCCAAGTTATCATTTTTAAATGTAAATAAGGGTGCATTTTCGTTTATTGATTTTAACATTGAAAATGGAAGAAAATAAGCAACAATTGTCCCTCATTTTCACTTAATAAACCGCACGAACTTTTTGGTCACCCAATACTTCCTTTCCATGACTTCTTTCTTATTACTGTTGTAGATATATTGGGTTGGCCAAAATGATCAATCTGTGTTTGTTGTTAGATGTACATCTGGAGCGTTTAGTTTTCACAAGTTTTATTCTACGAGATCTCGTTTGATTATTTTGAGATAGTTATCATTTCAGCTTCAATTTTTTCAAATTGACGGTAATGCATTTTCGTTTACTATAGATGTAAGAAAATAAGCAACATTTGAATTTTTGTTCCGACAATCAATTCAATTTTTACTCCTTTTGGTGTTTTAAACACAACGTTTCGGCTGATCCATTCTTCAGTCCTATAATTACTGAAAAAAAGCTTCCTTCTCCACGTAAAGGAACTGGGGAAAATACCTCTTTTTTTCTCTTTTCTTGACAATAAGAAACATTCGTTTTGTTTTGTTTTGTTTTTGTTTTTACTTTACTTGATAAACCGAACAAATGATAGCCCAATATTTTCTTTCAGGGACATTCTTTCTTATTTACTGCCGAACATGTAATTCCTGATATTCCTGTTTAAAATCTTCTGTCAGCCAAATTTCTGGCATTTTTTTTTTCAACTAAAAATCATTATCAAACCTTGCCTGGGAAAAATCAAGACATCAGTGGATTGATTTTATATTTTTCGAAACAGAAGACAGGAGTTCATGAATGTAAGGTGCCATTTGACAACACGTTCGACCCTTTAGCTAAATCAAACATACATGCATTCGTTTCAAGCTCAGCTTGTTAGAAAATATCAAATGAATACAGTGTGTCCTAAAAGTATTAATCTATTCTGAGAAATAAGGAAAATTTCAAAACAGTACTCATATATATATATATATATATATATATATATATATATATATATATATATATATATGTGTGTGTGTGTGTGTGTGTATGTGTATGTGTGTGTGTGTGTGTGTGTGTGTGTGTGTAAAGCATATAAACTATATGCGTGTATTTTTAATAAATGCTTGAAAGACTACGGGCTCAAAATTAATTTTTAGATTCTAACTGGTAACCATCTATGTCTCTCCAGGTCTCAAAGCGATCAACTGTTTCGTGGAACACAATTTGAAGCATTTCAATCGCGAATAGCCTGGTCTCTGGGACGTATTTTGAGAATCTTTTTCTTAAACTTTTCTCTAATTTGACTGCACTTCACGCCTCTTATCTTGCATGTAACTATGAAAGCTCTTTCTATCATCTTTTATCAAGAATAGGTCTGAAACTGAAAAGAATTTGAAAAATCACTGCAAATGGGTTTTGAGCACTTCAAATGTAGAGAAAACGTAAATTTTGTATAAAATTATCAATACACAATGCCAATAAAATAAATGTTTCAAATGTCCTCCAATTTCACTAAAATAGCTGCGTACTTCAGGGATACCGTGTATATTTATGTATTGTAGCTATTCTTTAAATATTGTTTTTCTCAAGATAGATGATTACTTTTGGCACACCCTGTATTTTCTGAAACAGAAAACAAGATTTCATGAATGTAAGATGTCACATTGTCACTCGATACCTTTTAGCTTAATCAAGCATACCATACTGTTTATAGGTATCTGAACAAGCATAAACTGTATTTCTTGCCCTTGATTAGTGCATTGGTCAGCTTTAAAGATATTTGATTTTTAACCAATATTTATTTAATATTCAATTACCCATTTGGCATTTTTTCCAAATAACAATCTTAGTCAGCCTTTCCAATCTCTTTGCTGGTTGATTCTTAACAAAATAGAAAAATATTTCGTTGAACAATTCATTTCAACTTTTAAATTCAATCCCTGAAATTTATTGAGAACCGCAAAAACATTCCTAAACGCGTGCGTTTTTGCGCTGCTTGCAATAAAATTTGGTTCTTCCCGTGTAAAGTTTCCGTTTCTCCATTTTAAATCCAAGCCATACATGCGAAATTTCTGTTTGTTCAAATACTTATGAGCAAGACTGTACACACATTCATTTCAAGTTCTGCTTTCTAACAAAATGCCAAATAGTTATTTTCTGTTATACCAGATGTAAAACAGATTGATGTCTGATCATCTGGAAAATTCATGCAAGGAACTCCCTTTGTAATAGCACTCGTTCTAGCGGCTCGATATAATAACACATGCGGTCTAACGGCACGTTTGTTTTTTATATTCTTGCATGACAATTGTCAGAAATCAAATCTTTTCAAAATCACATTATTAATTAATTTATTTGCCGTATCTTTTAAATTTTGACAGCACTTTGTTTTTGGAGAATCGAAGTGTTTCCCCTTTTTTTTTCCGGTTGGACAATCATGTATATCTTTCTAGTTGCTCAGTTGTCAGATTTTTACCAAGTCTAAATCCGGCTCTGTCCATCCTCAAGAAAAGTCTGATCTTTAATGTTGGCGTTTTATGACACTCTTTACCTCTTCCGACAGATTAATGTAATTCTACCCACCTTTCCATTCTGTGATCGACGATGTTATAAAATGTTCCAACTTTAAAGGTCATATGTATATGCCAAAAAAAGTGGAATTTCTCTCGTCAGATTTTTGTCATATGATACATTTTTATGTTTTGTCGTCTTATTCATAGATTATTTCTCCCATGATGCATTGCGGTATTAGATTCAATAATCTCCTTATCTGTTAACTGTCGTATCATCATTTCTAGATATTTGTAATCTGTGCAATTGTTAGCGAGTGTTGGCGTCCAAGGAAACCAACTACGTTAAAACCAAGCTGCGATAAAAATTCAGCCATTTGGGGACTGGTTCTAGCTGTTTTGGATCTAGATCTAGCTATTTTAGCAGCTAGATTAACATTTTAGAGACTAACACCCACCAACGTTATAACGCGAACCACGCTATAACGAATTGCATTATGACGGGGGAGGACTGCATTCAATTTCTTTCTAGTCAAAAAGCTCACACTTCGGTGACCTGACTCCATTCTCGATACCCAACCTTGTCCCTTAGCAATCCTAAGTTATTATTGTTATTGGGACTATCATTTGCACTCGTTGAGTTTTCACACTGGCGGCTTCCATTGGAGATTAAGTGACAGTAAGTCTTCTAAATTCTCCAGGACTCTCCCCAATATTCTAACTGATTTGAACAGTGCTGTCGTCTGAATGGAGTTTTCCCCAGATTCCCAGTTTTTCCAACCTCTTTGTTAGACTCTTCGGGACCGACTATATTTGGTTCCACTGGTACCTCATTATTGTTACTGATGATATTATTTGAGTTTGTTGTTCTTAATGAGTCTGTCAGAATTATCTTGTTAATTATCTTGTTGAAATATTTGCCTTGACTTTTCATCAAAATAACTCATACGTTAGAGAAGGTACTTGTCCGACTGAACTAAGATTGGCACAGGGTCGCAGTACATGGAGTACATATAGAATCAAATGTAAATTATCAAAACCAATTCCCGTTTTCTAACGGCATTGTTGTTATTGTTGTTATTTTTGTATTATTATCATGATTATCATTATTATCTTTATTATTATCATTATTGTTATTATTATTAGAGACCGTGAAGCAAAACTGTCAACATGAAGGTTTCTCCAGTTTTTAAGTTAGTCCGGTTAGCTGGCTTGTTATGTATGTATCACGGGCACAGTCCACCTCAATGAAGCAAGAGAGATAAAAAATTTGAATATTTTACCACATATGACGTCGAGATTTTTTGTTTTTTGAACCCTCTGGATAAGTGTCTGGAGGTATTCAATTTATGATGTAACTTCTTCTTCTTCTTCTTCTTCTTCTTCTTCTTCTTCTTCTTATTATTATTATTATTATTATTATTATTATTATTATTATTATTATTATTATTATTATTATTCATTTGTATCTTCACACAAGATGTCTGAAGGTTGTTATTCCTCTTCATTTTCTTCACCTTTTCTTCGTCTATTTCCTCTTCCACTGCTTTTTCTTTTCCTTTTCCTTCGTCTCATCTTTTCTTCTTGCCTTTCCACTTCTTCCTGCTTCTCTCTCCCTCCTCCCCCTTCTTCTTCTTCTTTGTTGCATTCATTGCAATATCATGAATATATTAAATAAAGTTTGTTTTTTATTCATTCGTGACGAAATCATAAGAAAAAGCAAAACCAAGAAATCATGTCTTCTAAAATTGAAATTTCATTGGCTGTTGCTTTGCTGTTCTTATTTTTCACCTCCTCGTTCAGAAGAGTGCTGTTTAGTGCTAGGCTTATATTTTCTCTATTTTCTCTAACGAATTCTTCGTGAGATTTTTACGATTCTTATTCATCGTTGTGAGTTGATATTTCATTTTTTCTAAATTTCCGTTGATGTTCTTTGACCTCCATCCGTTCCAATGATTTTCTTTTCATCTACAGTTTCGTTTATAACCTCATCTACGAGCATATGCGCGGTTTACTGTATTACTTGTTAGTTGTGTGAAAGAAATTCACGGATATATTTGAATTTCTATGAGATGCTTTTTAAAAATATCTATCTATCTATCTAACAAACTAACTAACTATATATCGATTGTTTGTGAAATGCAACATTCAAAAGGGAAGTAATTCTTTAAAAGAAACTAATAAGTTGCCTCCCTTTGATCCACAGTCAGCCAATTGGTTGTTACGCTTAGCTGAGGTTACAACTGAGCTAGGCACGTGCCGTGAGTAATTACCCAGGACAGGCAGCCGGTCGATCTTTATAAAGTGTTATGAAGAAAATGAAAAACTTTACACACTGTAAATCCGCAATATATTTTGAGAAAATAAACCTAAAAATTAACAAACGAAGCGGTAATTTAGTCTATATCGCAGTTCAAAATGTTTCTTATTCAAGACATTCATTAACCATCACCAGAATTTTAGAAAAATTAGAAAAAAATTCAAATTGATTTAAATTCCCCCAAAGTTAATCTCGTAGAACTGTAACCACCTTTCGGTTTTCTCTGGTAATTTTTTAGGTTTCATAAAATTTAATGCGGAGGAGATTCATACGTACAAGATTATTTCCACAAATCTTTTCGACGAAGAAAGCCGGTGGAAACAAAGATTCTATCATCATGAGTTGTACAGAAGTTCTGTGTTGATTGTATTCCAGTCGATTTCCCAAACGCCAGTATAGGTTTGAGAATTTTCATATTTGCTACACGTTAGTTTTTTTTTATAGAACTAAAAAAAAATTGTAATGACTTGTTTTCTGTATAATTGAAGAAAAAATGATATCATCTTCAGGCAAAACTTCTGAAATAAAATAGAAATTAGCGAATACAACATGTACAGACGACGAAACATACCTGCCTAACCACTAGCCCTCTATTGCAAACGACTGACAATAGCGGAGATGATCTCTGATGTTTATCTTACCTATTACATTCAGTTAACATGTTTGGCTTGTAACTTTGTCCATAGATCGTTACGTATATTTTATAAGGAATTTGAAAGTCACGGGAAAATTATGCCCAATATGAAAATGATACTACCTCTGTCCCATAGTAATGATTACATTCATTCTATGAATACTATATGTAAATGTGAAAACTATTTTAGGACCGAGACAGTAACTAAATACCAAATCATACATTATGAAGGAATTAATTAAAAATCTTTTACATTTTATATATATTTATGATTTTATTCGGCGTAGACAGTGCTTACCTTGTCGAGCCGGACGTATTAGCCAATCAACTGACCGTAAATTTAAAAGCAGTAACAGAAGTTTCTTTAAAAGAATCACTTTCCTTTTGCATTTTGTGTTATTTACGAAAAACAGGGCCGTATTGCATGAGGTAAAAATATTTACCCGTGTTTCTGTTGAATTCGAGCAGGTTTTTTCACATTCACTCACTTATTCTAAGACTTAACAGTTCACCACTTAAAAGCTGATAATAGTGTACACAAATGTTTATGCGTTATCTATTTGCTGAGGAGAAACTAATAGAAAAATCTCACTGTTCATTATTTAAATGGATAAGAATTATCAGGTATATATCTACCGACAATTATTTATTTCAATTTATCTATATATGATAAGACATGTATTCATTTATGTAGGTTATGTGGACTTTTCTCAGTAACAAATAAATCATGATAGTTATTCATATTAAGCAATATCACAGGTTATATATATATACATGTGTGTGTTTGTGTGTGTGTGTGTGTGTGTGTGTGTGTGTGTGTGCACGCGCTCGCGTGCTACAATAAGACGAAAATACGGTAAATATTTTATCAAAATTTGGTCCATTCAAAGCAATAACCTTTTTTTGATATGTGATCACCGGAATTTCTAGGTTTAGTGGTCATATGCTTTTACTTCTAGGTTTCTCGGGGACAGCTTATATTTGATGCTTATCCCATTGGTTTGCTTAGTCACACGTTAGTCTTTTGCCAAATTCCAAGTAGATCACAATTCCTATCCAGTCATGTATTCTTTTAAGCTAATTTGTTGCATTTTTTGCATGCTTAACGTTATCGTCACTGTCCCTGCATACGTGACATTTACTATTCTTCTGTATTGCTATCTTGGCATTATTATCATTATTGTTGTTGTTGTTGTTGTTTTTATTATTATTATTATTATTATTATTATTATTATTATTATTATTATTATTATTATTATTATTATTATTATTATTATTATTATTATTATTATTATTCACACAAGATGTCTGAAAGTTGAGTGACAGCAAATTTCCTCGAATTTCGTACATTCTCCGTATACTCACGAACCCTTGCCAAGAGTTTTTGGCGCAGTTCCAAGCACGCCTAATACTATGGGTACTATCGTAACGTTCATATTCCACAATTTCCTCAGTTCCCAGGCAAGGTCCTGGTATTTTTCCTATCTCTTACTTATTTGTTGCTGTTCACATATATTGTTCACATCGGGTCTATCTGGTGATCATCGCTGAGGATCGAATGACAGCAAGTCTCCGTAAATCTCTAGGATTTCTGGGTATTCTTGCTGACTTAAACAGTGCTGTGGTCTAAATTGTCTCCATTTTTTTTGGGGGGGGGGGGGTCCTCCAAACTTCCAGTGATAGTCTCTGGCACCAAAAATCATGAGCATGACTCTCACTTTCGTGTTCCGCAGTTTCTTCAGTTCTCGGGCAAAGGGTTAATACTTTTCTTATTTTTTTTTCTTTTATATTTCGCCTCTCCTTCAGTTTCAACCTGTGGTCTGCTGGGACCGTCACACTCACGATTTGATCAACCTTTCTTTCACAACGACTAAGTCCGGTCCGCTTGGCGTAGACTGAGTTGTTCGTTTCTATCTTAAATCCCCAATTATTAATATTATTATTATTATTATTATTATTATTATTATTATCATTATTATTATTATTATTATTACTATTATTATTATTATTATTATTATTATAACAGTTTAGAGGATTCATATTCAGGTAACTTGTATATTTTTTTTTGAGCAGATGCCAATAGTTTAAAACTTGAAACAATAAATGAATAAATTGTCATCACGTGACACACCACTGTGACCATAAATTCTACGAAAGTTTCACCCAAAAAAATTCCCGTCACAAAAACTCACCCAGTAAATTCCACCTGTGGAGAATTATACCTAAGAAAATCCAAACCCAAGCATTTTTGCACAATATTGGTCTGAAATTTACAGATATAGCAGTCTCATATGTAATATGGGAAGGGTGAATGTTATCTTTCATATTACTATTTCATTCAGACAGAGCCAATCACTTACCACGGAGATGCAGGGTAGCAGCACGATTAACGGCGCAGAGAATGGCGAGCCGAGTTCAAATTTCGCGCTAATATCCTACAGAAAGGCATGAATCCATCTCTCTGGCCAGCTATGGGTAAAATAGCGCAGAGTATTTAGTGACACTGATTCGGGTGCAATTTGCTGCTAAGTTGAATTTACACAGTAGTAATGGTATATGTTGAGTCAAAGAAACTTGAACCATAGCCATTTTTAGAGCACGACTTTTTACTTCCTTTCCGCCAGATGATATGCAATTCAAATTTATATTAAAATTTATATTATATGGTAAAAATAACGCAATAGAAATACACTAAATATATACCCAAATTTATGTCTTATCAAACACTCGCCCAACTCGGCCCTGAAAGCTAGTGGACCATATTTTTAATACTTGGGTGCAATTTACGTGGGTGCAATTTTCTACAGGTGGAATTTATTGGTTAGGGGTGGAATTTCCGTGAGTGGAATTATAAGGAGTGGAATTTTCGGTACACCCCAGCAAAAAATAAGAATAACATTTTTAAAAAGGAAAATAATGGTCATAAAGTGACACACCTCGGTGATCATAATTTGTCAACAAGAGTGAATGAACTTTTTTTTAAAAAGAAAGATTTGAGAAACCAGACGAAAAACCTGGATGTTTTTATTGTAGACTTTCAAAATAAAGTGATGAACTTGCGAGAATATTTATGGCTGATATCAAAACTGACGTCTTTGGCTTTGTTATTCAATCATTGCAAATTGATTTTACGATTTATGCAAAAAGCAAACACATTTCTTTTCCAATGTTTCATTCAAACGAGCCAGTCGTTCACTGTTGTAGATTTAATCAATTTGTACAAATGAATTCGGTTCTTTCCCATCAGTCCCAACCACACTAAATAATTATAACTATTACAGCTCTCGGTATTTTTGTTTGCTAAATACAGGATGTCCCAAAATTACCATTTATGTCAAGAAATAATGGAAATTTCTTAAAAATCGCAGTGAAACACGCACACACACACACACACACACACACATATATATATATATATATATATATATATATATATATATATATATATATAAAGAGAGAAAAGGGGGAGAAATAGAGATGCATTATATTATCAAGATATATATATATTAAAAAAGTGTATTTTAAATGAATGCATAAAAGAATATGAGCTCCAGTTTAATTATTAGATTCTACATGGTGACCATCAATGTCTCTCCAGAGATCAAAGCAATCAACTTTTTTGCGGAACTCACTTTCAAGCATTTCAGTCGCAAATAGTCTGGTCTCTTGGACCTGTTTTGAGAATTTTTTCTTAAACTTTTATTTCAATGGACTGATTGCACTTCACGCTTCTCATCATGTATGTGAGAAAAAATCAAAGATTGAAAAATTATGCAGATAGGTTATAAGCAATTTGAATTTAAATAAAACGTACATCTTCTACAGAGTTTAGCATACAATACTTTAGGGACACGCTGTAAATATAAATGGAAAAGTTGAAAGCCTGAGACAAAAATTAATCTTTGCCCGGACTTACTGACTGAGAAATCTTAACCCTGATCCTGAGTTATTATCTCGATAAGGTAATATCGGCCGAATTGCCAAAATGTCCCAAACTTTTTTTTTATTTGCATTTATTTACCAAACAGAAATACTATGAGCTGTAATATTTACAGAGTTGATGGAGGGAGAGTTTACAAGATTAGCCAAACGGTTTTTATGACACAAATTTATGAGCATGATGAACCCCTTACCAGATCAATTTTGTGAATTGAGTAATTTCCCTCAAACCTTCACCGGATCAATTTTTCCATTAAACGTTTCATTTCTGGGCATTTCATTTGTTTTATGAATTAAGAATGTAGCAATCATGAAAATACTTTTCCCTTTTATTTATCTTTGCGGCTCAAAAAAAGCATACTACTCCCGATTAAAACGAGATAACTTATACACCAAAAATGTTTACTATATACAGCTTATACAAAATCTCTAAATCAGGAGGATCACTAACCAGCCAAATTTCATCCCGTTCGTAAGGCTAAAATGCTGTTACACAAAAATGTTCTCAATGAATGCATAATGTCAGCCATGGATTGAGGATGCGAAATTTGGAAATTAAGAAAATGAACGGAGAATCAACTCAGAATTTAACAAAGGGTCATTGGAAGAGCAATGTGAGAGATAAATCAAAGAGAGGGAGAAAGATCGAGGTGGACCAGACGGAGAATCTGTGTGAGGGACGTTATATGAATAGGCAACAAAAATGGATACTGGCTGGACACATGCCGAGATGAAATCACAACAGATGGAGTAAAAGATTTATTGATTGGTGACCATCGACAGCAAACACAGTGGGAAAAGACCTGATATGGAAGATAGATGGAAGAACGAGATAGCAAAATTTGCCGGTGGGACGGGGTTGGCCCAATTACTCCCGTCATTGGAAAGGCCTTTGTCCACCAGTGGACTTAATGGATGATGATAAAATTCTAACCCTGGTTATTACCATTGATTACATGGAATTGGTGCAGCTGAGCATAAAAGATACAGGATAGAATCGATCTTGCTCTTAAATCTCTTGATCTCCAAATATTTTGGTTCAGTCCAAAAATCAAATCTCATGACCTGAAAATAATAAAATATATTTTTTTTCCGAGGAAAGCATATACAAAGTGTCTCAAAAGTCAGTATTCACTTTTTTTCCAAACTAAGAGACGAAAACTTTTGAAAATAGGGACATTTAAACGAGAACGTTTGAGAATTTTCTATTTAAATTTTGCCAGGTTCAGAAAAGAATTACTTCACTAGAAGTCATCTACGTATGAGAAAACATTTTCATAGCATTACAGCCATGTCAGCGGTTGACATAGGCATTCCCGACATCAGAAAAATTCTGAGATGTTTTCACAACACTCCTTGATTTTTGCCTCGTGTCCTGATCTTGTGGCATGAATTTTGTACTTGATGTAAGAAGCCCTCCAGGAAGGAAATCACTGATCCTAACGCTTGCCAGGCTGCAGTTTGACTCTGCATTTCTAACATTAGTGTCATCGCAATTGTACAGGGGATAGACGTCAAAAAATTCTAAGAAACTGAACAATCAATTAATATTAATTTCCCTGAGAAAAACAAAAATCTGTGAAGAAAAACGAAAAAGACATTGTATTTTCACTTGTATCACTATTACCTCTATCAAAGAATTCGGAGAAGTATATGTTTTAGGTCACGTCTATACACACAATATCTCCGAAAATACACAATGAGATTTTGCAGAAAGGGTGTGTGGAACGAGGTGAGAAAGAAGAGATTAGATCCAGGAATCTTATTTGATTGAAATATATTTATCCGTTTTTTCCCATACGCTTATGTATACGCGTATGACAGTCCACACGATATCCCCAAACGTTCTCAATGAATGTCGATGGGGTTTTGTGGAGGAGTGGGCAATAGGCTACAAAAGGACTGATTGAATTGCGGGAAAGGGGATTCATGCACAGTTATTTCTCCTACTCATATTTCAAAACAACACAATATCGAAAAAAATCATGTCTGTCACCAAAAGTTCTCTCATGAATGTCGATGAAATTTAGTGAGAGGGAGGACAATAGGTTTCAGAAAAACTGATAAGACTTTAGGCGGATCCATGCACTTTCACCACTCCTGACGATGGTTTATGTCTGGTTATTAAGTTAATTATTGTTTTTTAAATCGCCATCTTCATCATCTGATCATTTCAAAAGGTGTTCGAACCATTAATCTCATTCTTAATGTTGTGCTTGTTGTTCCAACATTTTGGTCGGCTAATTCTACAGCCTCCTTGTACAATCCGTATGGAAGTTACTGTCTATAATTATGAGAAAATTTATAAGCATTTCTAGAGTTGTTTGGACTATTGGACTTTTTCTTTGTGTTGGTTATGCCACAATGCTTTGGCCAATCTACTCTACAGCCTTCTTCATGTGTGCAAGACTGCATAATAGATAGGTGAGAACGACTTTTTTCAACATAAAGAATGAGTTCAATTTCCGAACAACTCTTGGAATGGTGATGACTTTTCAAATTTATAGACAGCATCTTTCATGTAGATTGTACATGTGGAGAAGGCTGTAAAATGGATCGACTTTTATGTTGTGTCGACAACAAAAGCATCATGAGAAATAAGTCCAATTGTTGCAACAACACTTCAAATGATAATGACTTCTCGATTTACAGACAGTATCCTGATAATTATGGTGGTTGTCGCTGGATATCAAGTAACTACAAATCTCCTCAGATCTCCACCGGCTTCTTCAGGATTCTTGCTGTCCTCACTACAGGTGTGACTTTACCACGAAAAATGACTGCTTACTCCAAAACCTTTTTTCCATCGTTTCCTTTATATACTAAAATCGATCACTGTAGTTACTGTTTTTATTATATCTAGAAGTATGCAACTAGAAGCACAATTTAATCCTCAAAGACGAATAACAATATCTTTTCATGGTTATCTTGGATATATAGAAGTTAACCCACTAAGAATACGAGGGAAATAAACCACTAGCAACTAACACCATGTACAGGCGGACCCTAAAACTAGCAAACAGCAAACAACTATATGAAATATCTTTTGTAACTAAAAGCATCCCACTTGACTGATGGATCACCAACACGACACATAAGAAGTGTCGGGAATACTCTAATACAACCAACATGATTTATAATGACAGCCATAGGCACAAGAGATAAATAATAATAAACAAACAAGTGAAAAAAGTATTAATAGTAAGACTGCAAAAGTTATCAACAAATACATTAACCAGTATAATATCTAAAACAGTTTTAAAACCTAAAAACCAATAGCATAACTAAGAAAATATTGCAAAAACTAAAATAAAATGAAAAATAATCTTAAAAAATCAAAGCAATTAACAAAATCAAGAACCTAAGATACTGTGAATAGAAGAATCATAAATTTAAAAAACGGGAAAAGGAAGTATGAATATATTAGATCGGGGATTTCCACACAGGAAGATCAACAGTGAAAAACGCACTTCTGGAGAGATCTGAAAAAATCAAATCGTTTGTTTGAAGAAGCTCGAAGAGCAAAAATATAAACGTGCCTGTGTAATGAATCCATTATTTCACCATATCTAAAATTCTACTCTAATCAAACAAACGGATACAGTGTGTAACATCTCACTATATATATATATATATATATATATATATATATATATATATATATATAATTGGCCTTTTAAGAATTTGGTGGCCATCTTCTGTTTGTTTAAATACTTATGAGCAGCACTTCATGAATATATAGAAGAAAATGTCAGTGTGTGAGTGAATAAGTTGGGAACTCTTTAGTCAAATTGATTCTGAAAATACCCCGAACGTAACTGGTAATTCTTTCACCCCAATTTCTCTAGAGAGAATATAAATAGTGTAAATCCATTTACTAACAAGATTTTCAGTAGCACTTGGAAGCCATGAGTATTTTTGAAACTTCCCACGTTATAAAAGCTAGATACAATATCCTGCTCTTTTCTCCCCCACATGGCCTTATGCTATACAAAGCTAAGCATGGTGAATACAGACTGTTCAAAAAGTGACCGTGTATTCGGGAAAATGATCAGAATTTTTTTTTAAACTTGTATGTATACCTATGATAATGTTAGGGAAACTAGGTAACCAAAAGAGATGTATTTAATTTTTGTCAATGTGAAAGATCATTCTATTGACTAGAATCAGGGAAAGGGGAAAACATTTGACTCAGGTTAATCAGTTTTGGGGTAAGCCACTTAAATAAGCCCTGTGTTTTAAAAAAAATTAAATGATGTGTGATATAAAACACCCATGTGTAATACATTTTGATAGTACCCTATACAGAATAGCAAAATAAATGTATCACGACATGAGCTATACATTCAAATCATAGCTGAAAAGGAGCTGAGGTGCCATGTTAATACAACGTTCTTTTTTTAAATCCCTCTGACGGTTACATGGTTCACAACAGATGATCCCAACAGGAGAAAATGAACACATAGTACCATAATAAAGAAGTATGTGAAAAATATCTTTAAAAATATCGAAGAAAATTACATAAATTACATTAACAGATATTGTAAAATAAGCGACTGAAGTGATACAATTTTCAATGTGTTTTGTGTTTAAAGCTGTGAAGCTGTTTAGACTATAAATCGTAACCGAAGTCTACTTAGGGCAAAATACATGAGGAGTAAAAAAAAAAAAAGGGACTTTCGCTTTTGACACTCTCAAAGGGAAAAGATTTCTTTTCACTTTTGACCCTAAAAGGTGAAAAAAGTCTCCCTTCACTTCTGACCCCTTAAAGAAAGGAAAAAAGTCTCCCTTAACTTTTGACTCCTTGGAGAAGATCTCTCTTGATTTTGACACCCTGATGGTGAAAAGGTTCTTTTCACTTTTGATCCCTTGATAGGGGGAAGTCTCCGTTCACATTTGACCTCTAAAAGGGCTGAAAGTTCCCTACATTTTTTAACTTTTGACCCTTTGAAGGGGAAAGAGTTTCCATTCACACTTGGCCTATCAGAAGAGAAAAGTATCCCTTCACTTTTGGCTCATTAACTGATTCAGCTCTTTAAATATTCGAGAAAAAAGTCTCCCTTCACGTGTGATCCCTTCGAGGGGGTAAAGTTTCCATTCATTTTACAATTCTTAAAGAATTATATATAAACACATAAAATAAGATGATACAGTACCACCTATATACAGAGCCATCCCTATCATTTATTCATTAAAACTTAATTTTCTTCTAAACATACAGGATTCAATTATTTGTAGTGGAGCATCATACAATCACAACAGATATTAAGTATTATTCATCACCAAACTCTAAAACATTGGAGTTCTATAACCAAAAATATGAATACGAAGCGATCCAAAAATAAGTCAACCTCGTACAAAGAAAAGTTTATTAATATCAATATCTGGTGTGACAGTCCATCGCATCCCTGCTTATAGTCCTGACCACAGAGACTTGCACAAACAGCCACTGGAATGTTTTTTTCTACTTGACAGTATGCATTCTTTCAAATCTGCCGTGTTTAATATTCTTAGTTCTTCTACTTTTCGTTTCAGTATATTCTACAAGTGCTGAATTGGATCTGAATCGAACACCATTACCTTTTTGCTCCTTTAAAAAATGTTTTGGATAATTTTTATGCTGTTCCTACAAAGCATCTTTTCATTCAATATATCGATGTAATCGACACTGTACATAATCATGTCATTGAAATGGAGCTCGCCAGTACTATTAGTCGTCGTACAACCCCAGACCATGTGGTTTTTACTACCATGCTCATTTGTTCATAGCAAATACTTTTCCCCGTACACTTCTTCATGGCGATGCTAAACTCTTTCAATGACTCAGGTTAAATTCTGCTTCATTTGACCTCAGTACGCTGGCTCAAAACGTTCAACCTCTATTCACCTGCACTAACTCTGATGTTGGGATATACCTATTTGTGGGCAATGCAGTATGTATCGGTACATTTGTACATGGACAGAAAATAAGGTTTTTCTTTGGTAGAATAGTTATATTGTCAATAGAAGCTTATCTAAAGATGTTCTTCACAAAATGTTTTACTTTAAAAGCTTCCCCTATGTCCATTAAGTATTCATGTCAAATTTAGTTGTTGGTTTCTATAGCATGACAAACAAACAGATACAGTGTGAAACCTCTCACTATATATATATATATATATATATATATATATATATATATATATATATATATTACGGCTTGGCTCCACAAACGGAAATCCACATCTTTTCAGGTCCTGTCGGCGGGTCCTGAACGTGAATATCCCAAAGGCCTGCGCAATGAAGTTTCAAGGTGAGCCACTTTTTAAACCAGGGGTTTGCTTGCAATATCTACCGAAGGTGGAAAGATGGGAGCAAGGTTTCTAGATCGAATGTTTTTTATGCCCGAGATAGTTGTGTGGGTATGCGTCATCTTTGAGCAAGTATTCCGATGACTTAGATATATTTTATTTAATTTCATTTATCTTTCAAAATAGATGGTTATTTTGGAACACCCTGTACATAAAAAATATTCATTTTCTTTATTTTCGGTGGGATATTGATTGAAGAAATCATATATTGTTCATCGTTTATGATTCAAATTGTTATTTTCGGAGTTGGGGAGAAGAGAAAAGGTTAAAGATAAGAGGAGAATTTGAATTTCATTGCTGTTAGATACTATGCTTTATTTTTAGTGGACATCGATTGACTTTCACTTTTCTTTTATTCAAGCATCAAAAGGAGAAAATATCAATAAAACTCAAGAACATATCAAAACAAATAAATCAAGAGGTTTTATATGAACGAGAAAAACCAGAGAAGAAATGAATGCATAACAGCCGTACATACAAACAAGCAGAATAATATATGGAATGATTTGAATTGTGATTTGTAAGTTAATCTGATGTGAATCTCCACTGTTCTCAATGGAAAAGATTATTTCTATTTCTAGAACTTATTTCAGATTTGGATGAAACGTTTTTGTTATTGTTTTTGTCAAAGGCAAAAGGTCGGTAAGTGTCGTAAATCGTTCCGTTGTTGAGATGATCCCATGAGAAATTTATCCTGTCCATCTCTTCTCTATGTTGTAGACATCAAAAATTGAATTAATGGATAATTTGATTAGCTCCTTGCTGCTCAAGTCACGAGGGAACGTGAGATTTGTAGGTAATAGAGCAATGGTTCTCAAACTGTGTTCTGCGACACAGAAATGTGCTGTGTCAATTTTTCCAAGTATTCAAACGTGTATTTCGAGGTATAATCGTATTAGTGGAGTACTATATCTTCCACCCCAAAGTTGCTAATCTAGTGCTTTTATCGCAAGATTTTGTGGGATCTGAATATTTTACCGACGGATGAAAGGAAGAAGGGTTGATGAGTATGTATATCTGTATGCTGATATAAAAGTTACTTTCATTGACTTCTGAAATGCTTTCATTCAATTGATTTTATGTATTTTTCTGATACAATACATTATATATATATATATATAAAGAGAGAGAGGGATTAACGTCATCCCATCGATTTTCAGCCAGGGGGATAGCTGAAAATCCACCTTATCGGGTGGTTTCTAGTATATATATATATATATATATATATATATATATATATATATATATATATATATATATATATGTGTGTGTGTGTGTGTGTGTGTGTGTGTGTGTGTGTGTGTGTAATCATATTGAGAGCAAAGATTGATTTTAACATTATATTCATATTGTAAATAGAATCCGTTCTCAGGGACCCACGAAAAAGATTTGGTTGAATTGTACAAATGTTTAAAGGCGGTAGTACAGTGCTAAACAGACAGGGCAAGTTGTTTATATCAATTGAGGGACCGAAGAGTTGAGCCGTACCGCCATATTATAAAGTTCGATAACCACTGTATTAAACTAATTGCTTAAAAGAAGGGCGTTTTTGTCCAATTCGGAATGGTTATTTTTTCGGTTTAGCCCGGTCTTATACAAGTAATAATAGTATTGGGTCATCAAATGAAAATCAGCCTCTCTACACCAACAAATTGGCCAGCGACACAAAGCTGCAAATCGACATGTTACAGTGGGTGCATTGTGTAGATATCTATTAATTTAGCTTCGTCTTGAACAAGAACAGAGTGGTAGTATACCCAATGTGGATCGACCTCACTACACCTGTGAATTGCTCACTGAGACGAAACTGTTAACCATCATGTTACCTTTGGTGCATTATATAGATATTTCATGTTTTTAGTTTCGCTTTGAACAAGAAAACAGGAGTAGAGTACCCAATGAGGATCGACCTTACTATACTTTATAGATTTTTTTCATTATTCGCAGTTTTCCTTATATCTCTAGTGAATTGCAAGAAATGGATCGTGCTATATGCATCTGTTGTGAGTAGCTTGAGTTAAAAGCCTCAGAGGTGCCCTGGGCATTGAAATAAATGTTTTTGCTTTCGTGAAAATGATATTATTTCACTAAAAAAAAATGAATAAACGATAGAATATTCGGAGATTTTGAGTCAGAATCTCATTATTCTTGGTTTCAGATGTTTGTGGGTAACAGTCATGTATTATAGCTGTTTATTTCCAACAGGTGTCGAAGTTAGTTGATAGAACTCAGCTAAAAAGAAGACCGTAGGATATGTCGACCAATGTTGGGTTATTAATGATAAAGAAAATAGCCTTAGAAATATATGCATACTACAATAGAAACATTTATAAGCCGGACTTGAATTGCAGAACCAAACCCATTAACAACCAGTTTTTGTCATTGGTATTGATGACATCGCAGTTCAATCGGTGGGTCAGTGCTTTTATCTTGCAATGAATTACTTGTAATGGATAACTTTCAGTTGATTATCTTCCAATCGTCAAGGGCTTTTATTTTGCAATGGGTAACTATTACTCGCCTTATGCAGTTAATGGGTTAATTAAAACCAGGGACTCGACATGTTGAATCTAAGTGCTACAAGAGATCCTCTTTCCAATCAACATAATTTCATCTGACAATTGAAGACAAAGCTGAAAAGAACTAAAATACAAGAATGTTCAGAAGTCTAGATGAATTGTCCAATAGAGTGTGCCGAAGAATACAACCTTGGAGAATATGGCTTCATTACTGAATTAGGGACGAAGAAATTTGATAAATAATTATTGTACTACTCAAAGAAAATTTGAAGTCTATGGCCATTGCCGGAAATAGGATTGGGATTCATTTCCGGTAACATTGAAAAGAAACATTTCAATCTCATTAATCCACTTGTCATCATCAACTATGAAGCGTGCTTTTAAACACATATGCACACACGCACACGCGCGCGCACACACACACACACACACACACACATATATATATATATATATATAACAGCAAAAGTAACAATATCATCCATCACCTTCTATGTACACCATGTAAATCCAATACATAGACAAATCTGAATGATATAATATCAGACCTGACAACTATAGACAAAGAGTGAAATCATTCAATTAGAAAAGATCATATCTAATATGAATCCAATGAAGATATCTGAATGTCATGCCTCAAAGTGCTTTCACCCAATGAACTAAACATCAAATTAACCAAGCCAAATTAATTGATTTTTTTAGATATTAAAGTAAACATCCCCAATAACACAGAACTCTTTCGCAGATATTCTAGAACACAATGTAAACGACATTTAAACTCCCTACCTATCCACACACACACACACACACACACACACACACACACACACACACCAATAGCGATATTAATCATTAAAAATTGAGGTTCACATTATATCAAATCGAACAACTTTCTCAAACATTACCATAGTAGGGACCATTGTGAAAAAAATTCCAACAGATATCACCATGGTCCTTGATGATCCATCAAAACTTTTTGAGGATTTTGGGGGTTATTTCGTATTCACTAACTCTTATAGGTATTAACCCCCTTAAAATCGTTGATTTTCAATCTTGATTTTTTTACATTTCTTTTAAATACATATAATCTTTTAGCCCCTTCCATTTTAACCATCCGCTACTCTTACACATACACTCTAGAATGACCTAGATGTCTAAGCTACAATAATCAGGCCGAACAGGTAGTTGTTTCTGAGGTAACCTACATCTTGGACCTCCTGATTTTAATACTTGCTGATCAGTTTAGTAGTCAGAAGGATGAAGACCCATACATCTTCATTGACAACACCTTACTGTAACATGACAGCTCTGATATCAGAAAAAAACATTTGTGCTTGCACCTTCCGACGATCAAAGTCCACATTAACATATAATCGCTGATGATGCAGTTGAACTCCGAAACATGATGAGAATAAAGATTCCATACACACTATATACTGCTTTTCTGTCTTGATTTGAATAGTATATATGTGTGTGTGTGTGTGTGTGTGTGTGTGTGTGTGTGTGTGTGTGTGTGTAACTATATGAACGTGTTCAATCAGTAATCTTGATTTTCTGCATGTGATCTATACAGGATGTATTCAGCCATTTTTGATATCTCAAGAACAAGTTGCATAGGCTTCATGTAACTTGGCAACCAATCAGAGAGAATTTTACTGCACAAGAATGAATAGATACTCTCTCTTGAGTTTACTCAGTCGGCAGTGGGACGCCATTAAACCAGTTTGTGTACTGCGTGATCGAGGGATTGGCAATGGCCAATTCTTTTCATTCTCCATGCCTTGTGCAAAGTGTTATAGCAAAACATTGCCTCACCAAAGTCGTTTCGGATTTTGCCCTCTGTGATTTCTGGCTTTCTCCAAAGAGATTATGCAGCTGATGGCAATCTCAAAATGGGGGGGGGGCGTTGAGATGAGTATGTGAGGCCCCGAAGGGAGTATTTTCAAGAAGTCTTTAGGCGTCATTGACCTAAATTGCTGCACCATCTATGTACTACTAAATTTACCATGATTATCTGTTCGTACTCTCATATCAACTGTTGCAGTGCGTTTTTGTAATATATCAAACGTCTCTGAAATTCGTTATTTTCTTCTCAATTTTGGGGTTGGGGCTGAATATTGTCTTGGAAACAAGTCAAATAGCTTCTGTTCCAAAATAATCAAATAACTTGAAATCTATCTTCAGACATATTTCCCATCTATTGTTCTCGTATATTCATGTTATATCATGTCATTCATGATCATTATCTTTCGATTTTCCTTCAGTGCCAAGTATTCATTTTCGAAACCAAATAGCTTTGGTCAGTACTAAATTTGCCCGATTATGGTCTCGAAAAATACCAAATCAGTACACTCACTAGAGCTGGAAGCCCTGCGTTCCTTTCCTTCTTTCTGCACTTCACCACTGAGCATAGGTAAATGAGAGATTCTAATTGAGTTTCCAAAAACCTGTATTCCCTTCATTGCTGTTTCCTGTAACATGATACCATCTTTTGCTTCTTTGTTTGATTGGCCATTGTTTTGATATCATTTTATGTTAGTTGGTTTCGAATGCGATGACGAATAAGTGAAGAACTGAATGCTGTGACTCTGGGAGGAAAATGATTGGAGGTGTCCCTGTTTTCCGAAGTCTAGAAGATTATACTTTCAGCCTTTGAAAGCCTATTTACTCAACAACAGCAGCCTTTTAACATCAGTAGTTTGGACGTAGACCTTCCCAAAGCTTTGCCAGATAGAAATCACCTGAATCTATGTAAATCTCATTTTCTTCCAGTCACAATTACACATCTGATCTCTAGGGATTTACAATATCAATTTATATTTGTTCCAAACCAAATTCATTATTCAAAAAAAGGTGTTATTAGATGTGCATATTCAGTTAAATCGTCAAGTACAGGTGCCCGTTACAAATGAGCTGTATTTCAACTGCAATACGGTAAATGCCTACGTACATGAGTGAATATATATATATATATATATATATATATATATATATATATATATATATATATATATATATGATGTTTTCGTGTGCATTTGTTTCTAAGCACTTATGCATACCACCATGGAGCAAGGTGCCTTAAGAATAGTGTCAGTAGCATTGATAGATAAAAAAATTCTAATTAATTCGCCTAAAAACGGATTTTGTCCAAGTTCAAGTGAGAATTGACTTTATTTTCCCCTGTAACAACAAGAACAAAAACAAGAAGAATCCTCACCAAATATACGGGGATATACTCTCTACTGTGTGTCTATCCCGTAACGTTAAACCAAAAATATATATAAAATTGAAACTTCCCTACCGTGATACACAGCGTGCCACAAGTATCTTCCGAGCCTTGACCGAATCCAATACGGTCATGTCAGTCCCCTTTCCACTGCAGAGTTCCCAATCTGGGGGTTTTATCACTAGTTTTTGTTTTTTTTAGATCTCAACCTTTTTAGCGACAGATGAAAACAAATAATTTCCTAAAATTGGTAACCTGCGATTCAAAGTGATGTAGTAAACGATGTTCCCTTACATTTGGGGGTTGGATGATGGTATCCCTGATACTATTTATATCCTACTAAATTTCTCATTCTGTTTATTCGTTTGTACCTCACAGAACAGAAACGGCACATCGTAGCTACATATCAAAATATTCCAAATGAGTGCTGACTAAAATAATGCGCGAAGAACAGCCAATATCTTATACGTCCTCAAACATCTGAGAAACTGAGTAAATTTCGAGAAGTTTTCTCGTGAGGATGGTGGACTTGAAGCACCCCGCCTCCCGGAACCATCCTGTTGTAGAAGTTCGTTTTAACCACCGGACTGCTATGCTCGCTTAAGCAGACAACCTGCATAGCCTCACTTCTTTTTTTCTTTTTCTTTTTTGTACCACACCATTGAACGTAAGAAAATAAGAGATTCTAATTAAACTCTCGACACAAAACGAATTTTCCTTTCATTGCTGTTTCCTGTTGAACGACAAATTGCCTTTTTGTTTCATAAGCAGTTGTCGTTGTCGTGTACGTTTTCCGGCTATAGAGCCATTGCATGCACAACCAACACTCTTCAAACTTTACTGTCATTTGTTAGTGTTTCGTGGTCAGAGAGTGTTCTGTCTATGTTTCTTTCTTTGACTCCCTTTTGTGTTTGAGCAATCCATGTTGTTTTTGGTCTCGCAAGCTATTGATTTGACATCAGTTTTATAATTAATTGAGAGACAAAAAGAAAAGAAATGGAAGTTATTTTCGAAGCCTTAGAAAAACAATGATTTTTAACGGATGTAATAAAGAAAACACTAAATAACGTCTACACGACTCTATTAGAAGGATATATTGATGGAAAAAGAAATATAAGTCGCCTAAGGAAGAACTGGTATAACATCGAAGAATGGACCAGGATGTTGTATGAACGTGCAGTAAGAACAGCATTGGATAGGAAAAGTGGGGGACAACTTTGTTATCCAAGCTCAAAAGACATGGGACCTGAAGAAGAATAAAGGAAAAAACTATCCACTCTTTAAAGTCAATATAATACACCAATCAGCTTCAATCGGTTTCTTTGTCTTCGGTATCGGTTGGTTGATTTGTGAAACATCGTGTATCGTGTCGAATGCAGCAACCCACAAGCATATTTGTTCTGCGTAACGTAGACCAACATAATCGAACTCAAGGTATTGGCATGACGACGATGGCCTATACTTAATTGATTCGGAATGTGGTGATCAGAGCTGCCAAAAGACATTTATCAAATGTGCCAATATAACAGCCTAAAACGCACTAAGTCTTACAAAATCTCATCGAATCCATAGTATATAATTATATATCTACCAAGATGATAAGTCAGTTTACAACTTTTATTGAAATAATAATTTCAAAAAATACAAAAGAATGTCTTTTTAATTAAAAGTTTGTTTCCTCGAATTCTTTTTTTTTTTTTTTTTTTTTTCATATACCATTTCTTTTCTTTCTTCAATCACCCTAGGATGGCAAGTCTTCGGCAGAGAAAGCTCAACCCTCAAAAACAAGAAGATCCCATTAATCCTAGTAAAAAGAGTATACAACCGATGCATCCTCCCAATAGTCACTTATGGAGCTGAAACATGGAACCAAACCAAGAGACAGACTCGCAAACTGAGAAGCATGCAGCGTGCGCATGAGAGAATCATGCTCAACCTCAAATGGGGAGATCATAAGACAGCACAGTATATAAGGAAGAAAATGAGAGTCAGAGACATCATAGAATCTATAAGAAAAATTAAATGCAATGGGCAGGCCATGTTGCTAGAATGTCAGACAACCGATGGACATCACGACTCACAACATGGGTCCCCAGAGATCACATGCGAAACTGAGGCCGACAGAATACAAGATGGAGAGATGTAGACAAATTCAGAAAATACTGGCAGCGCGACGCCCACGATAGAGAAGCGTGGCGAATCTTGAGGAAGCTCTATGTCCAGCGACGGACGTTAAAAGATTGATGATGATCATGATCATGATCATCATCATGATGATCATGATCATGATCATGATCTTCCTAGGAAAATAGAGAATATATTCTCTCGACTGCTGCTGAAGGAGATTCAACATCAAAGAAGTCGATGTAGGAAACAGGGAGATTAACAAGTAATGTATAGTAAGATAAAAAGTGAATCATTATATTCTATCACATTGATATTATAGATTATTTTGTCAAAAGATCTAGAAGACAGCAAATATTTAGTGGTACCAAATGTACTACCTAATCTCAGAGGTACCGAATTTGGTACCAATGTATTGATTTTACTGGAGACTCTTAAGCAAAGAACTGAATCTTATGGCACTGAGAGAAGGATAATTATAGGCTAGCATTTTTCTGGATTAACTATTAGGAATTCTTTCCATCTTTCAAATTGTGAATCTTTTGGAAGAGCATTTTCATCTTTTTTATCTTTATCACACCTTTTCAGAGTCTTCAATTTCTGGTCATTCTTTTGTGTCTTTTGTAACCTTCTTGGGATTTCGAGTGGTACCTTTTATTAGTTAGAGCTTTTATCCGATATCCAAAAGCAAAGAATTTTTTATAATAATAGTAAAGAAGCTTTCGTGAGCTGAAATGGCGTGAATTGAAGAAGCATATACCAATTATCACTAATTTATAAAGAGGAAGGTTTTGAGCGTTCCCTCACATAAAGATAGGGATGATAAAGTGTTTGGCGATGTGTATGAGATTTGGGTGTAGTAGAAATAGGAAGAGGGAGCGCGCTGAATTCATAACGTCTTGCCGTCTTTTTTCGTAAATAAAAAAAGTCGCATAAACCAAACTTTTGAAGAGCTAGGTACACAAGTACATGAAGAAACTGAGTACGTTGCGAAATTATCCCAGAATTCATAAAACACGTATGATGTGCCTAAAAATGAATACAGGGTGTTTCATAAAAGGCGCAGCCCTAAGGAAAATGGAGAGAGTTTACGTGCAGATAATATGATATGTGAAAAAATATCTAGGATCAGCCCCCAAATTTGATCAATTATTACTTAGCTCATGGTCCATCCTTCCACAAAATGTCATCGAAATTCATTGAGAACTTTTGGGGATATTGTATAGACAGACACATGTATAGACAGAGACAAACATGAATGACCATTTGTTAGCTGTAAACTAGACAATACCCAGAGAGCGCATAGCTCCACCAACGCCATAGTCACTCATTAATGAACAATCAGCTTACAGATCTCAGATTATGAAGCAACCAAAGCTTGTTATAATTTGATATCTTTTCGAACCTTGATTCATTTCAACACTTGATTATTTCCGTCAGACTCTTAAGGTCCTGGATTGGCCTAAAAATTATCCCATCCACTCGAAAAAAATGACTGAAATTAATCGAAAACTTTTGGAGATATCGTGCGGACATACGGAACGGCAGACATAACGATGGGTACAAGTGAATACATAAACTCCTTTCAACTAGGTAGGTATAGGTAGATAAGATGAGAAAATGTAAGAAAAGCGACAATTAATGTATTTTGAAATCTGTTTCCATTAAAGTCAGGTAAAGGTTTGCAGTTCTCCATGTTGGAATGGAGAGAAATAAGCACGGTCATCACTGAATGAGTTCAGTTGAAAAAAGTGAGAGAGAGCAGAGTCTTCCTTTAATACAAATACTTATAATACATATAATGGATCACGGGGTCTTGTGCTGTTTTGGAATTCAAAAACATTTTTAAAAATCTCTCTCTCTCTCTCTCTCTCTCTCTCTCTCTCTCTCTCTTGCCTTCTTAATCTCTTTTCATCTCTCTCTTTCTTTCTTCCTCTCTCTCTCCGTCTCTTCCTGTCTTTTTCAATACCTTTTCTCTCTCTCTCTCTGTCTTCCCCCTTTATCTCTCTCTCTCTCTGATTCTTTTCTTTCATTTATTTTCTTTTCTCTGTATCGACCCTTTTCTCTCTCTCACACACTTCCTCTTTTTCTTTCTTATCTTTTTTTCCACTCGTCTCTCTTTTTCATGTCCCTTCCCTCTTATTTTCTCCCTTTCTCTTTCCTTCTCGCTTTTTTATCCACTCTCCGTACAATATCTCTGGTTCTTTCTCTTCCTTTCCTCCTCTCTCAATGTAGTTGTAACACCACAAAAAGTTCCTTACTGAAAGGAACCAATATCAGATTCAAGCGACGGGACATTCTTCGTGTTGAAACACTCAATTCCGAAGAATTCTTCAACTTCCAACGCTAAGAGCTTTCCCAAAAGCATCGAGGGGCAAAGCCCTTCAACAACCAACCTGACACGACGTCTCATGATTCCACTTTAACTTCTTTACCAAAATAAAATCATCATTTTTCTCCCAAAATGTTTCTCACAAATTTGTAAGCACCAAATGCGATGTGAGAGGTAGAGAGCAGCGTGACGGCTAACGGTGTGAATAATGAAATTGACGAACCGATTTGAAACTCTGGTCGGGGTTGTTTGCATCCATTTTCCACTAATGCCCCTGGAAAAAAAAGTAAGAACTCAACCGTACCCCTACCTCCAGCTATGGGAAAGGAAACTGAAATCGAATTCTTTGTACTAATGCCCTCAGGAGAGACATCAATCTATTTCTCCTGGTACTCAGATATCTTGGCTAAATGACACTAACACTCCACAATTTTGGGGTAAATAACTCATGCATCACCTGCCTAGGTCGTACATCAGAAAGCTATCATTTTGTCAACCTTGATATTCTTCAAAACATATGCACACATGCACGCATGTATATATATATATATATATATATATATATATATATATGTGTGTGTGTGTGTGTGTGTGTGTGTGTGTAATAAATATACATAGAAGATTGCATATATTCTTTAAAAAATGCTAATGAATATCATTTAAAATGAGTTCAGTGTCACAATTACACTTAGAATGCTCTCTTCCATCCAAGTGAAATCTTCAGAATGAGCGTATATATATATATATATATATATATATATATATATATATATATATATATATATATATATATATATATATATATGTGTGTGTGTGTGTGTGTGTGTGTGTATATATATAAATATATATATAACCTTTCTTTTCTTTATTGCTTGGCCGAGGCCAGGTGATAAAGTTACCAGTTCACCTAAACTCTTCACAGCCTGCCTTGAGATGATCTTCCGGAACCTAGACTGGGAAATAGAATCAAAATAGACGACAAATATCTGAACAACCTCAGATTTGCAGACGACATCGCCCTTTTCTTAAAGAACCTCAAACAAATGCTAGATGAACTAAACGAAGAAAGCAAGAAAGTCGGCCTCCACATGAACTTCAGCAAAATGAAGGCCATGTACAACAACCACGTCGGAAATAAGAACACAACTATCGAAATCGAAGATGCAAAACTGGAGAAAGTAGACCACTACATCTATCTAGGACAACGAATCGCCATGAAAGCCACAAAGGAGAAATCAAGCGAAAAATCATACTAGGATGGCAAGCCTTCGTCAGAGCAAGCTCCATCTTCAAAACAAGATCCAATTAATCCTAGTAAAAAGAGTACACAGCCAATGCATCCTCCCGATGGTCACTTACGGAGCTGAAACGTGGAACCTAACTAAGAGACAGACCCGCAGACTGAGAAGCATGCAACGTGCACATGAGAGAATCATGCTCAACCTCACATGGAGTGATCAAAAGACAGCACATTATATTAGGGAGAAAATAGGAGTCAGAGACATCATACAATCAATTAGAAAACTTAATTGGCAATGGGCAGGCTATGTTGCAAGAATAGCAGACAACCAATGGACATCATGACTCACAACATGGATCCCCAGGGATCACATGCACAACTGAGACTGGAAAACTACCAGATGGAAAGACGAGCTAGATGAATTCAGAAAGTACTGGCTCCGCGACACCCACGTAGAGGGTTGTGGCGAATCCTGGGGAAGGTCCATGTGCAACGACTGACGATAAAAGACTGATGATGATGATGATGATGATGATGATGATGATGATGATGATGATGATTGTCTGGGTCTACAGCGATACGAGGGGACAACAGATGGAGCAAAAGGCTGGCTGGTTGGTGTCCTTGGGACAATTAACACCGTATAAAAAGACCAGACACAAAATAGAGAGATGAGACGGAAAGGTTTGCCAGTAACATATGATAGAGATTAACACAATCACGTTTGTCTCGGAAGGAGATGGGAAAGACCTTTGTCCAGCAGAGGACTTATAACGGTTGATGATGATGATATATTCTCTATTTCTGTATAACGGCCCGAATATCTTGCGTGAATGTGTGAACATTTATTTTGTGTCCAATGGAAATCACAGTTTCCTCCAATCATTTTTCGACTATGTAGTGACTTCTTGGTGGTTTTTCACAAAACTAAGGAAAATTCGATGTCGTCAAAATATGTTATGTCTCAAGGGGAATAGAGAACTCATGCTGTAAAAAGACGCCATGTGCCCCAGAATAATAGACATTTGGGGACATATATAGACTTTAAATGTCCAGGAAAACGAATAAAACCCCTTGACGCATATATATACCATGGGTTCAGAGAAATAGACAACTCAGGAAGAATGAAGTACCAGATTAACTATATAACAAAAAAAAACACATGGTACGGACCCCACATTTTTAAGTGCCCTGCGCCAAATTCCGATCCAGTGATTCTACATTTTCTCTATTACTGTAGTACTGTAGTGTCCAGTCCTCAACAGGGTGTTTACAGTCAGCGATTTTAGCCAATTATCACCTTCAATTGGAGTTAATATTTCAACACAGTAATTAACCCATCCAGTACCGCGAGGCAGAATTGAAACCCTCACATCGGACCCGGAGGCCGATATCCTACCTCTGAACATCTGGGTGGTCAATAAGGCTGAATTTAAGCGATATATTCATTTTTACGCAGAAACTCCTTATCCACCAGTGCTCTATTCCTATGGAAGAGCATTGATGACTCATAAGTACGAAGGTATTTGAAACTGAAGACATCACCATTTTACAAAGATCAAAACGGAAACGTATTCATTATGCTTTAATAAGGGTAAACTGAGAGCAGTAAACCTTCAAGTATTCATGAAGACTGTGGTTGAAGTACAGTAAAAATGGAAAGAGTTGGACGAAAACATTTCAATAATCAATGAATGAAACTTTTATATTAGTATACTGATATATCTACTCGTCATCTCTTTTTCTTTTCTCTTGTTGATAAAACAGTTGAGATATCAACAATATCGAGTGATAGAACCACTCGATTGGTAACTCTGGAAGCAAGACAGACATAGTACCCGTACTGAACACATTCAAGGATCGACAAGCTTGCGTATTCTAGAAGAAAATAGTTGCAGCACACTATTGAGCCACGGTACACAGTTTGAGAACTACTGCTTTATGATATTGTGCGTGCAGAAATACAACTTCTTGAGCTTCGTTCTCAAAGCAGAATGGATATTCGCAGAATCAGTTACATTAAGAACGAACACACAGATACAATCCAATTGTTGAGCAGATGTGATGGGTGAAAATTTATAAGACTGGAAGATATTCGTTCTTTTGTTAATACAATATTTTCGTCTGTTGTACTCTCGCTAATTTTATACGTGGGTTCTAATCTCTAGAGTCAAACTCCTACTGATGAGTTCTGACTTTATTTTCCTATCTAACACCAATGACAGCCACAAAACAGTTGCGTCGTGCACAAATATCAGTGACACGATGACGTATGCAAGAACTGATGATAATTCATTCTCTATTCTAAAGCCCAACTCAGGTCGACTTGCTTTGCTAAACCCTATTTACATGAGCTACTAATAAAAGTGTTGGAATAGGTAATGTATGTTTGGGACAATATTGTGTGGAGAAGTTAATTCTATTTCGTCTACCTTTAAGATTTTAATGAAGCAAGAGAAGTAAGTTTACTTATCTTAACTTTTTATCTAGTATAGATAAACAGATAGATATGAGCAGATTGAGATAGATTGAGATAGCTATATATATGTGTGTGTATGTGTGTGTGTGTATAAAGAGAGGGTTTGAGATTGATGGAGATATAGATTTTCCTCCGCCAGTCTATTTGTTCCATTAACTTTTACATTAATACAATAATAACACTCTTTCCCGCCTTTCTCTGACTTTTTATCTATTCCTATGTGCCTTACGAAAATAGATTGATTCGATTCTATTCACTTCACTCATCCCACCTGCAGGAGTTCGTGTCTGTGTACTTTGAGCTTCCCTATTTATTTTCGTCATTTTTTTTTTATTGACAAAGACGAAGTGTTTTCGATTACCCACAAACATTCTCCGGGCCCAGGGAACTTAATGTGTCGTATGGTCGAAACTCAATAAAAACAACCCAAAATTAAACCTTTCCGTAGGCAAATTAAAAAGTAAAACAAGCAAATCAAAAACTGCGACAAACATATCTTAAAATACGTCAAAGCAAATCGGAAACAAATTAAAAAATTCGCTTTGCAAATGTGCTGTACTCTTTAATTTAGTAGCCGTATTTTAATTTTAGTCGCCCTATATATATATATATATATATATATATATATATATATATATATATATATATATATATATATATATTTTTTTTTTTTGCTTGTTTTATTTTTCAATTTGCTCTGATAAGGGTATAAAGAGCACCCAGAGAGCGCATACCTCTGCCAACACCATTGTCATCTATAATTAAATTAAGAAAGAGAATTGAAAATCATACATGAGAGAATGACAAAACGGAATTAAATGTATGAATATATATTGATTTATCCTTGAATTTAAAGGCAATTTTTCTGACATATTTTCCTTACAGTCAACTGCAGAATAATAAAAATATCAAAGTTCCATGAATTGTCATTGAAATTCATTGCAAATTTTAGGTGATTTGTCTTGAAAACATACAGACAGATAGACAGGCCTGAGTGAGAACTTATGTAGCGTTATCGATGTTTTCAATCACGAAATCAAAATGTGATGCGCCGATTGCATACTATGTGCACACATGAGCAGCTTCGATTAACAAGAGTTTGTTATGATTCGGGTGGGTCTCCAAGAACTGAGGACGACAGAAACAAACAAGGTGCAACATGATATCGGAAACTGGTTGAGTTGAAGAACCGGGGAACGAAAAGTCCGAACAAGATGAGGTGGGAGGAAAAAGAGAAAAAGTCCAGGGTGAGAACAATGCATACATTTTTATAAGTTATCTTCCACTGTGGAAAGAAAATTCATGTCCCATACACAGACTCCAGCAAATAAATTCACTTAAAGACATCGTTTTGGGTAAATGAGGAATTGATTTATTCAACATAATCTTCGTACTGTGTTCTCTTGTAAATTCTAGCGGGCGACCTCGAAACATATGTTGTCTTTTTGTATCACTCTTTTTCTCGTTCCATTGGTTAGTGGCCATTAACTTCATACAAAACATCTTTACCTGGAAGCCAAACTTATACACGCCGAGAGCTGCCCAAATGGGTGACTGACCTCCATGAATTCCTTTCTCTAACTTCAGAAATCTTGACACTTTCAAATAGTCCAGTCACATCCTCAATTTCAATGGGCCAAACTTTCCCGTTAGAATTCAAACTAGACAAAAGAAAGACTTCGTGTCTCTTCTTTCTTGATAAGGCCGACTGGTCGTCTATGTTAATTACCGAATCTATGAGTGTGATAGCACGACCCAGTGTAACAGCCCAAAATACATCCCCTGCCCAGACTATAACCAGGGTTAAAATGGGCTAGCATGTTATATACAAGGTATATTTCGGGGCTTGTCAAGTTTATGACCCTGGGCATAAAACAAGCAAGCCTATTTCATATCCGCCTGCCCCGGATTATACCCCTTTATGTTTCCCATACATGAAAATCAGTACTTCAATGTTTCATTTTAGTCTCACACTCATATACACAGAATAATCGAAGATACAGTGTAAAATTCTTATTTTATTTCATAAACTATTGACACAATATTATAAATTACCGTTCACAATTTCAATCACTTAAATGCCGTTACAAACTAATTGACTGCTGACAACATGTATCCCTTGATTAAAGGGATTGTGTTGGATTAAAACGCTTAAATTAATTAGGCCTCTTTCATTGTGTACGTGGCATAAATTTGATTAAGGCAGTTTCGAAAGAAACTGATCTTTCCGTCTCATTCCTTTCATTATCAACTAAATCATCCTACACTCCGGACCAACGAAATATATAAAGTGGACTATATGATATCGAGGAAAGGGTGTATTGAAAACTTGGAATTTGGAGCAGGAATGAAAAATGGATAAATAACTGAAGTAGCGAATGCCGACAAAGATGCTGTATCCAGATTTTCTGCTGAAGGAAATAATTGAAGAGAATGATTTCAATCATCGCCCAATTTTCGGGGTGGATGAAAGCGTTCTGAAGTTTCGTCGAAAACCTTCTTGTCAAAGGGATATTTTTAACTTGTTTTGTAAGCATGAATCTACATATTCATTGCATCAAAATATCTATTTTTCATATTGCAAAAAATAAAAATCATTTTTTAAATCCTTTAACCGTTAAAGAGTAAAAAAGAAAATAAACAATGAAATTTCTAAAAAAAGATGATCTTATTTGAGACAACTATGGAAGACCAACATGGAAAAGGGAAATCATTGTGAATCATGGGCTAACAAGCTACATTGTGGTGCTTTGGTACATTATTAAGATATAACGCATGAACTGTCAAGCTCTTCAGACTAAAGCTAGCAGGAAACAATAGCCACAGCATTGATTGGCCAATCTTGGTACAATATACTACACACATGCCACATACAAACACACATACATGTATACCACGTACATACCATATGCACACATACGCAAACACACTTACACATATACCACATAGGCACACTTACACGCATACACGCTGCAAACACACACATACATACCAACTACATACATACAAACTATACACTTACGTGCATACATGCACACATAAAGACAAATACAAGCTCATACATATACACCTCAAGTACGCATGCCAGATACGTATCTCCATACACACATACCAAATACACACGTGACATACACACTTACACATACGCAGTCAAATATATGCCATATATGCACGTACATACGCATACATACCACTAACGCACACAAACACACACACGTAGAATTCATATAGTTAGCTTGCTTTATTAGTAGTATTATCTGGCCCATCTGTATGAAATTGACTAGCTGGACTTGTTTGTACCCCGGGTATAAACTATACAAGCCCAGAATATACTCCGGATTGATTTTCATCATGTTCAGTACAATGAATAAGATATACATGTCATGAGTAATCACTTCGAAGATTTACCAGAAGTTACCTCGCGGGAAATGAAGCAAACCATCAAGTAAATAAAAAAAAGAAAGACATCATCGACCGACTCAAAAAAGCAAGTAAAGTTATCACTAGGAAACTCTACTCAACTCATACCTCAAACAGCAAAGTCCCAGAACATTGGAACATTGCAATCATAATGCCAAATAATGCTAAACGAACTGAATGAAGAGAGTAAGAAGGTTGGGCTTCATATGAATTTCAGTAAAACAAATATCGTTTACAGCAAACATGTAGAAGACAAAGACACAATGATCAAAATCGGAAATGCAGGGCTGGAGAGAGTAGACCACTACCTACGACAAAGAACCTTCGTTAAATCCTCAAAAGAAGAAGAAATCGGGCGGAGTATCGCTTTAGATTAACAAGCTTTCGGTAGAGCCAGCTCAAGTTTCAAGATCAAGAAAATCCTATTAGTCCTGGAAAGAGATGTATGCAACCAATGAATCCTTCTGGTAGTCATCTATGGAGCTAAGACACCAAAAGATTCACCCTTAAACTGAGAACAATGCAACCTTTACGAGAGAGAATCATGCTCAACGTCACACGGAGAGATCGCAAAACAACACAGTATATCAAAGAAATAACAGGTTTAAGATATCATAGAATCAATTAAGATGGCAATGAGCTAGTCATGTGGGAAGAATGTCAAACATCACAACCCACAATGTTGATCCTATATTCGGAACTGTGGCAAGCAAAACACAAGATGGCGTTACGAACTAGATGTGTTAAGAAAATGTTGGCTCTGCGAAATCCATGATTGAGAGATCTGGTAAATCTCAGGGAAGGAATATATATCCAACGACGGACGCTAAAGGCTGATGATGATTACGATGAAAGTAAACATTGATACTAAGTCCAATCCTACGTTATGATTATTGGATTTCTAGAGCGAAAAAATTACCTAATTAATTTTAAATAAAAATAAGAAAAAGATTCATAAACGATTTTTTAAAATCTCAACCATGTTTATAAATAGGTTATCGATTCCCCATTGACAATTTTCGTTCAAATTTCTTCCCTCTAGCTCAGGCTTACTAGACTCACCAATGTAAGTATTTTTATTTCCATTAATATTCGGACCATCCTCATCTTTGCTGTTTTTCATACAACGTTTCGGCCGTTGCACTCTACGGCCTTCGTCAGGTATCATCTGGGAGATTTTTTGGGAAGTAATGAATTCGTAGAGTGCAACGGCCGAAACGTTGTATGAAAAACAATAAAGATGAGGATGGTCCGAATATTAATGGAAATAATAATAATACCTCATCTCAAAAATTCCGAGATTTACTAAGTATTTTTATATTGAAAAATAATATTCACATAATTTACTACTTTTCAAAAAATTGTAATTTCGTCTGAAAATTTACCTTGGCCGCCCATGGCTAATTTTAAGCAACCAATGTGGCCCTTGCCACCTTTGAATTGTGCAAGCATAGATAAGAGCATTTATACTGGAAGTAAATATCTATGCCTCGCTTCTCGTTGCTTCTCGTGCGTTATCACAACCTCCAAAAAATAACCATACCAAATATTTGTCTAAGATGCACACGTTTCTTTGTTCCCTTCTACTTTTACTGCGAATAAAACTTGTTTTTATTTCGTTCCTACTTCCTTCCCTTAGCTTCTTGTAACATGAATAGAATGCTATCACTGAAAAGACTTTTATACAAAGGTTTGTAGTGAGTGAAAAATAATTTAGGATTGGGTGAAGGGTTATGGTTTTTTATTGGTTAGAGCATGTTTAGTAGTAATACATGATATCTTTTTTCTTTTCTCTTTTTTTGGGTGCCATTTTGATTTCCGTTCTAACTTAGATAATTGCTTCTATTTTTTTTTCTTCTTAATGAAGCTAATTTAGCTTTCTCGATTCATAATGATTTTAAGCAATTAACACAAAGGTGCATGGTTGGAAGGGGTTGAACTTTAGCGTGTGTGAAGCATCTTGTCATAGATGCCATGTAAGATAATTTTGAATAAAATACTTATGTGGACAACCAACACACAATCGCCGGGACTTGCATTTGGAAACAGAAAAACTGTAAATTTTCAAAGAAACCAAAGTTTTCTGATGGAATTGAATTTTTAAAAAGACGTCGGTAAAGATCGATGTAAAATATATTCGGAAGAGCGAAAGCCAAGAGCGAGATAGTTTATAAAAACTGAAGAAAGATCAGTAATCTTTATTTTGTAATCATTCTTATTAGATTTCTCGAGAACTGCTGACCTGAACAGATTTGACACTGCACTGATTAATATATCTGGCGAATGTCAACCTCGTACAATGGCTAATTATCGGGTAATCGCAGTGCACACACGTGCGTGTACGTAGATTTCTTCAACTGTAGAGAGATAAAGCAACAAATTCCTCTCACCACTTGATTAACCTCTGCAAACAAAATTGGAAGACGTATATGTATTAAATCTTGTCTTTTCGTCTCTTTGTCCACAAAATATCTCCGAAAGTTCTTTATGAATCTTTATCAATTCTCTGGAGAGGCTGGCTTGACCTTGATCAAATTTTAAAAGGGTAGTAAACAATAGTCCAGGGTATGGGAAATCGAAACACAGTTGCCCTCCTTTCATAATAGCTATATATTAACTGATTTTCATGCAGATTTTATCAGTGTATGCCGGTGGCAGATGCTCTCTCTCTCTCTCTCTCTCTCTCTCTCTCTCTCTCTCTCTCTCTCTCTCTCTCTCTCTCTCTCTCTCTCTCTCTCTCTCTCTCTCTCTCTCTCTCTCTCTCTCTCTCTCTCTCTCTCTCTCTCTCTCTCTCTCTCTCTCTCTCTCTCTCTCTCTCTCTGTATAATTCTTCTTTACTATTCTCGGAGCCATTTTGATTTCCTTACGTGGATAATCGCATCCATTTTCTTTTGTTAATCGTCTGTTAATGAAGGCAATTTAGTTTTCTCGATTAAAAGTCAATTAAAGCAACAAAGCAATTTAATCGTAACAAATTTGTCATTTACTACTTCCCATTCCTCCACTTAATTTTACTTTTTTTCCTTGTTAATCACCAATTACTTACACTGCCAAGAAATTAGAGGCGCAATGACAAAACAAATCGCTTGTTGCAATCGTCTATTTGTATAAGAAACTCTCTCTCTCTCTCTCTCTCTAAATATATATATATATATATATATATATATATATAAATATATATACATACATATATACATATATATATATATATATATATATATATATATATATATATATATAGTCTGCCTTGGTTCAAATACCAACCCCCTCCATATATATATATACTTATACTGACTGGGCAACCGGTATAACCCAGAGAAAAAAACTTTACATGCACCCCATGACTTTGGGCCGGTACATACCCCGCCGGGTCTGTACCTACCCCAAACGGGCCAGCACACACACAAAAAAATACAACACAGTAAAGCGAATGGTAGTTTATAAACATATCAAAAAATTAATTAAAGTGGGGTCAGCTCAGGTTTTTTCATCAATTTTTCAAGATGATGTAAACAATCATTTTCTTCCGACAGTCCAGGAAATATGTAACGCTGATTAACTTAGCGTCAGGGTATGGACTGAACCATCTGTCGTCGTATATATGGTATAGTAAGATTAAGAAACTAGAGATTTCCTGAAAAACCTAGGGATTTAGTGAGATCACAGAACATTTCAGTAATTTAAAGAAATGTATAGTTTCACTGAGTGCTCCACAACTGTAACCTTGTGTTAGACTGAGCTAAACTTAGTAAATATCATGTATATTCTGCTTTAGTATTTACAATGTATATACAGCTTCGTTTGAAACAAAGCTATAGTAATGTACCATCCAGTGAGAATCGAACACATTACACTAGTGACGGTTAGCATTACAAGCTTGTTAATCGTTATTGCACTGATTGTGAATATATGAAATCAATATTTTGCAATATTACTTTGATATACATACTAATTATGTCCGGAAATTATTTTATTCAGAATCGTGTATGATGAAAGGGAAATAACTTACAGGAAATCTTTTGAAGAGTTACCTCCCTTAAGATCTTGTGATCACCAAGAAATGGTAAATACTTTGTTCATTGAGAATATCTAAGTTAATTCCTTTCTTCAATCCAAGATATACTTTTTCAAAAATAATCTCACATGAAGGACATTTACACAATTATCCTTTTTTAACGGAAATCAAACCATATGACACATAAGGTCACTTGAAATCTCATTAATTGTCTTTGGTACTTTTAGAAAATAATCAAAAATTATGATTCTGATTAATGTTATTAACATTGTTCAAATTTTGTTCTTTTCGCAAAAGGACATTACTAGTTAATTATTTCATTCGAAAAAAAATGACCTCATGTGTTTTGTTATAATCAGATTTAACAATATTAACTTTATTCGAAATAGTTGAGTTAATTCGAAAAAAAAGTTTGACTTCTAATAAAATACAGCCAGTTGGATCAGATAGATTTATTAGAAACCGTAAACCAAAACTGTCAACACAGGTTTGTCCAGTTTTTAAGTAATTCTGGCTCTATCAACCAATCAATCAGTCTATCTATCTATCTATCTATTTGCCACATATATAGGCTGCATTATTGGGGGTAAAGGGTTGAGAATTTGACCATTTACTCCTTATTGTCTAAAAGAAAAGTTTTGTTTTTTGAAAATTCCTCAAAAAAATAAATTGGGGGGGGGTTATAATCTAAGTTTATGCTAAATTGGTGCCTTGGTTTGTTTCTGGTAGTGAAGCCTGAAGCTTGTATTTTGAAAATTTGGACTGTTTAGTGATTCAACAGGCAAGGGAAGTAATTTATTCATTGATTACCCCTTTTTTTTAATTTTTAATTGATCACCCCCATCATAGTATTCAGTCAAGAGACGTTGGTCACGAGGTGATTTGTATTGAGTGACCAACCAGACCTATATAAATCAGATTATCCTTGAATTAATCATAAGATTTCCTTTAAAATATGTCAGGTCAATTTCTTCCAGTTTTTAATCTTGGACATGACATTAAAGTAAGTAAAAATCATTCGCAATGAGATAGCAACCATTCTCTCTTTTCAAGTAGTTATGGGAGAGTGGTTTTTTATAGTGCTCACACATTTTTTTTTATCCAATAAAAATCATGGTATATAAGTATATCAAGATGTCTATTGTTTAGGCAGAGCACTAGGGTTGCATGAGAGTGTTTCCGCACAATTTTTATACATGTGAAGTAAACATTTCTTTTGCTTCATTCAAGTTTGTTTCCTTTTTTAAGTGTCTGTCCCCATCTTGGAATTTCACACTAGAAACACCAGAATTTCATGCGTGTTTGTCTAAAGTTTGAACCCAAATTTGTGCAGAAAACAAGAACAAGTTTCTCACATTTATAGGTAAATGAATGTTTAAAATTGTACAATCTTGACTCGTATTTTTGTTCATACTGCTAATAAATTTGCCAACTTCATTTTCCTTAATCAAGACTAGTGCCCATAAAAAACTAGGTTTTTCTTAAAATCAAACTAGTTATTTAATGATTTTGATGTTTACATTCTGAGTTCTCATATTTTTCATGTTAGTACATATAATTTATGAAAATTTATGAAAAACATTAATCTTATGAAAGTTTATCAATATTTTTTAAGGGACATTGTCTTCCATTTTATATTTTATATTCTTCTATGTCCTTTGGGTGAGAAGGGACTCAAAAAATAAAGTATCTTAGAATGTTCACCAAAATGAACAAAGGTGTACAAAACTATCTTCCTGTATACAGTAGAATAGTGACAATTACTTTTAGATCATAATAAATATAAATTTATGAATTCACTGAGTGCCATTATCTGCATATATATGATAAGATGGAAAAGCATGCAATATATTTCAAAAATTTCATTTCAACATCCTCATACACTTTTCAAAATGGTCAGAATTTGAACCAAAGATTAAAAGATCAAAAAATCAAAAAAATACTGAAACAAGATTGAACATCGGAAAGCCGAGAAGAAAAATCAGAAATCTTCGGGTCCAAATGATGTCAATTTTAAAGATGTATAATTATGTGTACGATAAACTTTTCAATTTCTTAACGCAGGGGTTCCTTGAAAAATGAACGTTATAGCAAGGGTTCCTTCAGTGTAAAAAAGTTGCAAAAGACTGGATTAGGCTATGGAAGCTGATAGGCAATAATCATATCTGATCAAACAGGCTCCTAAGAATACAGGATGTGAGTTCAAATCCAATTGGGAGCCTATTTTTTATCGTCAAACTCCAATGCAAATTGAAGTTGAGTTTATTTTTACCCTTTAACAAGAACAGGGAACAATCTTCACCAAATTCAGGGAGGGAAACTCTTCAGTCTATCATGTCTAGTTAAATCTAATTACAATGATTTGAAATCATGTGCCAGACTAAGCTAAGTTTAGTAATGGTGCTGTAGGGTAATGGATAATAAGCTAGTCCAGCAGACTAATACAACTGTGTTGTGAGTTGGAAAGGAAATATATCAAGAGGCTCCAGAGACTGTATCTGCATGGATCTAGCATTCCTACACTTTAATGGAGAACCAACAAATCCTGCTGATATCATGAGATATTGCTGGAGCGGCCTAGTTTAGTTGTAATGATGCTTCTGCCCTGAAACAATGCCTCAAGCCAGGGTCATCACCTGATGAAGACTTTGTGGGAGGCACTGCTACTGCAGTAGTTGTGTAAATATACATATATGCACTACCAGGCAGACCCACAGAGCCCACACTGAAAAAATCTCAGTGAAAGCAAAAAAAATCATTGAAATATCAAAAAATAAGCTTTCATAAGGGAAGTAACAACAAACTTCGAAGCCTCACTTTCATAGAATGGAACTGAAAGTAATGGTCCAGTTTACCATTACAGATACATTGTAAATTGAACCACCTTTGTGAAATCAAAGAAAATATTTTTCATCTAAAAACTTACAAATCCCCAAAAAGTTAAGATATGGTTAATAGATGAGAATTGAATCTTGAGCAAATTGTTGCCCATCTTTGGAATTGGGTAAGAGCACTTTTAACCGAAATCGACAACTGTGCACAAAATGTTCAAACGAATAATTGAAATCGGTCGTGCGATTAAAGTTTCCACAGAGGAAGATGAAAGTTTTCAAAGAGAAACACACGTAAATTTTGGACAGAATTAATGGGGGCAAATATGTTAATCAGTTTGGTTATTCTTCCTGTTTTAGTTTTTGATTGTAGATAAATAATTACATAAATTGATAAAAAAAGAGTAAATAAATAAATGATATTGAATTATACACATAGACTTGAATAACTTGTTAGTTTTAAATTTTATCCAGTTGTAATACCCACTGTTAGTTCCCTATCAATGTTTTGTGCCTTCGTAGTCGATTTCGTCTATGGTAAATTCGCAAGCACCCAAATCCTAAGATTGACAAATTTTTAATTCATTAAAGTGTTTGGAATCGACTGATTTTCATAACAATATAAGAATAATCATGGATTAAACAGCTTCCTCAATAAATACATTGACCAACTAATCTTTTGACGTGTGCGGTTATTGCTGTGTAGTAGCAATCGTAGCATAAACCGACAGTAATCCTCCTAAGTATACACTTTCCTTCTGATCCTAATACATTGTAGGCGTGCAACAAAGTAAATAGATTAATTTTAAGAAGGAAACAAAAACAAAGAAATTAATAACCAAAAATAAAACTCAATCATCGCCGAATAAAACAAAAAAATCACCTAATAATCGGTAACATGCTGATTCAGTGTTTTCGCGCCAAGAAAACCCACGTGTTTCATTTAGTCAATAATACAACTGTGAGAGAAAATACTATTGATATTTTGACCCTTAATTCTATTAACAAATGGGAATATTTTTGTATTGTACACTGTTATAAAAGTTTTCAATTCTAAATGATTCTTCATTCATTTCATAAAATGGGTGCATCTTGTTCAGTAAGGTATAAATTGGGTGAAATCACCACTTGCATTCAACAAGGGCTTGTGGCGCAATGGATAACGCGTCTGACTACGGATCAGAAGATTCCAGGTTCGAATCCTGGCAAGCTCGTAATATTTTTGAGACGATTTGTGACTTTTTCGTTATTTTGTATTTACTTTAATCAATGCCTGTCAATAGAACCTTTGAAAAAGTTAGCATATACAATGATAATGTTAATCATTCTTGCACATATAATTCGATTTTTATTGTTTTTAAATTACGATTAAATATTGTAATCTTGGAATAATTCTGTGACAATTTGAATTATATTTCCATCGACTATATTGAGTTTGCACCCAGTGGCGTAGTGGTTGTAGGAACAGTATCCCTGAATTTTTTCAGGGATGAACGGCGTTCTCTCGATATCTATACAGATACTACTGTAATTCCACTCTTGAACAATTCACTCAAGAGAAAAATTAGTCAGTATATGCCCAAATACTTATTCCATATGACCACAGGCGTACCGACGGGATGGGGCACAATCAGAGGGATGACACTATTATGACAGCCTATTTTGTACATCTTTTAACAAATATATTTGGTAATTTGATAAATATAAAATTTACTCTGCCTCATTAACTCTAGAGTGATGTGCAACAATTTACTTCGTCCTCCATGGACCTAGAATGTAAGGTTTAGTAGATTCTTCAAAACAATTACACGGGGTCATGTAGGTACTTCGTCCCTCGAACGGGACATTTTATTAATGAAATGGTCAAAATTGTAGCCAACCAAAGCCCTGGTGAGAAAAACAAGATACATTTTCTGGTGAAAAGCATTCGATAGATAACGAGTGCATTCGTCAATTAGCCGTATTTAACGAACATTTTTGAGAACATTCACCGTTCGGTTGCACCTCGTTTTTTTCGACCTTACCTTACATTGTTCGGTAAATAATAATAATAATAATAATAATAATAATAATAATAATAATAATAATAATAATAATAATGATAATAATGATGATAATGATGATGATGATGATGATGATGATGATGATGATGATGATGATGATGATGATGATGATGATGATGATGATGATGATGATGGTGGTGGTGGTGGTGGTGGTGGTGGTGGTGGTGGTGGTGGTGATTTTTGCAATATCCTAGTTTCGTGATCTAACTTTTAGCAGTATTTAGTTTGATTATTTTTTTTCATATCGACAAAAAAAGGAACGAAAATTATAGGTTGATTGTATTCTAATCGTGGAATTTTTTCTTGAATTTTTTATACTTATTAAAGCAATAATTTACATAAGAAACGCAATAATTTGATTACAAGAATACAATCAATAAATTAATTTGAAACAAAATATAATAATTGTTAATGAGATGAAAATGAATCAAAAAAAGAGTAATTATGCAGATACGATGTAGAAATCAGATTACTTGACCTTTTCTCACATGAGTTCGGTAAACTTTCAGATTTTAAACGGGAATGCCAAGTCACGGTTCTCGATGACGACAACAAATAGAATTCATTATAACTTTTGTTTTTGTCAGTTGAAAAATTGTTCAAAATAGATTAAAACTGTTGAAGAAAATAATTTAAATGCCATCATGATAATGTTTAAAATTGAAAACGGGAAGGTGATACTATGTTCTAGCAACATGAGAAGAACAGCAGCCACACTCTCATCTTAATTCAGAGGCTGCAAAAGGGTGGACCACAAAACTAGCATGATGTCATGTTCGGTTTTAAACTCGAAATTCGTTATATCGAGGTTCATTATGGTGAGGGTTCACTATTAACTTGGAAAAACATGGTACCTTAAAACATACAAAGCCTCTTATTGCTCTATACTTGGTCAAAACTATCATTGAATTCAAAACTGATTGTTGTTTCTTATTCACTGTGTTTTCCACTCTCTGGAGAATTGTTAACAATTGCAATCCCCATATTCTGTTGCAATGGGGAAATTGAGATTTTTTGGTGGGCGATAAAAATACAATTTTCCACCTAAGTGTATGTTTTGAGGTACGTATACCTGAGGACGGAAAGATTGCCCAAGTTCTCGATATCCTAGGAGGAGGGCAAGTTCTAGAAATGGGGGGTTAATTCAACATTTTACAATATTATTCTGCCATTTCAGCTACTTTCTAGTCATTTTCGCCAAAGCTAGCCATTTTCAACTTTAAAAAATTCCATAAAATAACTAGCAGTGTCTTTAGCGTGTTTGGAGTGTTTTTTCGCTCTTCTGAGGTCAATTTAGCGCAAACGTTTTTCAGATCGGTAACATTGTCCCATTCTGAGTGATATAAACCCTTGGAACGCCACTGCATATGGCCTCAAAGCGTCTCTGAAATTGATTAGATTTTAGACACTTTCTTGGGGCGGAGGGTCATGAAATCCTACTACCCCCCCCCCCCAACTCTTAGAGCAGACAGCCCCTGCGTTCCATCACTTCTTTTTTTAGTGATACATCACTGGTTGAACAGCAAAATTTGTGGAATATTGAAAAAAGACGTTTCCAAAATATTAGGCGCAGTCGAGGGGCAAGTTCTGGAATAGGCGGTTAATTGAACCTTTACCAATATTATTCAGCCCTTTTAGATACAACCCTTCTCGGTCAAAGTACGATTCTTAAAAAGATTCTTTAATATCTAAATATTTGTGTGATGCACTACTGTAACGAGACCTCCGTGCCGGTCTCTGCATCTTTCGCTGGTGCGACGCTGGTCAAGCCGTAGTTGACTGGTCACTGTATCTTTGCTTCTGGTCACTCCTACCTCGCCCACGTCGTGTTCAGATCCGAGGGGATGCAGCTGTCGACCAGAAGGCCCTGTGGTACTGGAACAAAGATCCCGGAGGCGTCACAAACTGAAAAGGAATAATCGACACAAGGTGCAAATATGCAACAAGATTTATGTCAGTGTTATTACAGGTTGACTGGTTAAATATATACGCCGATGCGGAAAAGGACACTATGGAGTCTGTCTTTCAGGTTATCTACTTGATGTCTCTTGGTATATCTGTAGGTATAGCTTCACCGAAGATATAATCTTCTGCAGGTCAGGATATTCGTGTTGACAAGGAACGTGGAATTCTATGCAATGTCCCGGCAGCTTCTCTGCACCCAATTCTTTCACTACTCAAAAATAGAAGGCTTATATATTAGCTGGTGCCCCTTGTGGTTGAGGCCGATGGCTGAAGGGTTTATGATTTATTTCTTCCCTTATCAGCAGGCAAATATTGAAATCATGCTAGCCTAAGCAATCGTCTTTCTGATCTCTCCAAATTTGGGAATCTATAATTTTCTTTTTGGAAATATGCATAGGCGATAGATGGGACCAGATCCCTTGACAATCAATTTACCTGCCTGGAAACTTGAGATGTTTTCCAAACAAAGGCGATTAATAATCATACATCTATAATCTGTCCAGGCCTCGCTTGCCCAACACTTTAGTACAAAAATATTTTCCCAACTTAGGGATTTTAAAACATTCAAACAAAGGTGATTAATCATACATCTGTATTCTCTCCAGGCCTCACTCATCTGACCCTACAGTACAAAAATATTTCTCAACACAGGGATTTTCAAACCTCTCAAACAAAAGATATTAATCATAAAACTAGGCTTTCTCGAAAATCCATACGGATAAGCGTTCTGATTTATAAATATATTTAACCTCGTAAGGTTCTCTTATTACCGCTTCCAGATTTTTTTCAATTTACCCTTTGATTTTATAGTTTCGTTTTTTCTAAATAACCCTTCAATTTCAGTGTCACGCTACAAAAAAAATAGGTATTATTGACGGCTCTGTGATGCAGTTTCGCCGTTGAAGGATTGTAGTATTTACTTATTCGTGTCTCCACGAAGATGAAATGTGGCACAAGGTTGATTTTAAAGTAGTGACCCTCACACATTCTTGTAGGTAGTTCCAGAAATTGTCTCCTTCCCTATCTAGGACGCCTCAGATTTAAGTAATTCAGCTTTGAATTGGTTCAGTTTCTTCATTTGTTATTACAAATATTTCAACCTGCGAAACTTTTTGATTTGACTTTAAATGTAAACTATACAAATGCTTATATCAACACACACATAAATGAAGCCACCTGTACTCAACTTACAGAAAGACCCCCAACTTCCCACCATGATATGATTCACCAACATGTGCCCTCCATAGATGTTTCCATTTGGACCCCCACCCTGTACAAAATCCTGAATTCGCTGTGAATATGGCAACCAAAAATATCCAATTTAAAATTGTCTGCCACAAACTGTTTTATGAAATTTGAGATATTTTTTGAAGATTAAATTTTTTTTTTTAAAGGCTGCAAATAATTTCCTAGGATTTTTAAGCAATTATTATGTTGGTTCAAAAATAATTACAGAATTTGTTATTTTAAACTTAGATACTTTTCTGAAATAGACTATGACTTGACGATGTTTATGAAATATGCCATCTTATAGTATGAAGTTTGCTCTATTCTTTTTGGCTGAACGTTTTCTCTTCACTATGTATTCAGGTTTATTTGAGGCGGCCAAATCAACGACAGAAAAAAAGCAAATTTGAGCAATTTTGTTGTACGTGTTCAGAATGGGAAGTATTTGACTAGGGAACCGTCAAGGAACGTACAGCTGAATATTGATCCCAAAATTTTCGAAACGGAGACGAGGAGGGTCGTAGTTGTTATTCTTTGATTGACGACATTCAGTTGAGAGACATTATTTAGACGAACCCATGCAAAACAACTCGGGATATTGCTGAGGAACTAAAAATAACTCATGCAAAAAAGCTGAACAGAAAATTCAAAAAATGCCCAAGCCTGTTATGTGCTTCTTTTGAGCAAGAAGAACGATGTATTTCTTGAGCGTATTGTGACAATAGATTCTGTTCAATCATATTGATCAATCGAAAAGAACTAATTTTTTTCCATGAAAATGCCCGATCGCATGTTGCACGAATGATACTGCAGAAATTGAACGAACTAGGTTACGAAACTCTACCTCACCTAGCTTACCCAACAGACCCCTCTCCGATCGACGACCACTTTTTCAAGCGTTTATACCTACTCCTGCAAGGGAAGGTCTCCAACGACCAAGAAGTGTCCAAAGACACCTTCGAAGAATCCATTGGTTCCAGAAACACAGAAAAAATGATTCGCAAAACTGATTAGATTCTGAAGGTTCTTATTTCGATTGATAACTTTTATTCCAAGCCGAGATATACTGTTCTAAAGTTGATGGTAAAAAGCTGTAATTATTTGTACATCAACCTGGCAGCAAAAGTTATACAGGGACAAAATCTTATTATTATTCCCCAAATGTCTGACCATCTTTAACTTGCATAACTCAAGGACGTCTGAAGCTATGACCACTAAATTTTCTGTGATTACGAATGGAGCCTAGAAGCACGTTGGGTTCGATTTAATGTTTTGTCCAACCGTAAAGAGTAGCTGAAAACCCATCCATATGGACGGATTTCAGCTAGTAGGAATAAATAGAAATATTACTAAAACCCTTGGATATCATACTTCCCACAAGTCGCTGTGAATGGGTATTTGGACTGTTTCTGATATCTGTCTTTCTATTTATGTTGATTTGCGTAAGTGATTTTCATCATGACTTTTTCATTTTGGGAGAATAAATGTTCGCTTCAAAAACATTTTTAATCCCTAACAGTTCCATAAATCCTAGAACTAAACAAAATTTGTGTTTTGTTACTTTTTTACATCGGCAAACAAAGTTGGGAGAGGTACTTGTGTCTGCCAGTCGGTCCGTCCGTCTGTCAGTCCACACGATGTCCCGAAAAGTTCTCAATCAATTTCGATGAAATTATTTGAAAGAGTAGGCTATAGGCTAAGGGAGGAATGACTAAATTTGGGGGCGGATTCATGAACAGTTATCTCCACCGTAGCATAGATATAGGTTCATCCAACACAATATCTCCATAGATTTTCGAGGAATTTCAATGAAAATTTGTAGAGGGTTGGGTAATAAGCTACGGAAAATTTGATTGAATTTAGGAGCAGATCTATGAATTTTTCATAGCCCCGTCCCCTGCATCGTAGCTATATGTCCACACAATAATCTCCAAATGTCAATCAATTTCAATGAATTTGTAGCAGAGGGGTAGGTCATCGAGTAAGAAAGAATTATTCAAATTTGGGATCGGATCCAAGGATTCTCTTTTCGATTGAGAGACGTTTTTCCATTCTCCTGTTATGCAGTCATGTTCGGCTGAGGAAGGATTGATTAGGTTTCGAGGTGGGTCCTGGAATGTTTTACAGTTACCTCCCTGCATCGTGAATATTCGTGAACTGATTTCTTTACGGTTTTTAGTGACTGACAGAGGTATGCACTCTCTTGATGCTTTCTTACTGAATCGCCTGATTTCTACGATTTCATCAAAATTTTCAATTAATCAACCAATGAAGATTTTGATGCGAATGAATTTATGCAGCAGGTCAAGGCATGAAACCTAAATCTCAAGTTGATATCTTGACGTTGATTTATACCTACCCACTGCAATTTATGATACGCGTGTGCGTTTGAGAGGGAAGAGGAAGATAAAGATAAAGAGAGAGAAAGGAAGGGAGAAAAATGAAGAGAGGAGGAGATTGAGAAAGATGGGGTGAGAGAAAGAAAGATGCAGAAAAAAGAGAGGGAGGTAGAGAGAGAAAGCGTGGAAGAAAGGAAAAGACAGAGAAAGACGGGGTTAAAAAAGAAGATGGAAGAAAAGGAAGAGTAAGAGTTTGGAAGAGTGAAATCGTGAGACGAAAAAAGACAAAATAAAACAGACAATGTGCTGAGACGTTTAAAAAGATTTCACTCAATCATAGCTAAATATGAGACAGTGGTAAAATTTCGAGAAAGCCTCAAGGCAGTCAAAAAGGATCAGAATGTCTCGCCGTTCAATCTCGTTCGTAGCCAGATCGGACATCAAATCTCGTAGAATATCAATGTCCTCATCGGCACACCAGTTGAGCATCGCTCGATAATTCTGATCACCTGGTCGACCGCAAAGACCCATGACCCGACGAGAAAAGGGTGCATGACGCTCAAAGACATAACCGTGGGGTCGCAGAAAGAGAAAAACTCGCAAGAAACGCTTAAGAATTCGTATAGTCCGTTCTTTGTTATATTCGCCCGCAGCTGATACAGGTTCAGCGATCATACGCGCTTGACAGTCCGTAAGTAACTGATCTAGAAAATCCTGTACTGAATTCACTGTCAACACCTCGCCATCATCCTCGGTCACAATCTTCAAGATTCGCCGATCTAGCTGATGGCTAATCTCTCCAAACAGCTTTTCCCTCTCAGTGGCCGCTGGTCGACGACTCCACTGGATAAAAGCATCCAAGCAGTTCGAGAGAATAAGCACGTTCTTTCGTTCCCAGCCTCCGTCGTCATCGGCCGTGAGATCGGTCAAAAGGAACTTCAGGTGATCAGGATCGTGTCGGGCGCAAAAGCGCGCCACCATGAAGTACTTGCTACTGGTAGGTCGACCGTATTTAGCGAGTATTTGCTGCGAAAATGGCCCGTGGATACTGGCAGAGTAGCCGCAGTTCCGGAGCAAGAAGAGAATTTCCATGAGCCGGATGAAGATGAGCCGGACACAGCGTTCGCCGAAACGTAGACACGCTGAGTCGTTATCGAGATAGAGAAGATGCAAGATGGCAACAACGTCCTGCAATTCGGAGACGCCGTCAGGAAGACCGGATATGACGTGGTAGCGGATCCGTTGGTCTAGTTGATGGGCTATATCACCAATCAAGGGTTGCCATTCCTCAAAGTAAGCGTTCCACTGGACGATGGATAATTGTTGCTGATCGTTCAGGTGACTATTTTTTTCTTCTTCCATTTGTGTGTTTTTACTGCAACAGACAAAAGGTAGGAAAGGGTATGCAATTATTCTATGACCTATTTGACTGGGACAGGTTGAGATAAAAACAATTAAAGATTAAATTAAGGTGAACAGAGGTCAAAATCATTACAATGAGTTACTATATTCCACCTAATAATAAAAGTGAATAATAAAATAATTGCTTAAATGATATTACTACGTTGAGCTGGAGCAGGGACGGCTGCAGCCGTAGCTAGCGTAAGAGCACTATTCACAATAATATTGCTTGGATAGAAACAACAAAAAATATAGCGTCGATATTTGTAGTAAAGGTTAGGCTTTAAAGGTAAGGTTTGACTTCTGCAAACCATGAAGCTCCTGTAGCTAGATGGTCAAAGCAGTTGGACGTAAAGCAGGCTTTCACTTGACGTGATTCCGAATCTTGCTGGGAGCTAATTCTTTATTTCCGATCTGTGCTGTTTTCTTGCAACCGAAGAGTGACGGTTCGAGTTGAGTTATGATAAAAACAACAAAAATTAAGATCACGGTAAATATTAGTCAAACTCAATACAATCGTTGTGCGCCATGTTGACATTTTTATCCGTTTTTCGAGACACTTCGAGATTACATATTTCATACATTTTGTCTGTCTGTCTGTCCCTCTCTCTCCCTCTCTATCTCTCTATCTATCTCTCTCTCTCTCACACACACAAGTCCGCGCTATTATACACCCATACCCACAACTTGTCATATCGTAACTTTTAACAATAGATAATTTTTTTAAAAAGCTGCTACCTGAAAATGTTTAATAATTAAAGATATCTACACATAGGCTTGGGTATTTCTTTTTTAATTTGTTTTGTTTTGTTTTGTTTTGGTGTGTGTGTGTGTGTGTGTGTGTGTGTGTGTGTGTGTGTGTGTGTGTCAAAAAATTCAAAATATTTGGAGAAAAAATGCCGTTCTGATGTCCACAGACACACATAAAGCAGGTTATTCTAACGCGGAAATGTGATGAATTTAACGCGAAAAAGGTAACAATCTCTCAGGAATTTGTGTAAACGTGTATACAGGTTTACATCATAACGAACCTATTTTACGCAATATTACAATCAAAACCATTTATGGTGTGGTAATAACAATCATAATTCTATGTCTGGTAAGAGAACTATTTATATTCTGGTCCACTTCTCCATAGACCTACAACTATATTGCTAAAAAAAAGGATTTCCTGATATTCAATCTTCTTCTATCTACTTCAACGTTGTGTTCATGACCCCTTAATCCATTGTACTTTCTTCTGATGGAAACACACTAAGGTCGACTGATTCAAAACCATGTATAATTTTAAAGTTTTGAGTAAAGTTTTTAAGTAACCCCGACCCCTCCTATTACCTAATGTTCTTATACATACCTCTTTTTATACTATCCTCATAACTCATATTTTGTAATTCTTGTTCTAACTTGGATTTTTTTCATCTTTTTCCAAGTACGTTGATCAGGCCTGTACACAATAATCTAGATGCAGACCTACGTATCATTTATAGAATACAAGGAAAGAATTATTGTCAATAAACGAAAAAGTATGCCCAATCAGTCAAGGTACATGTATCGAAATATAGTATGAAGTATAGTACATGAGAAATTTCAGTCCACTGATATAATCTCTGACCTTTAGATCAATCTAAAATTTCGTCGAAATGAACACAAGTTCATAAAATTTCGCCAATTATTAATTCCTTGGAAGACATTTCAAATTCAGAGAGGAGTCAACCTTGGAAATGTTAAAAAGTAACAAATGCGAATCCCAAATGTTTAGGTATAAGTATACGTACAAAATTTGACGGGAAACATTTGCCTACTGACGAAACCTTTGACCTTTGATCAAAAACTTTACCAATTGATAATCCCTTAAAAGATTAATTAAATTCAGAGAGGAACCCACCTTAAAAAAGCAATGCTAGCGGTGAAAAATGGTTTTACAATAAATCAAAAGCGTTTGTCGTTGGCGTTTTCCAATCAGGTCTTGTCTCGTCTCAACGGAAGATTAAATTTGTTTTTTTTTTGTTGTTTTCTCTTTAATTTCTCGTTCAAACGTTCTTTTCCACTCAAAACTGACGTCATATTTTTCTACTTCTCCTAATAATTGGAAGTTGAACAAAAAAAAAGGAGTTGAATTCAGTTCTGTAATATTAGCTCAATATACTATGGAAGTCTTATTAGTCAATCAATTATAACCAGCACACATCCGATGACTTTGGGCAGCATACCGTGTTAGAGATGAATTATTTGAAAAGTTGGGAAAAGGGGTGATCTATTTTCTATTGCCTTCTGCTGGGCAGTGATCACTAAAACGTCCAAGTTTTCAGAGCAAACCAGGTGTGAATTCTGCTGGACACAAACAAATGGACCAATTTAGCATAAACCCACATTGCCAATATATGCAATTCCCAAGCGTTTTTGGCATAAGCGTGTCTCAAAATTCGACCTTCACTAAAAATCTTTTTACGGGGCTGATAAAAAAAAGTTTTCTCTAGACATAATAGGGAGTATACGTTTACATTCCCAGCCCTCTAGCTCCAATGGTGCGATCTGTATGCATAACACATTTATAGTCAGTCAGCCAGACCAACTTGAAAACTGAAAAACCTATAATGACAGTTTTTGTTACTAGGTTTGTCATACTCCAGTCCAAACCTGGAATTTATTTTATTTTTCTACCGTAACAAGACCAAGAACAATCCTCACCAAATTAGTGGAAGTAAAGATTAACATCATGACCGACTGAGCAATAGCCGTGTCTCTTACCGGCTGAGCTAAATTGCAAAGTCTTGTACATCTTTGAAAATTTATATTAAAAATATGCAAGGGCTTATTTAATTGTGATGAATGAATACATTATTTCCCTACCATGATCTGAAAATATGACCAATTATTTGGTAGGTGTGTCTCTTACTTATTTCATTCTAAAAAACAGATAAATACATATATATTAAAACAAGAACCATAAGTTCAACGACGAGTCCACCATCGTGGTAAAAGCAGTAGCAGGAGGAAGAAGTGCGAGCAGTTTTTCTTTGAGTCATTTGATTCTCATACTTGTAAAAAAAATTGCAATATAGGAATATTCTGAGAGTGTTATTTTCAATAAAATCGCAGGTTTGTCTAATTATATTATTGTAATATGTAATATAGGGTTCCCCGAAGTAACACCAATTTTGACCAAAAGCAATTTTATTGGTGCCATAAACAAACAGCTCACCTAATAAATTCGTCATATGCAATGCATTACGAGTAAGGTTCGATGTAAATGCTTTCCATTTCAATGTATTTATTTCGTCGGCAAGCTACAGACCAGCACACATTTTAACCAAGTTCAATGATGAAAACCAAATGCCTGACCTAAGATAAATTACTCTGGAAATCAAAAATTCTTACCAAGAAGAGGAATAGAGAATGCCATTGTCAACGTCGATGGATTGCCTCAAGCAATAGGTATGTGTCTGGATGTCGGATGGTGACCAATTTGTTAGGAAATATTTCTTGGTCTCATGTAGAATCTTTTTTACTCATTATGAAAAAATTATGTAGAAATCATCACGTACTTGGAAAGTTTGTGTATATATTGTTTAGTACTGTTTGATATCTCCTTCATCAAATATAACAGAGACTACAATAAAGATCACTTACTATTTTTGCTTCCTCCCATTGACTGTTTGTGGAGCATAGGACCGCAACTACTCTGCAGCAGTTTCAGTAGCAAATTGGTTTCCTCGGGTGGTCCTGCCAGCCCTACGTCCGTTTTTTTGGCGAGGGTGGGGAAGGCATTCGATTTACGGTATGAATATATGCTAAAATGACATACTTTTGTATCAACTTTTTTATTCTCTGTTTGTGTGTTTTTTTCAGAGATCGTAAAATAACTCTGAAGATCACAAATGTTACTTCAAATACAAATCAATTTAAAGTCTCTAATTTCTATCTAAGACAGCTGGTACTTTGGTATTGTCCATATATATATATATATATATATATATATATATATATATATATATATATATACATATTTGTGTGTGTGTGTGTGTGTGTGTGTGTGTGTGTGTGTGTGTGTGTGTGTACAAGAGTGGATCAATGAGTCCGTAGTCTGACACGTAATCATTCCCAGAATTTCTCTCTGAAATTTTCACAGTATAAAATTTGACCTACCTACCACTGAATCAATTCCTTTGAAAAGGAAGAGGATCATGTTGAAAAAATGAATATTTGTTGCCGGCAAACAAATTTGATATAATATAAATTTGACACAAGACAATCGAGAAGGAATATTTTTTTTATTTTTCAGTTAACTTTTCTTGTTGACATACAAAAGAACACGCATCTGGATTTAATGAGTGTAAATATTTTCCAAATGTTTGTAGTGAAATGCTCTCAACCAAACTTCCGGCCATTATTAAGATCAGGGACCATTTGTGGATAATATGCGTTTACCAATTTTTTAATAATTTATAACATCAGTTTTATCCATTTGTGCGTTATGATGATGTTGTGCAAGATACAATATACAAGCAAAGTTTTTCACTCAGCTAAATGTATCTATAAATTGTTAAATGCATTCAAATTTCAGTGTTCGTCAATTTTGCTCTTTTTTTAATTTGGTGTCCAGTGTTGCTAATTAAGATTTTTATTTCATTATTCAAATTTGGAAATTTGGAAAAAAAGGCGCTGAATTGGCAACTCTTGAAATCACAGTTTCTAAATTGAAAGAAATCATCAATTTTGGATTTATGTTTTTTTTGTAGAGTTTTTTTTAATCAAATCAAATTTAAAAAATGAATAAACAACAAGTTCTTCATCTTTCCTCAGGTGACTCTTATATTAAGCAGTTATTAATCATCACCCAGTATTTATTTTTCCATTAGAACATCACCTAAGGAAGGCAGATGAACACATCTGTCAGAATTTTGCAATAGAATAACAAAGATGAGGATACTAGCCCAAGTAGTTCACAGAATAATGAAAATATTTCAGAACTTCCAACAGTGCAAGTTAAGTAGTGTGGTCCCTCAAAAGATGTACAGTCTCTCCTAAAGAGTTGATAGTATTGTTTCATTTTCCCATCTCACACTACAATCCTGAAATACAAACGGTGATTAGGAACCATCAACCAAAACAAAGGTCTCTTCAGTTTTTAGCTGATCTGGCTGGCTGGCTGGCTGGCTATGTATGTTTGTGTGTAAGCACATATTGCATGTATAGGCAGCACCAATGAAGCGAGAGGGCTGAAAATTAGTGATTACTGCCCATCAAAAAGTGAAAGGAGTGACTTATTCATTAATCAGCTTCTTTTTCCAATTTTCAACTGATCATACCCAACACAGTATGTTGTCAAAAGCTATTGATCACTTCTAAGTATCTTTCATTTGCACACATATGTGTGCATGTAGCCCAGGTATGGACAGTTGAAGTTACAATCAGAGCACTATTTAACTTTACTACCTCTGTAGAGAACCACAATCTTTTGAAGGATTGCATACCTTAATTTGTACCTATTAGACAATGTCCAATTCTCTTTTCTGCTGAACTCTACCATGTATCTACAGGCTTCATATTTTCAATTTTGAAAAAACATTTCTTGTACAGGAACAATTTCTTCATGTACTGTTTTTGCTCTTTGAAAAGTTGGCATTTTTGTTCTGAGGCGCCAGGCTTTGCTCATTGGAGTGGCGGTGTGCATTGAAGCCGAAGCCGATTTTGAACGGGGGTGTTTGGTCTTACATCCCAGTGCACTGGCATGACGATGACTGCCTGTTGAAGTCTGTGATCGGCAAATCGCTGGAAAAGAAATGAAATTAACTGACATTAAAAAGAGATTTGAACCAGTGAGATGAGACATGAACAAAGAGATAATAATATCGACTTTTTTTCAAAGATCAAAAGGGAATGACAAAGCAAATAATAAAAATGCTGAAGCAAAGACAATATTTTGGCTAAATTGTGTAGCCTGCTAGAGACATAGCTCTGGTTTGTAACTCAATAGAGACTGTCACATAAATGAGGTAATTTGGTAGCGTGCTATGTTGGGGATGATCAATCAAAACACCCTCCAACTGTTAGATTAGCATGAAGGAGGAATAGTGAAGAATTTTCTCTACCAATTTTTGACTGTTCTTCATTTTGTTTTTACTTTCTGAGAAGAATTAAGTATTTTAGTAATCAATGATGTGTCAAAAAATGTATTGATTATAATTGGTGTTCCATGACTTGTTAATATTAATACACAATTTACAATAATTCATTTCAGTAAGTAAAGATTAAGTAGACGTACAGTTGAACTGGTGTTTGTAAATTGAATTTTTCTGTCAAGACATGGAATTTTATATGATTTAACAAAATATTTTCTGCCATATTCACCCTCTGGAGCATTTGATACAACTGCCTTGCTAAGCACATTGAAGCCAGGACTATTGAGTTCATCTTCAAATATGTATCTCGTAAGATAGCTAATTCTCTGCTCATACTCAAACTCATATTTTGTCTACAACTTTATAACAATCACATGGAACGAATTGTCCAAAACATTGTGATTACATCACAGATGGAAAGAAGAGTTTAAATTGTACAAACAAAAGTTGGTATCAAACATATTTGTCTGAAACTAAAACTTGAACAGTCTATATTGATCTTTACTGCACAAGAAAAGATTTTCCAAAAACAGAAAACTGAGAGATACCTGTTTGCCCTCATCAGCTAAACAAAATTTGCTATAAAAATGGTTGAGATTCAGAGAAAGGATGTACAAAATCTCTTGATAGGATTTTTGGCTCTTTCCCCTCACCTGGATCTTTTTTTTTTCTTGAACTTGACTCAAAACACTCAGCTAAATTATTCTTTTATAAATTCAATATGAATAAATAGCATTTACTAAAAAAGGGCATTATTTCATTTTCTGTCCACATAACTTTTGACCTTTGCCAAAATTGATTATGGCTGCACAAAAGGGTTGATTGCAACTGATCAAACATTGAAATAAAGTATCTATTATTTAATGATTCACCAAATATCCATCTTCATTGAGTCACCTATCGTAAAAACCACATAAAATAAACTCTTGAAATTTAATGAGTGTATCATGGGATCCTGGAGCAGGTTATTAGCCAGTTATTTTTTTTTTTAAAAAGGGACATCAATTTAAACTCATGCTAATGTGGATGCATTTTTTGAGCCCAGCTTCTTTCAACTGCCGCTTGACTATTACTAAAATAGAAAGCTTGTTTGCAGAGTATGTACTCAGCTTCGTTTTTACAGTTGATGGTAGAGTAAGAGGGAGAACAGTGGTTAGTTTTGAGAGGGACTGGAAGAAAAAGATGTTTCTTTTCTGAGATAGTAGAAAAAAATCAAAATTTCACAAAAATCAGTCCCAAAAATGGGGGAAGGGGGCAATTCACAATTTTGTGTTGGCTTTTTTTTTTTTTTTCTGAGGTGATATTTTTCCAAAAATTTAGTCTAGCTCATTTAATTCAATCAGTATAATTTAACTTTATTCATTTATATTACCATTTCTTTTATCAATATATTTTCTAAATTATCAATCATCATTTGTATATGTCATTTATTTACATTGATTTACTTTTTTATGAATCTATAAATATCTATCATTGTCACTGTAGATAATAGAAATCCTATTTTTCTTTTATAGATTCTTTTCTTATTCATTTTTATTTGTGCACCCTTCTTAATACTGAGTAAACAAAGATATGAAACTTTACAATTTACAATCAGGACCACCTTCCCTAAATTGTACCAAAAAGAGCTTCTACTTTCAATTGCTTTTACAAACACTAAAATATTTTTGCTCTATTGTACAACTGTAGTAAACTTACATACAAAACAAAAGAATGTAAGACAAAAAAATACACTGAACACTTACCTAATGTAACAAGAAGGATGAAAGAAAATCACCAGATGACATAATTTCAGTCTAAAACAATGTTTTGTTGATCCAAAGAAAACAAAATGGGTAAGTAATTTGATGCTCGCTAAGTTTCTAAAATATTGAACATTATTGTGAAATAACCTTTGATTTTCAACTTTTTCTCTTTTTCCCCCCCTTATCTAAATCTCAACACAATCCTTTAAAAAAACTTGAAAACAGTTCACAATTTTGATTTTAAAAAAGCTACAAAATTCTCTCAAAGAAGAAAATATTTCAGTTTCATTGCATTTCTTTCTTTCAATTTATGATCAATTTTTATTCAAATCATCCAAAGTATCAATGGAATTTCAACTAAGCTCTGGGTACTTTTCTTTATATTTATATTCATATATCTTTATATTTTTAGTGCAATATTAGAATTTGTCTGAAAATTGGGCAAAAATTTCAAAAGGCAAATTCTCATGATTCACCAGTTCACAAGTGTAAACATTTTTTTTACATCATGATTATCACCAATTTCATTATCAACACGAAACATTTTTAGTTGATAATTTTCCTCATTATTATTAAGACAACTTTCAGACTTATTTTCAACACGTCACTTTCTCTCAAATGAGTACGTTGGTAGATGTTATTTCCAAAATGGCTTACTCTAATCTATTTTTCAAAATATCAATCACATTCTAAAATAACAATCCGGCCTTGAAATGAATTCAGTGTTTACAATTTAAACCGTAATGGCAGGAATCCTGGGTTTTTTCAGTGGCCTATAACATTCATTGGGTAGTGTTATATTTGCATGAATATTTTTCACTCAAATAAGGCTAAAGGTGCTTGATGTGAAGACACTATCCTGTACTGATCTACTGGAAATATATAGTACAACCTCAGGTCTATACACCAATGACCAAGACTGTAAGTGCAGAATCTGTCCAGATATGCTACAGTCATCATTAAGCAGTGCAAGAAGCTATAAATTCAAACAGCCACCAAAGTTAGAAAGCCCTTCTCCTTAGATAGATCCACTCATCCCAGGAACAAGCTATTGGATGCCACAGCCTTCTCTAAACATAAATATATTTAAATGAAATCTCAAAAAAGATCTTGGACACTAAATGTTTGAATATGAATTCACAAACAAAATAATAAACCATAGTAGGACTCCATAGGTTGACCTTACTAAACTGCTATTGTCCAGCTTGAGTTCCACATTGAGATACACTTGAGATACCAATAAAATTGATTTTGATTTTGATTAACCTACCTCCCTTACTTTTACTGGGTGGTATGACAGGTCGGCCACCATTGATTTCAAGGCTGAGATGAGGGAAAGAAGAAAAAACATTAATTTCAAAAGAAATCTATAATCAATTGAAAACTTCAAAAGAAAAAAATTACTTTTTAATAAATTCTTCTTAAATATGAACTCAAGCAATGATTTCAATAAGATTTGAAAAGTAATCTACCTTTTTAGAAATGCCTTAAAATATAAAAGGTTTATTTCATTGATATCTAAGTACATTTGACTTTTTGACCAGATGGTAATCCCAAAAGAGGAATCTGTAGACTTTTAAAAAGTGGGAGGGATGCTGGGATAAGTACATGAGGTCCCAAGTGGAGTAATTAGAAGTGGACTAAGGCCCCATTGTTCTAGGTAGACAGTTTTTCATTGATATCAAATGGCTGGAGTCAGGGAAACCCATGAACCAACCCCTTTCATTGCAATAAGGATGTCCCAGGAGTGGAATCCTCAGAACCAGGCTCACTTTATTTATGTCATGTTTAGCTAAAAAGCAAATAAAATTAATCTTAGACAAAAGGCAAGGGAGCAATTGTCAGAAATCTAATCTTGCTTGACTGGTACTAGAGTAATGAGTTCAATCCCTACTGGATGCCCCATTATTGTAACTTTATACCATCCCCTACTTACAGCAAAATCATGTTGGATACACTGGACCACATGTTGAGCCTGGTCAGTATTTAGGTGGGTGACCACTTGGTAATACCAGCGGCTGTAAGCAAGATTTGAGTGTAAGGATGCTAGCTAGCTACATAATGAAATAAAAGTAAAACTGCCAATCAATACCAAGAACAAAATGAAACGAACCACTGTGATGGTAATCCAACAAGACGAGCTCGCCTGAAATTGTCTTCAAATTTACTGTTAATCTTGGGACGAACTCCAATGTTCTTCATGAGTTTGTTATACAAACCAGGGACGTTCCTGCAGGTAGCAAATAAAAGCCTTGCAGCGGTAGGATTGAATGTCAAGTAACCAAGTGTCACTGCCACAGCATTTCGCACTTGGTGGTTCTCAGAGGTGGACAGCCTGTTGACCAACAAGTCCAGAACACCGACCGTGACCATTGCATCTGTGATCCCAGCCCTTGTGTGTGCCAGGCTGGAGAGAAGGCTGGCCACCAATACAACCACATCATCATCTGCAGACTCTAAGATTCGTACCATAAGAGAAATACCTGATGCAGTCAGGAAGACTGGACTGCGGCCAATAATGACGCGAGCAAGAACTACAATCTGAAAAAGTAAATTTTAGAAAACAAAACTTATACCAAGGAGAGTTTTTTGCTATAAACAGTGATGCATCTAAAATAAAAGTGAGGGAATGCAGGGCTGCCTGCTCTAGTGTGCACAGTGATCTATTGAGCAAGCATTGACATCGCTTTGGGGGAACATTCTAGGGGTACCTAGATACAGTATATATAGCTACAATGCACCATTTCAATTAATTTGGTTGGTGCAAATAGATAGAGTGAGAATTTCAGTAGTATACGCTGTTCCCCCATCCAAAAAAAGTAAGGGAACATTATTCCCAAGCATTCCCCACACCATTGACAGTAAAATAACAATAAAGGGTAGAAAGATTGTACTGCACCAATCTGTTAAATCTGTCAAGACTATCCTACTAAAGTATTTATTGCCAGAATATAACAGTATGTAAGACGGCTGAAATTTTGTTAATGAAAACAATTCTTTGATAAAATCAAAAATTTTCCATATTTTTAAGAACCAAATTATGATACTTTTGTCCAAATGGGACAGATGAGAAACAAAGAATTAGCAGATCACTCAAGTGACATGTGTTTTTTGTACAGTTATGTAATGAAAACTATTTTCTGCATGGCTTTTATTCTATGATGATGTCATTTTTAGTGTCTCTAAAAGCTGGGAAAATCTCATTTATTTTTCATGACATATATATCCTGGTTGACTTTTAAATCTGCCGTATGAGAGAACAGATAGATCTTTATGGATATGCTCCTTCTGGGTGCTATTTAGTTTTTTAACAACTGCAGCACTTTAGATGGTCTGACAGAATAATTCATGATCAACAGTGTCACTTGATGAGATTGAGGAGCCTAGGTATGTAAAGTTTTCATATACCCTACCGACAGATATCCTTTATTTGACCATACAAGCAGGAAATGAATAATTGATCTGTTTTAAACCTGTTTTCCCATCATTTTCTACCTTGGTCCTAACACTAAACAATACCACTGAGATTTGGAACCCAACTCAATAACACATCATGCTGGGTACGTACACATCCTTGCACAATATCAATTATCTTCACAAAACCATCAAATTTGGTATTTACATCTCTTTGTATAAAACAAATACCTGAAAAGCAGCATAAGCCTGGAAATAGAGATCTGAGGACTCTAAAAATTCCTCAAAGACGTTGAAACTGATTCCTCCAGCATGTCGAATTGCCAGCTGCTGCGAAACATTGTTGAATGAAAAAATAGCCAAAGCCATGCATAACCGCAGACAGATATTCTGAAATAGAAATGAATCATAGGACTGAGTGAGAAGGTCTCTTGTTGTCATGAAAACAGGCAAGATTGGAAGAGTTTGTCTAGACTTATCAAGGATTATTGTTGTGATGAGACCCACTGATTTCATAGAAGTATACAATATCCTTATTTGTGAAAAGCAAAGATGCAATTACCATTGACTTATATGGAAAAATTTGAGCGTTCCCAGACCTCAAAATATCCTTCGTCTATGTCTGCCTGTCCTAAAGCTGAAATATGATGAAAAATTGATTGACTGCTTAAGCTTAACTTTCCCTTACTTACTATCAACAACTAACTCTGATATATCACTATGATCACTCTAGCATTCAGCTATTACTCTAAATCAAACAATTTACAATGTAAATTTAACCTTGCTTACTCTAGACCAGTGGTTCTTAGAGTCCTAGATCACATTCCTCCCCTCATGATTCCAGGTTTCCTCAATTCCTCCCCCATTTTGAATTACCATCTTGTTATTTTTTAACCATTATAATTTCCATTAAATGGTCCTCTATGGTCTGAAATTCCTCCTCATTTCTTCCCCTTGGGAAATATCTCCCTTTGAAAAGACCCAACCAAAGTCATCTACATCTGGATAAGAAACATCTAGAATTGAGTCAAAAAAATATCTTAAAACCACTAAAAACATCCTAAATCTGGACACAACCAAAAACATCTAGATCTAGATTATAAAAACATCTCAAATTGCCAATTATACCATTAAAACAAATTTACAGATGTTTGTAGGGTCTAAAGGATTGAAAATGAAAGAAATTTTCTTCTCTAGAATTACATTTGTGAAGAAATGAACCTCTACCTTTTTTTAAGTTTGTGAATGTATGAGGTATATCTGGAAAGTATCCAGCCATTTGGGATATGTCAACATGCAGTTGGGCATTTGTGATGTAACCTGGCAACCAATCAGAAGGGACCTTAAAGCGTATGCATGAACAGATATTCTTCAATAGGGATTATTCATTCAGTAGTGAGACACCACTGAGTGAGCTTGAGTACTGTGTGACAGAGGTCCATATTTCAGGACTCCTGCAGGTTTTTCATCCAGGCCACCCACCCCTCACAGTCCAGATTTGGTTACCTGCTACTTCTGTTTTTTCCAAAAGCTCAAATCAACATTGAAAGGGGGAATATTTCAGATCATGGACAAGACTAAGGGGAATGTGATAAAGCAGTTGATGGTGATCCCAAAAGAGGAATTTTTTGAGAAGTAAAATTGTGTAATGTTCCAAAGAAAGTACTTTGGAGAGGACTAAGATGTTATTGCTGTAGGTAGGCTATTTTGTTTTGGTAATATGAAATGGCTGACTACATCTCAGACCTCATACACACATGATGACAAAATCCAATTTTAGAACAAGTATGAAATGCCCTTCCACAGGCAGACAGAAGTGGAATGGCAAAATTCTTTAACAAAATAACGGTTGGTTGAGTCTTTCAAAACTTTGAACTGTGACTGTTAAACCCCACCCCCTTCAACAAGAAATCCCAGTCTGACTCAGATAAGTATTGCTTGGTCTTGTTTTCATTTTCAAATCATATTTTTCTGTATTTTCCTAAAATTCAACTCTAAATTCTGAGGGTAACAATCACTTTCTGTCCTTCTGTCCTCATCTTCTCTCTCTCTCTCTCTCTCTCTCTCTCTCTCTCTCTCTCTCTCTCTCTCTCTCTCTCTCTCTCTCTCTCTCACACACTCATAGGGATCCGCAAGATTAGAACTTTAAATTTCCTAAAATGCAACCTCTGAACCCTCATTAAGTTAAAAAGTCTAAAAAATTAGGGAAAGGTTTGATCAGTTACCAACTAACCATTAAAGTACAAGCAGTAGAGATCCAGAAGTCCAATAAGAAAATCTCTCACTAAAAAAACACAAATTCCATCTTTTTTTTTCTTCAGTGTTGCGAATACCCATGGTGGTCCCTTGATTAAAAGCAACTCTAAAATATTAGCAGGGCAATTTTATTTTAACAGATTCACTTTTTAACATTGTAGCCTTAGGTGAAGAAAAATAAATAAACATTCTACCTTAGGAGAGTTTTCAGCTAGTATATTTAAAATGGCACCATTTTAACTTGCACTTACTTTGTCTGAGGATTTGAGATGATGGAGAAGGCAATCCCAGGTAAAGGTTGGTTGCTGAAGGAGCAGCTGCTGATTTTCAGGGTTTTGTAGAACAATACATGCCAATGTTGTCAAAACTTCAACTTGCATCTCTTCCACAGGGAGTTCATTCAATAAGTGCACCAAGGCTGGTAAAGCACCTTCTTCTGCAATTTTGTTCTGTGTATATGAGTTATTGGTGTAAGCAACACCTGCAACATAGAATACAAAGATAATTCACTTTCATCAGCATCATCAGCAGTAGCAGCAGAAGACTTTTAACATTTATCATTGAATAGAGACCTTCCCCAAGATTTGCCAAACTCCTCAATTGCACCAACATCTACTGAACCTGTCTAAAAGATCACACCATTTTATTTTTTTGCCAGCCACAATTTTGCATGTCATCTCCTAGGATTGACATAGTGAGTGATGATGTCCAGCGGTTGTCTGACATTCTTGCAACATGACCTGCTGATTGACATTTTGAATTTCCTAATGGATTTTATGATATCTCCGACTCCACTTTTTTCTCTAATATACTGAGCTGTCCCACGATCTTTCCATCTGAAGTTAAGCATAATCTTCTATGCACATTCTTCTCAGTTTAAGAGCCAATCTTTCAGTTAAGTTTCATGTTTCAGCTCCATAGGTGACTACCAGGAGGATATATTGGTTGTAGCCCCTTCTGTTCAATACTAATGGGATCTTTTTGTTCTTGGAAGCTCAATTTGTTCTGCTGAAAGCTTGCCATGAGAATTCAGAGTTTAATCATAATCAATTGATTTTCATCAAATCCGCATTTTAAAAGTTTTGAAGCTTTGTTTATTACATACATGAATAGATAGCTGTTCATATTATATATTATTAGCATGGTACTGTTCAGAAATGTTGGGATTATTTACACATGGATCGGCACATGCCTAGGATTAGAGTATCTACATACTTTACCTACGATCAAAGTGAAGCTCCCTAGCCCTCAGCCAAGGATCAGGATGTAGTCTCTTCACTCATTGAAAAATGTTAAACAAAGAAACGTATATGTATATATGGATACATATTGCATTTCGAATAATGAATAAATATATAAATACAAATGGGGAAAAGTGCTGACAGTAAGACTTAGTAAGTAAAAACAGGTCAGATGCAAAATGTAAGTTATATTTCAAGCTGTTCAAAAAATGTAGGTCCAATTTCAACCTGTAATTTTATAATCAATACTAAATACATACGGTTTATGTGTAGATATAGTGTATATGATGTACTTACAAGTAATAAAATGGAATAAAAGAACTAAAACAATCTATAAAGAAGGTATTGGTAAATAATTTTATCCAAACTGTACATAAGACAATTAAGTACAGCTCTGTAATAACAAGCAGTAAATAAAATCATATTTGCCTCTACTATAGTGAATTAGCCCTCTCAAAATTGTCAGGGCATGCCAATTAGCCTAAATGAGAGAACCACTCCCTGACTCCTGCAATCCATAATGCATTACTTACCTATACACAAAGCTCCTAAGACTTTAATGACCATCATAATTGCCTGTTGAGAGATACTAGTCCACCTCAACAACCTTATCAGCTGCTGGAGGATATCTGCTTTTACCAATTTGTTCTGGAGTTCCATATCCTCTCTAACAAGTCCAATTGCACTGAGGCATCCTCAAAGAAAATAAAAATTAGCAGATAATTGCATCAATTACCACTATCATTATGATAATCCAATAAAAAAAAATTGATCTTCAGACTTGTTTTTGTGTGAACATATTGTAATACTTGCTTTAAAAAATGAAGGAACTATTTATGTATCAAGAAATTGTGCAAACATGAATTTTAGTATAAATGTATTTATTGCAAACACAAAAATGCATACCTTGAATTAAATTTATCTTCTATCAGTATTCTACAACTCTTCATATTTTCTGTTTCATTTTTTCATTTTGAAACAACAAAGCAACAGAATTGGGTAAAAAACAAATTCTTCCTAATATGAGGAAAACATTTTTATTCATGAAAAACCAGAAATACTTATATTTAGTGGAATTGTTTTCCCACACTACTTCAGAGACATCAGCAGTAGCAACAGTAGACACAAACACATAGACACAGAAGAGTCTTACTAAATTCCATTTCTTTTTTTCTATTTGATTTAGTATGACAGAAACCAAAAACAAGCAGACAAAAAAGGGACGATGGCTTTTATATCATAAGATATTCAACAACATGGCTTGACAAAAAGGCTCATGATATTATTTTCTAAGGAACTCTCAAGTTTTAAATATGGTCAAAAAACGTGCCTTTAACCATGAAAACGTCTTTTTTAAAACAACCAAAAAAAAAACCACATTGGTCTGTGTTAGTAGAAGCTGTAGCAGAGGCAACAGGAAGAGGGTGTTAAAAGATTGCCACCTTTCCATGTGGTGAAGATAGTCAGCTAAAATAAGTTCCTTGCTTGACTGAAGAAGAAACTTCATTCCTTGTTCAACCTCTGATTCTTTCTCTAATCAAAATTTTGAATAAAGTCCAAATTGTATTTTTTTGACAATCCTACCACTGAACTAAGAAAATCTTAGGACTACAATTGAAGTATTTTATGACATTGATGCTGCATCAAATTATTTTATTCCAACTAGATGAATAACACATCCATAGTACAGGTATTCAACTAGTATATATAAGGAATTTTTTAGATGAGGAATCATCGTAGTTTATTTCCCCCAGCTGTACATGGTTCTTTAAGAAATGCTGTTTCTATGAATAGAGTTCTTTGCTATTGAGATGGCACACATACACACACCTGTTGGATGAATTCATTCAAGTAAGAGGCCAAACAGTAAATATGTTGCTGAATCACACATTCATTTGATGTCTACTTGTTGTGACCTTGCAAAAAGGATGGACCTTGTAATAGTAAAAAGGTAGAAAAGAGATAGTAGGAGCAAAGTGAAAAGTGGAACAGTTCTTTGAAGGATCATAGATCACATAAGACGGCTACTTCAGGACAGTGCAAATCTACAAGTTATAAATAAGCTGCAAAAAGTTTTTAAAAACAAAGAAAATTTCATTTCTTGGTGAGATATGAGAAGCAACAGGAAGCAAAGGGAAACACCAAGAGGTGAAGCAAAAACATCATTTATCACTAGCAAAAAATGCTCTAAGCAATGAATAAACCTAACCCTAACCCTACCCTTAAATTACTTCACAAGAAATGAAGTAAAGCAACTCAAAGCAAAACAAAGATATCATTTATTACTAATAACAACTGCCCCTAATCAATGAATAACCCTGACCATAAATTATTTAATTAATCATCCTAAACATCTATGAAAAAAAAAAAGCTTCTTCTCTTTAATTATATTACTTTTGCTTCTTGTTGCTTCTCATTGATTCCCATTGCCTCTTGTATTCTATGGGAAGAAAAAATAGAGATTAAAACTCACCAACAAGTAGAAGTTTCTCTGATTTCTTCTGCAATAACATTTCAATGATATTTGAGATTCCAATCTGTTCGGCAATTTTTTTCTGCTGCGGCCGTGTGTGTCCAGCCAAAGACCAAAGAGAACAAGCACCTTGCTCCCTTGTCCCCTCATTGATGTTCTGGGAAAAAAAAGGTTATTTTTTTATCATTAAAAGAATTTTTGGTGGACAATTGAACTGATTCTTTTTGTTATTTTTCTTGGTTTCACAATATTTTAGTCAATCAATTCTACAATCATCTGTATGTAAGGGACCTAGGACATAAGTTTTGCTTCATCCAACCACATGTGATTATCCCCACTGGTCACAAGGCAAACCTTTGGTCTGGCTGTTACACATTTATGCACACTGATACTTCAGAACCAAACCGAACGAAAATTTGCAGGCATATATAACATGACCCTGTGAATGCCCCAGGCAAAAAAACAATCATTCTTTTTTATTGTTCTTGTTGGGTGTTAGGTAATAAATGAAAGATTCAACATATTTAGAACAATGGAAGATTACTTATAAACTCATGTTTATTCTCTCAATTGCATCGCCCAACATATGAGCTTTCTTTCACCTCATAAAACATTATTGTGGTCTTATACTATAAACACTCTCTCATCTCAGAAGTTACAAAAGTAAACAAATACCCTTTGGTCCAAAGGACTGAACTCAGTATTACATCAAAATACTTGACAATTATTATTATCATCATCATCATTATTCACAGGTAAATTTTCAAAAGACAACTAAATATAGAAAAGTGTTAAATGTCCTGACCTTAAGAAGTTGGATTAAGGCTGGAACAGTGTTTAAACTGAGAAAAATCTTTTGATTTTCTGGATTGTTGTCTGCCAAAGCTTCAATGGCACGAGCAGCTTTCATTTGAAGGGGGAGATTTCGACTGGAAACCAATTCGACCAAAGGCCTGGCAAATAAATGGAAAAAAAAGACTTTCACAATGCAGACAGCAGACATTTGGGTGCCCTAATGATATTAGAAACTGTCAACCAAGACTGCCACTAAAACTGTCAATATTGGTTATTCAGTTTTTAAGTTGGTCTGGCTGACTAGCTAGCTATGTATCAGATGGAGTGAAACAGTGGAGCTAAAGTGATAAAAATTCCAACATTTACTCATTATGCCTTATGAAAAAACGTTTTTTTTTTTACTTTTTGTGAATCCCTTTTCTGAATAGGTTTTCAATGGAGGGTTCAATTTGCAATGTAAGTTTATGTTAAATTGCCCCCAGTTTCTGTCTGGCATCAATGCTTGTTTCTCAAAAATTCAGAATTTTCAAGTGATCACTTGCCAACATCAATTTTTCAATTGATCACCCCCAACATCGCATGCTTCCAAAGACATATGTCATTTGATAGTTTTTACAGAGTTACCAATTAGGTATGTCCTGTTAAATTAGATGAAATACTGTCAACCATTATCAATTTTTTATTAGTATTTTTCTATCCTAATTTTAGGTGTTTTTCATTGCAACCACTCAGACTGTCATCTAACAGCTGTTAGTAAACAGCGAGGATCGGAATTAAAAAGTAAGCCCTAAGGGAAAGCAAAGAAAGGAACGATCGTGTCCAACTGTTTATGTCAGATGCCTCTGAATGGAAAGCAAAGAGTGGTTCAATGGAGATAAAAAGGAAAACTGCTAATGTAGATTTTTTAAAATTTTGGTGAATGCTACGTAACTTACAGGGCTGCATCTGCCTTGATAACAGTATTTTGGTTTTCACTGTGTCCATGGGAGACAGCAGCCAGGGCTGCTGCTGCAGCAGATTCTAAGATTTGATCTTCTGAAAAAAGAATTCAGAAAGAAACAATCAAAACAAACATTGTTTATTATCCTTAATAACTCATCACTGAAAGAACAATTTCTCTATGGAACACAACATCTCATCCAAAATACTTTTTCAATTTAAAAACTCAACTATTGTTTACTGGAAAACACAGTAAGTTTTTTTCCATGCATGCATTTATTTGCAATCATGACTCCCCTCTTTTTTACTCCTCCATTCTTTACTTTCCTCTGTTTGAAAAGTTTGGGATGTATTGGAAATACTCAGGAGTTGGCATTTATTTCATTCAATTACTTCAGGCCTTGATACATAAGTATTATAAGAAATGTGTCAGCATGTAGTTGTTGTATGTGTATATATGTGTTCATATAGCATGTGTGTATATGATGTATATGTGTGTATACATGGCAAGTGTGTGCACATGCACATGAAAGTATATAGCGCATGTGTATGTGACATGTGTGCTTGTTTGTAGATAGCATGTGTGTGCAGGTGTGCTCAAGTGGCATAGGCATATGTGGTATGTGTGCGCATGTATCTATTCAGAATGTATGTATGTGCTTATGCAGTAAGTGTGTTGCATATGTGTGCATGTACAGCATATGTATGTGTATATGTATATGCTTATGTGCATGTATGTGTGAACGTGTACATTTGAGTACATATCATGTGTATAAATTGGCCCTTATGCATTAGACCAAACGTACTCGTGTATGTGTGTGGTAAGTTTATTTGTGATTATATAGCATGTGTACATAGTATGTGAATGTAAGTAAGTGGTTATGTGTATGCATATATGTATGTGTATGTGGCATATTTCTATGTGTGAGCATATATAGCGTGCATGTCTGTGGCATGTGTTTGCATGTGTGTATATAACGTGTGTATTTGATGTGTCTTTATGTGACGTGTGTACTTGCTGTATGTGTGTATTTGCTGTATGTGTATGTCTGTGTATAGTATGTATGTTGCATATGTCTGCATGAAGTTTGTGTCTATCTTCAACACTGTGTTTTGGTTCATGCATAGGTAGTACAAGTAAAGCAATTCTTTTTCTCCTTTAATTTCATCAGATTAATTATTGTAACCTATCATTATTATTTTGTGCATGTGTATATGTGTGTATGAAGAGAGTGGCATGTGTATGCATGTAATGCATGAGTATGTATGTATATGTGTACAAGGCATGTATATGTGTGTGCAAATATAAATGTGTATATGTTTCATGTGTATATTTGATAAGTGCATATAAAATATGTCAGTATTTTTATGTGTATATGTCTCTGTATTTGTGTATGTGTTATATGTGCATGTGTGTACTTCTGTGGCAAGTGTGTATGTGGTATGTGTGTGTGTGAGTATTTGTGTGTATATAGTATTGGTATGTGTTTACATTTAGAGCATCTGTATGTGTATGTGTGTTTGCTTATTGCATGTGTGCATTTGTGTGCATATGTGACACATGTGGGCACATGTACATGTGAGTATGTAGCATGCGTTTATGTTGTGTGTATATCTGTATGCATTGACTCTTTTTCAATCAGATCTTCTTGCATTAGACCTTTTTTTGCATTAGACCTTTTTTTGCATTAGACCTTTTTTTGCATTGGACATTTTTGTATCGAACCTTTTCTTCATTGGACCTGCATTAAGCTTTATAGCATTTGGGCATTTTATTTGCTTCTAGTATAGCTACTAGGTTCATGAATTATATCCCCTTGTTCGGACTCTTATCCCTTTAAATAGATGTTATTTTTCTAGATGACCATGAAAAAAGTCATAGGAAAATACCATAACTTTGCTTTCTGCCTTGGGAAAAAGCCATACTAAAAAAATGTTCATTAAAATTAGTGATATTTTAATTCATTTCCTTTAATTCAATCTATAATAATAAAATAAGCAATAGTTTTTGATAAAGGAAGAAATATTTTGATTGTTTAATTGAGAAAATGAAATAATATTTTTGATAGTTTTGATCAACATTTACTTATTCTATCAGTAAATATTGTTATAACTATAAATAAAATAAATGACTGTTTATCCTGGCATAGATTAATGTTTCTCCATTATGACTTTTTTCCAATGAATCTTTTCATAAAACCTTTTTCTCATTCAAATCTGCTTACCTGATCCAATGGTTAAAAACTCAACCAGGGCTTCGATTCCATTGCATTGAGCCACTTCTGTTTGATTGGTTAAATTGTTCAGACAAAGAATCCTGAGTGCATTGATTGTGTTAAGTAAAACATCTTCCACTTCTGATTCAAGCAAATTAACTAAAGCCGGAATGGCTCCTTGATCAGCCAGATTGATTTGGTTCTGTTCGTTATTGGATGCAAGGTCGGAGATGATAATGGCCACCCTGGCCTGGATGTCATCAACAGGGGAAGCAAGTAAATGAATTAGGGTCGGTCCAGGCTGCACCTCACTTAAAGCTTCCTATAGGTTTACCAGATGCAAAAATGAAATAGGAAGCCAATCTATCATGAAATCAATTGCAATGAAGGACATTTCAAAAGAAACAAAATTTCAAAGTATAAAATATTAACCTGAAAGAAACCATCAAAACAATCTCTTAGTATAGTAAATGTTTAGGCATACTTTTTGGACCTGGCTATTTTTAGAAACCTATACAACCAGTGCACCCACCTGATAGTCACCTATGGAGCTGAAGCATGGAATCTAACCAAAAAGCTAGCACCTTGAACTAAGAACCATGCAACATACACAAGAGAGAACCATGCTCAACCTCATATGGAGAGATCACAAGACAGTACAGTATATTAGAGGAAAGACAGGAGTCCAAGATATCATGGAATCCATGAGAAAACTTGGCAATTGGCTGGTCACATTGCGAGAATGTCAGGTAGCCACTGAACATCATCTCTCACAACCTGGATCCCAAGAGATCACATACAAAACCAGGGTGGACAAAATATAAGAATGCATAACAAACTACATAAGTTCAGAAAGTTGTAGCTCTGTGATACCCTCAGTAGAGAAGTCTGGTGAATCTTAGGGAAGGTCTATGTCCAATGACGGACATTGAAAAGCTGCTCCTGCTGCTGCTGATGATTTTGGAGAAAAAATTTGTGTTTTTAAAAGATAACAGTAAGAATCCATACACACCAAAGCCTTAAAATTGTATTGTTTGAGAATTAGGGCCTTCAATGATTCCACATTAAGTGTATTTAGCTCATTGGTCCACTCAGTATTTATCAGCAAAAAACATTTGAATAAGGAGCAGAATTCAAGAAGTTCTGAAAAGTAATCAAGCTTGGGCAAAGCAACATAAACCAAAAAAAGTACATTTTGAGGTGAAAAGAGGAAATAATGTTTCAATTGAAAAAGCACATTTCCTCCTTTTGGACACCATATGGTAACCTTACCTGAACGTCTTCATGCTCACAGATTTTACACAGCACAGATGCTGCTATGGACACCAATTCCTCATTCTCCATTTTCAACAAATTGGCCAAAGCAGGAATTCCATCTGGAAAAGAATCTTTTTTTATAAAGTCAAAAACTTCATTTTTGAGTATTTTGAAGGTTTTAAAATAAGGGATTGTCATTATCCCACCTGGGACCCAAAATATTGTCAGTCTAAAAAGTTTTGTTTTTTTTTGTCATTAGATGTCATGAGCATTTAGTTTTATTTCAAATTCATTCAAAAGATCACTAATCACTGTACAGATTTCCCCCACAATCTGAAAGTACAACATACTTACAAATATCTTTCATAAGTTGTAATTGTGTAAAGCAAATACATATAGAAATGTCCCCAGCACTTTGAAAGTTGAATAGCGTTCAGCATTTGATTTGCAGCAAGCCATTATAGAGGAAGTGTGCACCCTCTTCCTCTCTCTTCTGCTCTCCAGTTTCCTTTACCTCCAGCCCCACTGACCTTGGACAACTCAACCTAAAATACCATCACCACCATTTTTAGGTCTAGGAATGCTCCAAAATTTTTCCCTTATAAGTTAATGGTTATTCCTTCTCTGCTTCACACCATTTTAGTTTACAAAAGGTTTCCATGGAAATGTCTGACTTGTGTGTTAGAGTGTACATTTGTACGTCTGTGTTCAAATACCTCAGAAATGAAGAGACCTATGCCCAAAGTTGATTTGAAGTTCCTTTCTGAAAAGTAAAAATTCTGAGACTTATTGAAAGTATTGAATAAATATTTTAGTGACTTACCTGAGGCATGGATCGCCTTCCAATATTCAGGATAAATCAAAATCAAATCCTCTAAAGAGCGAACAGCACATCCTTTTACGACTAAATCATTCACCAGAAGCATTTCTGTGAAAATAATGAGCAAATAGATACAAAGATTTGATCTCATCATATGGAACAAATAAAGAAAACAAACCAAGTTTTTGAAAAAAATTTATCATATAATTCATTAAATGTCTGTCTGTCTACCATTACATCACTGAAGTATGGCTAGAGATTTGTCCACAAAACTTTTTGTGATTACTAACGGGACTCTGGAGCATGTTTTTATTTTTTTATAATTTCAAAACTTTCCAAGTTTTTAGCAAGGGGGTTACTTCATAATGTAAGTATAATTCTAAACTGGACTCTTAATTTGTGTCCACAAACCAAATCTTCATAATTTTATCTAGACTATGTAAAGTAGACATCTAGCAGAAAATCCAGCCAATAGGGCAGATTTTTAGCTGGAATAGAGAATGATCTTGGATTTAGCTTAAACATATGTTGGTATTTCAACATAATACTATTAGGGCCAGCCTTAGGAGCTGCAGGGCCCAATTGGAATTTTTTTGCACGGGACCCTAAGTTCAAAGCCAAGGTCAGTAGAATCCTAGAGATAAAAATGAAGTTCATTATAGACTTTATACCTCTATAGTAGAATGGAAAGCAATCAAAATGTTTGCTTAAAATTTCAGAGTAATAATTTTCACACTATTTATCCTAAGTACTTTGGGAAAATGTAAAATATGAATTACAAACCAACATCACTGAGGTTTTCATAAGAAAATTAAAATCGTTGCTATAATCTGTGAAAACGTTGTGTTGATCTGTGTATCTGACAAGACTAGAATAAATTACCCTAGTGCAGGGCCCCCTTTGTTGCTGGGGACAAATGCAAGAAGTTGGGCCAATTGGCTCAAAGTCAGCGCTGAATACAGTAAACCCCCAATTTAACAGACCAACAGAGATAAAGGATGTAACTTAAACCTGGAATCTTCTTAATCCGAAAGGCCCTCTTTTTTTTCCTAATATTGTAGATTGGTTATAAAAAAGAAATGCCAGTGACATACAGGCAAGGCATAAAAGAAACAATAAGATAAACAGACAGACTTACGCACAAGAATACTCCAGACTTGTAACTGAGGAGAGTCACACTGTAACAAGTATTGAACCACATGGGTGTGACTATGTAACACAGATAAATGAACAGCATTGTAACCATTGCTGTCACAGGCAGTAATATCAGCATTCAGATGAATCAAGGCTTTCACTGAGGGTAAGGAGCCAGCTGCAGCAGCTAGCAACAGAGGAGTCGATTTGGAGCTGGCAACAACAAAAAAAGAACATTATGACCAAACATAAAAGCCATGAATTATATTTTGTACATCAATAGATTTTAATCATTGAAATCAATCTTTCCTTATTATAATAATTCTAAGGTAAGTATATGTATCCAAAACCGCTGCTGATACATGATGGTTGGTGACATGTGATGAAACTTTAGCCAGCTTTATTGCCAATAAACATTTTGTTGAAATCTTTTTCCATTTTTCGGAATTATAAATTAGCCGACTAACATTATGTCAAACTGCCATTTAGTTTTGACTTATGAATATGTATATTTATCGTATCAAATTATTTATATTTCATATAGCACAAAAATTGTTGATTTATAAGGATGAAAGAATGAAATTTTAGTCTTATAAAAAAGCTAGTTATGATTATTGGGACTTTCCAGCCAATTTATTCTTTGGGCATTAAACTTCATGAATTCAAAATAAAGAAGCTTTGGTACTTTCATTTTATTTTGCCTATAAAACAAAATGAAAGTACAATAATAATTTCCTGCTTGATAGCTTGATTGTATACAAAAAAAAATCTGATAATATTGATATATATATTCTTTTTTTAACTGATTAGTTCATTTTGTCTTACAGGTTAGATAAAATGAAAACACATCAAAGTATCAGGTTGTTACATATAAAGAAATTTTGGTGAGATTTATGTAAAAACACAGTAAGTTAAAGCATCCAACTCTTCAGAGACATCTTCCAATGGAGTATCAAGACCAGCTTTCTGCAGCATGTATCAGTTAAGTGATCCATGCAAGTTTCAAGTCTGGTTGAGACCAGCATTTTATTCTGATAAGTTTTTAGGACCACCCCCTTGACAAGATGAAAGTCCACCAAAAGCATAACTCCACCCTAATTACATAGCTTCGAATGTACTCACTTAGCTGTTGAGTGCACAAGAAAACTTGTTCTTATAAAAAGTTTTCCACACTCTTCACTCATACCAGTAATCGAACCCAGGACTTTTCTAACCATTACATTATCTAAGTGGACAAGGTTTTATTTTCCAACCAATAATAAACTTTTTAAATCAAACTTTAATTTCTTGCTATTCATTGCTTCTTCATTTCCAAATCATGATAAATCAGACACAGCCAGAATTCCGCATATTTTACTCAATCACTTGTGATTAATAAGTGGTGATGGTTTTACAATTGAAATGATTCATCACATCATCAATATAAAATAAGAGAAGCAACAAGAAACATAGGGAATGTCATTTTAAAAAGTCTTTATACAGAAGTTTGAGGTGATCAATTAAAGAATTTAGGATTAGGAGTAGGAGTAGAGCTAGAATTATTCAATGATTAGGGCAATTGTCATTTGTAGTACATCAGCGATTGTTACTGGTAATGAATGTTATCTTTGCAACACTTCCTGTTGCTTCTTGTATTTTACAATGACCCTTCCCCCCTCCCATTTCCAGATGTTTATGTAAAATAACTTTTCACCTGTCTTCAGTTTTCAGTTCTGCAAAGTCTTTGTCTCTAGACAGAAACAATTCCAAAATGGCTGCCTGGTTATAGAACGCTGCACAATGGATTGGGGTCCAACCATTATGGTCAATCACATCAATTTTAGCCATGTTGCCAACAAGGCACATGACTGCATCTATGGATCCACACTGGGCGGCCAGATGGAGGGCAGCAGGACCTGCAAATAGAATTGGTGAAAAAGAGATGAAATCCCAAATTCAGACCAAAGCCAAAGAGAAAGAACTGTGGAAATTCAATGATGGATTTTTGTAATTTAGGAGCAGCAATGATATAATTTATTTTATTAAAACAAGAAAAATGAAAGAAATGGAAGATAAATAACAAATCAAGTAATAATCGCTGAAAATCCCATGAATGTTGACATCTTAGGATTATCCATTATTTTATGCCTCATGTTTTATATTCTCATTCTCTCCCTTATCCCTTCCAATCTCCATTGCCTGTCTATGTTAGAAACCAACAACACAGGTTTCTTCAGTTTTAAAGTTGGGCTGGAAGCTAGCTGGCTGTACCTATAAGCCACACAACTAGAACTAGAGGGCTAAAAATTTAAACATTTACTTTTTATTTCATCTAAAAAAAACTTTTTTTAGTTTTTTTTCAAATTCCCTGTCTTATGTAGGTTTTTAATGGGGGTTTCAAATTGCAAAGTAACTTTATGCTAAATTGATCCCTTAGTTTGTGCCCAACAACATTCATGGTTGTTTTTTGAAAAATCAGACATTTTAGTGATCAATGACTAACAAAAGTAAGTCATTCATTGATCAAGCCCAATTTTTGATTGATCACTGCCAGAAGACATTAGTCATATGACACTTTGTATTGAATGACTAACAAGACCTGTTTTATCTAAATCTTACACAAACATAAATAATGTGCTGGATTTTGATATAATAATGAAGGATGCTATGAAGCAAATAAGAGGTAGGTCCAAAAAAGGTATCAAGTGATTCTCATAGTCATGTCAATCCTATCAAAAATACCTGGACTGTTATGGATTTTGAAATAAACAAAAAAACTGGAGAATCTCCTACAAGAGAAGATTTACTTTGTGTTTTCAGAGTAAACTTGGGGGAGAATATGCTCCACATAGGTTGAAAGCCTTTCATGCTTGATTTTGACTTCTATTTTCCTCCATCTTAGTTATTAGTTTTTTTTATCACTCAAAACTCAACACAGGATATTGACCAACAGCAGTAATCAAATTGCATAGATTGAAAATGAAGAATAGCTCCCAGTGAAAATTGAACTTCCCTTTTGCCTAGGGAAACCTGGTAAACACCAAGCTACTCTCACTACCTGTGCTACAATTTGTCAACTCAGATGATCAAATCTAATCCTTGAACCTACTCTTTATTCTGATCTCAGTAGCACCATGTTTGTTTTCTTTGTTTTAATACTGGTAGTATTAGTAAAATAATCGCCTAAAAGAAATTTTTAAAAAACAGAAGATTATAGCTAAAACAATTAATTTTAATGAAGGAAATAGTAGTCAGAAAAGAATAATGTTGATTCACAATACTTCATCTTCATGTAGTAGTGAGTAAATAATAATAGATGATTGGAGGGAAATGATCATCACATAGAGGGAGAGGCTTTGTTGTCCCAAAATGCTAACCACCTAAGCCTTACCTGACGAAGACAGGTTATGCCTCCTGAGGTTGATGTCAACACCTTCCTGCAGAAGAACAGCAATAATCTCTTGTCGATTATTCATGGCAGCGTGATGAAGCAACGAATAACCAGCCTCATCCAGTTTTGCTACACTTCGAGCTGAAGGGCTTTTTCGACAGTAAAACTGAAATGCTGATACCAATCCTCTTTGAGCAGCAAGCCTCAAGACATACTGCATGTTCTGCAATGAAGCCACACAGAACAAATATAATTATTTTCTTGCAATCAACACCGTCAAAAAAATTATGCAAACTTCAGACATATCTGGAGAGAATGCAGGGACATAACAAAAGTACACCTCTCCACTGAATGAAATGAACAGGTCCATTCGAAATTTCCAGCGGGTTACCAGAGATGATAGACATCTGATTTTTATCTTATAAATTCTCTACTAAGATATAAATATGAGACAAGGTTTTGAGATCACAACAGCAATATATTCTAGAACAGATTTTATGATCGGAAAAATGGATTCTCAGAGTCTATACTCAATTACTTAGGGAGGTGTAGATGACAGAGGAGAATGCTTTCTAGCACTTACCTTGCATTTGGCTGCTCGTTTTGGGCCAAAATATTTGCGAAGAACTTCTTGGATGCTGTTTTCAACTCCTGTAGGCCTCTTGGACTTCAATTTGGTCAGTTCATCATGGTAAGACTTCACCCACAGAGGTTCTTGGGGGTAATAAAAGGTTTCAAACTCCAGGGCGATTACATAATACCTGCAATACGCCCATTCCATACAAAGTTATATCCTATTATAAGGTGAATTATATGTGCAATAGCCTTTATAAAACTTGCATTTAGTCCTGACCACTGACAGTACCTTTCCTCCTATTTGCAATGCATTTCTAGAGTAAAATCATTTTCAATGCATTTGTATAGTAAATTATATATATACATATATGTATATATATGTGTGTGTGTGTGTGTGTATATATATATATGTGTGTGTGTATGTGTGTGTATACATATATGTATATATATATGTATGTGTGTGTGTATCTTACACTGGATTGATGACATTGCCTAATTGGCTAAGTTTACTTACTTTTTGTGAAAAATGTTTGATTTCATTTCAATTACATGAATTTTTCATTGTGAAAAATATTTGTTTTGTATCTTCGTTATGATCAAATAAACTTTAGATCAAATTAAAACTATGCATGTATTTTCCTTTGTAGAAAAATCTAAAATCACTTATTTACTTTTTTCTTGTGAAAATGTTTGATTCCATAAACTTTCATTGTAAAGAAAATAATTGTTTAATATCTTTGTCTGTGCATAGTCAATAGACCTAGGGGAGGATTTAAGGTAAACATATGAGATGAAATTTTTTAAAAGGTTTTCTATTTAGAATGTAACTATAATGCTAAAGCTGGACCTTTCTTTCTGTCCAATACATACATAGCTCTCTATTTTATATGTTTACATATAATTCTTTGAACGGTTAAAGGCAAAAGGAAACTTTTCCCCCTTCAGAGTTTCAAATAGGAAAAGAGATTTTTTTGCACCCCTTAAGGAGTCAGAAGTGAAAACTTTTTTTCTGTCCTTCGAAGAGTCAAAAGTGCTGGGAGACTTTCTCCCCTTTAAAGGGTCAAGAGGGATGGAGGACTTTTTCTTTAATTCAAGGGGTTGAAAATGAAAGGGATCAAAAGTGAAAGGAAATCTATTCCCCCTTTGAGAGGTCAAAAGTGAATGGAGACCTTTTTTCCCTCCTTTGAGGGGTCAAAAGTGAAGCGAAATTTCATTATTATTCAGTCTGAAAGCTTAAATATTTTACCCAGCATAGACAGGTCAATCAGTTAGCATATATATATACATATATATATGCATACAGTATCACCCATAAATAAGTACACCCATCTAATCTTATATAAAACCTAATTTTCTTCTAAACCAAGCACACAAGGATTTTATCATAAAGTGGAACCATACATATAATAGCACTTTTCTATCAGTAACATTTGTATTTATTGCAAAACACTGACAACCCCATTCCCATTGATTTGCCTTGCATTTATTCAGTAAAATCATTTCCATGCATTTCAATAGTAGATGTTTATCTCTAAAAGATTATAAATATCTAATTTTGTCAGAAAGATTAGCATTAAAAAATGGTCAAAGCTATGCAAGAAATGAGTAGAACATAAGTGATATCAGTGGATAAAAATAAAAAGGCAAAATCTTGCTTCCAGATACAAAGTTCAATTGCAGTCATCATGAGAAAAAACTGTGATCATTGTTTCATTTTTCCTGATCATTAGAATGAGTAAAAGAGTTTATATATGTGCCTCATGAATCCAACCTTTGATATTACATTATATGAAAGGAAATGATAACTCTAACCTTACTCATGAAAGAATGAACAGGAAAGAGAAGGGTATTAAGAAAAAGACAAAGGAAGAAAAAACAAAAAAGAAGAAAAGAAAGGAGTGTACAAAAGTGAAAGAAAAGAAGGGTGCACAAAAGAGAAAGAAAAGGAGGGTGCACAAAAGAGAAAGAGAAGGAGGGTGCACAGAAGAGAAAGAAAAGGAGGGTGTATGAAAGAGAAAGAAAAGGAGGGTGTACAAAAGAGAAAGAAAAGGAGGGTGCACAAAAGTGAAAGAAAAGAAAAGAGTGTACAAAAGAAAAGGAAAAAAGGGGTGTACAAAAGGAAACGAAAAGGAGGGTGCATAAAAGAGAAAGAAAAGGAGGGTGTACAAAAGAGAAAGAAAAGGAGGGTGCATAAAAGAGAAGGAAATTAAGGGTGCATAAAACAAAAAGAAAAGGAGGGTGCACAAATGAGAATGAAAAGGAGGGTGTACAAAAGAGAAAAAAAAGGAGGGTGCACAAATGAGAAAGAAAAGGAGGGTGTAAAAAAGAGAAAGAAAAGGAGGGTGTATGAAAGAGAAAGAAAAGGAGGGTGTACAAAAGAGAAAGAAAAGGAGAGTGTACAAAAGAGAAAGAAAAGGAGGGTGCATAAAAGAGAAAGAAAAGGAGGGTGTACAAAAGAGAAAGAAAAGGAGGGTGCATAAAAGAGAAGGAAATTAAGGGTGCATAAAACAAAAAGAAAAGGAAGGTGCATGAAAGAGAAAGAAAAGGAATGTGCACAAAAGAGAAAGAAAAGAAAGGGGTGTACAAAAGAGAAAGAAAAAGAATGAGTGCACAAAAAAGAAAGGGCAGCACAAAAATGAGAATGAGAGGGAACAAAAGTTGTCTTTTTAAAAAAATGTCTCAGGCGTGGGTGTCTACTTGGGTGATGGATAGATAGTACATTCATCCTCCACACACACACTAACACACTTCTCAAATCAGGCTTTCTAAAATAGGGGCGATCGGGTTTGAAAGTTGGGATATTATAGAGGCTGGGGATCAAGAGGTCTCTATGAATAATGACAACTGAGAACAAATCGTGGCTTAAGAACTCTCTAGTCTCTTACCTGACAACCAACATCCAGATATATGTTTTTGCTCCTCCTCCCCTTTTGGAATATATCTTTTTGTCCCTCCCTGACCCCTGGAAAACTGACAGCAGATTTCCATAGTGAGGAAAGAGAGAGAGAGAACAAAAGAGATTGAGAGAGAGGATAACAATAGTAAACAGTAAACGCTACCTCTTCCCAGCAATCTCCTGAACTGGAATAACATAATTGTCCATCAAAGGTTGGTCCGGGCAAAGCATTTTATCCAAGTATGTCATTGCTGTGGTCTTTATTTTATTGTATGATTCAACAATGCTTCTCTCAGGCTTTATTGGTTTTGTTGTGTTTAAATCAATTGAAATGCCTAAAGGATAGAAAACATAGCTTAATATTCATAGTTCATTTACCTGGTATCTTTCTGTACACAACCCAGACACACTTTAATTGGTTATCCATTAGTATTACTTTGACTCTAAAGCAGTGGTTCTCAAACTGTGTGCTGCAACACAATAGTGTGCCGTAACTATCTACCCAAAATGTATAAATTTTACCAAATATGCAAACATGCATCTTGAGCCTTGAACATATCCAGTACAGATATCATGTTTGTGCTATTTCTACCAATGAGTGGTGTATCTGGTGGTTTTATCACTAGAATTTATGAGATCTAAACCTTTTTAGCAACAGATGAAAGGGAAAGGGAACAATGAGTACATTAATCCGTCTGCAGATAGAAAAGATTTCTTCATTGAAATGAAATGAAATGTGCTATAATACAATGAAGTTGAAGAGCCACTGTTCAAAGTGAAGAGTTTCTCTTGGATGGTCAATGACGTACAACTCAATAATACTTTCTTACATTGTTTATTGACTGGGGATCTTAGCTGAAATTTCTATGCATAAAATATAGATACTTTTATTGGGCATATTGGTATTACCTTAATTGTAAAGTGATTAGATATGCTTATTGATTCCAAGATGTATGAGATTACATTGTATGCAAATGAATATCATAATTTTTCTAAATTTTTTGTTTCAACTAACAAAAAACAGAGTTACTGTTTTTCATTATTATTTCTTTCAGATTAATTTCAGTTGTTTTTTATTGCAACTCATCACTGTCATTCTACAATCAGCAGTAAGGAAAATGAATTGGAAATAAAGAATAAGACTCCTGTAAGATTCAAACTCACATCTTTTCTTCCTTTGGAACCCTGTCTTAAGATATCAGTTGCCTTGCCGGTTAGCCCACAGAGGCTTGCATGCTGCATTCATTCAAATTTAACCATATAGCTATCCTTTATTTTTCCCTCAACAGTCGATACGATATCATAGAAATGATATTTTTTTTAGTGTTTTGGCGAAACATTGACAGTTGTTATAAATTTTGCAACTAGCATTTCTTTATTTCTGAACCGTGTTGAGACTTATAATAAAAAGCAACTGAAATACTTGAATAATTGACATTATTTCATCTTCGGCCCTTTTGACCAGAGGCAAAAAATTGAATGTCTTCTGCACCTTCCCATTTCACTTACAGGGTTAAGGTCAAGATCAATCCCTGATACCCCGAGGCATCCCAAAGGGAAATTCCAAAGGAACTGAACAATTTCTGGCACTACCAACATGTACACATATGGATCCCAACATAAAACTCCATCTAGTATCACATTCTACCCTTGTGTGAAGACAAATATATACCACTTCATCAATGAAATTTTTTTTAAAAAGAAGCCAAATTTACCACCATGAAGATGATGGTAATGGTTTCCAGCATTATAATAGGAACTCTTAGAGTCTGGTCTGGTCATCAAGGGAGGTAATTCAGATTCAGTTCGGCATTCATCCACTGTATAAAATAAAGACAGAAACAAAGAATAAAATCTTCATTGCAAATGGGAAAATAAAATTACTTTGTGGTTATGCAAGTAAAAAATAAATGTATTTTCTTAATTTGAAGTTTTTCATAACATATGCTAGAGGCCCTGTTCCTGGGTTCTATAACTGGTCCAAGAAAGAGTGGGGAAAACTCTTTATTAGGACAAATTGACTCCAATCTAAGCTGTGATTAGGGCGGAGATATGTTTCAGGTGAACTTGTATCCTGCTAACAATGTGGTCATAAAAACTTGTAGGAATTTATTCCTGGTCTTGATCAGACTAGACCTACTAGGATCAGTGACGGAAACCAGGTTATTTCTCCAGCCTCTCTGCTCCATTAGGAGTTATCTCTTAATTCGGGATGTTTACAGGCCCCATACCAGCTTCATTTGGCCCCGTGCAGCATGGAATGGAATGGTTAAGAACCCACGGACTAACCTAAATAATGCCGGAGCAATCTATCTTTGACTGGAACTTTCATACACTTCCGCATTCCAATGAAAAAAGGAGTAAGAAAGCTGACCAATTTCAGAAGGACCAAGTTCCTCCGGATATCGGCCTTGAGTGGAAGAGTTTGCACAACAGTGTCAACGTAATGTTGAAGGTAGATGTTAAACTGCTCTGCCATGTCCTTGTCCACCTGATGGTCAGCAAGGAGCAGGCGGCTGGACATGACCCATTTGGCATCCAAGACGAATAGGTTCTCATACTGCATAACCTTTTCTTGTCGGAAGGCCATTTGCAAAAGGATGTGGTCACTGAGTAGATAGAATGCCCGTCGGTCAATGGAGAGCTTTGTAGTAGTCGGACATTTAACCTTTTCATATGCTTCTGCAAAAGTTGCATCTTTGGTCAGGTCAATCATTCCTAGGTAAAGACAAAAGATCATGTTCAAATGCTATTACTTTTAGGAAACTGAAATGAAAAATAAATTTAAAACAAAAATTTAAAGTTGGAAAGTTAACCTTGATTAGTGATTATCCCTTTTGATACACACATTTAAATTTTTCAAGAGTTTAAATAATTAGATTTTCTAACAAATAAAACCTTTTGCCGAAAAGAATAGAAATGCTTACCGATACTGTTAAATTCTGTCTGTATGGCTTTAAGTGATTCTGCCTTGGTGCTATCCCGACTTGCTCGCCATTTCTCAAGAAATTTCGGCCTCTTCTCTTTGGGCAGAGTGACCCCATGCCAGAGAGATTTCATCATGAAATCCACTTCAATGAGTAGCTGTCCAATTTTGGTGTTCTCATATGCAGGGGGCATTTTGCAAGTTGATGTTTGATCGTAATTTGACTCCAAAGAAATTGATGGTGTTTGATTCAAAAGATAAATACCAACCATCAATTCACGAACAATTTGATGCAACTAACAAAGAAAAAAAATGAACAATAATGATGATACTATTATACAGTAATCCTCCTCCATAATGTTTTTTTTTTTTTGTAAATCTTCAATAACATATCAATAGTTTATAACATTCTAGCCATGGGGAAGATGTGATTTTCATGATGACATTCAAGATGAGAGCCAAATTCTCAAGATTCCAATTACTCATTCATTATTACACAATAACACCAAAAACTCCACAGGAGCACAGGAATTGTGTAATTCTTAAGATGGCATCCAAGATTGCTACCAAATCCTGGAAATGCAGATTACTCATAAATATAATGATAATCCTAGATTAGTCTCTCGAAGGATTTTTGTAGTATCAGAGGTGTTATAATGAAGTGATTACAATTCCAAGAATAGTTGACTATTTCACATTTACAAGATAAAAATGAAAGAATTTCTGACAAATACAGATTTTAGAAATGCAAACCTAAAGGGAAAATTGAAAGAACTGCAAGAGGACTATGTTCATTTGATGAGAATGAGAGAAAATAACACTATAGATACGGAGATCATTTCAATACCCAAGCAAAGGACAAAGAATCGCAAGAGGAGGTGATCATCAAAACAGCTGTACGGCTTATTTAAAGTGATATCAAATCCAATGTGGCATCCATTACAGATCACAATCCAAATGAAAATGATCAAGTTGAAAATGGTTCCAATCAATTTCTTTTACCATACAACTCAAGTAAAAGTTTCCACATAATAAGAACGCAAGATTCCAAGAGATCTGATGCCTGCAATTGTGAAGTCATGAAATTAGTCTAAATGATCCTGGATGAATTGAAAATAAATGCCAAAATTTTCCTCATTAGTGTAGACATAATGAAAATGAGAAGGAACTTTTATTATGTAATAATCTTCATTAAAGTCAGGTTTTTCTTCATCACAATTTTTGCAATTTCTGTAATGACACATTCCAGGGCAAATGAGGCCATTTTTCCTGCATGTACATCTCATTGACCTGCAACCAGTTGTGCAGTGGCACATTATTGCCTCAGAGCTGAAACTTTATCCATTATAATCGCCTTTTAGAGACCATCTTGCAGAAACCAGCCATACATCCAGATCTAAGACTGCATCTAACAGTAGAATTCTTCCAAATGGGTGTAAGTAGAAAGTAAACATAAAATTTTGAATCAAAGTGAGGCTGCAGTTGAGGACAACTGTGCAGAATCTATTAGATATTTGCTGTGAAGATGCTATTAACTGTTATCCAACATTATTATCTGTTTTAATAGCATCTTCACAGTACAGTAAGATGGGGAGGGTTTATCATAAATGCATATGATGATAACAAAAATGTGATTGAACTGCACTGATATTTGTATGTCTCATTCCAACAACCTTTTGTCTCGTATCCTTGAACAAAAAAAAACTATTCTGCAATATCCACATTGGACTTGATGTAATAATTGTTAGGGATATTCAACTTATAGAAATGTAAAACTATATTAACATCACAAACAGTGAAAGACAAAGCAAGTCCTTATTAAAATAAATTATTTCCACCACCAGACCAGTACTTACTTTTTGTCTGTAATACCCCAAATTCTAGGACATTCATAGTATCCATGAAAATGAGGGGTTGGCCAACATTTAGGCAACAGATGAATGAAAAAAGGGTTGATGAGTATGCTTATATAACAGTTTAGTTCAATGACTCCTGAAATATTTTTGTCTAATTCATTTCATTTTTAGTGTTAATGTGCTGCATGAGTCAATATATTTCTTAGTGTGGCATCATGCAATTAAGTTTGAGAACCATTGTTTTAATGATTTTATTTTATATATACCATCATTATTAACAGCATGGATGCACTAAAAAAAAGTATATTCATACCTCTCGGTAGTCCAGTGGTTTGATTGTTGGGTCTTCTTCAAGTAAAATGAGACACTGGTTTGAATTTGAAGGATTTACCTTACAAATAAGGCCAACAGGTGATTCTGTGTTTCGTCGATAATCCTCTGTGGATAACATCCAGTTAGTAGACATGTGGCTGAGCAGACAAAGACGCTCATAGCCATGTAGCGTGGCCATGTAGTCAAGACCCTTACTGGACAGGTCACTCAAGTCAGTTTTTGGTTCAGTACTACATGAGGAACTTGACCTGATGCTTGCTTGTTGGCTTGATGGCTTCACCTGCAGATTTGAACTTGAAGTTGTGATATTCATGGTGACAAGATTTCCGGAGAACTCAGGAGAAATTCATATCTGTGGTGGGATGGATAGTAATTCTCATCAACATCAAAAATATTTTCAACAGATAATCTTCAAATTTTCTAAAGTTTAAGCTCACCAAAGTCCCACTATCAGGATGTAGGACTTGATCTTGAACTAGCTGGGATTCCAAGTATTGCCCAGGTGAAAAAAATTTTAATTTGACAACACAATAAGAAATATGTTCTTACACAAGGCAATCAGAAAGGCATGGGCTGAAGGGGAAAATGGTGAAATCATATGTACACAAGAGTATTTGGGGGGATATGTCAATACTTTTGCATGTTTTTTTCATTTGCATCAGGTTGCACACAGGCAAAAGAGACAAAGAATTTACAATTTTATTTTCCAAAATCCAACCTAAAAATACTGTTGGTAATTTGAGATGTGTTGATCCCAAATGTGCCTTTAGTTTTGCTCTGCGATGCGTAATTCTCATGTTATAACAGCCAAAGCACTCAGAGAGACTTACATAACAACTTTATATATTTAAAAGTGATACAATGAGCCAAACAAAAAGTTTGTTAGAAACCGTCAACCAAAACTGTCAACATAAGTTTCTTCAGTTTCTTATCCAGTCTGGCTGGCTATGTATCTATCTTGGTACAGACCGTCTGCACCAATGGAGCTATAGAGTTGAAAATTCAAAAATTCACTCCTCATTATGTCTAGAGAAACATTTTTTTTGTTGCTATTTTTTTCAATCTTCACCCCCCCCCGCCAGGTTTTTTATTCAGGGGTCAATTTGCATTCTAAATTAATGCTAAATTGATTTGTTACTTTGTGTCTGACAGCATTCACATTATCTTTTGAAAATTAAGCGTTTTTCTATCCTTGCCCAACAAAAGCAAGAAAAGTAACTTATTCATTGATATCCCCTTTTCCCAATTTTTTAATTGATCATCCCCAACACGTCATGAAGCAAAAGACTTTAGACACATGACAATTTTTACTGAGTGACTAACCAGACCAGTCATTTTTTTCATTTTATGTTGTATGTTAGTGTATGTATGCATTTATGTGTATGTCTTTTTTGTATTAATTTATATGTGAGTTTGTGTGTGTGTATGTTTGTGTGGGTTTGAGCATGTATACGTATGATTTGTACAAGTGTGTTTACGTGTATGGGGGGGGGGGGATTTGTGTGTGTATGTGCCTGTGATTAGTGTGCGTATTTGAGTGTGTGTGTTAAATGGTAAGCATTAAACAAAATATTCACTTTTCCAAGCTCGAATCTTCATTTTTTTCCAAACTTTTTAGAAATGTAATTCTGAACCAAAGGTCAAAAAATGAGTTAAAAGAAAGAGAGATATGAAAATAAAAGCAATACTACAACAAGCTTATAGGCGGGACCACACTATGTACCTTGTACCAAAGTTTTGTACTGACAAACAAAACACGACTGTCATTAAATAGAAAAGCAGCCTGTAACGTTCAATTATCTCCTTTCATCTGGGCAAGATCCATGAGGGGTGGGTGGGGCATGTGGCTCATAGTGGGGCAGAAGTCCAAAGACCCAGGAATCTCCTGGGGTATTGGAAAAATGTTTGCGTTTATTGCAATAATGGATAAGAAACTTTGTCACCCAGAATAAAAATCCTCTCGAAGACCCTGTACATGAGCGCCAAGAAAATATCAACTAAAAAGCAAAACAATAAACGGGTTTAAATTCCTTTTTTTCTGATTAACACTGCATAAATTAGAGAGAGCTTCTTTACTTACTTAATAAATTATTTACGTTCTGTCTCCAGTCGTCCAGTAGGAAGATTGTTGCTGGGGTGGGGACTGGGGTGTTTAATTTGTACCTGGTTGCCAATGACAACAGTCGGTCGACAAAATAAACAAACAAGTAATGAACTAAGTGCGAGTGAAGGAGGATCCAAGGGACGCAACTCTATCATGTTTCAAGTGTTCTTTCTCTTGAGTTTACTTGCGAACTTGTTTTCTAGATGCCAGGTGGCGTAACGTGGTTCGAATTCCGGCTTAGGCATTGTCTATTCACCTCGCAGTGATAGCTGTGAGAGGGGCATAGATAGATATGAGCAGACTAGATAGATAGATAGGTAGATAGATATGAGCAGACTAAATAGATAGATATGTCGAAATCATTTGGCTCCCAACACTTAACATAAAACAAATGAAAATTTGAAATGATAAAAAAAATCTTATGATTATTTTTTGTAATGTAAATTCGTTTTTAACAATAAATTAATAAGATAACAATGGATTCATGTATTGTTTCAACCTTTTTATCATTTGCTCAATGTTATCAACTGGTTATTGTTATCTATCAGAACTTGCCACAAAGTGATCTATTTCTTCCTACATCTTTTCTCTGTCTATCAATCTTTCTTTCTATCTTTCTGGTTTTATCCATTTCTCTATCTCTCTTCCTATCCCTGTGTCTCTCTTTCTCCGATGAAAATTCAACTTCATGTCAGGCTATGAACATTGACCCAACCACATATTTCTGTTTAGATCTGTCTCTTTTTCTATCTATCTATCTATCTATCTATCTGGATAGTATTGATTGAGTCAGGTTCATTCAATGTTATTTCTCAAAATGGAAAGGATATACATTTTAAATGTGATGTGGCTATGATAGCTTTTGTTAATGTAAACACTTCATCTGACATGGCAGAGATGAAAAACTGATCAATCATCTTAATCTGATAAAGAATATTAATTATGGGCTGATGAAGGGTGCTTGAAATTAGGCCAGAGCAGATGAAGGACCAGGTGGGCCAGTTGCAATGGTGGAAATTGGGGGTGATTTTGAGGAGGCTTTCACCCACCCACTCACCCTTTGGTGAAGAATATGGATATTGTGAAGAGAGTCAGGGAGGGCCTTTTAAAACAAAATATGAATATACACATAGAACAAGATACATAAAAGATTAATGCAAATAAAATACAGGAGAAACATGAATGGACTTCTATATTTACTGCTTATTTATTACAGTACTGAATTATTTTCTTCAATTCATTTTGGAGGAAATTGCATGCATTACCTTTTTTTTTTAGAAATCTTTGTAATTCTTTTATTCTGTTTTACTACTTCTTAGTCCATAATCTACATTACATGTACGTGTATATACCTATGTATAAATTATATATATTTAGCAGAAGTTCATGTCAAACTTTATTGCTCTCTTCATTCAGTTCGTCTAGCATTACTTTGCCAAAAAGACGATGTCACTAGCAAATCTAAGATTAAAGTATTTGCCTTCTATTCTGATTCCTTAATTTTCCCAGTCTAGGTTTCGGAAGATCATCTCAAGGCAGGCTGTGAAGAGTATAGGTGAGCTGGTATCATTTTATCTTACTCCCTTTTTGAGCTGAAAGGGCTCAGAGTCTTCATGTAGCCTAATAAATGATATGTTGTGTCAGTATATTTGTTGAATCTGGCATATACAGGGTTTATGCCTCATTGCATGGTAGCATCTATGACCTTCAGGATTTCCACTGAGTTGAGAGGAAAAGCCAAGTCGACAAGTCTACCTTGGACAATGAATCTCTATTCAATCCTCAAAAGAAGAAGCAATTATGCTGAGAATCTCTCTAGGATGGCAAGGTTTTGGCAGAGCAAGAACAAGAAAATCCCATTAGTTTCAAAAAGAAGGGTTTACAAGCAATGCATCCTCCTGATAGTCACCTATCGAGTTGCATCATGGAACCTAATCAAGAGACAGACCTACAAACTGAGAACAATACATGGGGCACATGAGAGAATCATGTTCATCATCAGATTACAGAACAGCACAGCATATTATAGAAGAAACAGGAGGCAGGGACATCAAAGAATCCATTCAAAAACTCAAATGGCAATGAGCTGGTCATGTTGCAAGAATGGCAGACCACCAATGGGCATCATAACTCACAACATGGATCTCCAGATATCTGAAAAAAAAGCTGAAAAGATGGGGCCTAATAAAGCCTTAAATTACCCTAAAGGACAATCCTAGAAATATTTTAGATATCAAAATAACCTTTTTGCATGCTTAACTAACTAGATCTTTTCAGTCACAAGTTTTCTGAAAATGTTTTTGTTCATGCTGATTGCTTGTAATTAAATATCTTGTTGATTGGTGCTTTGGTAGATGTAGTAGCATACTCTTTTTAGACTGAATTTAAGTGATGATATATGGTCACTTTCCCAATAAAGGATTAAGAAAACTTACCAAAGGTCAAAATCACAGGGAATTTTCAAGAGCAAATACAATACTAGATTAAGAGGGTATTTTGAAACCAGCAGTTTCTTTCAATACAATTTGGGGTTTTAAAATTTTCAAAAGTGCTGGATTAGATTATTTTCTTGTTTTTGTTGTCTGTATTATGTTTTTATTTTCATGTAGTTATCCATAAAAATAAGTTTTTCCTCTGCTCAAATTTCTCTGTTTTACCAACCCCTGATGCAAATGTATCCATTTGGATGCCCTCCTGCTCAGATATTTCCATTCAGAACCACCTCGTACGCCCAGCATAGGACCCCAACTGCACCATAGCTGTGGACTTGGTTCTGGTCAACTTCTCTCAATAATCCACTAATATAATGAACAGTATGATTTTTTTTTCATTTCTCTGCCCATAACAATGTACTTTTGCACTCAAAGGTAAGAATTTTTTTGATAAAAATATCTCCCACCAATCATTTTCAATAATGGACTCTTGAACTTTTTAATAATACTTAATATCAGATTGATAAAATTTAAACAAAATTTTTTTCGTTGTTGTATATTCCCGTAAATTCCTTGGGGAGCATATGGCTGCAACCACTCCACACCAGTGGACTCAGTTGTGGGCAACTCTTTTCAACAATTGGAAAGTAAGTACAGCCCATATGATGGCTACAGCTTCAGCTGTCCCAGTTTGGGTTCCACATATCAAATTACTCTTTACTCAAACAGTGGACAATATTTAAAATAGCCTCAAGGGCTACAATCACACAAAATGGCATCACTCACTTCAACTTGCACTCAATAAGAGATAAAGATAATCATTACCTGTGAAAAAGAATTGCAGATGGAAAAACTGTCCGACCAGTAATGTTCTTCCTCTTTACACCTGAATGTAGATGCAATGTTGTCTTGTCTAGTTTTGATTGTTTTCATTAAGGCTTTCCAATTCATGTGACTAATTGTGATTGGATATCCAGCCAAGTTCCTGTCAAATAAATCAAATCAAAAACCAAATGATATTTCCATTGGTGTCAATGCAATTCAGTTAAATGGATGATTGACAGAAATGATGTTTTAATGAATATATATATGTATGTATTTATACATATATATATATGTATATATATATATATATATATATATATATATATATATATATATATATATATATATATATATATATATATATATATATATATATATAGGTTTGGTTAGTCACTTTATAAAAAATGTCACATTACTCATGTCTCCTGGCAGGAGGCCATGTAGAGGGCGATCAATTAAAAAATTGGAAAAAGAGGGTGATTAATGGATAAATTACTTATGTTGCCTTTTGTTGGGTTGTGATCACTCCAACAGTTTAAATTATCAAAAAATAAGCAATGAATGCAACCGAACACTAACTAAGAGACCAATAAAATAAACTCATATATTCAATTGGACCCCCCCCCTCCTACTAATATCTGTTTATGGGATAATTTTAAAAAATAAAGCAGAAATTTTTTTCTAGACCTAATCGAATAAATGTTTGAATTTTCAGCCCTTTAGCTATATAAGTGTGGTATGTATGCATGACACATACACACATAGATAGCCAGCTAGCCAGACTTACTTGAAAACTGAAGAAACAATCGACATTTCAGGTGATAGTTTTGGTAAACACTTCATTTTATGTATGTATATATGTCATCTAAAAATGTACCAGGTCTGTCTGGAAATGTGGCTCAACTTCTCTTTGAACAAAATTTCAACAGAAATGCTAAATACACAGACACATATATACCACAGATGCACATACATACACATGTGTGTGTGGTATGTATGTGTATGTGTCCATTTGTTCATATGTGTATGTATGTGGCATGTATGCATGAGTGAATATGTGTGCATGTATGCTCTATGTGTGCATGTATGCTGTATGTGTGCACATGTGGATTTGCGTATGTGATAGACATGTGTGATCTGTGTAATAAGTGCACACTTAGGATGTGTGTGTGTGTATGCAGCAGGTGTGTGAGTGGTATATTTGTATGTGTATAATTTGCATTTTCGATATGTTTGATAAAAAGTGTTGGTACCGTCCAGAGTGAATCCAGCCCTTTTGTGGTTTTATGGTTCCACAGTCTTGAGGGGACTTTACATCTCTTTTGTTTAGATGCTCTACCAATTGGATATTCAGTTGGCAGTGAGATACCATTGTGTGAGCTTGTTGTATTGTGTGACTGTCTCATTCCCACTGACAGAGTGAATCATTCTTCACATCTCAGGCAAATTTTTTCAAAAACATGGCATCATTCAAATCTTTCAGCCCCTACTACAGTCCAGATTTGTCGATCTACAACATCTGGCTTTGCCCAACTCAATACGAAAAAAGATTTTGTAGACTATTTTGAACAGTGGAAGGGACACTGAAATGAGTGGATAAGGTACCAAGGGGATTATTTTGAAGTGGACTAAGGTGCATTAGCTTTTTACGAGACATACACACGTGCATATACATGTATCAATCAATGTAGTAAGCTGTATATATATATATATATATATATATATATATATATATATATATATATATATATATATATATATAATATATGCACATACGTGTGCATACTCTCTTGCAGGCACACATGTGTGACTTGTGGCTGAGCTAGTTGTATAGAATAAACCTGAAAAGTTGCCCAGTTAAACCCCGAATTTCAAATGTTATTTTTACTGCAAAATAACAGGATGTCCGAACTGATAAGCTCACCTTAATATAACCTTCCCATCTCCCACTCCCATTTGGACTTGTGCTTTGTAGATATCAATACACAATTTACATACATTTTTGTATCACTAGTGACGGAGATCAGTGTTTCCAAACTCAGTGAAAAATGACTGATCTTTAGTGATAGCTTTCAGGGCAGACAGATCTTGTCGCTTGGAAAATTGTGGTAACACAATCTTTCTACGACTATCCGGCTTTGATTCGTACTAAGCTATTCACACAATGGTGACAAAATCAAAGAGTAGCCTCCCTTCGACTACCGGGAAATTGAAATTATGAGTTGTTTCCCTTCCTCCACAAGTAGATCTTCTTTTTAATGCTCAAACGTTTATTAGATATGTTAAAAAAAAAAAAAAAAAGAGTACCGAGGAAACTTAACAATTGGTAGAACAGCTTCCACATTCGCTTGAGGGTCCCACTTTGAACCCTCGTGAAGAAGCAAATAAGTTTCTATATGATCAGAAATTTGCATTTAGTTTTTTACATGTATGATGGCTCCTATGTTGGGTGAGGTGGAGTTGTAATCGTAGTTGGTGCTATGCGTTTGGGAGCTGGGACTACACTGAGTTCGTAATCATAATAAAGATATACAGATGTTTAAACAAACAAATAGGATATATATCTAATGATGAGACGTTTATAACAATACATATAGGGCTGAAAAGAAAATACATGTAAACATTAATAAGATCGATAGTGATAAAAGAGGCTTGTTTTGATAAGATTACTAGAGAGCATTTTTATAGTGAGGGGGAGAGATATGGTTACTAGGTTATTAAGGAAGGAGATAAGATCCATGATAGAATGTCATGTAAACTCGTAGAAGAGAGAGATAGATTCTAGCGTCTAAGCGAAAGGTTGGAGCTCGTTGCAAAGTGGTCGTAGTAGCCGTGCATTAATGAAGCGGGGGTAACTGAAATGCTCGGAATCCATAAAGGATTGGTATTTTGAAAGACCAAGGAAAGTATTATGGAGACTTGTTATCAGTGGTATGACTAACTGCAAAATTGTGGGCGATGTGAAATACCAGAATTTGTAATCGCTTATGAGCAACGTGGAGGCTATTCTCAGACGCTGAAAAACACACGACGGAAGGACTATTCTGTCACAGAAAACACATGGAGTTTAACCAATGCGCGCTTCCTAGCGTAAGAAGAATTAGATGACAGATAATTGTGACTGCAGTATAATAAATGCATTGTCATTTTATACACGGAAGATCGAGATGTGAATACGCGTTTTTGAGCTAGAGAAGAGGACACGATTGAGTAGCTGAGCGTATGAAAGATGCCTCAATATCTATGAAATGAAATTGGCAATGCTCAAAACAGTGATTAGTCACGGTGGGAAAATGGTGAAATATGAATCGGCTGGGAGGCCGGCGAAATAATATCGATCCTAGAGAAAAGGAAGAGAGAGAAAGGGGGAGACGTAACCGACTAAGACTAAAGAGATTTTCTTGTTCTTAAGGGTTGAACTTGCTCTATCCAGTTTGCTATCCAAGAGTGAGTCTTCACTTGGTTTCTTCCTCTATCGCAGAAATTCGTTGTCCAAAGGAGATGCAGTGGGCTACTTTTTTCAGATCTGCGTTTTCTATTTTGATTTCTATCTTTGTCCTCAACAGGTATGATGTTATGATGTACATGACATGACATAACATTGACCGAAGTTCATGTGAAGACCAGCTTCCTAGCTCTCTTAATTCAGTTCGTCAAGCATTACTTGTACAGAGTGAAGATTTCTAGGGAAAAAAGATGATGTCGTCAACAATTCTGAGATCTCTTAGGTATTAGCCGTATATTCTGATTCTTTTATTTTCCCATTCTAGGCTTCGAAACATTCTCAAGGTAGACTGTGAAGAGTTTGGGTGAGCTTGTCTTACTCTCTTTTCAAGCTGAAAGGGTACATAGTCACTATGTAGCCTAATAAATGAACTGCTGTGTCGGTATATATATGGTAAGACTCTGACATGTATAGGGTTTACGCCTTGTTGTATGATAGTATCGATGACCTTGGGGATTTCTGCAGGGTTGGAAGCCTTCTTAAAGTCGACAAGTCCACTTAGAGTCAACAAATGCGACAACGAGTGGCATTCAATATTCTGCTGCCTTCCCTTTTCGTTGATTTACTGAATGGAGATGGTCAATGATTTAGTGGCTCTTTCTGAATGCTGTCTGCTCTCATGGTTGGTTTTCATCTAGCGTTCGATTGTCGATCCCTTTGGTAAAAGGTTTGCAGATATAATAAAAATACGCGTATTGGCCTGTAGTTCCTCAGAACTTTCAGGTTCCTTTATGTAATAGCATTATGATTGCAGTGTTTCAATCTTCTGGGACTTCTCTCTGTTTTAGGCATAAGTCGAATAAAGTGACTAGTTTTTAAGTGATGACTTCACCAGCTTTTTGAGTGTGTCGATGGTGATGTTACATAGTTAGAAGCTGTTTTTTTTTTTGTTTTTTTTTTTCGTTTGTTTGGTGGTTTGTTTTACCTCCCACCGGGTAACTACTGCGAAATCTTCGAATTGGTTACTCGTAACTTGTATATTCTGTTCTTTGTCCTCTATCCCTTGTTTGGGGTATAGAGGTTCTGGTAGAATTCATGAGTGCATTTGACAATTCAATCCCCATTTTCTTCGAACATTCTAGATTGCGTTTTCCCTACACTGAGAGCTTTCTGATAGTTTTAACAGCGTTGCCCTTTTTAAGGATGCTTTTAATGTCTACCGTTGTATTTTCTTTTGTCTTCTCTTCGTTTCTTCTGGCTGGTTCTGTTTAATTCGGTTGTTTCAATCTTTTTTCTTGTTGTCGGTGGCTTGAGATTTCTGCGTTTTTCCATGAGATTCTTGGTTTCTTCTGAGAGCTTACTGATGGTTTGTTTGCTCTTTGGTTTGAACGTACTGGCGGCTTCTATCAGAGAAGTTATTTTGTTATTGAGCCCGTTGATGTTCTCTTCTGGTTCAGTGAGAAGTTTGTACCTGTTTTTTAAGTTTTGCACTGTAAGTGTTTGCAGTTTTGTGCAGAACATTTTCGTGTTCCCTTTCTTGGTAGTAATTTGAATTTCACATCTTATCATTCTGTGCTTCTACATTGTTTTGATCTAGGACATAAATGTCTTTCAACATGTTGCTTTTGTCTGCTAAGATGTAATATCTATGAAGGAAAGTTGTCGATAATCGCCACGACACATGGGAGAACTTTGCGTTGTGTATGAATATAGACACGGGGATTAAACAGAGTTCATAATCATAATAAAGACACATACAAATGTTTAGACAAAAAATAAGACGTACATTTAATGATTCGACAAATGAGACATTTATAGCAATTCATATAAAGCTGAAAGGAAAATATATGCCTGTTTAGATTAGATTACTAGGTAACATCTTTATAGAGAAGACGAAAGTTGGTTATTCCTATACATTGAAATGTAATATACGAGAGAATGATTAGTTAGGGTCTAATGTCGTTTGGTTTATCTGTCGAATGGAGACTGATTATCAGTGCCTGTAATAATGGGCGGTAGGTTTGACAAGGCTAGATTATCAAAAGGTAGTTAGTCCAGTTTTAGGTGCAAGGAGTGAAAGAGGAAATGAAATGCAGTGTTGAGTCACCATAAAACTCTTACAGATCCTCATATCGACAATGACAAGTGACAACAGAAGTTATGTTATTGTCATGGTCAAAGAATAGAAACTACGCCGAACAGGGGGGGGTCATTGAGAAGGAAAGGAAAAGAAAGAAAAGAAGAAGCCGTATAAGAAAGTCGGGACAATGAGCGAGTGAACACATCCTTGATAGACTGCAGATAAAGCAAGTGACGTTTTGCATATGTGGCTAGATTTAAGGCTACGTATCTAAAGCTAAAACTTGTTTATTCTCGTATTTAATTTCAACTAAAGATAGAGGAGCAGTTACACGAGATGAGATGAACAAGTTTTTTCCTAGAAAGTGTCCCCTTTTACCATAAATAGCGAGGTTTCCAAGAAAAAGGCCTGAAGTTCTAAGGAAACAAAACCCCTATTTAATCAGGGGAAGACATGAGATAACATGACAGTTCGGTGTAGCGCCCCCTATACTTTTAGTTAGGAATCAAATACGAAACCCTCCTTTTTGCTAGACATCGAAAACGTCACTACCATCGAAGACTCTCTATAAAAGCCCAGAACACATGTGGTCAAACGCTCATTGGCGCTGGCACCTCTTGCTGGTTAAGCCTTTTGGCCCCAGCACTTGTTACTGGCAACTCTTTCTTTCTCTTCCCTCCTCCTTGAGATCGTATCATTTCGCCGACCTCTCGGTCGATCTGAACCTAACCTTTTTTCCACTGTGACCAATCTCTGTACTAACTTTGCCCATTCCAGTTCACCGCTATTGAGGTATCCCATATACGCACAGCTACACAGCTACTCAACTGTTTCCTCATCAGGTGCTCCAAACGCAAATTTACCTCTCACCCTCATTAATGAAATGGTGATGCTTTTTATTATCCGGTAGTCACGACGATCTCTCCTAATTCTCTTTACTTAGGGAAATACACATGGATAAAACTCCATCTATCTTTCATGGTTTGCCCGTCGAGTGTCTACCAACGTCAGAAAATAAGCCCAAGTCACACACGCAACTTGACTTTTTGGCACACACACACACACACACACACACACACACACACACACAATGAACCCTATCTCCATAATCATTCCCTGGTGTGCTTCAAGCCATATGGTTTCAAAAGCAGTTCAGTCACTCCGCTTCGACTCCGACGCCTGTACTATCGGTGACAACAAAGCTCCCACCTTTCGCTATCTCTTCTCATCTCTTAATCGCGTTAATGTTATCATTAGATGTATTTCATTTTCATTTGTTGTTTATTGTTAATGTTCCTGTATTAAATGTACGTTTTACTTGTCCATCCAAATACTTGCATGTGTTCCTTTCACTTTGTTTCATCTCCACGTCAACGTTCATAATTGGCGTGCATTCTCTTCATAATCTCCCTTTCTCCTTCCACATCTCCAGTGACATCGCCACTAACACCAAACCATGTGGAAGGGACCCTTTGTCTTCAACATCTTTGCATAACCCATTCTTTGACAAGAACTAATAGAATTATCCAGAACCATAATTTCAACAAACCGTTCAAACCAGAATATATCCTACACTGGCAAAATCTTTTGATACATAACAGTTGTTGTAGCATTATTGGTTAGCATTGATATCAATATGATGATATAACATCCTTCTTTTTGTCGTTGAGCTGGGAGTGTAGGGAGAAAGTGCAATTGCCTGAATGAATGTGAATTTTGCATAGGTTGAGAATTTTTCATATTTTATTTTGAATGGTGTAGGAGTGATAATCTTTATTTTCTTTATTTTCCCAATACAATTTGGCTGGATCTTGTTTATGCAGTTTCTTGTTAAGGTAGTTATTCTTGAAAGGTGTATTTTTCATCCAATGCGTGTTCTTACTTCTTGATTTGTCTATTGGATTTATTGTTATCGATCTGCTATAATCATTGTTGGTCTGCAGTCGTTTGGTATGATATTTTCATAATCGAATTCTGGAGCTATATTATGTACACTTTTGTTTTGAGGATTTGATGTTGATTTCTTTTCCTTGTACAGTGATAAATAAGTGTGAATGATGTTCTATTTTTTTGATTTTTACCTTTTTTATTCCTATTGTTTTCGAATTTGATGCACACACTATCAGTTCCGTAAATCACAGACTGATTGATTTATTTCTATTTGTGATGTGAGTAATTTTCATGATGGTTTATGTTTAGGGAGATTGGTATGTAAGTTTCTGTTCTTGAGTTGCTTTGCGGAAGATGATGCTCCATCTTAAGTGATGTGCGTAGAGCCAAGTGTATCCAATAGATCATTGTCCTACTATGAAGTTTTTATGAGAGTCTCTCAATTGTTTTGATAGATGTTTCTACCATTCGATTCGAGTCCGGGTAATATGGACTCTATGTTTAGTGTTTGAAAATACATTGATCAGCGAATGATTCAAAATTATGTAAATGACGCCGTCGCTAACAACGAATTGGAGAATACCGAATTTTGTGAATGTTTTCTTTACCCATTTATTACAATGACAGATCTGCAATCTTGAATTAATGGAATAAATCCATTCTGAGTTTTTTCCATGCTGAGACAGAGGTTTCATGCGGAATTAGTGGTTCAGCTGGTTACTGATTACGGTGATCGATGCATATAGAACAATTGCTGACCATGTCTCTTATTTGAAAACTCATGCCCGGCCAGTAAATATGTTTTAGGACTCTCGCCAGACATTTTTCGATGCCTATATGACCGGTATATATTTATGCATTATGTAAAACTTCTCTTCACAGATAATTGGGTACGATCATTTGTGCACCTTTCTGTACGAGTCCTTGTGCGACTGATATTTCATCACAGATAGACACATATTGTTTAAGAGGTGGGATTTTTCTTTGTAGCCATTTTTGTGAGTGCTCTTTAAGCATTTGCAGAATTTGATCGCATGCAGTGTCTGCCATGTTAATGCTGAGTTTATTGTCACTGATAGCAAATTCTTTAAGACTCAAACGTATGTAAGTTTCTCTATCTGTATCAGATATTTTAGAGTGATTATCCTGGAGATAAGAATGAGATACATTATCGGCAGCAATTGCCTCCAGGTCTAGACTGTAATTCTGATAGTATAGTAAAAATTAGCCGGGTTGAATCATTTAACTTACTATTGGGTCTACAGTGATGTGGTGAGAGGGGAATTAAGTGTCAATTTGACCGAAGCAATCATCATACTTTTGTAAAAGATATAGTAAATATGAGTGATCGATCTGAAGATTTCTTTGGATTAAATTGACCTTTGGTATGTATTTATGTCAAGTTCTGGTTGAGATTTTGTATCTGCAACGATAAAGAGTACGGTTTTACAATTTTCGTGAGTTAAAGTAGCCGTACATTTTCCTTGTACAGTGATTTTAGTGCTATCATGTGCTAACAATTTCACTTAAGTATCCTTTAGTTTTGTTTGAGGGGACAGATTGTTGTATTATTTTAAGGGTATCACGTTTATTTCTGCACCAGATTCTGTTTCAAATTTTATTATAGACTGGTTGACTTTCAAGTTTACTGTCTTTTTGTTTTTTTGGAATGTCTGTCGATAGTTATTGTGCGGACTTCGTGTGATGGAGATTTTTTCTCTAAGTGTGGATTTTTGAAGTCTATTGTATCTAAGGAGTGGTCTGTATTTGAATTGCATAATGCCCTTTTTTGTCACATTTACTACGTATTATATGATATGCAGGACAATTATTTTGGGGTTGACTACCACCAGAAAATTTACGAGAGTGAATGCAGTTATGAGTTTTGGCAAGCTGTCTATTATCAGCTCCAGATTGGTTTCATTTTTTTTCTGTCTGTGTAAACGATTTATAACAGCTATTTCTGTATTTTGAATTTCTACTGAGGTAGCAAAGATTTGAGATTCTTGTTTCTTCAGTAGCCTGTCTTGCCTGGATAGCTTTGGCAAGAGTTAGTTCGGGTTGCTGTAGAAAACGTTCTCTTAGGCGGGAATACATTATCTTTATTAAGATAATAATCAGAAATACCTCCGAATTCGCATTGCAATGTTCTGTAGTAGAATTCAGTGATGTAGTCGTCGAATTTCCGTCAATCTTTTTGTTCTAAAAAGAGAAATTCATGTCTTAAAAAATCGAGTTCTTCCTGGACTGACAGTATGAGCCAAATTTTTCAATCACTTTTTCTAGATTGTGCCTATCATCAATCTCGTCAAAGTTGAAAGTCAAGAAAATATCGTGGTGTTTTGCTTCTATGCATGTAAAGAGAATTGAATTCGCAATGTTATCCATAGTTCTTTAGGTGTGTGCCTTGTTTTAGACTTCTGACATCATTTTATATGTTGATGGAGAGTGTATGGGTGAGTTGTGATTAGATTTAAATGTAAGATAGAATATAAGCATAATACAAGAGACAAGCTAGTTTTCAATTAAAAGTTTAATTCTGCGTTATGAGGATATCAAGGAAAAAACAGTAAGGCGTGCAACCAACATTCTGTTTTGTCTGTTTGTGAAACATGCTCTCGACCACACTTTCCGACATGCAAAAGAGACAAATTTTCCTTATTCCAGTTCCTTCCTAATGTTGGATACACTTCTTGGAATTACCACTTTTCTGCAATTCCATCGCAACATGGTACCTTTTCTCAAATCGTTATCAGATCCTGTGATGACTATTTTGGATTAACTATTTCAAATGAGGTTAAATGGACGCACAGTAGGAAACAGGACGTCTTTGTAGGGCATGCTACTTCAACTGAGGTAAAACTGCCATTTCTGGGTAGGATGAGGTCAAGTTTGCTTGAGATCAACCGGGGGTCACATGAGGGCAACAATGGTTTAATTTCTCCTTGTACAGAATATCAAAATGAATGTAAAATCCACTAAGCAAGGGAGCATATATTACTATTCATATCTTTTAGTCGAATTTAAATGAAATAAGACAATTTTGAAAAAAAGTTCCCAATAATTTTGGCAGTACAGTACACGTAGCCGGGTAGATATGGAACCAGAACGAAATGAATGATAGGTTTATTTAGAAAAAAAAAGGTAGTTTGCCTGGGGGCGTCAAAGACAAATGTCCTAATTCCAATTGCCGGAGACGAAATTCGCCGATTCATATTTCATCATTGACCAAGAGGCGACTTTTACTATCGAACATCGAGAAATCTACTGATTTCAATTCAATTTTTAGTTAGTGTACATTGCGTTCAGAAGTGAACACACAGCTTTTACAGGTGGTGTATTCAGAATGAAGTTTTTTAGTGACTATGGTCTTGGCTACTACTGAGACATGCGCTCTCTGGGTGCTCTTGTGATTTATTGTTTGTTGCCAAGGTTTTAAAACTTCATCGAGCAATTTAAATTCCTCTGTGATGCCTCGGGCGTCTTTTATGATTAATGATATTGCGTTTCTTTTGAAACAATGCATATATATATATACTGCAGTTGTGAGGCCACGACTACATAGTTAAAAGCCATGGGAAACTATAATCAGACAGAACATTTAAATAAAATGTAAGGTCAAGGTCCCCAACAGCATGGGCAAATAAACTAATTTTTGTGGCCAGGGACACGTAAAACGAAAACAAACATGTCTTGCCTAGTGTCAAAGGTGTATAGTTTGCAGCCATAAGAACCACTTCACATTAAGAAGTGTCCCGATGAAAATCAACACTGAACAAATCGAAAAGCAAAACCGACTGTATGTTTCCAGACTCTTCTAGTGACACTGAATGTGTGTTAAGCGTGAACTCTGAAAGAAAACAAATAAAATATTATATACCAACATGACAAAACAAGGGAGGACTTGTGGTGGTGCCACTCTTTACGTGATCCAGCATGAATGCAACGTTAATCTACAATCGGCTACCAAGAAACTACTAATGTGGAAGAGGCGTGAACTAACGCCAATCGATAAATGCTGCATTGTATTATGTAACCCAAAGAATAGAAAAAAAATTCTGTACAATCTACTGAAATCAAAGAGAATCAAATCCAGGGAAGCACGTAAATGAACAGATGAACTTGATAACCGCGCACTATGATGACATAACCTAGCTAGTGTTAACTCAGAATCAAAGTGTGCGCAAGGATCATTACCTGAGAAAGTGATGAAACTGTCACATCACATGCTGTTGTACCTGGATGTATACTAGGGTCCATTACTGCTCAAGTCAAGGAAGAATTGAAGCGATTGAAGGAACCCCACGACGAGCCAGATGACACCCGTATCTGTATCAATCCAGAACCCGGAGGAAAAGTGTTGGAATGTGAGCGATATCAACTCCCTACGAGAGACGATGTGTAGCCGAAGTTGGCAAATGTCAAGTAATTCACCGAGGTAGATGTCACAGCTGCATACCAGCACGTAGTATTAGACAATGAATCAAGTCGTCTTACTACATTGCAAACAGGATCAGGTTCAAACTAGCTCGAGCTTCCTTTATGAATCTACATTAGTTCCGAAGTATTTCAGAATTGTCTCGTTCTCGATAGTTTATACAGTGCAGCATGTGTAACTGATGACATCATTGTAGTTTGTTCATAAGACAAGTGAGAGTAAGCATTAAGAGACCATGATAAAAATATGAAATCTCTACTGCAGCGATGCCGCGAGAGGGTTATCAAGCCAAACAAGGATTAGCTTCATGGGTCACCTTGTAACCTGTGATAACCTGCTCCTAGATCCTGTAAAAATTGACGCAATCATCAATTTGCAACCACCTAGTCTAGTCAAAGAAGTACAGCGACTTCACAGAACTGTCAATAGCTTCGCAAGATTCCTGTCGAGACTATCAAGTGTCATGGGGCCAAAGTTATTCCGTGAATATGGTCTCATGTGCATGATATAGCGTTTTGCTGAAATGGAGCAACTCGTCACAGAAGCACCACTACTTATTTAAGTTCAGTGGGACTTGGCATAGCTCTTCTACAGCAAAGAATAGTTTCACCAGTACACGTATGATAGAAAAACACAGATCCACACTGATCACAAAATGAGTAGAATCAAAGCAAAGCACTAGTGAAGAAACCTCTCGCAAGAAATGCTACTGGGGCAATAAAAATATTGACATCATGCATGTCAAAGGAAAACACGTGTATGTCGCGATCATATCTGACAGGTGAGAAGAACTAGCAAACAGAATTAGAACTCAATCCATGATGAAAGATTAACTCAGATCCACAGAGCAATGGATCAAGACCAAGTGAGAGTTCAGCTCAGGAAAACCATAATGCAGCGTTGGTCAATCGAGAAAGCAGATCTACCAGCTACACTACATCCATATTTCCACATCCGTTATGAGATGTCAGGCCAAAATGGCCTCATATCTACCCATGTACCCATTCCATTCAGTGCTCATCACACATCAAGTACTGATGGATGCCTACGGCCTGCCACAGATTGACTTTTCTGGCCAGGTATACGTGAATACATTTCCGCAAGTGGCACCTGCAGATAGTGACAAAACCTAAAGAGACCCTAATATCACATGATGTACCGAATCGCACGTGGCAGAAAGTTGACGTTGACCAATTTGAGTTCGATAACATCAAAACTTCATAACAGTCGATTTTGAAAAGTCAACCGATACAAAAATAATGACACTTCATCTGTCATCTGCAGGTTGAAAGCACTATTTGCAAGATTCCCGGTGAAGGTCATCATTTTACGTCACAACAATCGTCATTCGTGCACTTTTCTGAGAAGCGAGATTCAAAACATTGCATGTCAAGCTCAGGAAGTCATCAAGCAAATGGCAAAAGTGAATCTGCATTTAAAAGTACAAGACGTCTCATCCAGAAGAATGAAGACATCTACTCAGATTAGTTTCTCGAACTGATCGATTTTCAAGAATACTCCTATCCAAGGAATAGGAAGTAGTCCTCCTCAATGCCTACCTAATTGATATACTCACTCACTACTACCCATGAACAGCAAGCAGCTAAAACCAAGATTTACAAGTCTTGATGGAAGTAATGTTGCTTGAACTCAAGCAGTTCAAGCAAGACTCTTGACTCCGGTTGATATTTCAGAGGGTTAGCGTCTGTTATCATCATTGAAGTCTTGTTCCGTTGGTCCATGTTCTGACATTTCCAAGGACTCTGATGAAGGATGGATTTTCTTGCACTAGAAAGTTGGAGTATGGAATACGGAAGTGTCGAAAAATGGTATCACATGACTTCTGCTAGCCAATAGAAACGTAACTTCTTCTCAGCGTAATTTTTTAAATACTTTTTATGCTAGTTGTGTTTTCGACTCCGAAGGAGCAAGACGTCACTTTGTAGATTCCTTACCCAGTACTGGGTTTCGGGGCCTTGCTGAGAGAACACAGGATTGAAGTGTTGGTCTCTGTATATCCGTAGAATTAAGTGGCCATGACTGATGACCAGTCCCCCCTCTCCCTCTTTCATACTCCTTTTCTGTTACCCAAAAGTGTCACTGCTGCTCTGATTTGGTGCTTTGACTGTTTGTTGCAACTCCAGAAACAGATATCTTAATGTTAAGCTCAACCAATGGTATTTGACTATTGATTTGACATGCACGTCTCTTGCAACTCGCATGTGTGTGTTGCTGATAACGGTTCATACGGATATCAAATTCAATAGTTAAACACATCATAAAATATTATTTCATATCCGTATAAACAAGGATTACCTCATTTGAGTGTGTTTTGGGAATGGATAAAAAAAATTACAGAACATGTATTCGCCAAATATTGGAGCATCGAAAAATTAAGTGGAAACGATTTTTGAGAGTACTGAAACTCAACTATGTAATAATAGAAATAGTGAGATATTTTTTGCGTTTTTTTTTTTTTTTTCGTATAATCCTGTATTCACTGCTGTCTGTCCACACGATGTTTACAGCCAATTGTACCGATCTAATTTTGTGCACTTTCTAATGAATATCTCTTGTTAAGTAATATCGTATCTGCACCTTTTATTATCGCATGCATTTGTGGATATCGTCTCTATTATGCAACGATATTTGTGTCGTCAAATTGAAAAAAAAAGAAGGGAGAACAAGTTTTCTTTCCAACGCACGTAGAGCCATATTGTTTCTATATCTCCAAACCAGAGGTAGTAGTTTACAAAAAGATAAGCCCTCCCGGAACTAGCAACAGCAAGCGACAATGCTCTTAGATCATGTGAACACATATCAACTATTACTACTACTAACGTGAAATTCTTTTTCACAACTAATTAATTTAACTTAGTTTCAAATGCTAATGAGGCAGGATTTAGTTTTAGATAATACCAATGGGGTTAGATAGTAATAAACCAAACAAATTTTATGATCCATGTTAAAAAACAAACACTTCAAAGACAGGGCAACAACACAATAAATGAATTATGTAATCAAACGTGCTCCATTTGCTGTACCCTATACTGTTTTATGGAATCGCCCTGAGAAATTTTTAATTGCACACACGAGAGACAACTCTTGAGAATAGCAATGATCGAGTATTCTGGGGTTTTGACATTCAGACTGTCCACGACATCCTAGCAAGAAGACTGGATCTGATAGTTGTGAATAAGGAAACAAGGACCTGGTAGATCATGTACGTGGCTATTCCGTGCATTCCGTACAGTTTTTACAGCCAGTTTCTCCCCTGTGGCTTGAATCTAAGCCTAGAACATATATTATTGTCGTAAAGAACAAACTCTCGATGTAAGCAAAAAATAGGAACCCAGCTGGTTGTTTCCCGATGTCGGATCAAAATAGTAAATGCAAGTTGTAATGCATTGCAAAGGATGCAATGAACTAAGAAAAAGAAGATTTAAAATAACAAAGAATGCATTTATTGAAATGTATATAAAACACAGAGATTCGATTGTAATTCTCATAAGAAAAAGTAAAAAAAGAAAATTTGCTTTTAAAGTTGTTTTACTACTTGATAGACTGATGTTGTTAGTTGTTCAATGGAGTGATATAAGTGCGAATATTCATTTGTTGTTAAAAATTGCTGCATGTGTTTGCAGGAAGTAGAGAAACTAAAGTGTTGGTTTATATGTTAGTGTGCATATGAATGCGTACGTACGTATGTGAAATGATCGTTAGAAAAACTTACATTCTGCTGAGTGCAGAATAGGAACTGGATGAGAATCGAATTGTGTTCACCAATTTTATAGAGGAGGGTAAAGGAAGGTGCGTGAAATTCAAAATTAATTGTCTTTTAGGATAGAGTACATAAAAATCTTAATACTAATCATCTCTGAAAAAGGAATCACCTTTGTCCACATTTCGTTTTTTTAAACACATCTAAATTAACTCGTTGCTGTAGATGATAGGTTTAGAGGAATCTAACTTGTATGTTCCAGCGAAAAGTATTATCTCCAATGAAACATCCTGCTGTATTCATGTGCGTTTTAATAAACTGATTAGGAAGGAAAATGTGTTGTCAGGTAAATGTTTTATTCTTTTAGATGACCAGAGATATCAATAAAGGTGAAAAAAAAGTTCCTTCGAAATTGACATTTAAAAGTGAATAAGCTCCCCTCAATTTTGACCCTTAAATTGAAAGTGGAAGTTCTCTTTCGTTTCCAACCCGCTAAAACGTGAGAAAACTTTCTTTTCAATTTTAACCACTAAAGGAGTAACAAATCTTTCCCTGGATTTTTGCCCTCAAAAAGTGAAAAATTATAATCCCTCCGTGTTCTGGTTCTGAGCCAATATTTTCTGAATTTATCTACTTCGTTACATCATCTTATTTTCTGTTGGCCACTATTCCGCTTATGATCTTTGAAGATTCACGCCATGAGCTGTGATGTTCAGCAGTTGCCTGCAATTATTGCAACATTGTAGCCTTTTGAGTTTTCTGATGGATTGTAATTCATATCTCTGACGCTTGTCTTATCTCTAATATATTATGCTGTCTTGTGATATCTCCATGTGAGGTTGATATTCTCTCCTATGTACATTGCATTGTTCTCAGTTTGAAGGGCAATCTTTTGCTTATGCTTCATATTTCAGCTCTTATCTTCTTGTCTTACTCCTTTTTTTCCAATTGAAAGCGCTCAGAGTCTTCATGTAGCCTGATGAACGAACATTTGTGTCTGTAGATATGTTGGAATATTCTGATATATACGGGGTCAATGCCTTGGACAATAGTGATTGACATTTCATATTCTGTTACTTTCTCTTTTAGTTTGTTTACCGAGGATGGTCGATGGCCGAGAAGCTTTTCCTGAAAGTAGTTTGTTCCCGAAGTTAGGTTTCATCTAGCGTTTTGGTGATTCGGTTGGTGATCACTTTGGTGAGAAAGGGTTGTAGATGCAGTTGAGTAGCCTTTTTGGTCTGTAGTTATTTAGATCTTTCAGGTTTTTTTTTTTTAATGTAACTGTATTATGATTAAGTTGTTCTAATCTTCTGGGAATTTAGTTTGTTTGAGGCATAAGTTGAATAGAATGGCTAATTCTTTAGTAATGACTTGACCTGCTTTTTGATGATATCGTGTCGGACGTTTCCTTTTTTTGTTTGTTTAATGGTTTGATTTACTTTCCGCTGCGTAATCTCTGGGAAATCCTCAAACTGCTCACTTGACTTTTATATCCTGTTCATTGTCCTGTGTCCTTCGGAGGGATAGAGGCTTTTGAAGAATTCTTTGACACGTTCGACTATTTGATCCTTGTCTGTTGATATTGGGTCTCCATTTTTTTTACTTACATCCTTTACTAAGACAAGCAATAATACCGCTGTTATCTTGGGAGAAAATAACTGCAAATATGACAACACTGTTCCCCCTTGCTTTAGATACCTGAAAAAGAAAATAAGCATGAAAAAGTTCTACTTGCTTTCCTTCCCTGAAAGGAAGGAAAATGTACCCTCACTCTTCACAACTAGAGGTGAAAAAGTTTTCCCTGATCTTGACTCTTAAAAGTGAAAAAAAGTTATCCTCTCGATTTGGATCTCTGAAAGAAAAAAAGAAAATTTCCCACACCAATTTTGACCCCAAAAGCGGAAAAAAGATTTATATACAATCGAAAAAAATCTTTCCTGCGAGTTTGATCCCGAAAGGTTGAAAAATATCTCACAATGATTTCGAAACCTATAACTGAAAAAAATCTCGTTGATTGAGACCCTTAAAAGTGAAATGATCCCTCTATGTGATTTACATAACCACAGAATCCCAAATTTCGTGTTTGGAAAATAATTCATCAATGTGAAGGGTTCAAAAGTATGGTTGCATCGTGAACAGAAACACTTTACCCAGTTACATATTTTAGGGTACCTAAAATGAAAGAAAGTTCCCCTCAATTTACGCCTCTAAAAGTAAAAAGTTCCCCCCACACTCAGATTCTAACCCCGAGAAATGGAAGAAAATCAAATCTAGGTTTTGAACCATAGAAATGAAAAAAATCCACCATGATTTTGACCCGTAAAAATGAGAGAAAACTTCGACCTTGAGCCCAAAAAGTGAAAAAGAATCTCCCTCCTCAATGTTGATCCGTTTAAGTGAAAAATATCTAAAATTTTGATGTCTAAAATGTAAAAAAAATCTTTTGTACGATTTTGACGTCTAAAAAGGAAAAAAAATCTCCCTCCACGATTAAACCAATAAAAGATTTTTAAAAATCTTTTCCTTTTATTCTGATCCTCAAAACTGAAAAAAAATATCTCTGTCCTCCAATTTAGACTTTTTAAAATTTGAGTTTTAAAAAAATCCCCCTCGAGTCTTACAAATGAAAAAAATACTTCGATTTCGACCCCCAAAAGTGAAAATGGATCTTCCTCCACAATGCTGTCCTCCTAAAGTGAAAATGGTATTCCTTAGATTTGGATCCCTAAAATCAGAAAAAAAAATTTCTCCCTCGATTTTGACCCCTAAGAATTAAAGAAAAATTCTTCCAAAGGTTTTGACCATAAGAGTGAAAAAAAAGTTCCCTCCATATTATCTTCACAACCCCCAATTTCCCGATTTCGTATTTTGAAAACATATAATATGGTCAAACAAGGCACAATGCACAAAAGACAAGCACAAGTCAGACAAAGCATAAAATGTACTGCCGCCATAAATTTGATCACTCATTTGATAGACAGGGGCAACAATTGGAGCAGCCGAAAGGGCCACGAAGACATTCAAAAATGTTATGAAAAAAGTGGTGCTAATAGTCAGTCGAAACTCTTGTGAATCAAATCTTCATCTTGAAATAACCCCATTCCAGAACTAATGCAACGCCTGCGAGAAAACTTACGAACTCGAACACAGTTTTCATTTTTGAAGTCAAACTCACGAGGGGAAAGTTGGCTCACCACAGGGGAGAAAAGATGGTAAAGATATTTATAATGGGAGAGAGAGTTATGGCACAGAATTATAGTGATGGGGGTCAAAGGTGTCAACTGCGAAAAAAGGGTCCCAGTCATACAACATGGAGATTAAAGGAGAGAGAATGAGACGTCATGTCGACCAATTAGTTTAGAGCACCCAGAAACCAGGAAGCACAGTAGAGTTGGACATTACTCCGAACATAGGTGAGTTTGTTGCACTTTTTACTTAAAAAGCCTTTGCTCCTAAACCACCGTCTCTCATCTTACCTGAAGGGTCTTCGTCATCGACTCCGGACGCTCCAGATATGAATGAAGCTCCTGTGGTGGCAGTGGGTACTGATCCCCGAACACTTTTGGTCAGTACACCAGTGTTCACTTCTCCAACGGTGCAACTTCCATCCGTAGTCAGCACATTACCTGTCCTAGCACTGCTCTGATCGAACCGAACAAGGGCTCGTTCTGCTTGACATGATGACTACGTCCCCAAATAGCAAGGGGAAATTAGTGATGTTAATATATAAACAGTATTAATGCATTAGTTTCTGGTTTGCGTTTACCAGTTCGGTGTTCCGTATGTTTCCATTTTGCAGAAGTAGAACTTTACTGTCACGAATCAGCAAGAATCGGCAACGATTGCTTCGTCCCACATTCTTACGGACCTGTCTAAAGAGGTCTTATCCCTCCATCATCGAAGACCAACCTTGGTTAGGGGGAACCAGGATTTTGAGTGGAGGGTCCAAATGGAAAAAAATTGGCCTTGTAACACGAGCTGAGCTTGTAGTGACCACTCAAACTCAGTGAAAAAAAATCGTGTCGAAATAGGTACTAGCGATTTCCCTCCGAAATCGTAAAAGAAAATATTCAAGAATAAAATATCGGAAATTTTCACGAATTCAGCTAGAGTCTGTGAGCTTCCTTATTTTCTATTCAGGAGCAGTTGGCAACGTCAACAGACTCACACATACTCAAGCATTGACCGGTGCCCGGAATTCATGCATTTACCTGCACGTGCAAGTAGGACAATCCTGCAGGGAATGAACTCAGCACATCTCTTTTTTGCTTTACACCTGGATGTATGTAAGTTTTTTTATTTTTATATTTTACTTTAGTAAACTATAACAAAAGGCCATAGGGTGGATACCAGATTTCCAGCAGGGTAGGGCCCAAGTATTTTTCCAAATGAATACATGAGAAAAAAATTTTCCTTCAAACGTCAAAAACAAAAAATAGTATGTGATCCGCCATTCTCCACCTACATCTGAGTCGTGGCTTTTTAGCACAAGAATTCACTGAAGAGTAAAGTCGAAAAAACAAAGGAATTTACCATAAAATCAATGAATTAAAAAAAAAGATATAAAGAATAAGACGGAAAACATTTCATTACTTTCAATTTACCGATTATTCTCGTGTAAAAGTCGATCCCAAGTAAAAGCAGAGATAGGCAAATCACAGATGAATGAACGATAAAGTTTGCTCGTTTAAAAATGTTGCTCTATTCATCTATGTTTACATGAATTTTAAACCAATAAGAAAAATGATTTCTTGTAATGAGCAGTGAATGTAAAGTTCCTCCAATGTGTAAATTAAATGTCTATAATCAAGGTACTTGACGTATGAATTGAGCCGCTGACTTCTTATAAACACATCTTGATAATCAGGAGATTTTGTGCAGACTGTTTCTCATCTGTTTACTTAATAGCAGATTTTGTTTTTCAGAGGTTCGGGGCTTTTTCTGGTAATTTTTGTCATTTATAGTAAAAAGGTGTAATTTCCTGGAACAACTTGTTCATTTCACCTTATTTTGGCAATTCCAGGAAAAATGCATAGCTTTTGGTGAATTCTCAGATGTGTTTCTGTTTCCAAATAGACGAATGAGAGAAAGGGAGTTAGAGAGATACATAGAGCGTGTATGTATATGCGTATTTGTCGTATATTGAACAAAGATATCTAATTTCGTTATATTCTTGATTTAATAAAATATTTTTTCGCATATATCTATTTCTTATCAGATTGTGATCACTACAGCTTCATTTCAACCTCGTCTGCTCGCTGGTTGTGTAAACAGTCACGGGTAGCAACGGCGCCAAGGACGAAATTCATTAAGATTATATTATTCCTGGGTCGAAAAAACTCAAATGGCAATGGGCAGACCATGTTGCAAGAATGAAAGACAACCGATGGACATAACGTCTGACAACATGGATCTCCAGAGATCACATAAGAAACCGAGGCCGACAGAACGCAAGATGGAGAGATGAATTGGACAGATTCAGGAAATACTGGCTCTGCAACGCCCATGATAGAGAATTGTGACGAATCCTGGGGAAGGTCTATGTCCAACGACGGACGTTAAAAGACTGATGATGATGATGATGATGATTCCTAGGTCAGTTTACGACACCATCAATTATGTAAGCTAGTGTAATTCGGTAATTTAAAATCATAACGTCTGCCTACTGTTTGCGGATGTCAACACAGCTGTGAGATAGCAACATAGCTCGACTGAAATATATCAATGATCTATTGTTACTATCATGTTGTCAAAAATCTTTCAATAAAATGCTACTGTATATTTTTTCAATAAACGTTGAATTTAATCTAAAGAAAGAGTAAAAAAAATTTGACTTTCATATGAGTATATACGATGGATAGAAAACAAAACAAGATTTTTTTTCAAAGTTAACATATGATTACTTGGTAGTTGGTATTATTTACACAATGTCTTTATCGAGATAATTCTTTAAAAATACTTTTGCTTTGCCTGAACAGCGAAGTGTGTCTGTAACCTGAATAAAGAACGCCATTAATTAATCTTTATCTTGCGGAATTTTGATGCAAACTACCGAAGATGTTATTCAGAAAGAATTTCCAGGTTACTCTATGGTAGTATGGATGCAACTGGGTCCTGGCGTTGAGCGACCATTATTTTGAAGAGAAATATATGCACACCATAACATAAGATACTATGACACATAAAGATTTACATACACCTCTGTATTGTACAGATGTCTTCCTTGCCTTTCCGAAGAGAAGAGAATTACTATCATCCATTGCATTTCTTTCATCGAGTCATTATCTCAATAGATCAAGATGTCTGCTCTTTTACCTTCTTATCGTCTTCCTTATCAGGAGAACTTGGAAAAACATGACGTGTATACTACATTCCCTTTAGCAAGCTAACATTCCGTCATTTACAGTTGCAATGACTGAAATTCCTGTCATCCACAGTTAATGAGTTTTAAGTTCTGATGGGGACATATCTGCAATCGGGCGTAAGTTGATTAGGCATAAGTGGTCATATGGCTGCATTGCTCGATATTTTTTTTCGAGACTTTTTTTTACCAAATAGTGCACGTGCTTCCTCGGTAGTTCTTATTAGTAGCAGGACAAATCGGTTCCCGAAATTCTGGTGAAATATCAACCAGAAAATGCAAAGCAAAATGATGTTTTTGGTATTTTACAATGCAATTGCAAGATTATTTGAACTTGTAGTATATATATATATATATATATATATATATATATATATATATATATATATATATATATATATATATATATGAGATACATGCATGATATATCGCGTCCATGACACCCGAGTAGTTCCTGAGTTATGAATTATTGTCGGTGGTGGTGTTCTAGATCCCTGCATGACACTTGGTATCCTCGCCCAGTTTGGTTCCGATCAGTCCCGGAGTTTTGGGGCTCTCAATTCTGGGAACACACACACACACACACACACACACACACATATATATATATATATATATATATATATATATATATATATATATATATATATATATATATATATGCTCAATCATAATGCTGCTATCATGAATATGCTAGAAAAAATGGTAGAGGCGATAACTACAACTCCAGGATTTAATCGAACTGAAACCACGCACCAAACTTTTGAAATTGTTTGAATTTCAAACATTTTCAGTTGAGTGACCATCCCACAGTGATCAATAATGTGATGCGTATTGTGCAATATTGTCGATCAAAGAGGCAAAATAACAAATATCGTGGCTAGGTATCCTGATCTTCACTCAAATGTCGTCGCTTGAGATACAATATTAAGCCTAGAACTTTGAAAACTCGCATGAATACTTCACTAGACGTATATTAAAAACGGCTAGATTCGAGTGGGTATTTCATTATACATCTATCAAAAACAGTTTTTAGATTTTTCAAAGGTCTGTAAATATTTTTGAAGGGAATTTTTTTTCCAGAAATTTTTGAAATCTTATGTCGGCGTTTCTGATCACACTGTTTAGCTTTGAACCTTGAAAATTCAAATGATTACTCCACTAGACATATATTGAAAACATTTTTTGATTTTCGAACTCATTGTAATTTTTTTCTTATGGAATCATTTGAGGTTTTCAGTCATTCTTAAATCTTGCATCAGCGCTACAAGGCACACCATTTGACCTAAAAGTACTCCCTTAGACATACTCCAAAAACAGCTTGGGAGAGATTTATCCGAATTTTAGTAAATCTTTTTCAATGGAATTTCTTGGAATTCTTTTTTTTTTTTTTTCGGACTTTAAAAATCTTGTGTCAGCGCTATCGGGCACATCATTGAGCATAGAACCTTGGAAATTCGCATGAGCACTCTTTTAGATATCTGATAAAAATGTTTTTGTCTGTTTTTTCTTTCAAAATTTTCGTATTTTTTTGTTTTTCCGGACTCTTCTGATCTTGTGTTAGCGGTACCGGACCCACCCTTGCAAATTTATTCAGGATTTTTTGGAAAATACTTTTTTTGCGAAAGAGAAGCATTTTTTTTTTTTAAATGAAAGTAGTAGTGCAGACATAAACACATACACCCTTTTTCTAAAATCAGGTTAATAATTGCCTGTAATTTTCCATCATTATTCTTTTTAGATAAGTATTGTATAGTATTTTAGACCAAGGCTTCTCAAAGTAGAGGTCGGAACACCTCTGAGGCTACCCATAAAGATTGTTGGGGTCGTAAAAATTTTTTTCAATTTTTTAAGAATAATGCCTGTGGGATTTGGGGGGAAAAGCTTTTTTCCACAAAAAAAAAATATTGGGAATTTCTCTTGACTTTCGTATAATTGTGTCAGCGCTACTGGATGTACGGTGATTCATTTGATGACTGGTATGGCGTGTTTTATAACTAATCAACACTTGTCAGGGCGTTTGGTACTATTTGGTACAGCCAGTATGGCATGGGCGTTCTGGTATGAGCGGTTATCCGTCAAACCTATTTTAGTGTCTGCCAATTTGGCAACAGGCGTTATGACGTCGAGAACATTATTCTATTTGTAAATCAGTCTGAATGGACAGCTCTAATGGAACAAAATTACAATACATGTTATTTTACAGCATAACTGCTATCACACACACAAATGTGATGCTACTCTCCAATTTTATTTCTCGCATTGTACGCAAGTAAATACTAACAACTCTCATAGACTTTTGGCAAAAAGTGATGTGTCGGTGAAAACTTCAGAAACTTGATATCTATCAGTTTCATCGTAATAATCTTATTGATAAAAAAAGATTGCAGGAAATCATCTACTAAAAATGATTTCTGTAGACAATATAAAACCTGGTAGAACCGGGTTTCAAAACTTGTTTTGTGAACTAGTAGAATTTGTTTTGGGAACTTTCAGCCAAATTTGATTTAAACACACATTTTAAAATATTAACAAAAATAAACTAACGAGATGATTTCAATTGAATTTTCTGGGTGTATTCAATTTTTAATGAACTTTCTATTAGAATTAACCAAAACTGTTTCACTTGATTCTCTTTGTATTTTGTAAATATTGTTTCATGAATGTCTTCATTTTTATATTTGGGTTTACGACAAGCTGAGGGCGCGAAACCCTGTTTTATATATATTTGAACTTTTTCAGTTGCAGAAAATGAATCAACATGTAAAGACTACCTCTGATTTCCAACCTTTAATTTGTATAATTGTGTCTTTCCATTCGTCGCACAGCCGTTCGATACTTTTTTTCTACGACGTCTGCAACCAGCACTCAGAACTTTACACTTTCTTGAAGTACATTTTGTAAGAAATTTTTTTGAAAGTATCATAATTCAAACGCCCGATAAACCCTTATATGAAAAATCCAATGAAATTCAAGTGATGATTGAAAATTAATTAACTTTTCTGTATTTGTCACCCCAAGGATCAAATGTATCTATTAAGAGGCTTCCTTTTGGAAATAATCAGCAAAAATATTTTTTTAATGTAAATATACTAATTTTTGAAATCTCATTGAAATGCCAAAAGTCTTCTAGAGTTCAAAATAAAAATCTCTGGATACATATAATCGGCAAATTCAAAACTGCAGGATAAAGTATATTTCTTTGTCAACTGTTTAGCTTTTGATTTTACTTCAGCACGTAAGAAATATATTTTTCCAAAGATTTTCAAAAATTCAATCAGATTTCAACGAATTTAAAAATGTTTCAAAAGCCTTGCTCATCTAATTACCATGTGAATTACTACTGATGGCTAAAATATGGAATTTCTACACTTAGAGGATGTCCATCAAGCTTTTGCATTGCATTACAAATAATCAAATCAGCATAGGACAAAAAAATTAATAGCTTGATAATCTGGCCTCATGAAATACAACTCAAACAAATTTGGTTCAAATATCTAAATTATAGGTATATTTTTTCCAGATCAATTAGAGGATAAAATTATGGAATCACTTTGTTATTTGCATTTCTAAATATTTTTATATTCACATTAGTCTACTGTTAAAAGAGAGTGCTTGCAGGCCAGAACGAACTGTTGCACTTTTGCTGGACAAGATTAATTCAAAAGAAAGATGGCTTGAACGAGAGAGCTCTCAATTGACATAATGGGAAGGATTATGGAGAATCTAATATGGAGTGTGGCAAAATATCTTTGTTGTTCTCTGTCAATGTGTTTAAAATTTAGTGCAGGTATTAACAAAATGGGAAGGTTATAAAGGAAAACATAGCCCAGAAGACGTCAAGGCATCCTGATAGAAAACTCAAAGCAATATGCCCTGAAAATAGAAATCATAAGAACAAAACAAACAAAAAACAAATGGACAGAAACAGCGGTCATTGCTTGCGACAGAACGGTAAGAATCGGCTGGATTTACACATAGAAAAGCCAAAAAAAGTTCTGACACTTCATCAGAAGAAAATAGATTACAGAGACGCAATAATGTCATGTGGATGATTGGATAAAAGTGATATTGAATGATGAATCATGAATCTGCATTGGCCAAGGCGATGATGCAGCAACTGTTGTCTGGTGCTATTTCGATGAAACATATAAAAATGATTACTTGGAGATAACCAGTAATTTTCTATGCTCATTTATTGTTGCAGTCAATGTACTGGCACACATTGAAATTTGGACACACGTCTCAATACATCGATAGAAAATAGCTTTGGTGATGATAAATTAATTTTTCAGGATGATAATGCATCTTGCCACAGGGAAATGCATATCAAGTCAATGTTGTGGCCAGCAAACAGTCCGGAACAGAAAATTTATGGAGGATATTAAAACAAAATGGCCCTTAACAAGGCTCCATCCAGCAAAGCTATTCGAAAAACTTGGAACCTGATTGATGAGGTATATTTTCATTTTTTTTCGGTAGTGGAATCTATGCCTCAAAGAATTCCAGTCGTCATAAAAGCTCTAAGATAGCCAACAAAGTTTTAATTGTATTTTTTGTTGATGATTCTGTTTTTCTTCATATTGAATGATTCCATATTTTCCCTAACTTCATCAAGAAAAATATGCCAATTATTTGAATAATTTAACCTACTTTGTGTGAGGTATATGTCATATAGCTAGAATGTTTATCCGTTAAACAAACACTGTTTTGTGTCATACACAGATTTTTTCATTTGCTATGAAGTGAAAAAGCTTGATAAACATCCTCTGAATGCAGTGATACCACATTTTTACCAAGAGTAGTGAATCAAGGTTCCTTTTAGTACTCACTATTCTTCTAAAATCTCTTTAAAATTGCCAACAATTGACCAGCCAAAACATTCTTAAATCAGACCGTGCCTGTCGTTTGCTTGACTGTTTAAAAATCCTGTGTTACTTTGACTGACGGGCTGAAACGGCCGTTGCTCGACTCTGCTGACATAGTCGCATTGAGAAATGAACTCTTTCCGTCTATATTAGACTCTAATGGAAAGATATACATGTAAATAAACGATACCTGATGGTACTCGTTAGTTTGCCTGACGGATTTACACGGCCAAGATTTGGCCGGCTGACCAGCCAAAACATTATTATACCTGACCGTGCCTATCGTTTGCCTGCTGGGCTAATATTCCCATGTTATTTTGTTGTTGCTTGCCTCTGTTGACACATTCAACGGGAAACCTGTCGATATTCGACCCGAACCGATAGATATCCATGTGAATAAACGATACCCGACCGTATTTGTAAGATTGCCTGACGGGCTGACAACGCTGACACTTAGCCGGTTGACTGGAATATTCTTATACCTGACCATGCCTGTCGTTGGTCTGATGGGCTAAAACTGCTCTTCTAATTTGCCTGACAGGCTAAATCGGTTGTTGCTCGCCTCAGCTGACGCAGTCACGTTTAAAAAAATGAACTCTGCCCATCAATATTTGACATTATCGATAGATACCCATGTAAATAAATGATACCCGACCATACTTGTTGCATTGAATGACATTCTAAAACCACTGACACTCGGTCAGTAGGCCAAAAAACGTTCATACCAGATCATTCTGACGTTTGCCTGACGGGCTAAGACTGCTCTCCTACTCTATTTGCCTGGTGTGGTCGAACAATTTTTGCTCACCTCTGCAGACACGCTTAATTTGAAAAATGAAATATATATATATATATATATATATATATATATATATGATACCTGACCATACTTGGTGCACTGATTGGCTGGCTAATACTGCCAACACTTGGCAGGCCGGCCACAAGATGTTTATGCTTGATCATACCTGTCGTTTGCCTGACGGGCTAAAATAGATGTGCTGATCTGCCTGATGGGCTAAAAGGGCTGTTGCTCAGCTCTGCCGTCGCACTCACGCTGAAAAATTAGACTATCTAACAAGTACGACCAGGTATCGTTTATTTACATGGATATCTATCGGTAAAAATCGATTGTTGATGGATAAAATTTATTGTTCAACTTAAGCGTGTCAGCAGAGGCAGCAACGACCATTTTAGCCCGTCAGGCCACGTAAAACTGCAATTATAGACTATCAGACTAACGACAAGCATGAATAGGTATGAACGTGTTTTAGCCACCTGGTAAAGTTTTGGTGGTGTTAGCCTGTCAGGCAATTCAATTTATATGGTCAGGTATCGTATATTTACATGGATATCTACCAGTTATAGTCGAATATAGACGGATAGAGCACATTTTCCAACATGAACGTATCAGCAGAGGCAAGCAGCAGCCCATTTAGTCCATCAGGTGGGATTAGCTTAGCAATTTTTGCCCGTCAGGAAAATGACAGGTATGATCAGGTATAAAGGTTGCAGAGGGGGCTGCTGACCAAGTGTCAGTTATGTCAGCATGTCTTTCTATGCAACGAGTACAGTCATGTATCATTTATGTACATGAACATCTATTGGTTAGTGTCAAATATAGACGGATAGAGTTCATTTTTTAACGCAACCGCGTCAGCTGTGGGAAGCAACAACCGTTTTAGCCAGTCAGGCAAATTAGAAGAGTAGTTGTAGCCTGTCAGACAAACAACAGGCATGGCCAGATATAACAGTGTTTCGGTCAACCGGCCAAGGTGTTGGCAGTGTTAGCCCGTCAGGCAAACTAACAAATATGGACGTGTATCGTTCATCTACATGGATATCTATCAGTTGGAGTTGAATATCGACGGATAAACTTAATTTTTCTACTTAAGCATGTTAGCAGAGACGTGTAACGAGCACAGTTGGGTATCGCCTATTTACATGGATATCTGAATTAAATGTTGACTAATGGGGTTCGTTTCTAAATGTGAGCGTGTCAGCAGAGGCGAGCAACAACTGTTTTAGCCCGTCAGGCAAAGTAGCACGGTAGTATTAGCTTGTCAGGTAAGCGACAGGCATGGTCAGGTATAGAATGCTTGGTCGGCCGGCCAAGTATCGGCTGTGTTAGCCCGTCAGTCTATATATCAAGTACGGTCAGGTATCATTTATTTATGTGAATATCTATCTGTTAAAGTGGAATATAGACAGGAACTGTTCATTTCTCGATGTGAATGTGTCAGCAGAGGCAAGCAACAACCGTTCTAGCCTATCAAGCAAATTAGAACTGCAGTTTTCGCTCGTCAGTTAAACGACAGGCATGGTCAGGTATAAAAATGTTTTGGTCGGTCAGCAAAATGTTGTTGGTCTGAGTTCGTCATTCAATGAATCAAGTACAGTCTATTTACATGGATAGCTATCTGCTCGTCAAATATGGACGGATATAATTCATTTCTCTATGTGAGTATTAGACAATCGAACAAGCACAGTCAGGTATCGTTTATTGGCATATATATCTATCCGGTAGAGTCGAATGTAGACAGAAAGAGTCTATTTCTCAATGTGGGCGTGTCGAGGCGAGACACAGCCGTTTTAGTCCGTCGGGAAAAGTAACACAGGATTTTTTGCCTGTCAGGCAAACAACAGGCATGGTCAAGTATAAGAAAGTTTTGGCTCACCGATCAAGTGTTGGCCGTGTAAGTTCGCCAGGCAATCGAACGAGTACGATTAGGTATCGTTTATTTACATATATACCTATCTCTTAGAGTTGGACACAGACAGAAAGAGTTTATCCCTTGATGTGAGCAGTAAGGGAAGCAGATATTACCGCTTAGCGAAACAATAACATTCCGTTAGGCAAAATTAGGTACATTCAGGTAGGATCCCAAATAAAAAATACTGACTGCGTGTCAGCAGAGTCGAGCAACAGCCTTTCCAGCCCGTCAGGCAAACGACAGGCATGATCAGGTATAAAGTTTTGGCCAGCCGAATATTGGTGTTCCCCGTCATTCAACGTACGATCAGGTATTTACATGGATATCTATCGGTTAATGCTGAATATTGACGGATGGAATTTATTTTTCAATGCGACCCTGTCTGCTGAGGTAGGCAACAACTGGTTTAGCCTGTCATGCAAATAAACAAGCAGTGTTAGCCTGTCGGGCAAACAACAGGCATGATCAGGTATAAAAATATTTAGCCGGCCGGCCATTTGTCAGCGGTGCTAACCTGTCATTCTATGTAACAAGTGCGACGAGGTATCGTTTATTTACATCGATATCTATCGGTTAGAGTCGAATATAGACAAGTGGGGTTTATTTTTAACGTGCGCGTGTCAGCAGAGGTGAGTAACAGCCGTTTTACTCAGTCAGGAAAGCAACAGTTATAACCAGGCATAAACATCTCTTAGATGACTGTGTAGAGTCAAACAGTGTTAGCTGATCATGTGAAGTGATAAGAATGGCCAATTCCCACATAAACATATTTTGGCAAGCATCAAATACAGACATACAGGATTTAGTATGTAACGCAATCGTATCAGCAGAGTAGAACATCAGCCTTGTGTGTTGTTTAAAGCCTTGAGTGGGCGAGGGTGTTAAATTCAAATCAGGAACCAGACCTACATTTGTTGAGAGGAGGTCAATTATTTCCGTTTTCAAACGAAAAAGTTCTTAATTAGAAAATTGTTTCCATTTCATCTAATGTAATGATTCTATTTTTTCAATTTTTTTGTGTTTCGGTTTCAGAACCCTGAGTGAGCGAGGGTGTTAATCTTGATATTATTATCAGATCTTATGCACCAGACCTATGCTGTGAGAAATTTGAGTATATCTGTTTTCAACTGACAAAAAAAACCGAACTCTCATTCATAAAAATGTTTTTATTCCACTTAATTCTCTGTTTTCTATTTATTTGCGTGTCGTCTTTATATGTCGAGAGAGCGGGGTGTTAATTTTTCACTGAGGAGCTTCATTTGTTCTAAAATATCGCGAGGCTGATCGAGGATTTTCATGTTTAAATCGGGGACCACGTCCCTTGTTAGCAAGTTCTATCAGTTAATTTTTGGGAAGCAGTGATATTGATAGTAGACAGTAACTTGGCATATTTTTAGCCAGGAAAGTCAATAGCACCCGCCGTTTATACATTGTTTACAACTGAGATCTAACGGTATCGATAACATCGTTTAAGGGGCAAGGAAAGCAGATATTACCGTTCAGCAAAACAAAAACATTCGGTTAGGTAAAATCAGGTACGGTCAGGCAGGGCCCCTAATAAAAAGTACTGCCGCCATATCATTATCATTCTGTTTCACATTTAGTGATTGTGACACAAAACATTTCTATTCATTTGAAGAAAAAGGTATAAAAGCTCAAATTTTTGCGTCTCAAATAGTAAAATTTTCAATTATAAAGTATAATCAAACAACTAATTTAACGCAAAAATTGAATTAAAACTTTTTATTCATCATAAGATTTTATGGCGGCAAAATCTAGTTAAGGTATATCTTTACCTTTAATTTGAAATATACACATTTAAAAACTTTGTATAACTTTTGAGGTCATTTCAAAGCAAAGATTATTACTTCAATGGTTGTAAAAAAATATCTCAAAACATTCCTCAGTCCATATAAACGTATTACTTATTTCATCATTTACATTTTTAGAAATATTACCACTAATTCATCCTGTGACATGTTGTATAAAATGAGAAGAAATCACAATAAAACGTTTATTATTTTGAATTTATTAAAATGTTGAATTAAATAACTTGAGTAATATGTGTTCATTTAAAATATTCATAACTAGTATATGTTGTCCTTTTGACTGAAAGCAATTACATTTTGCTACAGTCTGTATTACACTGCTGCCCTTTTGATAAATGCTTTTTATCTTTATGAATTTTGACCAGCTTCCTTGAAAACATGGCAGAAAATTCTTATCTAAAATAGTATTAAAGTAGATTTCAAAACATGTTATGACCCTAGGAAGATCCTCAATGGTAAGTTACACCTTGGACTGTTTGAAAATCTACTTTTATAATGAATGATTTCCTTGGTTCTCTGTCTGTCACTGTGGATTCTTCCAAATAAAGGGACAAGTTTGCTGACAAAAATATCTCCAACCTTGCATGATAAACAATGGACTCTCCCACTGCAAAGAGCTTGGGGGGGTCGACAAAGCACGAAAAGCGAAAATCACGTTCATTTTTTGTTTTGAAGTAAGCTTCAATAGAGGTAGCATACAATCTTTCCCTCTATCTTCTACACCTCAGTCTCCTGTACCTCCTACCACCCCGAAGTTGTAATATCATAAAACGAGAGAGCCCGACCTTGTGTCACATATTGCTGTGGTGGGACAGTGATTAAATAGAAAGTCTAAGCTTTCTAGCACTGGTATAGACAAAAAAAGTCAAGTGAAAAAATGAATCAAAGTAATTTACCTCAAAACCAACGAATAAAAATTCATAAAGAATAAGTAGAAGACATTTATGTTAGATGAAAAACAAAATAATAGATTGGGGAGGGGTAATTTATAATTACTTGATATATCTATTTTACGTACCAAATTTGGCACAATTTAGCAGATGTGGTCTCAATTAGAATTCTGGGTGTGAAATTTTCACACCCGTACACACTTGGTGTTAAAAATGGCGTATATATAAAAAGAAATCATTTTTTGACTGATCACATGCCTACGTGACGTCAACTCGTGACCATATTCATTGAATAGTTGTAGCATTACTTTTATGAAAATAATTTTTATGGTCATTTTTTTTAATTTGATGGAGTTTTTCCGGAGCTGGGTGGTCTGGACTAATGCCCTCCTCAGATCAGTTACGAAGCAACTGGCCAGCCTGTTGCGTATTCCTCTTTTAATCGATATCCGATAGTCAGTCATTGATGACTATTCAGGCTGTAGTTGTCGTGAGAGAGAGAGAGAGAGAGAGAGAGAGAGAGAGAGAGAGAGAGAGAGAGATTATTTTCGCTGCTTAAACATATATAGCTGTAGCAGCGGCAGCAGCAGCACAAGCAGTTTCAATAGCCTCTTTCCCAAGTACAAGTTAACGAAGCTTTGCCATTCATTTCAACACAATTCAAGGCAAAATATACCATTGAGAAATTTGCAACAATATGGTCAAATCATTGCTGGCATTCCTGTTGTACCACGTTAGGGTTCAGGTAGGAGGGAGTAAGATTTCTGGTCAAGTAAAGAATCGCACTGATTTGGCAAGCTTTCCGTAGAGCTCATATAAAAATAGAAAATCCCTCTAGTCATAAATAGAAGGATGTACAACCAATGCATCCGGCGTGACGAGCTAGACAAAGTAAAAGAATACTAGCTCCGTAACGCTCATGATAGAGGGGTCTGGCGAATCTTTGGTTAGGTCTCAACGACAAACGCTAGAAGGCTGCTACTAATCCTGATAATGAATCGGGGCACACTCTTCGGAGCATGAGATGTGTAAATAAAGAAATACTACTAATCCTGTTTAAGGAACCACAGTGTTTTTACCTAGTTTCTTACTCAGATCTCTGTATAAAACGGAATTTTCTCCCAGCTACGAAGCAATAGTCGAACCCTGTGGCGTTGCGAGAGATTTAGAAGTGAGATTACACGAAAAGGGAACATATGCAGTAAATAGACATACCCTGTCACTTGGTGAAAATAACCCGAAAGACAGAATTATCATCTATCATATCAAATATTCCAGCAATTGTATAATGTCAGCAGAAATGCTGTAGGTAAGCTATGGTTTATAAAAGTTATGGGACTTTCCATTCAAAGTCTTGGGGTTTCAAACAGACTCACACCCTCTTCTCTCAGCTACGCCTCCGGATTTTGTTTTGTTCTTCTTACAGATCACTCTTTCGTCAGTTCTAGTGCTAAAAAGTAAAAATGCTGGATCACGTGTTACTTTCTTGGTTTTGATACTTGAAATTTGTATTTACCTGTAAAGAAATATTTTCCTGTCTGGACCTGTCTGGACCACCTGCCATGCACATACACGTTTCTTTATATCAAAAGTATCCTTTTAGTCAAAATCAAAAAACACATTTTAATACAAAACATGTTATTTGAACTTGGTTTTCAGCAATTGGCTCTGCAAGAAGTCTTACTGTAATTTATGGTAGTGGTATAAGAAATGAAGTTCATCTATCCCAGGCTTCCGTGGATCCCCAGAAAACCTCTGTGTACCCTCAAGCTAGCACCTTCAGCGATCACAGTCGAAAGACAAGCACGATAACCATTATGATAACACTGGTGAACATGAGTTGATTTTTCTCAGTTAAATGATCGTAATCATCTAAGTGGTCACTTTAAAGTTTTTTCTTTTAAATACATTCTTGCACAAGGCCAATGATATTTTTTAAATAGCATTTTTGAAAAGGTATACTTTAAAGATTTAGAAAAAAAATGGAAATAGAAATGTCACGTTATTCTCTGTCTGTTGCGCGTTTATCCTTTCTTTCTGTTTTTGAGAATTCCTTGAGCTATCAAAGATTTTTTTCCTACGTAATAAGTATTCAGTTTAAACATTTAAGTTGTAAATTTTCATCAACCTTGAATTGTAAGATTTCTCAAAGAATATAGAGCATTTTATTAAATCAATAATACGCTTAACAGTTCATTGTAACATTACCCTTTATTTTCTAAACTTTTAAAAGCGGTATATATATATATATATATATATATATATATATATATATATATATATATATATATATATATATATATATATATATATATATATATATATAATATGAACTGTACAGAGTGAGACGGACTCAGGAGTGAAGTGTGTGGAAGTTAGGTTTATTTATCTTTAAATGTTTTCATTCGTGGTCTAGACATGTTTTGGGAGGTATTCCCATCTTCAGCAGTGTGTGCTATGTGTGTGTGTGTGTATGTGTGTGTGTGTGTGTACTTTCAGAGGTTATAGGTTTGATGTGGAACCCGAGTCCACCATCAGGAGCTTGGCTTTGTGAGCCAGAAATGGTATCCTGGCTGCTGGGGGCATCCTGTTGTGTGAGGGAAAGTCTAGCCAGTGATGAAGTCTATGGTTTAGCAGCAGCAGTTGGTCTTGGAGAGGGCAAAAGGTGTCAGGGTAGGAGAGGAGTGATGTGGTGTTAGATTGTGTGGGTATGTTAGGGATAGTGTAAATGGAGGGGTGATGAGGTTTAGGAAATACATAGGTTTTAACCTTACAAGTCATCAAAGATATGTTGGTTATGATTTGAACAAGTGATATGACTGGCTAAGGTGGAGTTTGCTATGAGTCTGAGTGACTTTGAAGTTCCCAGCATTGGATGTATTTAAGGGGGGCGAGTAGATGTAGATGTGAGGTTATTGTTAGTAGGAAGTTTATGAATTAGAGACCTGTGTGATCAGGATTGTTAAGTTCGGTGTTAAGTCCATTAGGGGAAAGAGTTTTGAGTTTGTTGATCCACATATCCTCATGTCTTTCTAAAAACTTTAGTTATGTCCATGGGAGTATTCTTTTCTATTTTTCCAATGATAGTAAAACTAGCATCTGTGGCAACATTGTGTGCCAGGTGTGCGAAAGTGTAGTTCTACGGGAAGTGGGCTACGATTGTTTTGTAATTCAATTCTCTGTCTGTAATTGTTGAGCCTAATGTTAAATTGCCACTCGGACTTACCTATGTATTGTAATTTGCATCTATTGTACTGTAAAAGGTATATAATGTTTTTGCTCCGACAGTTAGTACTATGGTATATGTGGTAACTCTCTTTGGTGGTAGTGCTGTGAAGGTGTTGGTGTATTTAAGGTGGTTGCAACATAGACTATTTCTTTTGTCGCATGGTTTACAGAATTTAGTGGTTCTAGGGATATTGTTCTGTGAGACTTTATTATTTATAATATTTTTGCTGCTAATCATGTCTTTGATGTTTTGGGATCTGCGGTAAGCAATGACACATGGATCTATGAATATTTCTCTTAGATCTGTTTTAAGAGTGAGGATGTCCATCTCCTAATGATAATGTGTGCTAAGGGCGGTAATGTGTGGTTGAAGATGGTTATAAGTGGTATTCAGTCAGTTTCATTATTTTTGGAGAGCTCAAGGGTTTCATCCCTGGGTATTCTAGTTGCTTTTTTTATTTGGCTTTTTGTATCATCTCATGAATATCCTCGTTGTGCAAAATGTTGTACTAGGTTATGGTTGTGTTTGTTGAGTTCACTATCTGTATGGCAAATTCTTCTAACTCTAAGGGATTGTGAAGATGGTAGGCTTCTTTTTAGGTGTTGAGGATTGGCTGACTTAGAGTGGAGATAATTGTGGGTGTCTGTTGGTTTAATGTAGAGGGTAATTTGGAGGTTTCTGTTATTGTTTATGTATATGTGGGTGTCTAGGATGGCTATGGTGTCAGTGGATGTCACGAAGTCAAACTTAATTGGATCGTGTGCAGAGTTTATGTGTAAAGAAATTCTCAAATTTGGCTTTATCTCACGTGTATATGAAAAAAATGTCTATATATCTACCATAAAAATGCAATCGTTGTATATATCTGCCATAAAAAATGCAATCATTGTATATCATATATATATATATATATATATATATATATATATATATATATATATATATATTGATGACTTGACTATTTCGGTTGTATTTGTGGAAAGAAAGAGAGAGAGATTATTGATGTTCAAACACATCCAGCAGCAGCACAAGCAGTTTTAGTTTATTTTTCTCAGGTGAAACAGGAAGACAGACAGATATGTTGCCTCTCGTTGAATTAACTCCCTTTACCATTTCCATCATAGGCATACGAGCTAGAGGGCCGGGAGGGCAACTGCCCTCCCAAATTCGGACAAATCAATGTTGTAGCAACACAGTAAAGTAAAAAAAAAAAAAAATACACATCACAAACACCCTCATCCACTCTGTCTTTCATTTGATCCATGTTAGCTGACCCTTCTTCGCTCGCTGGTAAACGATAGAGTCAATCAATAAAGAACATATCGTATCCACTTACAAGTAAAATTTTCGTCTACCCTTCAACTCTCTCGGGGCCCTTTCGAAGCTCTGGTCCCAGTGCAATACACCTGTTGCACCCTTCCTCTCGAAGGCCTTGGGTGAAAACAGTACTATCTCACACACACCCTCACTTACGAAGCAACAGGCTAACCAGTTGCATAGTTATGTTCTCAGTCGATAGTTAGTCAGTATGTCATAGACATTGATGACTTGACTACTATGGCTGTAGTTGTGTAAAGAAAGAAGAGAAAAGAGAGATAGATAGATAGATAGATAGATAGATAGATAGATAGATAGATAGATAGATAGGTAGGTAGGTAGGTAAGTAAGTAGGTAAGTACACATTATTTTTGTAGTAGTACAAGCAGTTTCAATAGCTTCTTTCTTTTTCAAGAGAAACGGGAAGGTAGGCAGATATATCGCTCCTCCTTGGATTATACCCCCTGGCCATTTCCATCATAAGTGTAAGAGCCAGTGGGCAGGGAGGGTAACTGCCTACTCAAATTCAGACACATCTGATAGGAAAATTCGGGCAATTGATATTTTTGTCGCTAAGAAAGGCAGAGATGAACAATATTTCTTCCGAGTTGCATGTTGTATAATTTGTATCGTCGAGTGAGAATTTTTGTTTTTATTAATGGAAATTAGTACTTGTGTTTTTTGTTGTGTTTTTTAACGAAGACCCCCTCAAACAGAGAGTTCCCATAAACCACAGATTCCCAAAGTGAGTGCTGCAGCTCCCGAGGAGCACCTCAGAATATTCTGAAAATTCTTAAAATTCCAGTCAACCATCTCCTGTTTGATTCCAAGATGAAAAAAAAAACATTATGTAGTGTACAACAAGCTCCTCACTCATTCCACTAGTACTCATTATTATCAAAAGTGGAAATAACATTTTAATTAATTTGAATTACACGATTCTCTTATAATGTAGTCACTGAAAATTAACTTAACCATAAGAACTTGAATGCAATTGCTCAATATTTTCTGAATTAAAGCACCATGATTTTTTTTTTTTTTTGCGCCAAGGGCGATGTGTTCTAAAAAAGTTTAGTAACCACTTATACATCCGTGATTTCCATAGCAATAGCAGCCGTACAACGTAGATTGTTGCAGTCAGCCGACGTCCGCCCACCTACAGAGCCTGACTTATATTTATTAACTCAAAAATCCAGATTTTTTTCTTTTTAATTCTTCCTTACCTATCCTTTCGTGACACCATTTTTTCTCACACATTCTTCTTTCATATTCTATAAGGGAATTTTATTATCAAAAAACCGATGCAGTTGTCGTTTATGGAGAAATTCACATAATTTATGCTAATTTCTCTAATGACTGAAGAAAGAAGCTACGTTTCAACTAAAGTGCCACGACTTATGATTAAAAATGTAAAACACGCAGACTTCAGAGGGGCACAGTACTGACATTTCAGGAAAGACATCTAACAGAAAATCAAGCAACCAGGGGGCGCAAATTTTAAATCTTATCAAGGGTGAGGTGCATAAAACACCTAGTACATATTTCATGTTTCGCCTTTTAACACATGAAAAACCTCGCTTTGCCCTGCATACACGTACTCATACACGCCACAAACGCACATACATACATGCACTTACATACCATACCCACAATGACGGGTCACATACGCGCACACATACATATGTACTACATACACTCATATACACATATCACGTACTCACTTTCACACGTGCACACACGGGCTACATATGGGCATATATAATCTTATGTACAAATACTACATAAATTCCACATGGACACACACACACTGCATACGCACATTCATGCACACATGCTATGTATATACATTTACATACCACATACAACGTGCAGACAACCACACGTGCCTCGCACCGGACCAGACGGGCCAAAGAGGTGAGAATGCTTCGAACTACCAACGGCAAAGGTGGGATGAGAATTCCCAGGACTACGGTTGTAAATGAAAACGCCTTGAAGAATGCCCTTTTCAGGCACAGGCGTACGAGTCGAGTGCTCAGGAGGAGCACAACTGCACCCCACCCACTAATTCGGGCAAAACAGTGTAAAATTTTCGGCATATCAAGCCCTCTGCCCCCTTTACCAGACAGCTCCCATACGCCTATGTTGGGGTACCCAGTGAGGATCAAACTCAGTGATAATCATCTGCAAGACGGAACGTGCATGCTGATCATACATCAGGATAAGGATAGCGCGACTGAGTTGTTGTTATTGGAATTTATAAAAACAAAAATATTCGCTTGTTGTAGCAATACCTTTATGAAAAATTATTTGACAAAATGAAGCACACCCACCCGATAGCTAGGATAGAACGTACGATCAACATCTTGCGAGTACAACAGGCCAGCACCTTCATTTTCTGGTGGGTCCTCTCTCCAAATAACACCACCTCTGTCCCATGAGTTAAGTTCGCATGTACATTTCTTCATACACTAATACTGGAAACTATTATGAGAAAATGGTAATCAGGTTAGTCTGGCACAAGGTTAAATTCAAGTAGACGTTGTTAGAAAGGTTCTGTTCCATCATGTCAGCATTCAGAATCCTAAATATTAATTAGGCTCGAACTCCGTCCCTTGGATCCGGTGGAAAATACGCCAATATCACGACCACGAAGCAAAATCTTTATTTATTTATTTAATTGATATTTATTTAAGTTCAGTAATACAGTACGATGTCGTATGGAACGATATAGAGATTAGAAAGATTTTGATGTCCCAATCTTCCAAGTGCGTGTATTGAGGATGTGTATATATCCTACCTTACCTTGAAAATCAACATTCAAAGCCCTGGCTTTTAACTGAATCCGAACACTGATTACTCATTGGAAATAAATGCATAAAAGTCTCAGTTGAGTTCTATTTGTTGTGTACAATTGAACTTTGACGTAATAGAATGGAGATATGAAGAATATGTAGCTCCAGTCTTCCAAGCGTAGTTGTACTGCTTCTATTATCTTGAAAATCAGCATTTGAAATGTTGGCGGTTAACTGGGCTCAGATCCCGACCACCAGTTGCCGGTAGGGATATTTTTTTTAAAAATTGTATTTGTTATTCGTTTACATAATTATTTTGTTTAAAAAAATGAATAAATGATATGAAAAAACTATCTTCTTTTTTAGAAATTATAAACGCAAGTTTGAATATTTCGCTCTTCTTCACTCCAATTATTTCTTATTCTATCTTCTCTTTTCTCTTTCTTTCTACTTCGTGTCACTCCTTCTTTTCCTTCTCAACCCCGCTCCGTCTTTGTCCTGGACAATTTCTTTTCTTTTTTTTCTTTTCTCTTCTTTTGGAAAATACTCCCCTTCTTTTCTCTCTTTTGCTCATAAAATCCCCCCTCTGTTTCTTGTTTCTTCTCTTTAACCTCTATTTATTCAACACGTTACCCCCCCCCCTATCAAAACTCATTCTCTCTTTCACATCTCATTCCTCTCTTTATCTCTTCGTTCTTCTCTATCAAACACTTCCTCCTTTCTTTTTTCTTAACCTACTCTATTTCATCACTTCGGCCCTTTCTCTCTGTCTTTCACTCCGCCTCTTTCACTCTCTATCAGATTCGGTTAATCACCCACTCCTTTTTATTACTTGACCGCCTTTCTTTTCTACCACTCCTCTTATCTATTCCCCTCTGTATCAAACGTCCTTTCTATCTTCAACCCCTCCCCTTCATTAACTCCCCCTCGCTCGAACTCTCTATCTCTTTCCCTCTATCTTTTCCCCTCTATTTCCTGATCATTGATTAAATATTGTATCCATTTTGGTAAAGTCCGTTGCACAGTTTAGCTAAGCGAACCAACGAATCTTCCTTTACTTTCGCCTTTGACTATTAAAATAGGCACCCGGGTAGAGCACCCATCAATTACAAAATAAGTCCATCTCGAGAGGCCTACGTAACATCGGGGTTAAGGTAAGTGAAAGGAAATCTTTTCTTTTCCTTTTTTTTTTTTGGCCATTTATTTTCAATTCTTCATCGGTCAAGGTCGCGTTGGTACCATCTTGACCAAAATATGGAAATGGATTCTTTTTTTTACACCTGGTTATTTATTAATATATTCAGGGTTTTATTTTTTTTCAATTTTTAGTTCGTTTAAGAAAAGAAAATTTACAAAATATTTAGAAATCAAAAACTTTATTTTATTTTTGGTCATTCATTTTTATTTTTTAAAAACTCTTCATCGGTCAAGGTTGCGTTGGTGCCGTTTTGATCTAAATTTAGTTCCAAAAAACTCTTTTCGCAAAACCTTGACATTTATTTATTGCTTTTTTAATTATTTTTTCATTTTTTTAATAAAATATTTTAACAGGATGAACTTTCATTTTGTTTAGTAGTTCTAGATTCATTTTATTCATTTGATTTTTTTGTATTTTATTTTTATTTCTTTTTCAGTGTGTGTTGTGTATATATATATATATATATATATATATATATATATATATATATATATATATATATATATATATATATATATATATATATATATATATATATATACACCATATATATGCATATATATGTGCATATATATATATGCATATGAATATGGATATATATATATGCATATATATGCTTATATATATATATATATATATATATATATATATATATATATATATATATATATATTGTTTCATGGTCAAATTCTTTTAGTTGTTGCATCATAGTCTTTTTATTTACTTTCTGAGATTGTAAGCCATCCCAAAGGAAAAAAAATGTTTTCAACTAACAATATACATTTCAAAATTAACGGCATTATTCTAAACGTTTTTTCATAATTATTCATATAATGATATATCTTGAAATCAATTCCTTGAAATTCAAACAATTTTCCATTCCACTTTCGACAGACAGACAGACAGACAGACAGACAGACAGATTTATATCCACAGGTGTAATGTACATACATGTTAGTGTTTACCAACATAAACACCCAAAACATATGTATATACATATCGCGCGTGCGTGTGTGCACACATACACATGCACACACAAGCCTTGCATATCTCTCTGAGACACATATACGCAGGTATAATATTCCACCGGTGTAATCCTTTGGAACCCTTTGGAATAAGTTCAAGTAATAGTTATGTTAGTGTTTTGAAAGGGAGATAACCAGAATGGACGCTATGAATGATTAGCTCCTGTTGCATGTCCGTTTGAATGGGTAAAAGTGGCTAGATTTTTTCCGTCGATCAAATAACTTTATTTTTTATCTAAAAATACCGTTTACTCCAGAGTCAATTCGGCATTTATTTAGGGTTTTAATTAGTAAGTAGGGTTAGTGAGGATTAGAAGGTATGGTTAGAGTTTGGGTTAGAAGGTAAGTTCGGATTTAGGGTTAGTTGGTAGGTTTGGGATTAGGTTCAGTAGGTAGATTGGGGGTCAGGGTTAATAAGTAGGTTTGGGGTTAGTATTTCTAATATCCTGATTATCATCAGTGTAATTTCGTTGCCTCGAATTTAATCTTTCTAATAGCTATTCATTGATTCTGCAGGTTCCAGTGTTATAACAAAATAAATGTAAAAATCAGAAAATTATGATATAATATCCTGGGTATTTATGTCTTGTGTGCGTATGAAAGAAAACAAAACATTATACCTGTGGATGTAAGTCTCTCTCTCTCTCTCTCTCTCTCTCTCTCTCTCTCTCTCTCTCTCTCTCTCTCTCTCTCTCTCTCTCTCTCTCTGTATATATATATATATTTATATATATATATATATATATATATAATCTTTATTGATTCAGTGAGTTCCAGTGTTCTAACAATATGAAATATCAGGATTAGAGAATAATAATTTCCTTGGTATTTAAAAAAAAAATTAATTCTCCAATTTTCAATTTTGTTATCCAAAATCGAGATAGAGATAGGGGGTGGGGGAGATAGATAGATATGAATTGACTGGCTGATAGATAGATAGATAGATAGATAGATAGATAGATAGATAGATAGATAGATAGATAGATAGATAGATAGATAGATAGATAGATGTGGCCTTGTGTCAGACTATGGTAAACAGTAAAGGACGAAGCAGAGATTGTACAGATTTGAATTTAAAAATAAACCAATTGTGTCCATTCCAGTCCCATAATATTTGTTGGATTGTGCATAGAAAATTATTTCTAAATATATTTACCATTATGAAACAATGAACGTAGTAAACGCTGCTGAGGCAAAAAATTGTGTGAATACGTGTGTCAACATTAGCAAAATGAAGAAAATGAAAGTTGGCGTTAAAAAAAACGAAAATTATCTGACGAAATCATTTTAAAAATACATTCTCTCAAGTTTTTTATTCAGTAAAACGTACATTTTTTTTATTCATTTGATAAATATTTTTTCCATCGTTTTTTGTTGACTTCGTTTTTCGGGCTACACAATATTTGAAAGAAAACGTTTTTTCTTTTCAAAATGATTTTCCCTTTCGACCGTTATTTTTATGTCATAACATCTACCAAGAACGATTTGCATCGATTAAAAGTAAAAGTAATCTTACTTATTTCTTTTTTTATTGATCGAATCATTCTAATTCGATGCTTTTCTTATCACAGAAAATGAAATGAGAAACAATTCCCGAGACAGGGTTGCCATTTCGGCCATTTTATGGCCAAATTTGATAGATTGGGCTTTTTATTTGAAAAGAAAAATCTGGCATCTTCTGTCCCAGGATTTTGTGGGGGAATCCCTCAATTAAAAAGTTTTTTTTCTAATTTTTCATCTCTTGAAGGAAAACTTTTGCAAAAAAAAAAAGAAAATATGAATGAATGGAAGGAAGAAAGCCAGAAAAAAGAAAGGAAGTAGAAGAAAAACTCCAAAGAATAGAAATTATTTAACTCGACAAAGTTATTTTTTAATATGAGAAGAGAATGATTTCATCTACAAAATGAAAAATTGATTAATCTTTTTATTGCCTTATCTTGTCACACACGATTTGAATTTCCTTGTTGTTCGTCTCTGTTTCTTACGTGTTGTCTTCGTTTCTTACTATTTTTATTCCCTTTTCCTACATTTGATCTTTAATTAGGACCGATCATCTAATTAACATCTACAAACAATCTTCTATTTTCGCTTCAAAACACTCGAAATTCGAAAAACGATTTAACTAGACAAAAATGTGTACAAAAAGCAAAGGAAAGGAAAAGATATATCACCAAAAGTGATAAATAAATGAAAGAAATAAAAACAATCGAGTTGATCGATCAGTTGGAAAATTGAAAGCGATTTGAGATAAATTAAAGAAAGGGAAAGGACGTTCGTTTCCCTTTCAACCTTGACCTTGCAATTAATCCTTGATGTAAGCTACACAGTAACAACAACAACAACAGTCAGACATGGATTTGAAGAAGGTTGGTCCTGGTTAGTCTGTAATCAATAACAGTCAAGGTCGGACAAGGCTTTCTTCTATGTGAAGGACGTGTCGGTTATGTCTATTCCAGTTGCCATTAACATGTGCTTACGTGCCTCAGCTACACAGACCACAACAGCAAGAATTAATTATTATTATTTGTCTATTTATACACTACACTCAAGCACGTATTCATTTTTTTTAGATAATTCCAACCAGTTTTAACAGTTAAGTTTCTGATAATACCAAATGGGTGACTTATTATAAAATTCATTTTCTCATTAAATTTTATGTGCTTCAAGCAATGAGACCTCCATTCATAGCGGAAATTAGTCAATTTTTAGAAAAACAATCTTTTTAGGTTTTACTTTTCACTGTTCTTTCCGTCAGCGGTAACCGAATACTTCACATCTGCAATTTTGTACGACGGATAATAAATTGTTTCAAGTTATACATTACATTATACATAACTTATACATTATTTTTTCTGATACGGATACACATACTCGGACTCCAAATGCCTTTTTTGTCAGTGTCGCTCTAGTGATTTCTTGGGATCGGATTATAAGAATGCTGACTGAGATGCTCGACATTTTATTTTCCTGATAACATTTCCTCGTTACTCCAAAAGAAGGGAATGCCCTTTTCTTTTAAAGTAACTTTCATAGCAGAGCTAATACTCTTAGAAGAGGTAACTGATTTACAAAATACGTACAATGTAAAATTGGGCCTTTATTTTGTGTCCATACTGCACAATTTATAATGTTATATCTGCTAAAATTGACCCTTCCCTAGTGTCCGTCAACGCTTTTATGGTCGCCTATTTTAGCAGTATATTTGTACGGTAAATCAAACTCCACCCCACTTTAAGAGGGTAGATCAATAAGAGCTTGACATAGTTACAGCTGAGTTTTGATCTTAAGTTTCCACCGTATAAAGTTCGATATCTGATCAATAGAGAAAGGTTGTGTTAGGCACATTGACAAGCAAGGAGATTATGCTGAAAAATGAATATTTTTGTGCAAAATGTTTTTTTCATAATTAGGCCAGGGATTTATTGACTTGCATCCACATAAACACCCACACACTAACGTACACACACTCACGTGCTCTATCATTTGAGCCCTCTGATTATTTTTCTACCCAATTTTTTAGGTAAACTAGAAAAAATGGGGACACTGTTTGGAAAAATTGCAAAAAATTATAGAAATACCACCTTAAGAAATTTTACTTCATTATTCACACCATAAACACCAATGACGAATTCAAAGTAATGACCACTAATACTATATATAATATATAATTACACCCCTTGTGATGACGTCACTTACCTACAAGCAGATAGTATTAAAGATATCTTCCATCTAAACCTAGTGTTCGTATTCTGTCTTATCTATTTTCTATCTTTATCCAATCACAACTTATTGATACACAGTCCATTAACATACAAAACGATGTCAGAAGTCAAAAGCAATCCAATATCTACATGAATACTGGATTATTTTCAAAATATCATGTTTTACTACCTCGCTGACGGGTGATGCAAGTGGGAAATATAACTCATCATCATCATCATCATCATCATCATCATCAGTCTTTTAGCGTCCGTCGTTGGACATAGACCTTCCCCAAGATTTACCACACTTCTCTATCATGGGCGTCACGGAGCCAGTACTTCCTGAACTTGTCTAGCTCGTCTCTCCATCTAACATTTTGCCGGCCTCGGTTGCGCATGTGGTCTCGGGGAATCCATGTTGTGAGTCGTGATATCCATCGATTGTCTGCCATTCTTGCAACGTGGCCAGCCCACCGCCATTTGAGATTTTTTATGGATTCTATGATGTCTCTAACTCTTGTCTTTTCCCGGATGTACTGTGCTGTTTTGTGGTCTCTCCATGTGAGGCCCAGCATTATTCTTTCATGTGCACGTTGCATAGTTCTCAGCTTACGGGTCTGTCTCTTGGTTAAGTTCCATGTTTCAGCTCCATAAGTGACTATTGGGAGGATGCATTGGTTATACACCCTTCTCTTTAGGATTAATGGGATCTTTGAAGATTGAGCTAGCTCTGCCAAAGGCTTGCCATCCTAGTGTGATTCTTCGCTTGATTTCTTCTTCTTTTGAGGGTCTCATGGAGATTCGTTGCCCTAGGTAGATGTAGTGGTCTACTTTCTCGAGTTCTGTGTCCTCGATTTCGATCTCAGTGTTTTTATCTCCAATGTGGTTGTTGCACATGATCTTCGTCTTGCTGAAGTTCATGTGTAGGCCGACTTTCTTGCTCTCTTCATTTAGTTCATCTATCATTAGTTGGAGGTCGTGTAGGTTCTCTGCGAAAAGGGCTATGTCGTCTGCGAATCTGAGGTTGCTCAGATACTCGCCGTCTATTTTGATTCCTTTACTCTCCCAGTCTAGCCTTCTGAAGATCATCTCGAGGCAGGCTGTGAAGAGTTTAGGTGAGCTTATATCACCTTGTCTTACTCCTTTCTGGAGCTGGAAGGGGTCCGAGTCTTTATGTAGCCTGATAAATGAGCTGCCGTGATTGTATATATGTTTCAACACTTCAACATATACTGGATCTACACCTTGCTGACTGATGGCTTCCATGACTTTAAGGATCTCTACTGAGTCGAACGCCTTTTTGAAGTCGATAAATGCTACGGCAAGTGGTAGTTTATACTCTGCTGCTTTTTCTTTCAGTTGATTTATCGAGTGGAGGTGGTCCATGGTCGAGTAGCTTCTTCTAAAGCCAGCCTGTTCACGTGGCTGGTTTTCATCGAGTGTTTTTGTGATTCGGTTGGTGATGATCTTTGTCAAAAGTTTGTATACGCAGTTGAGTAGGCTTATCTGTTTCTAAAAGCAACTGAGTCTAATTCCAAAGCAGGTTGGGTTACGACTTCAATTCTCTTAACATGCATAAGACCAAAAGGCAACGACATTTTCTCGACTTTTACCTTTAACAAAAATGACGGCTGGTACAATTTAGAAAAAGTAATTGAAAAATTCAACTCATACTGTCAACTCAGAAAGAACTTAACTTTCTTTGTGACACTATGGAAGTGGTGGGTTAATAAGAAAAACCTGAAAGTGAAAACTAAGATAACCTTGCGAGGTTTAGGGTACTCATCGAAACCAGGACAGTTGCACAAGGGGTTTTTCGGAATAAGCCAGACTTTGACAGGAAACATAAAAATGTAAACTGTAATTCAATTAATATTGAATCCATGAGTAAAGTACTAAAAAGGGTCGGGCGAGTGAGGCCTGGACAGAATACAGATGTATGACTAATCGCCTTTCTATGAAAGGCTTATGAATCCCTGAGTTTAGAGAAATTTTTCAGAGAGGGATTGACCATTTTTGCTTCAGGGCTGGTAGATTGATTGCCGGGAGAATTGGCTCTGCCTATCGCCTCTGCATATTCCTATGAGAAATTTATGGATTCCCAAATTTGGTGAGGGCGGAAGGAAAATTACTGGAGTCAGCACAATTTCAAAATTTACCAACGAAGAGGGGAAAATCAATCATAAACCCTTCAGCCATCGGCCCACAACACAGTGAGAGCCGACCATCATATAAGCCAACTATTTTTGAGTAGCAGCAGAGAAATAAGAGAAGCCACCGAGACACTGCAGAGAAATCCACGTTCCTCGTCACTACAGAAAGTCCTGACCCAACAAGACTTGAACTTCGGTGAAGCTTTACAAATAGACATACCAAGAGACATCAGTAGATAACCCGAAAGACAGATTGATAGTCATTCCATTGTGACCTCACTCGTATCGGCGTATATTTTGACCAGTCATTCTGAAATAACAGACATAAATCTTGTTGCATATTATACACCCAGTGTCGATTGTTCATTTTTGAATTGTAACACCCAACGCCGCAGAATCTTTTGTTGACAGATGCACTCTCTCGGATCGGAACATAGCTTGGGCGAGGTAGGAGCGACTTGAAGCAGAGATACAGCGACCAGTCAACTACGGCCTGACCAGCAGGCGAAGGGTAGCAGAGACCAGCTCGTGGCACTTGCACATCGTTAGACATAAATTCTTCGCTTACAAACAAACAGAGGGACAAAAGTTTGACAACTTCGTCGCTGAAATCCGACACAGAGCATTGCAATACGAATTCAGAAATATATCCGATAGTTTTATTAAAGATAATTTGATCAGTAGTATTTCATATTCCCGCCTAAGAGAACTTCTTTTGAGGGAACCCGAAGTAACTCTAGATAAGGCCATGCAAGCAGCACAAGCTACTGAAGAAACAAGACGCCAGTCTTAAATCTCTACTGTCTCAGCCAAGTTCATTATACAAATGCAGTTGCTATAAATCGTCAGATCAGCGCTATTCTTTTACAAACCGCGAATTTGAAGCTGATAATAGAAAGCCCGACAAAATTCAATACTAAATCATCGTCCAGCGAACCAGAAGCTATGTAGTAATTACGACAAAAACGGACTTTATTCCAAGTTGTACAATTCAAAAAGTTCGGTATAAAAAAAAGATATTTCCTTGGATGGTGAATCTGATGCAGCAGAATTTTCTTTAAATACGATTAATTTCAAGGATCCTCATGTAGAGATGAAATCTGAATCACACTTAGTTCACACAGTAAGTAATGACGGACATTTCGAACGAAGGACAATAAACTTGAAACAATAGACTTAAGAATAGATTCGGGGCGAAAATGAACGTGTTACCTTGAAAACACTACTACAACTGTCTCCCGCCTCATGTTAAAGAATACTTCAGTGAAGATGACAGTATATAATAACACGAAAATCCCTGTATTAGGAAAGAGTACAGCCACTGTAACTAAATTTTAAAATTCCCGTATTCTTCATCGTTGCAGATATAACACCTCAACCAGTATTTGATGCAAATACATACGAAAGACTCAATTTAATCCAAATATTTTCAAAATCGATCACCCAAGTTTACCAAATCTCTTACAAAAGTATGATGATTGTTTCGGTGAAATTGGCGCTTTACCCTCCATTCACCACATCACAGTGGATCGTACGTTCCCGTGGTCCACCCCCAGAAAAGTTCCATTAGCCCTGAAAAGCAATTTTTTAAAAAGAATTTGAAAAGATACTAACAATGAGAACAATTGTTTCAAAAGGGAACCCACTGAACGGGTAACTCCCTCGCTATCGTTGAATAATCAGACAGGAAACTAAGACTATCCTAGACCCACGTGATTTAAACAATGCAATTGAACGAGGACATTATTAACTCCCCACAGCCGAAAAAATATCTACCGAAATGCATGGTCCAAAGTACTTCTCTAAACAGGATGTCTCTAATGGATTTTGGCAAATCCCAGTTGACGAAGAAATTTCTCGCCTACTAATCTTCAACACACTCTTTTGAAAATATTGTTTCACTGGACTATTCTATATAATACATGGTGCCAGTAAATTATTCCAAATTGAAATTATTGAAAGAACAAAAAACTTACAAGACGAAATTATAACATGGTCTAATATTCTAGAAGAGCTTCAAGAGAAATTGAAACTCATTTTTGACCGATTTCGTAAACATGGTCTAAATTTAAACAAATCCAAAAGTATTTTTGCTCAATCTCAAATCATTTATGTGGGTCACCTCATCATTGGCGAAGGATTAAAACCGATCCAAAGTTGAAGCTATTATCATGTCACTACCCAAATGCAAACAAGTCTTTCAGACATTTTTAGGGATGATAAGTTGTCTCTTTTCCCGTAAATTTCTTCCAAACTACCGTGTTAATGATACTCCTACGTCTACTCCTTCGGAATGACACCGTCTCGTCATTTGATAAACATTAAATTGAAGCTGTTACAGAACTCAAAGAGAACAAACCAAATATTCCTGAAACTGCCAAGTTGATGAGACATAAAACTTTCTATCCTTTTTTACCAAAAGATAATCCTGCCATGAAGGAGGAACCATTTACTGAATAGATTATTTACAAATCCCCTAATGCTATCAAGAAGGAAGTCACTTTGTCACATTGTTGATATCTACCAACATGGAAACATTAAACATCCACCGAAATTCCCTTACTCAGTTACAAGACCAAAATCTTGCAAGACACTTATCAGAATGTAGAAAATGTGAAGGAATTCAAACGACGTTCAATAAAATTTGCCACTCCTAGGCACTATCCTAGAACATACTCTCCATCAAATTAAAAAGTGTAGATAACAGACGATAGACATTAGCTCGTTTCGGAAACAAAACGCTCGCGGATTCCAGGAGTCGATTGTCATTTGCACCATATTTTGAATCCAGAATTGTCCTGAAAGGCTTTAATTCTGATAGAAAGAACACAAAAACGATCAAGCATGTGAAAACAGTCTCCAATCAACAACACACATTGACAAAAGAGAATAAATACCCTAATAGTGACATATATTAAAAGAAACTTCGAAACAATCCAGGGAAGTTGTGAAAAGAAGTTTATACAACATTTACTAACAAAAGAAACTCTATAAACAAGATCCAACCAAAGTGAATTAAAAAATAAATACAAAAATCAAAAATTATCTAATCTTACATTAACACACGCGCACGCATAATTATACGTTCACCCTATCATCCAAACTCAAAGACGAAGTGTATCCAAAAAGAGAATGTTTCATAATCACATTAATACTCTTACTGACTAACAATACTGCTACTGCTACTAACAACTAATAGTTCTACTACTAAAAAATCACTTACATCCCCTTGCTGTGACGTCTGTTACGTACACAACACCAAGTATTAAAGGTGTCTGCTATCTAAATCATATGCTTGTCTTGTGCCTTTTTATCACTCATCTCAATCCAATCACAATCCATTCATTTCACACCGGCCACAGAAGCCGATAGGCAATCCTAGCCAAAAATTCAAGTGATTCTCTCACTATATCGTATAAAGAAATAAACATCCTCCTGCTCTCTCATCCCTTCTTACAATATATCGAAAAGAAATAAACATCCTGCTTATCCCCCTTTCTTTCAATTTATCGTAAAAAGAAATAAACGTTCCCCCCCTCTCTCTCTCTCTCTTCTACTCTATTATAAATAGAAATAAGCATTCCCTCTCTCTCTCTCTCTCTCTCTCTCTGTCTTCCACTCTATCGTTAAAAAAAGATCCTTCACTCTTTCACCCTTCTTTCACTCTATCGTTAAAAGAAGTAAGCATCACTAAATCTCTTTCTTGCTTTCTTTCACTCTATTGTAAAAAGAAATTAACATCCTCCCTTTCTCTCTACCTCTCTTTCACTCTACCGTAAAAATAAATAGATATATCCCCCTCTCTCTCTTTCTTCCACTATCGTAAAAAAAAACATCCCTTAAATATACTTGACATTCTATTTTAAAACAAAACATCATATTTCAGTTTGCGTACATTACTTTAGATAGATGGATTATATTCACGTTAAAATAATGAGAGATGGAAAGCATGAATTCACGAGAGGGAAAAGTAATGAATTTGACAAGTGTTACAAAATTTGTTTTGGGGTTGGCTATAAAATGAAATTGAATTGGCTAATTTTTTTGAATTTCCAGCCATTTTTTCATTCAAGTAATGAAATGAGTAATACTTTTACATGGAATAAGTAAAACTTTTGGACATTTTTACAACTATTGAAGGAATATCAGCTAAGTCATACAAAATCTCCAAAAAGTCCAAATACCTGTTAACCTTTGCTTTGAACTGGCCCTAAAAGTCATACCAAGTCTCTAAAAAGTCCAAATACCTGTTAATCTTTGCTTTGAACTGGTCTTAAAAGTCATACAAAGTCTCTAAAAAGTATATTTATTAATTGAAAGGTTTATATCTTTATTAGATTTTGCTGCCATAAAATCGTAGAATGAATAAAACGTTTTCATTTCATTTTGCAATAAATATGTTGTTTGATTATACATTCTAATTGAAAATTATACTATTTTAGACCTATCTCTATTACTGTTCGGACTATCCTCATCTTGGTTGTTTTCCATACAACGTTTTGGCCATTGGACTCTACGGCCTTCATCAGGTATCATTTGGTAGGTGTGGGGGAAGTAACGAACTGAACCCTTTATTTAAGCGACGGGGGTATATAAACCGCACTCCCCTCTTAGCAATAGTAGTATTTTTGAACTATTATTGTCTTACACTGGGATTGAACCTAGAACCATTAGATTACTTGCAGTAATTCTGTCTGATTCTCTAACCCCTACAACTGCAAGTAATTTACCGAAGGTGGTTCGGATTGAAATTCTTGTGTGAAAATTTCACACCTGCTAATTAAATGGCGCATAAATAAAAAGATATGAAAGAATTCATGAAAGAAAAACCCAACATCACTTTCGGTAAGTTGTTCTGAATATATATAGGTATATAATGCCCCTTCCCTTGGATAAACGTAACATAAGGTCATTTCTAGCGTGGAGTATTCTGCACGTCTCAATGTGAAGGTCACATGATGAATCGTTCATTATCTGCATAAACCAAGAACAAAGGTTTAGTGTTGTACTTCTACGATCAACAAAGAATTCGTCTGTTTGTTGATATTTTACCAGGCTTAACTTACTCTGAGATATAACCAAACTAAAGACTGTAAGATTGCATTGCGCCAATCTTTCAATTGGGTAGGTCTTCACTTGCTTTCGATTTGGTTCGAATTGGCGCTGATGGAAAATACGGTTGGGTACGATTCAATGCGGCCTACACGATGTGACCGAGCCGATGTCAGGACAAATCGACGTCAAGCCAAGTTGATGTCAAACAGCCAAAATATTTGAAAGATAGTTGTTTTGAGAACTTAATGTATATATCTATATTTTTGCATTTCAATTAGATTTATCTCATTTTTTTCTAGTTTGTAGCATTTATTTATTCATGAAAATATTTTTATAATTTTTTTATAATTATGTAAAAATTGAATTTATTTGTAATTATAAGCTATTCCTTGTAAATATACCAGATAGGAGACATTTTTCAATGTTAGAAAAAAAACTATATTACTGTAAAATCACTTTGTAAACAAACAATAAAACAATTAATAACCCAAATCAGAATCATTTTTGAGTTTGCAGTACTAATTTTAACGCTGAATGGGTTTTTAAACAAACTAAAAAACTATTTATTACAAAAATTTACATCAATTCAAGTTCGTTGGTAATCCTACGACATTTTGTCACTGAATGAGTTTGCGATAAAGCTATAAAAATATCTATTACAGAAAATTAAAAAAAACTTTTTTTGTTCGCAGGTGATCGAATTACGTTTAATCGCTGAATGAGTTCGTAAACATTAAACAGACTATAAAACTATCAATTAAAAATTTAGTTGTATGTGTAAACTCGCATTCCTTCACCTCAGGAAGTCTGCCTATGTACACCAAGTACTCTATCGATTGAGCTACAAGAGCTTTCATTCAATCCGTAGAGCAATAGCATTTGTACTTAAACAGGTTCCTTATTTTTGTCTATTTTGTTGAATTTATACGCAAAAGGGGGAACGGCATAATTTCTCCAATATTTGTCCACTGTTTGAATTGGAAATGCTTGATTTTTTATTATTGTTTCATTCAACAATGTTCCTCGACTGTTTATTTATTCCTGCTCTCCATAACGATTCGGTTGATCAATTCTCTGACCTTCATCAAAACGAAATGCAGAAGAAAAAACAGAAAAAATTGGAATAATCCAAAAAATGTTAATCTTAAAAAATCATCAGAAAATCTCCGACTGAATTCTGTTTCAATCGGTCACAGCTGCTCACTGCGTCGCACGACAATTGAAGGAAAGATTTTGTCTCCATTTCTCGAACGATCTACGGAGAACCAATAATTGTTTGTGGAGTTTTACAGAACACGGAGCTAGCCTAATGCTCAAGATCGACTACCTTTCAGCGGTAAGGGCTCTAACTGCTCTGCTATTTTACCCATAGCAGAGAGAGAAGTGGATTCATACCATTCCCAAGTGTATCAGTGCGAAGTGAACACAAACTGTCCCAGCTAGATTTTGAATTCGGTTCACTTATTTCATTCTCCACGCGGTTAACCGTTGGACCAATCGCACGTAATGTTGTTCATCTTGTCAAAAGTTGAGATATCTCTTTTGACTATCATAAAATCAAATAAAATTTCCGGAAACACATAACCAGATAAAGGCAGTGAAGATTTATCAAACACGTAATGACTGTCAACTGACCTGAGTACAAGTTCTCCATTTTTTACGAAAAAGATATCAAGTCATGACTCCAAAAAACAATCACAGATCCGATTTAATCGAAACCTATTACCTTTGTTAACGAAGTTGTAGCGGTATATGTATTCGTCCGTGTCTGTTTTCCTGTCAGTTCACACAAGATCTCTATAAGTACACAATGCATTCAATTAAATTTTGTGGAAGGTTGGACAATAGGGCAAGGAAGAGTTGGTTAAACAATGGTGTGGACCAATGGATTTTTTTTTCTTTGATTAAGATATATTTTCAGTTGCTTTTTCATACATTTATGCATACACTCATGAGCGGAGGTCAATTTTCTCCCTATACGTTGCCAAATCAACCATTTGGGGGCTAAATCTAGCCAATTTTCTTAATAAAATCATGGTATGCTCATTACTATCCACACAATATCTCCAATAGTTTTAATGAATTTCAATGAAAATTTAGGGAAGGTTGGACGATAAGCTACGAAATGATTGATGGAAATTTAGAGCAGATCAATGCAAAATTATCTCCCTTACGTAAGTTCATGCGCTGCGTTCATTATTTCGTAATAATTAATGCGTAGTAATATACCCACGACACACGTTAAAATTTCATATCGGTCCACAAGATATTTCCAACTTTCTCAATGAATTTCAATCAAATTGAGTTCAAGGGTGGACGAAAGAACTTATTGAAATTTCGGGGCGGGAGCAATGCTCAATTACTTCCCCTAGGTCATAGTTATATATCCACATGACATATATCCCATAAGTTTTTGTTTGTCCACACGATATTTCCAAAAGTTCTTAATGAATTCTAATTTCCCAATAACTTTTGAAGGTATCTTGTGGACAGACAGACAAAAACAGAGACTTACAGAGAGTTGCAGTCGAAAACATATCTCTCCAACTTCGTTAGCAGAGGTGATGAAGTAACTCAATACTTACACATATCAAGAAAATTGTGTTCTCCCCCTGTTTTAGAATACTTTATTTCAGTCCAGTTTGCAGTTAGCGTACGACTTTGGCAACGACGGGCATTTTAGTTTTGCTTTGTGTTCCTTGCCTTTATTTTTGTATACCCGCCTTTTATTCTTCCACATCTTTCGGCCTTTGCAGTGTCTACCAAATCTCGGCATCTTCCCCACTGCATTCCTTGATTTCCGACTTGTTTTACTCGCCTGTTTCCTCCTGCTGCGTAACTCTCTTCTAATCTCTCTCTGACAGATTCTACTCTCTGGGTTCCGGGATGCAGAATTAATGCCTTGACTATTGGAATTTGCATACACACACACCTTCATCCTTTCTTTCTTTCTCTCTCTCATCTTCTTGCTTTCCTATAGAACGAAGACACACACTCACAATCCTTATACATACAAATGAACGTACATGAATATCATCTACCTACATTCATTCATTTTTATCACTCGCAGTCAGGTTTTTTTTCTGTTCACAGGCAAGTCAGGCGTTTAGGGAGATTAATGGGATCGCCACAGGAGCTTCATAGCTGCTTACGGTACCTGGTGTTCCCAGACGGTCACCCATCTGGGCACTGACCATGCTCGACGTTGCTCAACTTCGGAGATCGTGCGAGAACCGTTGTATCCAATTTGATTCGATCGTAACATCTCTCTATATAATAAACAGTGAAACTTTTTGTGTTCATTTGTCTGTCTGTAACCTTGGACGAATGAATGGATGAATGGAACAATCTTGTGGATAAAAATATCTCCCACCCATTTGAAACATTGGGCTCTACCACTTGAACGACTTCAGGTCACCTTTTTTTCTAATAAGATCTCAGATGAAATTGACCAGGTTTGAACATTTATTTACACTGTTAACAGCTTTGAAATAGCTGAGTGATGTTTCAAAGTAAGTAAAATAAAGTGGAGACACGCGCTGGAACTCCACAAAAATAGTTTGATATTTTTTACCAAAGGCATATATATATATATATAAGATAGAGTTTCTTGAAAAAATACAATCTTATTGAAATTTAAGTATATGCGTGTTTTTCCATGTAGAATGAAGGTTTACATATAATTCAACGTTTGTATACATAATTACACCGACATACGTATACAACCGTTAAAGTGAAAGAAAAACAAACTCACAGTCATAAAAATTTATTCTAGCAAATGGTTCGTGTATAGGCAGATACATGTAGATGCAGTGTACATGATGTACTTAAAAGTAACAAAACAGATTTTTTAAAATATTCGAACAAATGATAAAAAACGTAAGCAATGTATGTAAGACAATAGAGTACAATAGTGTAGTATGAAGCGGTAAATACAATGGTACATTCATTTTTATTCTGCATTCAGAATTGATCTGTATTAATTGAATATCGGTAGCCATCAAAGATTTCATGTCAACGTGTTTGTGCGTTTGTTTATGCGTTTGTTTATGTGTTTGTTTGTATGTTCCAATGCCTTATTTTGACAAGTTTATCAATAAGATGTGTCAAGATGATTTTTTGTTTTTTTATTACATTGTTTTTCTGTGCCCGATGCTTGTTTTTCGATTGATTTTTTTACTTGTCTTCAAAATTTGTCCAATATAAATCTTTGAAAATTGGTACTTGATAATACTATGCCTTTAAGAGCACCGATAATGTATGAATGGATGTATGAATATTTGTTTCATAAAAAATATGAGAACTGAAGTTCGAGGGGGACTTAATGCAGCCTTGTTCTCTTGATAAGGAATCAACTGTATCTATACTGAAGGCCAGTGAAAAGCTGGTAATGGGCCTACGCCAGATGGGAAATGTCGGCCCGTTTCGAGCAGTTCATCAGGTAATTTTATAATCAGTACTCAATAGAGATCAGGGATATCGAACCTTTTTTGCACTGTTGTTCAAAGTTGACAATATTCTTACAGGGCGATCGACCGAGGTGGGTGTCAATCACGACTAGGATAATGGGTACAAATCAACTACATGTCATTCATAAGTGGTCAATACACCCAAGATTTTTTTTCAATGGTTTATCGAACAAATTTAATTTTAAATTCAAGGAAATGAATTTGTCTTCATTTTACGCGGAAAATAGAAGAATGTTGATATAATGTGTATGTTTCCTCGTGACCCAATAGCATAAAATTTGCGACTCGATGGTTGGGGACTATTGATTCATTCGATTTATGTATGGGTATATACATGCAGATGTCGAGTACATGATGTACTTACAGGTAACAGAACAGGTTAAAATAACTAGAACGAATGATAAAACAGGTAATGCCAATCAATTTTCTCCAAAATGTTTACATATAATAGAGTACAATACAGTGATAAGAAGCAGTAGATACAATAGTACATTCCTGTTAATTCTGTATTCAGGATTCATCTGTATTGATCATGCCAAGTAACCCATCTGGTCCCTGTCAGTCGTGGGCTTATCCATAGAAAGCCACACTACCTACCAGATCCTCATTATACATGCGTAGACGCACACTTTCCTCTGGAGAATCTCTCAAGGGTAAATGCTTGGAAAGGTGGGTGGTGGTGAGTTCTTCACGTTTGTTCTGAGGAATATCTCTGCTATTTTCAAGGGTAAATGCTCAGAGAGGTGGGTGGTGAGTTTCCATTCTCTCCAAATATGGTCCAGCCAGGGAGAGATAACTAAATAAACAACAATCAGCTGCTCACTTGCTAAAAATGAATTACGGGTGTTTTGAAGCTTCTTCTCGATTACAACCAGCCTTTGATAAGATTGGATCACAATAAAAAAAAAATAATTGAAGAAAAGCAAGTACATAGAAATAACATACCTCTGCCAACGGCTGAACTAAAACCTGAATTGAACAAAAACATCGAAAAACAAGGGAGAGGAGTTTGAATGTACAAATATTCAGTTATTCGCCCTAAAATTTAAATCTGGCTTTATTAACTGTTAAAAATATCTCTTGATCGGAAGGAAATTCCTGGATCCGCCCCAAACAGCGAACACTTCTTTTGTAGCCTGTGGTCTATACTTTCAGAAAATGTTATTGAAATTGGTTGAGGACTTACAGAGATATTTTATGGACAGACAAACACGAGTAAAAATATGTATATCTTCCAACTTGAGCAGTGGTAAAAATCTGGCATTTTTCCAATTAAGGGTATCTGTTTGTCTTATTTGTTTATCAACATCTAAAAGGAATGAAGATAGGAACTAAAATGGTGTATATCCGTGTAAGTACGAGAGCGAATCGGCCGGTAGATTCCTCTGTACGTGTACGTGCACGCACAATGTGCATTTCGTGATGCTCAAGTGTCGACCCTGCTTTAATACATTCCTTCAATTAGAATCCAATAATTACGACTACGTTTTCTGTCTCCTATACAAGAATATTAAATGTTCATTTTTCTCATTGATTTTTAGGGTCCCTAAAATTAAGGGGCCCTGGGCAACCGCCTGATGTGTCCATGCGATAAACGACCCTAAGCAAGTCATCGCGGGGAAGAGAGATTGGATGATTGAGTATATTTGGTAAACTGCACTCCCATAAATATCTGCTGGTTGACTATCGTTCTGATTATGTCTGTGACTGTGCACAGATTTATTTGTTTGTTTGCTTGTGTTCACGTTCGTTTGTTTTTGTATGGGAGTGTGTGCGGGCCGTGAAGTAAAAAAGCTTGCAAAAAAGTACAAATCTAAAATGTCCTTATTCAAAAAATATGCTAATAGCTTCTCTTGTACTTGGTTCATTTCATGTATGTCATGAAAAGCTTTTATGACTTGAATTCTGTGACGGTTACAAAATAAAATCCTTGATATCTTTTGCTAAATTGAAAGGACAATTTTTAAATGCTGTCAAGTGTCGTTTCTTATTTTGAAATCATAAATTTAGAAATTTCTGGGTGTGCTGTCTGCGTTTTTCAATCCCATTATTCCAGTTACTTCAGTATGTCAGCATAAACAACGGAAAATGACTTTGTTTAGGCAGTGTATATGAAAAAAAATATGTCTTAAAATGTTCATTTATTTGAATTGGCTTAGGAGTCTGCCTGACCAAGTGTGTCCGCACGAATTCACGGATCTTCCTTTGATAAGGAAGAACAGAAATGGCTGTTGTGATCGTTATTTATTCGAAGCAAGCGAAAAAATACATTCAAATCAGACACAATTGCCAAATAGAGGTATAAAGATTGTGTTGAGCTAGTCTTTCAAGTGAGATCAAGTACTTTCATTGTTCCACGTATTTTTTCGGGGTAATTGTCTTTATCTTTGTTTTTTAACACGACATTTCTTCGATATACAAAGTGCTACTCAAAAGTCCGGGAATTTTTAGCAGTATACACGAACCGAATATTGTGTTATGACATTGGCAGTCTCGTAAGACTATGGATCCCCCCAAGTTCAACTTTCAGTCTCTTCAGGCTGCAGGCCTAAGTACTGGTGTATTGGAGACTGGTGGTTGCCCATCAGCAAGTCTCCCATCTTCACGCATCAATGTTATCCAAGGGAAGGGCAAGGGCTTATAGAGCTTGGCACCAATGTCGTCGCTGGAGCTAGCAGAACGAGGTCGAAAACAACGTTGGGCTGTCTTAAGAACTCAAACTCCTGGTTTTGAATGTAGTTGATCTTCTCGTAGACTGATTGCCTCCGAAGGCTAGAGAACCCAGTCTGCTCTGCTATTTTAGCTTAAGAGAGGAGAAATGAATCCATGCCTTTACCAAGAACATTAGTGTGAAGAGAACTTGAACGGCACCGGCAGGAGTTTGAACCTGGCTTGCTGATTTCATTGTCCATGATTTTAATCGTTACGCCATTGGCACCTCCGCAAACTGAATATAATTTGGACTTTTGATGTTACCTTTTATTGGATCACTGTTTACAAGTCCAAAGGTACTACGTCGAAGGAGATGGTGGAAACTACGTGTTTGGTTAAGTGATTTTTTCGTAGTCAAATTCTCCGTTCTTTTGAACAAGCACCCAGATTCTTAGGTATTTCCCTAGGTTACGGCCACCATTTAATTCATGAAATCCTCATCCGTAAAAGAAGTTTTGAAATTCTTGAAATTCTCTCAAAAATAATTGTTAAGGATGCTTCAAGATTACGTAATACCAAAGTGTGTGTGAGGCGGAGACAGGGGCAGGATACGTTTTAGAACGTCTTTTTTTATGTTAAGATATGGAAACCTTACTTATGGACTCCAAAAAGAGTATCGGCTCAGATTTTCTTTTGAAAAGCACAAATATGAAGAGCACAGTTCGGAAAATATATTGAAGAAAGTACTTCACTTACTCAAATACTCTCAGAAAATACAGAGTAGTCTAACGGTTACCGGAAAACAATCAGTAAACTGAGTTTCAATTTCGGTCGAGGGTGTTGACGTTCACTTCGCACTAATACGCTTCAGAAAGGCATGAATCCACAACTCTATCTCCATAGCCAAAGGTAAATAGTCGCATATCTGAGATAAGGTCATACGGATAGTCGTCTTAGCTGGTCCCAAGTTTTTTTAAAGGGGGGACATGTAGATAGCAAGTTTATTACGTGAAAACGTATTTGCTACTGGGAGTGCATCAAGGTGGTTGCGACCCTATGCTCCACTTGAAGTCTACATGAACAAACACTGAACAATTATTAATTCGTTGAGCGATAGACTGAAGACTTGAAGACTGAAGAATCTCTCACTCTCACACATACACTCTCTCTCTCTCTCTCTCTCTCTCTCTCTCTCTCTCTCTCTCTGCCTCTTTTGTCTATTTTCATTGCACGTACGCAGCTAACATTCCATGGAAATGACTTGTTACCCTGTTACCCTGACCCTTGAACTCTACTTCCAAAATGCTTTCGTCATTGTTTCAACATTTATGTCGTTGTTTTTGGCTTTACATTTTAACTCTTCTCCGCTCGCCTTTGTCAATGCAATCATTGACAAATTTGCATGGATAACATTATTCTAGATTCAAGATGCAAAACATGTCTTTCCTTGAATCAAGTGTTGTTACCCAATGAAGATCAAACAGTTCTACGATAGTGTCAGGTCTACCGGGCTAAATCAATGGTCCTGGTAGACGGCTCAGCCTTTTGCCTAATATAAAAGTGTAGTCTCAATACTTTGAAGTTGGATTCGTTCCGGAATCCTTGCTCTGAATGCTCAGGATTCGTGCTGAGTACTTGCACAGGATTCATTCTCTGACAAAGTCAAGCCTGTCCTAATGCCCTCATCACATCAGTCGTGGCTTCTCTAACACCCCACCTGTTCGCATGCGGGACCCCACCCTAAACCCGACTATGTGTTTCAACCTTGTGTCACATTTACAGTCGTCGGGATGCAAATACATAAACTCAATCTTTTGCGAAGATCAAAGTGTAGAATATGCTCTTATCACCCCCTTCCCATGTAGAGACCTTGGTATCAACCTAACTAGACTAAATACCCGTCCTAAAAATGTAGTAAGATGAATTAACAGAAATCAGATAGCATTTAATTTAATTTGTTTTTTGAATTGATCGATACCATTATTTACAGTTGGGAAAAGAGCTAATGTTGAACAAGTGGGATGCTAATGTAGAAATGATTGTTCGACTAATGTGAAAAGAGAGTCGGGCTAATGTAAAGGGGGGGTACTAATGTGAAAAAAAGGGTTGATATTCAAAATGGGGTCATGGGAGAAAAGTTAAAAGCGGATGTTAATGCTGGAAAAAAAGAGGAGCTAATCCTTAAAAAAGGTGAGATGATGAAATAAACGACAGATTCGATGTTAAACAATGATAGAAAGTTTAAAAGGAGGGTATAATGTTGAAAATGGAAACGTAATGTCTAGGAAAAGTGTTACAATATGAGGGTTGATGGGGATTCTTTAATTGAATACATCATTTTATTCTTGAATATTTGATTTGATTTTTAAATTGCATTTTTGTGAAAGATACTCCTCGATTTTGTCCCCTAAAAGTGAAAAAGATCCACCCTTCAATTTTCATGACTGAAAGTGGAAACAAATTCATTTGCATTTTGAGGGAAAAGGGTATTCCACTCCATTTTCACTCCTAATAGTGATAAGAAGGAATTCCCTTCGATTTTGAACTTTAAAATTAGAAAAAATATTTCCCCTTTCATTTTGACATATCAAGTGGAAAATAGTGATAGTAAAAATTATTTAGTAATAAATGAACTATGAATGCATATAATTCTTTCTCGTGATTCGTCAAATGAAGTCACGTCCTTTCTCTCTTAGCTTTCCACTTTCTCTTTCTCTTTCTTTTGTTTTCTTTCATTTTCTCTCTCCCGTCCTCTATTTCGTTCTCTTCCTGTTTGACCCCTAAAAGTGAAAAAAAAAACAGCAAAAAAAGAGAAAGAGAAGAAATCAACCTCTCCAATTTCGACGCCTAGAAAAGATGAAAAAGACGAAATCTACCCTAGATTTCGCCTCCTAAAAGTGAAATATAAAGGGTTTTTTTTATTGATCCCCCCCCCCCTAATTTGAAACATCCTAAAACATTTTTGGGGTGGTTTGCAAAAAACACTTCGCAGGGATCAAATCCGTACCCACTGAAAATTTCATAGATTTATATCCAGCAGTTTTTGTTTTAGATGAGTACATACAGAGAGACAGATGGACGGACTTCTGGCGAATTATTATAAGATTGACACTGCTATAGTAGACTATTTCTTAACCCTAACCCAAACTTGAACCTTGTGTGGTGTTGGATTAAAATGTACTTATACATGATACATTAGGATCTCTCTAAGCGCAGTTCAGCCTTGAAATAATTTAATCCACTAAGATCTGCTAAGAACACTTTGACCTGGCTCGTATATTACTAAGCTTTGAGCTGCTTTGTTGAAAGGGCACCAAGTAAGGATGTAACTCATTACAATAGTTACGACTCTGCGCGACTTGCTGGTTAACTATTGCTCTAAGGTGAGGCACCCTGTTGCTCTCAAGCGAACAGACTAAACAATGACGAATGAAATATTTCTTCTTGTAATAACGACCCAGATAATTAAATAACTTCATTTTTACGATCACATGAATAAATCGACTGAACAATAGGAAAGACGTATGCCAAGTTTGCGCAATTAATGTGGCTTTTCAAAGAATGAATGCTTTTACTGATGCAATTCAGTTCTCTAGTTACATGAGAACAATGTCAATAAATATCAACTGGACTAGTCTGTGACCCATCATTTCTCTGACAGTAAAAAGGGTTTGAGGATAAAAGAAAGTTACACAGTTTAAGAAGAAGATAGGAAGGGAGAGGAGAGGAAATAAGTTATCCAGTATAGGAACGGAGAAGGAAGGAAAGAAAGTTAGTTCAATGAGAGGGTAGGGAGAACGGTGAGATGAAGACTTTAACGGATTTTATTCCGTTTTCTGGTCGCATTACTAGAATACGTACGCTAACGCTGAACAAAAATCAGTTCATATATAGCTACGATGCGGGGAGATAACTGTAAGCTTTAACTTTCCAAATTTTGAATTATTACCTTGAATATCTGTCAATCGAAAAAAATCTTTGATGTATTTCGAAATTCTATCATTCTTCTCCTAATCCATGACCCAGGCTTCCACAAAACATCATTGAAATTCTCAGAGATTTTTTGGAAATACTGCGCGGACAAACATAAATAGATACATATACTTCCTCAAACTTTGTTGGCAGAAGTAAACAATGACAACTACAAAGCTCTCAGAGAACACATATCTCTGCAAATGCCATTATCACTAAAAACTGAATGAAAATCATATATTTAGCTACGATGTGGGGTGTAAGTGTAAAAGATTCCTATATTTGTCCCAAAATTTAACCAATTCTTCCGTAACCCACGGACCACCTTACCCAAAAATGTCATTGAAATACACAGAGAATATTTTGGAATATTCCGTGGACAAACATATGTGAATACATAAAAGTATCAAAAAGAATGAAAATATCATAATTCAATCTCGGGATTTTATTCTTTATTTCCGATTACTAACGACGTGTTGCGATGATACAAGTTGACGAAAAACAGATTTTTAAAACTAGATATTTCAATTCATTATTTTGAAACTTGGTGAGTATCAAACACTTATTCAACCGCATCTAACAACCACTGAAGGAATCTCTATCTCTGGATTTGTGCACCATGATTACTCGACAATTGGCCATTTTACGAAGTTGACATTCATCAGGTATATAAGGTAGCGCAGTGTCGAGTTTGAAGTCATTTGGATCAGCGAGAAATCTAACAAAGATTAAGCAGACGCGCAGTTGAACTGATCTCTGTAAGTGGCTATGTGAAATTCTTCAAGCAAAACATGGAAATAGATACGGTTTAAAACAATCAAATGCATACCCCAAGCATCGTTCAGCTAGTTTACCAAATACATTGATATGGCTAATTTGATGTTCAATATTGAGATTTATTCAGTTATACAATATATTTTCATCAATTTATCAAGAAAGAAATTTTTGATCATGTAAAATTCAGTAATGTAAAGATAGGATAGAAGAATATGAAACATTCTAAAGCTTGATCATTCATCTTTTTACATCAAAAATACATTTTTACAAAAATTGTATTGCTTGGTTCCTCTTTGATAAGTTTCGTCTTAAAAATACTAACATATCTCGCAAATGTGAGCGCGCTACACAGAGGTCTGTTAACTGAGCCTTGTTTTGAAGACTTATAACTTGTCAACTCAATGCCAAAGCTGGGTTCTTGAATTAGAAAAAAAAAGTCACGTACTTTGCATTAAAAACTTGCCTCAGATAGACATCTAATTTAACATACGAGTGTATGTTCTAAAATCCTTATCTTAATCCAATGTAATTATCTTAAAATCTTTCGAAAATATCTGAAGAAACATTAAAGTATTTGTCTGATTTCTTTTTATTCGGTGTATTTTTCATTAATTGTCTTATCTGCCTTTATTTGTGCATTGTTAACATGGGACGATGTGAAACAATTCACAATCGGGATCACCTTCCCTATATTGTACTAGAAAGAGTTTTTACTATCAATTGCTTTTTACAAACATTAGAATATGTTTGCTCTATTGCTCAACCTTAGTAGATTTTGAAAGAAAACGAAATAATGCAAGAAGAAAAAATACACTAAACATTCACCTAACGACGAAAGAAAATCACTGGATTATACAATTTCAGCCAAAAACAATGTGTCGTTGATCCGAGAAAAACAAAATGGAGAAGTAATTTGATGCTCGCAAATTATTAAAATATTGAATGCAACACGTTGCGAAATACCGTCTACTTTTCCCCCTTATTCGAATCTTGATCCCCACCCCAAAGTTCTTTTTTTATGGGGGGGGGGGGCTAAAAATTGTTCTATTATGAAAAAAAGAACGAAACGTTTAAGTTTTATTGCATTTCTTTTTTTCTGATTCAGGACCAATTTTTAAAAAAATGTCTGCAGTATCGATTAAGATTTCAACTGATCTCTCAGGACCCATGTTTAGGTTACAAGTTTCGGACATTTCTTCTGACACGTGTTGAATTTTTTTCAGAAAAGTATAGGCCTTTACCTATAGCCAAACTTGACTTGCTTCGCTTGGATAAATAAAAGATTGAAGATCATAGGTCTTTCTTCATAGTTTATATAAATCATCTCCCTTGACTTCCGTTCTTTAGAATTATCTGAATTTGGTTATAAAATATCTAAACTGGCAGCACTAAGGAAAAGTAACCGAAATACTTCAGACCGTAGTTCCTTATGACGGACGGAAAATTGTTTTATCTGACAATCAGCTGCTTCCCATAAACTATAGCCTCTTCCATACATGCACCTTTGGAATGGACACTGCCCTAGTTCTAGTAAAACTTCTCCAAAAATTGAATGAGATTAAAAAAATCCGACGAATGGATGTTTTCATAAATCGTGTTATTTAGGACAGGCTAAGCAAAAAGAATCGTCACATCATCTGTACCCCAAACTCATAATCTCATTATGTCCGTCTTGTCGATGGAGGCGGTGGCGAGTTGGGTTAGAATCCATGATGGCAGTCACGTTACCACTTCAATACGTCATTATGTACCATCTGCATTCGTTTTGTTTGCTCAGAACCAACAGGAGTGGCCGTCTTTCATTTCACTGTCCTCCAACTGAGCATTTTTTCCTTCTTATCATTATATAGTTCAACTAGCTAGCTCTTCATGAAAGGTGCGTTTTCGGTTTCACAAGTTGTTATAAACCTATTTAACCTGTTGATCCCTCTTTTCTAGCTGTCAACACTCTTTTCGTTGGTAATGTTGTTGCTGATACTATAATTATAATTGTTTTTATTAATACTAATATGGTATTGCCTCCCGCGTACTAAAATGAGTAAAATTGTGTGTCATCTCAATTCGCTTTACTGTTAACTATTAATGCTATTGCATTCTATCAGTATGGTAATTTTTCAATGATTTTTTTTTTTACTTAACCGAAATTTCTGTGGATTTACAGTAAGTCAAGACTTGAAATAAACGAGGAATGATTCAACCAATACCACTTACCTAGCTTATGTGGATATGAATTTAATGGAATCCCGAGAGAGGTAGATGAGAGAAATTGAGTTTCCGTGTTCAACCAGAGACAAAGGATTCTCGACAGGTCAACTATTTGCGAGAAGAATCGACCATCGTGAAAACGAAAACTTTCTAGATTTCATTTAATTTTCGTATTTGTTGTGCATCTCATTTTTACCAATTGTTTCATTACTTTTATACATACATGTGTTGATAGGGAGGGGCACATCATAGTGACAGATTTTAAAAAAAAAATAATTAACCACAAGTAAGTGTAATGCAGTCACCTTTCCTCACAACTACGTACATATCCATGTCCTTTCTCATCAATAGGGGGTAAAATGGGTTCTAAGGGCCGATGGAGCTCTGAGGCTACTCTAATTGAAATCAGTTGTAACTAATCCAGGATATGGCCTAACACTCCCCATCACCTACACGATCAAAAATGTACCTACTGTTCCAGCTGGGTCAACAGTTCCACATCACTTGATTTGGGTGGGCTGATGTACTCTGAAGGTGATAACCCAAGCACAACAGCAAGAACCTCACTAAGAAAACACACTATACATCAGCACATACAACGTCAGAACACTCTCTGGGACATGCACGTAACTGATCTTGAAAATGAAATCAAAAACATCAAATGGGACATCATCGGTATGAGTGAAGAACTAATCTAACAAAAGAGCAAACATATTCTTCCAGTTATGGAAAAGAAAAGAGAAAACAAAGAGGAGTTGGCTGTCTTATTCATTAAAAATCCCCAAATAACAATGTTGCAGGATTCCTAGCTGTCTCAGATCGCGTCCCAGTACAGTCACAATTTAATTGCTTATCCTTCGACAAAATTTCATTGAAATTTATTGAGAACTTTTGGGTAGACAAATAACCTTTAAAAGACGTGGGGAGGTAATTGTGCATGGATTCACTTCTAAATTCCTGGACTTCTTTCGTTGCCTACTGCCCACACTTCGATAACATTTTCATTGAAATTCATTGAGAACTTGAAATGTTGCGTGTATAGACTGATAAAATTTCAGGATATTCTGTGTTATGGACAAATAGTCTTCATATTATGGAGATAATTGTATATTAATCCTCTTCAAACTTTAATCACGTCTTTCCCAATCTATTTATAACACTTTACAAAATTCCATTGAAATCATTTGGAGATACGGTGAACAGACAGAATTGTTGGAAATATTTTGTGGTTCAAGACTGTTAGCTTGGGCGTGGAGGACATAATCGTGTGTTGATCTGCTCCAAAACTTTCGATCTTATTTCGGAGTTCTCTGCCCACCCTTCAACAAAATTTCATCGAAATTCATTGAGAACCTTTGGAGGCATCATGAGTACAGAAAGAAACATTTTGAAGATATTTTATGTCGAGGACAGATAATTACAACGCAAGGGGGGTAATTGTGCATGGATCCGCCCCAAAGATTAATCAGTTCTCTCTCAATTCATTACTCCCCTTCCACTAAATATCATAGAATTTTATTGGAAACTATTGTGTGGACTGACAAAGAACTTTTGAAGATATTTTGTGGCTAGCAACATTTTAGTGCAGCAGATAACCAGGATAATTGCGCATTTTTTAAGCATGCAATTTCTAGTATAGTAAGTGCATACCATAATGATAATTCTGAGAAGAAGAGGGGGGTCAGATTTTACCTCTAAGTACGGTGGGAGGTCAACTGGCGACCGGGCCTAGTGATCAAACGCGGTTGATTTGGGAATCAAGCAGTGTAGAAAAAGACATTTAAGGTGATATTTACAACTAAGTTGAGAATGCCCATCCATTTGGTGATACTTTTGAGATCTAGGTGAATTTTTTTTAATCTAAAAAGACATCTTTTTGCGAATACTTTTAATGCTGGGCTGCATGAATGTCTCGTTGAAATATCGAAGTATTTGTATAGTAGATGGAGGAAAAACACGCTTCATTTTTTTAACTGTGCAATAGGTGATTCACAGATCATTTGAAGTAATTTCTTATATTTATCACGTAGTTGGGTTCATTTATAAGAAAAAGAACTCCTTAACCTCATAAAAAGGTTTCTCAAAGTTTATTTGTGGTATCAGGTGTACCCAATAACATACTAAAAGTATGCCACAGTCTGACCACTGAAAAGGTATACTTTTCAAGATAACCACCAAAACTTTTGAATACTCATTACTCGTTCGTTATTCATCTCAGACAAGTCTTTTACTTGCGATGTCAAGTGTACTTGAAATTTTTTTAAAATTATACTACTGTCAGACCACTGGAAAAGTGTAATTTTCAAGATGTCGCTCAAGATTTCTGCCAAATCTTTAAAATGCCTACTACTCACTCGTTCATTATTCACCCAGACAAGTTTTCAACGGCTACTTGTTGTATCAAGTGTGGTTGAAAACATTCGGAAACATACGGTAGTATACTCTTATTATGCTTTTGAGCAGACCTGATATCACCGTTAAGAAACCATTTTAGGGGTTTAAGTTGTTTATTCATGTACCGGAAACTACTACACATGGTAACGTTATAATTTCTGCTCTATAAAATGCCCATCGTACTGTTGAAAAAAATTGCATGCTTTTCACATCTGCTGTACCCGTACTCTGATATTTCAGCGAGATATTGCTTGTAAAATGACTATATGCTGTCCAGCACTGATCATCAGTCTTTTAACGTCCGTCGTTGGACATAGACCGTCCTCAGGATCCACCTCATTTCTCTATCATGGGCGTCGTGGAGCCAGTATTTTCTGAATTTGTCCAGTTCATCTCTCCGTCTTATATTTTGTCGGCCTCAGTTTCGCATGTGATCTCTAGGGATCCATCTTGTGAGTCGTGATGTCCATCGGTTGTCTTTCATTCTTGCAACATGACCAGCCCACTGACATTTGAGTTTTCTAATGGATTCTATGACGTCTCTGACCCCCTTTTTCTTTCTGATATATTGCGCTGTCTTGTGATCTCTCCATGTGAGGCTGAGCATGATTCTCTCATGTGCACGCTGCAAGCTTCTCAGTTTGCGGGTTTGTCTTTTGGTTAGGTTCCATGTTTCAGCTCCATAAGTGACTATTGGGGGGATGCATTGGTTGTATGCTCTTCTTTTTTGGATTATTGGGATCGTCTTGTTTTTGAAGGTTAGTCATGTAAAATTCATAGCAAAAGAATGTCTTTTCTACGTTTTTTTTTAATTCAAGCTTTATCTAAATGTATTCCTTGAGTTCTAGTGATCTCAAAAGAATCACTAAATGAATGATCATTATCTAATTTGTTGGAAATATCGCCTTGAATGTTTTTCCACATTGTTTGAATCCCCAAATTAAACGTGTTTAAACATTACGCCCAGTCGACTGATCTTAGAATTAATGGTAAGGTATGTATTAGCGATATTAGAAATTTCATGTTTTTTTTCCAAAAAGTGTTCTATTGGTCATAATTTGAGAGTTTATCCGCTGAACTAGTTTTCTATAACCTAATATAGGCAGTTGTTGATGAATCCACTCAAATTTTAACCATTTCATAACCCATGGCCCAACCTTCCACAAAATGCCCTTGATAATGGTTGACAATGCTTCCTCTGATGAAACTTCATGATACTAATACAACGAGTTATATAAAATTAATAGTATCAAACATTGGGAGATCGGGAGAAATAAGGAATAAGTTTATATGGATAGATTGGTCTTCTGCCAGCTATAGGGCCCTCATAGCTTAGGCAGTTTGGAGAGCTATCAAAGTAAGATAGGTTTCCCCATGTAAAAGGGGTGCGATTTCAAGTTTCGCCCAGAGCTTATTCTTTATACTTTTTCTGTGATGTATTCTAATTGTTGCAGCATGGGGGTTTGATTAGTTGCCATGAAAAGCAAGTGAAATAGAGATGAAAGAGATACTAATGAAAAATCAGTCATGTTCGGTAATGCATCATCTGATAGACATTCAAGATTACTATCAATAGCTATTCTCCGAGAAAGCGATTTGTGACAAAAATAAACGCTCAAAATTGTTTAAGTTATAATTTCGGATTTGACAAAAAGAAAAAAGTCTCAAGTTAATACCAAAAAAGAAGAAATACTTTATTGCAATCTAAATATGTTTTAGACCATTTTTAAGAAGATAGAATTGTTTGTGAAAAAATGAAACTGATCTAGCCATTCCTCAGGAGTTAACACGCTTGACAGAAAAAAAATGAAATCTGTAATTAAAATAGTTTCAAAAATTAAATAATCGTCATTTAGATAATTTATTTCGGGATTAGTTACTCTATCGATTATTTTACTGATTTATCAAAAAATATCACTTACTATCTACTTAAAATGTAATGGAAAATAAATTTATTCATGTAGTCGGTTGGACCAGGAAGTAAATATGCCATTAGCAAATTTTGCATGAAATAATGCACCATTTTATGTAAAATAATAGAAAAAATAAGACTCGAATGTATTGGGAAAATATTTTATAGTATATTCAAAATTATAGAATTCTGGTATTCAGTCAGTTTTGCCATTCAACGAAAAATACAAAATCATCAATAATGATATCAATATTGCGACTCAAGTTCCCTAATTGCACCACTATGTAATATAAGTAGACTACACTGAATGTTGAACATTGAATGACTCTTTGCAGATATTTAATGGTAGGAAATGACAATCTGATGGCCATGTAAGCTTACATGCAAATGAAAAGCTAAAACGCTCGCTTGCCACACGAATGTAAAAATGTACTAGGTTATGAAATTGTTCAGAACTCGACTACTACTTTTCCAAGCATTTCAACAGCTTCCTGCAAGGGAAGATCGTCAACAACGAAGCAGCAGCTCGAAACGACTTCAAAGAATTCTATTGGTTTCAGGACCTCAGATTTCTAGGCTTCCGGGATAGATGGATGTTTCTTGTTCTCAAAAATGTGAGCATTGTTAACCTTCTTGTTTCGATTAATAACCTTTATTCTAAGCTGAGATATATAAAAGTTGATAGTGGAAAACGTGATTATTTTTGCAGCAACCTGATTGATTGACCTGTTTGTCTGTAACGCAATATAGCCATACACACTCTGTAATATTTAGAATAATCTGCTCATGCAATATAAAAGAGCAAAAATACATTGTAAAATAAGAACAGTGCTATTTTTTTTTAATTATATAGTTTGCTCAAACTAAACATCAAATTCGCCCCACTCAGTTACTTCTATATTACAGCAATTGAAACCACGATGATTGCCACAAGCCGTTATGTATTTCATACCGTTCATTTAGTACACGAAATCATCAGAATTGCAGTTACATCGTATGAATTTTATTAAGTCGTCTGGTGCAAGAACTTTATCTGCCATGATCGGTTCCAATTCGTTTTTCACCATTTTCCACCGTCAGAGCAATCGGTCTATTTTTGACTCCATCAACGTCTTCCACTTAATAACCTACAAGGGAGCATGCCATTTGTGGTGCACAGCTGCACGCTTGGTAGGTGGCGTTTCTCAGGTAGCAACTTGGACGATGACTCAGCCAACATCATAAAGCGTACAAAACTCAAACTTGAAGGGGAATCATCGGGCTTTCCACCATACATCAGAATGGTGAGTCCTATCTCTGCCGTTGTGACATCTTCCCCTAAAAGATTTTTCATATGGCAGTATTCTCATCATACATTGTGTGTCCTCTGACTGATGAATCTATTTAATTACCCCAAGTTTTCTCCTTCCATAATGTGCAGTGGTGCGTATTGGTGATTACGGGATGAATAACAGAAAATTAATACGTTTTCTGATGTGCATATCTGCATAAGTGTCTATACGCGTCATGCTATATGTTTGTGTGGAGAGCAGAAGTCACCGACTGGGGAAACATTTAGTCTGGTGTGAGGGCGAGGAGAAGACCCTTGCGAAAGTTAGGAGCTGAAATTTTTTCATGTTTTCTCTCTGACGCCAATTCAAGCATTTCAAATTTAATGGATAAGATCCCAAGACACGTATCTAAATCAAAGAAGTCAAGGGTTAGAGTGTCGTGTATACATGGTAAGACACCAACTATTACCATATGTGTTTGTAGAGTAAAATGTAATATTGTATGTAATCAAACAGCGATAAATACGACCCGAGAGCTTCGACTAGGGTCAGTTGTTGGCGGTGGCCTAATCCAACCGAAAAGCATGCCACCCCTACTGATCCAAAGAAAGGAAAAGGGAAAACCGGCTCAAGAGAGAAAGCGAGAGGAATTTAAGATAGATGGTTTAAAATTACTATATTGTGGCTAAAAGCTGTTTGAAATGTTATAAAAATCCTATATGATGAGCTAATACTATCTGCAGGGTCTCTGTTCTTCTTTCAAATAGATCCACCATCTAAAAGAAAAATGAATGGTATGTTATTTCAAATAACCATAGGCATTTGTTATTCCTGGAACCAACTTTCTCTTCGCAGTTTTTCTCGTCGAATGTCGTCAATATGCATCCTCCGTTGCATCCATGACCTGCCAGCGATATATTCATACCATAAGGTACGTGTCGTCTACTCTACACATGTGCATGAATTTGTACCGATACTGGTGCATGTAACATCTGTTTACAAAACATTAACAGATTGTTACGCTACAGAATGCTGTGTAGATAACATCAATAAGGGTGGGACGAGTTGACTTTAAAATGGTTACTCCGATTGCAAATTGTATCGTTCCACACACATTTACAATCGGGGTAACCATTTTATAGCCATTTGTAATCGGTGTAGCTATTTTATAGTCAACTGAAAAGCTTTTTGAATTCACTAGCCCACAAAAATTGAAATATTCAAGAAAATTTTGAAAGAGGAACCTCGAACAATTTATTTTCTTTCCCCTTGTCTCTGACGACGGATTTTCTGATTCTAACCGGTGAGTTTATTTATACCCGTAAAATCATCCGTTGGCTTTTCATTTCTGTGGTAATTAGGACCATCTCAGACCAGACGAACGCAGGTGTCGCGCCATGGCTGTTTGGGTCTGTGTAGTCAAGTCCAGGGGGCTCAGGATTCGTCCTGAGACTTCAAGACCACCTCTCTTGAAGCTCCTACCCACACGTTCACGTCTGGTGTCCCCACATTAAACCGACCTTGTGTCACATCCTGTTCTCTTGGGGACTCGGGTAAATAGGACCATTTGAGACTAGACGGACACAGATGTGGTGCCATGACCGATTTGGTTTACCTAACGAGACATGGTGCTGCTCAGTGTAGTCCTGGACCTAAATATCAGCGCTTTTATGTCCTTGCAACGTTAGTTGCGAGGACCAAAGATAATTTTTGCCGATAGCCCACTCACACGTTCATGTGTGAGGTATACCCATTTTAGACCGACTCTGTTCTCCTGAGGAATCGGACAAATAGGCTAATTGCGGTGTGAATAAAACCCGATTTATAACTTGTAGTTTACTCATTGAGCTGCTATACTACATTAGCAAGGTGGAGCTGAAGTTGTGGGCATTCAGCATCTACTCATGGTGTATTAATTCCCAGTTTGACGATTTGTTTGTGAAATTCTGTGATTAAATTTTTCATGATTTACGTTGTTTCTGTTAGCAAAAAGTGAGAAATTCCATTTACGTAGGTATTGGGGCAAATATGTTTAACAATTTTTCCTATTTTGTTCTGGGAAGTAATAAAAATGAAAAAATAAAAAGATTATTTCTCAACCGGTCTCCTCACTACCGAGTTTCGTGATTGTTCTTAGTAAATAAAGATTTTTTAAATACTTAAAAACATTTATCCATCAAATAAGCTTTTGAAAAAAAATTGTTTTAAAATCATATTTTGAGCAAATATCTATTGAAATGCGTTCATTATACAATTTTTAGTAGAAATTCAAAATCTGCATGTATTTTGCATACAGCCTTTTTATATGCTAATTATCATGTTCCGTCGTTTACACTGTATAAAACCTTTTTCAGAGAGGCAAATATCCGGTTCTAAAAATGGAAAGATAAAATTAAAACATACTCCATTCATTCATCCCTTGAATAGGTTCAATGTTTCTCACTGAATAAATAATTCTTATACAAGTTTTAATCGTTTTTTCTCGTCACATATTGTTTTTTCGTCAAAAGTTCGAAAAAACTTAAATGTAAGCTTAAACATCTCACGACGATGCTCGTTTATGGTAATTTTTAGAACACATGAACGGCGAAGCTTGGATATTGATCAAAGCCTATACTTTTTTATATGATTTTGACGTCCATTATAAGTCCATGCACGCCTAAACCAAAGAACTATTTTTTCTTAATATAACAACCCTCCGAATGTCAAAGGCTACAAGAAAAACAGCTTGAACATAAACGCTGAATTTATCTATAGGCCCTGAAGTAAATGTTCAAGGTCGAACCCAATAGCCCTGTCTCCAATGCCTCTCGCGAAGAAGTTGGATTAAATGCTCTAGAGGGGGAATCCGTCAGAAAATATTTTGTAAACTAACTGAGTGTTGCTCAGGGTATGCAGCTGATTGTTTCAAACCATGTTAAATTCCATGGCTTGCTAGAAGAATCTCGTTTGGCCACTTTCAAACACCAATTTAACTCCACGTCTACTTAATTTTATTAGAAGCATGATACTATCATTTAAGTTGAGTCTGAAATTCTGATATTAAACATTCTTATTATTCAAATAAATGATTCTGACTGATAACCTCGTCTTTTGTCTCAACATTTCTGCCGATATACTCTTCGGCTTTCTTGCAGTAATTTAGGCAACTCCACCTTTAGCAATGGGGCTGGTATTAGTTAAATTTGGACTGGTGCCGAAAGTATTACTTCACAGTCAATGTTACATTGTTTGGGCTTCCAGTTGCTAGTTGACCAGGTTGTGTACCCAGGTTGTGATCATTTGTGAGTCCAAACATTTTTATAACATTCCTCGTCTGATTTTTTTTTTTGTATGTCCTCTTGGTAATTATTGAGATTCAAATTTTTTATGTTGTGATCAACTTTTCAAACAGTTTTGTGACAAATATAAAATGATATGATTCTCCGCAATCTTTTGGTAATTTTCAGACAGCATAGCGCAGAATATTACGGAAACGAAGTTGTTTTCACTTGTTTTGTTTGGATATATCTTCTTTCATACCTAAAACATTGGTGGTGAAATGATTAAGTCAATTTGATATGTCCAAGGTAGTTGGCCTTGACAATTCCGCTCACAAAGTTCTTCAATCAATATATCATTGAAGAAAATTACCAGACATATAGAAAAAGTCCGAAAAAAGAAAGTAACTCCCATTTTCTGCTGATCTATTCACATTGTTGAAACTTTTTACTAATTTTGTGCGAGACTACTGCAAATAAAGAAATAAAAATAAAGAAATAAGTTTCATTCATTTTTATCACTTGAATTAATATAGGCATTTTTGTTTAATAATAATACTAATACTAATACTACTACTACTACTACTAATGATGATGATGATGATGATGATAACTGATTAATAAATAATTGATAATAATAATTTTATTTAAAAAAAATTCTTCCCAAAATTCGATTCCTTCTTCCGTTTTGTAGAAAGTGTGTCCACAGTGACCGAATATCCCATATCTGTAGAGGATTGTGATTTTTTAACGCGATTTTCTGGTAATAGAATAAATCGTTCTATAAAAAGGACATAAAAACTACAAAAAAGTACTGGTAGTAAATGGAAGGGGAAGATGCAAAGAAATATAGTTTTACCAATTTATCCACGTGTATTCGTTTATAATAAATCAAAATATTCAGAATCTTCTTTGACATATTAAAAATCCAACGCGTTGGTGTTGCAACTTCGGAATTTAAAAAAATACGGGGATTTTCCGTCAGTTGAAAAGGTGAACGCAACATATTTTATTTAAATTCCAGTAAATGGAGAACAGGAAGATATTTGTCTCTGAAAGGCAAGTATTTACCATATATTATCATTATCAACAATACTACAATTTCCGTTATCTTATAAGTAGTATACATTTTTCTGTATCATTATTTTTTTAAATCCTATTTATTTTTTGTACAGACTAATGATATAGTTTATGAAAAAATAATGGTTATTAAAAAATCAGTTGTCTTTCCTAATTCGCCAACACTTTTCATATTAACGAAGACGATTTTACAGTTTCTTATCATCGGTATGAATGCAATTATACAGCTTCTTAGTTAGAGATAATCATTTAAATACGGTTCTTGGGGTTCTTAATTGATTACAATATCATCGGTATGAATGCGATTTTATAGCGTCTTGGTTAACCATAATTTTGGTATGAATACAATTATACAGGTTCTCAGTTGACCAAAATATAATCGACGTGAATACAATTTTATAGGTTCCTAGTTACAATTTTATCGGTTCTATGTTGTCCCAAATATCATCTGTATAGATACAATTTATGGGTTCTTTGTTGACTGTGATATCGTCAGTGTCAATAAGATTTTCAGGTTCTTTCAGTTGATCACGATATCATCGGCATGAATAAGATCTAACGGGATCTTAGTCGACGATGATATCATCGGTAAAAATACATTTTCAGGCTTCTTTGTTGACCATGATATCATCTGTATGAATGTGATATGAATTTCTCAGTTTTCAAAAATATCTTCAGTATGAATACGATGTTACTGGTTCTTATTGATCATAATATCATCAGTGTGAATACAATTTAACCGGTCCTCAGTTGACCACGATATCATATCAGTATCAATGCATTTTTATTTAGTTGACCACTATATCATTGGTATAAATACAATTTTAGTGATTCTTAGTTGATCATATCATAGTTATGAATGCAATTTTACAGGTTCTTTGTTGATCACTATATCATCCGAATGAATACCATTTCACAGGTTCTTAATTGTTCACGTTATGATTGGTGTGAATACAATTTTATAGGTTGTTATTTATCCAGAGTAGCAATGCAATTTTGGAGATTCTTAGATGACCATGAAATGACGGTATGAATGCTACTTCACAGGTTTTCAGTTGTCAAGGATATCATTGGTGTCAATGCTATTTCACAGGATCTTTTAAATCACATGCATACAAGTGTTATTACGGTCAAATAAGAACCCAGAAGATTTATCATGGTCAACTTAGAACCTGTAAAATTGCATTCATACCGATGGTATCATGATCAACTAAGAATCTATTAATTCATACCGATGATGTTATATTCCACTAAGAAACTGTCAATTTGCATCAAAATCCGGTAAAAGTATATTCATAGCAATGATATCGGGGTCATGCAATATAATTCATTGACCAATTTATAAATATGTACATATAAAATGTATATACTAGTTACAAATACTGTTTAGTCTACTTTACATTCCTTTATTCATTTATTTATTTATTTATCTATCTATTTTTCTTTCTTGCATTCTATTTTTTTAATCTCAAAATTGATTTGGGTCATTTAATTCCTAACGTACGATGTTAAGACGCTGACCTATTGGAATGTGGTCTTACCATGATATTTTCCCTGTTCGCAGTTAAATATCATTGGTATAAATACGATTTAGAGGTTCTTCGTTGACACCGATAACATCGATATGAATACGATTTTACATGATCTTAGCTGACCATAATATGAATGCAATTTTACGGTCTCTCAGTTGATTATATCATATTGGTATGAATGCGATTTAAGAGTTTCTTAGTTGATCACGATATCATCAGTACAAATATGATTTAATGGGTTCTTAGTTGATAACGATATCATTGGTATGAATACAACTTTATAGGTTCTCACTTGACCAAGATATCATTTGACGTCGATATCTCCGGTAAGGATGCATTATTACAAGCTTTTACTTGATCACGATATAATCGGTAATAATGCAATTTTATGAGATCCATATTGACTATAATATCATCGATATGAATGCAATTTTACAGACTGAATCGTCCACTAAATCATATCGGTGTGAATGTGATTTTAGATTTTCTCAGGTTGATCAAGACATCATCAATATGAATATGATTTTACAGTTTTTTTGTTGTTGTTTTTTTTGTTTGTTGACAACGATATCATAGGGATGTGTACTATTTTTCATGTTCTCATTAGATCACGATATTATCGGCATGAATACGACTTGGACACGATATCATTCGTATGAATACGATCTACATAGGTTCTTAGTTCACTGCTATTTTATCGGTCTGAATATGAATTTTTCACTTCTTAGTCGGCCATGATATCATCGGTAAAAATGCTGTTTTATGAGTCCTTAGTTAGCCACGATATTATCGGCAAGAAAGCGATTTTACAGATTCTAATGTGAACAAAATATCATTGGTATTAATGCAATGTTATACCTTCTTAGTTGACCAAGTGAAAAATGCTATTTTTTCAAGTTCTTAGTTGACGTCGATATCTTCGGTATGGATACAATATTACAAGCTCTCAGTTGATCATAATATAATCAGTATGAGTACAATTTTACTGGTTATGAATTAACTAAAATATCATCGGTATGAATGAACTTTTACAGGTTCTAATCGACCACTATATCATCGGTATAAATGCGATTTTCATCACCATCATCATCAGTCTCTTAACGTCCGTCGTTGGATATAGACCGTTCCCAGAATTCGCAACATTTCTCTATCGTGGGCATCTCGGAGCCAGTATCTTCTGAATTCGTCTTGCTCGTCTCTCCATCTGATACTCTGCCGGCCTCGGTTTCGCATGTGGTCTCTTGGGACCCTTGTCGTGAATTGTGATGTCCATAGGTTGTCTGCCATTCTTACAACATGGCTAGCCCATTGCTATTTGATTTTTCTAATGGATTCTATGATGTCCCTAACTCCTGTCTTCTCCCGGATATATTGTGCTGTCTTGTGGTCTCTCCATGTGAGGTTGATAATAATTCTTCCATGTACACGCTGCATGCTTCTCAACTTGTGGGGCTGTCTCTTGGATAGGTTTCATGCTTCAGCTCCATAAGTGACTATTGGGAGGATGCATTGATTGTACACCCTTCTTTTTAGGATTAATGAGATCTTCTTATTTTTGAAGGTTGAGCTTGCTCTACCATACGCTTGCCAGCCTAGGGCGATTCTTCGCTTGATTTCATCTTCTTTTGAGGTTGTCATGGAGATTCGTTGTCCTAGGTAGATGTAGTGGTCTACTTTCTCCAGTTTTGTATCTTCGATTTTGATCTCAGTGTTTTCATCTCCGATGTGGTTATTGCACATGATCTTCGTTTTGCTGAAGCTAATATGTAGGCCGACTTTCTTGCTCTCTTCATTTAGTTCATCTAGCATTAGTTGGAGGTTGTGTAGGTTCTGTGCGAAAAGGGCAATGTCGTCTGCAAATCTGAGGTTGTTCAGATTTTGGCCGTCTAATTCCTTTATTCTCCCAGTCTAGTCTTCTGAAGATCATATCGAGGCAGGTTGTGAAAAGTTTAGGTGAGCTTATATCACCTTGTCTTACCCCCTTTTGGAGCTGAAAGGGCTATGATTCTTTGTGTAGCCTTATAAAGGAGCTGCTGTGACTGTATATATGTTGCAGAATTTCGACATATACTGGGTCTACACCTTGTAGAGTGATGGCCTCCACAACCTTGGGGATTTCGAAGGACTTTTTGAAGTCGATGAATGCCACAGCGAGTGGTAGCTTATATTTTGCTGCATTTTCTTTCAGCTGATTTATCGAGTGCAGGTGGTCTATGGTTTTTCGATTCGGTTAGTGGTGATTTTTGTTAAAAGTTTGTATATGCAGTTGAGTAGGCTTTTAGATCTGTAGCTGTTGAGATATTTTGGGTTTCCTTTTTTTATATAAAAGCATTATGATTGCAGTGTTTCAATCATCTCGGATTTTACTTTGTTTTAGGCATAAGTTGAAAAGGATGGCCAGTTTCCAAATGATGATCTTACCCGCTCTTCTGTGTTGGTCGATGGTGATGTTGTTTGGTCCAGGTGCCTTTCCTTTCTTTGTCTGTTTGATGGCTTGTTTCGCCTCCGACGGGGTTACTTCTGGGAAATCCTCATTGATTGTTAGGTCTCCATTTTCTTCAAGTATGCCGGTTATTTACTTCCGTCCTGACTTGAGGCCTTTGTTTATAGCTTTGAAGCCCCAACCTTTTTCGGGAGTCGATTTGATGATTGCCTTCGTGTATCTTCTTCTGACTTCCCTTCGTTTCTTTCTGATTAATTTATTTAGTTCAGTCTTTTCAATTTTCTCGTTTGTTGTCGGTGGCTTGAGGTTTCTGTGTTTTTCCATGTGATTCCTGGTTTCATGTGAGATTTGACTTGTTTTGTGTACTCGTTGGTACTTTATATCCAAATTAACTGACGCAATCTTCATTTCTTTGTCCCTACATATGCGTTGAAGTCTGCCATGATGACATTGAAATATTTTCTAGTGTCTTGGAGTAAGGAGTTCAAGTCATCAAAGAAGTTGTTTATTTATTTTTGGGTTGATTGCGAAGCAGGAGTGTAGACTTGGATGATGTTCAATTTGTACCTCTTTGAAAGTTGTATGGTGACGCTGACTATTCGGTCAGAGACGGCTTTAAAGCCTGCTACATTGTCTTTGAGGTCCTTATTGATGAGATAGCCTATTCCACTTTGTTTTACTTTCTCTTTTCTGTAGCTGTAAAGATGTCGGCTCTTCAGTTCGATTAGTTGTTCTCCGAGTCATCTTATCTCGCTAATGCCTATAATGTCCCATTTGACGTTTTTGATTTCACTTTCTAGATCGATTCATGTCAGTTGACAGTGTTCTGACGTTGTAGGTGCCAATATAAAACATTGTCCTTTTGATGATGGTTTGTGGGTTATGTTTGGATGGTCGCTGTTGGACCGATGAACCGGTAGGAACGGGTGTTTTGTTGGTGAAGAGTTTGGCTAGTCGCTTTTGGAGCACATCAACCCACCCAAAGTAAGTGATGCGGCTGGGCCTTTTGGGGCCGATGACTCAGCAGGAACGGACTGTTCTCAATTGACCACGATATCCTTTGTATGAATATGATTTTACAGGTTCTTTGTTAATCACGATAACATTGGAATAAATACGATTTTATGGATTCTTAGTTAATTGAAATACTATCAGTATGAACGAATCTTCATAGCATCTTAGTTGACCATATTATTGGTATGAATACGATTTCAAGGGTTTTCAGTTGGCCAAAATTCATCAAAGTGAATACAATTCTATAGGATATCATCTGTGTGAATGTCATTTCAGAGGTTCTCAGTTGACCATGATATCATCAACATGGGTACGTTTCTACAGCTTCTTGACTAACAACGATATCAAAGGGATGAATGTATTTGTTCACCATTAGTTAACCACGATATCAAAGATTCTTCGTTGACCACGACCTCATCAGTCTGAATGTGATTTTAAGGATTCTTAGATGACCATGATATCATCAGTATGAATGTGATTATACATGCTCTTAATTCTTAATTGATGTGAATCGGTGTGAATGCAGTTGATAATGATATTATCGATATGAATACAATTTTATGGATTATTTGTTGACCATGATGTCATCAATGTGAAAACGATTTTACAAGTGGATTCATTTATAAAATGTGCGTTGAAAGAATGTTGGACAACGATTAATGGATTTTGTTGTGCATTTGAGAAATCAGATTATGAATTAGATCGGCAGGGGAATTTTACAGGTTATGAAATTGATTGTAGTTTCATCATAAACGTCCGGATGATAAACCAAATGACGTCGAAATTACATTGTTATTAGTGAACACAATCAGTGATTAACTAACTAGGACGATCTGTATATAAACATAGAAAGCGGTTTCTGTGTATAAGGATCAGTTACGAATTTTGTGGATGTTGTGGATGTTCTGATGTAACCTGCTGATCGTATGGAGTCCCAAATGGACGTACTTGCTCTCTGAGCGTTTGGGTTAGAGGAATAATAGACGGTAGGAAACATTGTATGACTAAGCATACCAGGGTGCATCACCTGGAGTGAAAAAAAATAATTTAAAGACGAAGTATGCGAGACACTTGAGACAAGATATGTAAATTATACGTTCAACAGTGAAAGAAACAGACGCATATAGACCTCAGTAACATACAACACATACAACACTGGGTACGTTGTTTTGTGCACTTCTTAACATTGACACAAGACTGTGAATCTAATTTAAAGTCTTCCTACGCGCGCGCATGTGTGTGTGTCCAACGCCCGTCTTTATATGTAATCGGGACATCAGTGCCCACCCGTCCATTCTACTGTTGTTGGTTGCGGGTGGCTAATTATCTCTTCCAACTTCGTTGGTGGAGGTTAGGTATTCACTCATCTCTTTCTCTCTCTCTCTCTGTCTTTCCGTCTGTGTCTGTCTACATAATACCCCAAGATTGATTTCAATGAGGTTTTGTGGACGGGTGGACAATGGGTTAAGGAAGAATTGATTCTTTTATAGTTATCTCTCCTGCACGGTAGTAATATCTTCAAAGGTTCTCAATGATTTCAGGGAAATTTTCTGGAATGGGTAGGCAATGGTGTAAGGAAGAATCAGTTAAATTTTGAGGTGGGGTAAGGAAGAGTTAGTTACATTTTTTGATTGAGATGTTTTTCCGGGAGGGGGTGGGGTCATACATTCACTTACTTGCTTATGTTTGTCCACGCAATCAGTTTTTAGTGGCAACAGCAGCCTGAACGAGTGCTGAGCATAGGAAATCAGAGCCATTTCTGTCATAGATATGTCTACTTGAGAGGCCTCTTATAATAAAGAGCCATGTCTTATACTTATGTTCATTCAGGAGGCCTTTTTTAAGTATACAAAAAGAGCTCTGTCATGCTTATTTTGACTTGAAGAGCCCTTTATTCAAAATATATAACTCAAACTAGAGGAATTGTAATGAGAAAAAGGAGAGAGGAAACTGACAAGAACTACTATCTACAAAGAAATGATTTGTTAATATGCATGTAATTAAATAGCATAATACATATATACATTAAAGACAATGATCATTCGAACTAACATAATGTCATTAAAGTTTTGTTGGGTTATGGTTGAAATCTTCTTAAATATACCTGTTTTGGTGATTTTTCAACTCATATTACATACATTTTAATTATTGTCTTGTGGGTTTGATCGTCCTTGAGTGCTTCTGACTTGTGGCCTTGTACCAGACAAACAAAGTATGAATACAGCACTTCACCAGGGCTATTGGTTCACTAGCTAATCTTCTGTATAGTGATATCAATCTTCATGTAGTATCCCACACTTACAGTCCCATGCCAGATTGAGTTTTTATATTAGCTTATAGATGAAAAACATATTTTTAGGTGAATTTTTAAGACTCTCTGAATGTTATTTATTTTGAAAAATGTAAAATAGCTGAATCTTTATTTTGACAGCATGACTAAAATTGGCAAATGCAAATCTACTGATGTAATAGATCAAGTGTATGTCTCTATATTTTGTCTGTAACATTTGTCAAGGGAATGACTATTAAATGCCAATTATAGAATAGTCTCCCTTACTTTTTTTTTCACATGCAGAAAGAAATCAAAGTTTCATCTAGTTGAAGATAAACAAGAAAATACAGAGCAACATAATGTTTTTTGATATTTTTCAAGAATGATGCAATTGCAAAATCATCTAAATATTGCCATCATTTTTATGGTATGGGTAAACTAATTTGAAAGAATAGACTCAATCAAAGGGATTATGCAAGCTGTTTCCTAATGCTATGAAAATAATTTCTTTTCTCCAATGTTATTGATTAGATCAGCAGCTCTTAACCTGGAGTGCTCAGTGAGTCTATAAAGGTACTACTGGAGGTCCAAAAACTTGTTGAATTGGCAGACATTTTGAAAAATTGTGGTCCATGGGAAAATTCATTTGAATTGAAGGGATCCCTGGTAATGAAAGATTTAGGAACCACTGGATTAAATTCTTGGTTTAAACAATAAATTATCCTTTGTGTTTTTTTCCAGACTGAGCAGAAGAAAATCTGAAAATGTCAGAAGATACACAGATGACAACCCAGCCAACTAGTGATGCCCCACCAGAAAAGTTAGTGGATAATGAAAATGCGGAGGACATAGTACAAATGGTCATTCCTGGACCAGATGGTTGGTCTCTCTCTTTGCTTTTTTGTCTTCATTCAAAGTATATAAAAACATTGCCACTTTTTTGCAGGGGGGAGGGGATCAAAGGGATATATCCTGGGGGGGGGGGGGGCGATTTCAAATGTCAGTTGACTAAGGAGAGCTCAACCTAGACTCATCCTTAGCTGTCACTGTTAATAGTGATCTCTAGCTCCATAAGGTTCCAGCTTTCTAATCCCTTAAACTTCAGTGAGAAGGTCTGATCCACGGGGGTAAATATGCCCCATTTGCCCCATGTGGACGCCAATAAATGAGAGTGTTCTAGAAGTTTAATAGAGTGATATCCTGTGTGAATCATAGTCCTTACTTGTTTCAGGCCTTTCAAAGCTTTGTTCTTTATGTGACACCAAGTATTCCCCAATGGTCACCCATCTAGGTACTGACCAGACTTGTCGTTTCTTATTTCGGTGATCTTACAAGATCCAATGTATCAAATGTGATTTAGCCTCAGGGTGAGGTTCCTCACTCCTAGTTCTTGTTCCATTCAAATGTATTGCAACACAAATGTTGGTAAAAAATAATTCTATGACATAAAGTGAAACCCTTTTTCCTTTACAACATCTGAAACAATATCAATAATATATGAACATAATGTAGATTCTTATACAATGATTCATTCAAACTGTTGCCCTGACTTTGGTTGTTATAAGCACAGCATTTTGCTGGCTTTATCATCCATCCTTCTTCATATGCCTGTCATATTTGGTAACATTCTCATGATTTCTAACTAAACCCATTATCAATCCATTGAGGTTAGGCTGTTCTTATCTCACTGTTCATGCGAATGGATACCTCATATTAGTTAATCTCCTGTTATTTTATCCTCCGTGAATTTGACATTATGATGCCATTTATGATGTCTTCAGATACAAAGTATGTGGATTCCACAAAAAGCTATGACAAAAGAGTTAAGTGACAATTGATAATACTTTACTTACTTGGTTGGCTTTTTCAGATTCTTATATTTTTTATTTTACCTTTTTTGTTGCTGGCTTTTTTCTAATTAGCTCTTTCAGGATGGAACCCTTTGGCCTTTCCTCATCTGTATATCGCACATAGTAATCATTGAATGAAGTCTCTCATCTCACCTATTTTTTGTTGATGAAAACCATGAACCAAAATTGTTAACTTAGGTTTCTCCCATTTTCAAGTGATTCTGGCTGGCTGGCTTGTTATGTGTGTGTCACACATACAGGCCACACAAGTGGAGCTAGAGGACTGAAATTTCAACTTCAATTCCTACTATGTCTAGAAAAAACATTTTTTTTGTTTTTTGAGATTCAATTTACAATGTTAGTTTTTGCTAGATAGATACCTATATGGCAGTGTTCATGCTTGCTTTTTTTGATTGAAACTTTGATAATGACCACCGCTGAACAAAATTTCCAATTTTTTAATTGATCAACACAAATCCAGCAAGCTGCTAAAAGACATTGGTCAAGGGACAGTTTTTGCTGAGTGACTAGACCTGCTGCTATGTTTTTATTGATTTCCATCATGATTCCATTCAGAACAGTTCACAGATGTGAGGGAGATTTTTCCACCTCTTGGGAGATTTTCAGGAAGACTGAAAAAAATCTAAGTTATGCAGTATACTCCTGTTATTATGGCACCCTTTGGAATTGAAGAGTGCCGTTATAATGAATTTGCAATTATAATGGGTGGATTTTATATGAAGTGTATAAATGAGGAAAAAACAAAAAGTATAGACACTTTTCTGTACTTTGTGACTTTTTTATTTTTGTTCTTGGAGAAAATAACATTGCTATTGTTGAGATTTTATGAGTTATTTCATAAATACTTTTAGAACTAACTTAAAATCATGTTCTTTTATTTCAATTTGCTGTTTCAATTAGTATCAATTCTTTTTTCTTTTTCTTGAAAGTACCAAAATGGTGTTCCTGTCGTTGGGTATTTTGCTATGTCAGCTGCATAGCCATGATGTTTGTCTATTCCGTACGTGTGGATATCAGTGTTGGTATTGTTTGCATGGTCAAGATAAAAGCACATGACTATTCCAATGACTCACGTGGAAACGTAACACCAGAGTGTACTTTAGCAGATAAAGGAGCCAGTGAACACGTAAGATATTTCCTTTGTTTGTCTGTTCAAAGTTTACACAATTTGCATCTTAGCAGTACATCTTATTTCAAAATAAAAAAAATTCATCATTCATTCTTATTATTAGATGAAGTATTGTCTTATGAAATTAATCACTGCTACCCACAACACTGGTTTAGATACTGTTGTTGGGTTTAGGTTATTCGTGTGTTCTGACATTTATATGTATCTCTATATCTGTGTATCAGGACTTCACTCAGCTCTAACCATTCATAGTAGAACCTTGAAATTTTGCACACACACTCCCCTTAATCATTAAGAAAAAATTTTCATTTGTCTTTTTGTTTTTTAAATTCCCCCCTGAAATGAGGTTTTAATGGGGGATTCGATTTTTAATGGTACTTTATATGCTAAATTGGTTCCTTAGTTTGGGTCCACCCTTGTTTTTCAAAAATTTGGATATTATTGTGCCCAACAAAAGGCAAGAGAAGTAATTTATTCATTGATCATTCATGTGATAAAAATTAGCATATATGTGTGCAAGTGATTCATAATCATGAATATATGTAAATAATTTCATTCAATCAGTTTTATTCTTGCTCTTATGTTTTGTTCTCCTTTTTTCTAATTGTATATTGTTTTGTTCTTAAAAAAATCTTTCCCAACTCTAAATATGCTAACTTAACTATCAGTTAAACTGGTTTCAGTTTTTTAAAAAAAAGCATTGTCAGCTCTAACCTTAAAAATGATAAAATGACAAATAGTTATCATGATTTTCAATCCAATATGAATTGGCTATATTACTCCTCTACTTACAAAATATGCAAAATTTTCATACAGCCTTCAATCATATGTACACTGATGATGTTGCCACTTTGCCACTCTATTTCTCATCCCAGAAATTCAGACAGAAATTATTCATAATTTATTGTAGTAGTCCATCCAATTTCGCTGACCTGAAATTTGATTGGATTTTTTTTTCACCAATGGACTTGTTCTCATGTTTTTCCTTGTTTTTACCGGAGAGAAAAAAGTCCAAATATTTGTTTTAGGTAAAGAAAAAAGAATTTTCATGAATGATAACATAGAATCTGGCTGTTTTAATTCAGTGTTTCTGTTATTTTAAATTTTATTGGCAAAACATCAACTATGGGTGTTAACTGTACAGCAAAGTGTATGCTTGAGGGAGGTGGGGGTCAAAAGAAAATGAAATTCCGCAAGGGGTCTGTACCCTGATCCCCCTGCAAAATTTAACAGACTACCCAGTTGGAAAGTTGATTGGTATTTTCAAATCTTATTGTATTTACTCATCTTTGTATATGTTTGGCAAATCATTTTTCATTTTTTTTCAGGAAGCTGAATTTGAATGGAGTGATAGTCTTAAAGCTAATGTTCTGGCTGGATTCTTTTATGGCTATACAATCAGCAATGTTCCTGGTGGTTTCCTAGCTGACCGCTATGGAGGCAGAAAAGTATTTGGCGCATCCATTTTATTATCTGCAATCATGACTCTCCTACATCCATCTTTGACTCGCGTCAGTGGGTACTTAACTCTCGCGCTTCGAATTCTCACTGGTTTAGTATCGGTAAGTAAAATCATTTCACCTTCTTGATTAATCTCACCTTTATGATTCAACTCAACTTCATGATTCATATCAGTTTCATGATTTACCTAACTTTTAAAATTCATCTGACCAGAATTTGAATCGAGTTATACTCTTAAAGCTTAGTGTCTCAGCTGTATTCTTTTACTACTATACAATCAACGACATTCATGGTGATCAACCATCTTGTAGTCTCTAATCATAACACTTCTACATCCATCTTTGCCTTGCATCCTTGAGTACTTTACTCAAGCACCTCGAATCCTGATTGGTTTAATATCAGTAAGTAAAATCATCTCAGCTTTTTGATTAATTCTTCCTTTATGATTCTACTGATCTTTATGATCCATTTCTCCTTTATGATTTACCTCATCTTTCTGTCTGATCTGACCTTAATGATTCATCTCACCTTTATGATTCATCTGGCCTTTATGATTCATATGGCCTTTATGATTCATCTCACTTTTTATGATGCAACATGTTAGTTGTCACCCTTACATCAGAATAGCTATGGGAATTACCTCTTCTTCAACATGATACATGTCTCGTGAAAACAACAGATTAGCTTGCTTTTGGATTGTTTGTGTGTTTGTGGCAATTGGTTGCAGAGGCAAACTAAGATTATGGATTGTGTTTTCAATCGACTTAGATATTGATTATCACAGATCATGGATTAATGTTGTTTGTTTGAAGACACCTCCTCCCATGGTGGACAGAAACAATTATGGTGATTGGAAGATAGATTTTGAACTTTGGTAAAAGTTCACTGATCTTGATCAAGTAAAATAGGATCAACAGATCATCTTCATGTATCTGGGCATGACAGGAATCTAAAAGGAGGACATAGCCAGTCCTGTCAGTAAAAAAATAATAACAGACAAATTTTGAAAAACAAAAACACCAGAATTTATTTGGCATTTAAAGAATTCTACTAATATTGCTGTCCATCAGACATAAATATCACAAAATTTCTCAGTAAATTTGAATATTCATACCACTAATTAGGAAATTTCAATGTGAGTTTATTGAAAGTGTTCAGACATTTTTTTTCTTTCTATAGCAAATGTATCTGAAGAAAAAGATTGCTTGACATAAATTACTTATCCCTCCATTACATAAAATACTATGAAGGAGTGCATCCAGAAAATTTGAGGCAATCCTGCTGCAACTGGTGGGGAAGCTGGCACTTCTTCAGTAAAAACCGAACCTGTGCTGGCAACAAACTATGAGAGAGAGCCTTTCAGGAAAGAGGATCGTAATAAAAGTTGGTTTAGAGGATACAGGTGTAGTTCCTACAGTTCCCCCTAATACTGCTAGAAGAGCTATGAGTTATTCTAATGAATTTACTTCTATTGGGCGAGATGGCAAAATAATGAGATGCTTTTGTTGTGGTTTTCCAAAGCATTTGGCAAAAAACCTAGTTAGATCTTTATTATGAATCATTTACTGAATCTGATAGGGGATTTGTTCAATCATCGAAGCTGATACAAGGTTTTCTTCAGTAATGAGTAGAAGTAGCATCCTTACAGGTGGTCAAGTTTCTTGTAAATATTGGTAATCAAAGAATTATGATTCAGACAAACGAAATTCCCCTCCTCTTGAGTGAAGCATCAATGAAAAAGATGTAGATGGTTCTAAATCTTAATAATGATCTTGCTGAAGTTATTAGGTCAGAAGGTGAGGATGCATTATACATCTTCAGAGAATTATTGTATACCTCAAATTAGAACACTTCTCAGTAATGGCTATGGTTCTAATTAATTCTATTGCTTTACATACAGCAGGATGGCAGTAATTGTTGGATGATGAGGAATGAAAGAAAGCAAATCAACTTTATAGATAGTTTGACCATGCATCCAAGAAGTTATGCAAGTAGTAACTAATAAATAGTAAAAATTTTCAGGATAAAAGTTTTCTAAAAACTGAAAAGTGTTTTGATTCATGTGAGATGTGCATGAAATTCAGACGCATTCCTCTTTGCCCTGTTGTCAGTTTCCAATTAGCAAGTCCATTTAATGATGTTGTATGTAAGAATCTAAAGGAACATACACCATACATCTTGGATACTTCATATTATTGACTCTGCAACCAAGTACTCCATTGATGATGTGAAGGGTGCTCCTGAAGTTGCTTTGGCTTGGGCAATAAGTGCCTAAAATGCACTTCAAAATGATGGGGTTTATAGTTTCCAGTCAGATAGTTTTAGGTCTTCAGTCTTGATGGATCATTCTCTAGCACTGGATTCTATTACATTATCTGATATGATTAGAATTAACATGGATGCTATGCACAGCACAAGGAAAAATTACATTGAAGCTGAATCTAGTGATTCAGAGGGCCCTGATTCATAAAGTCAGAACCTATGTGGATGTTGTATATGTTATATATGTTAATCAGAAGAAGGTGTATTATTTGCACCAGAACATTAAGAGCTGGAAGGGACCTACAGTTGTTCTTGATCAAGAAGAACAGTTTGTTCTTATACATCATGGAGGTGCATTCCATAGAGTATATTTTGGTCATCTAATGAAAATGAAACAGAATTTAGGTCACATGATTAAGAGTAACAAGAAAGTTGTAACTCCAGTTTCTGAGGAAAAAAGGCATTTAACATTATTCTGACCACTTTAACAAACAACAGTTGATGATGATTCTGAGGAGGTAATTACTAGCTTACTGGACTGTGAAACATCTTAAGGTTGTTAGTGCTATAAAAAAATCTTATGTCAAATACAAATTGAAAGAAGATGACACTCGAAATTAGGCAAAAGTTTTTGGCATAAAACCAAAACAACCTGGACAATATCACTTTTTGGATAAATTTCTCGGATAAAGTTAGTTGGGAAAATATAGAAAAAGAGGCTCTCATTCTGACTAAGGATCAAGAAATCTTATAGGAAGTAGTGGATGCCAAAATTGAGGAAATAAACAGCATGATCAGCAAAAATGTGTTTGAGAGAGTTCCATGTATTGATCAAATTCATTACTGAAATAAGAACAGTAAGTTCAATGATGCATCCACCGTTTGTGGTAGTGGCAGCAGAAGGAGCAGAAAGAAGAGCAAATATTTTTTCTTTGGGTCAGTTGATTCTCATACTTGTAAAACATTGCGATATGAAAATATTCTGCAAATATTCTTCTCAACAAATATAGTAAATGGCTACTCTTGGTGTTTCTTGACTTTTGTTAAATATAAAAACTCTATTATACATCTGGTGAAAAATTGATCAGAATAGAGATCTTCTAAATACGTCATACTTTTTAATGATATCATATCTTTTAATGACATCATAGCGACTGAACAATAGACTGACTGGAAAGTCGACACTTTCCAGTCAGTCTATTGTTATTTCAGTGATGTATGGATGTATCTAAAAATTGAAGGGGGAACAATAAAAATTAGGGTACATTTAGTAGCGAGGGGTTTCAAAGAGAATTCTTCAAGTTTTAGGAGAGACTCACCTAACTGCAGTTGGAGTGCTTGTGTTTGTTTTTTGCAGTTGCCTCAAGTATGTCATTGGAACTGCAGTTGATTGATATTTCTGCAGCATTTTTGCTGGGCAGTCCAATTGAAAAAAAGAGGTCTACTTGATGTGTGTCCTTAATTTGAGACTTGGTGCCTCAAACAATGCAAATATGGTTTGAATGATGCACCCATGTTGTGGTATAAGTGTGTCAAGGAGGTACTAATAGAACTACCTGGCATTGTCAGTTCTTATGACAATGCACTTTTTTTTGTTTTATTGTGATAGAAGCTTAATATTGAGGCTGGAACTTTTGAATACATGGATATAGATGTCACTCAAAGCTCACAGGGTATTCTATTGAAACAAGATCCCTTCAATAATAAGGATACATCATAAGTATTTCCAGAATTTCAATGGAAAATGATGAACTTACTATGGAAGAAAGAGCTTAGTGGGCAAATGCTTTGGGTTACTTCACAGACTTGACATGATCTGTGTTATGAGACATGTAATGAGTAACATGGGAAAACAACCAAAAATCAAAATGGTGCAAGAGGCTAACAAAGCTCTGGCAAAATCACAGTCTAATAAAGTTTCCATCTTTAGATGACCCTAAAGAATTAGAAATTATTGCATATTCTGATGCCATGTTTGCGAGTATAGAGGATGGGTCATCCCATGGAGGACACATCACATTTATAAAATGAGGCAATAACAATCTTGCACCAATAGATTTGCAATCTAAGAGATTGGTGTGGGTGACAAAGATTCCATTGGCCTCGGAAGCTCTCTCTCTTTTGGTGGTGCTGGCTTTCTGGAAAATTCTCAAGATGCTTGCTTTGCTGATAGTTTATTGTTATATAGATAATCAGTCATTGACTGTAAAAACAACTAAGATGATCAGGAGGTTGAAGGTGAATATGATAAGACTGAGGGAGATAGTCATCGAGAGGGAGATGGAGGTGTGCTGGATTTAGGGTAAGCATCAGGTAGCTGATGACTTGACCAAAAGAGGAAAGTGGCACTAATAGGAGTACTCCATTCATCACTCTTGTATAAGAAAATAGACAAGCACTTTCAGAAGAGACCTGTAATCTTAGTTATCTCCCTTACATCAGAATAGCCAAGGGAATTACCTCTCCCTTACATTATATATGTCATGTGAGAATAACATTGGTGTGCTTTTGGATTAGGGTATTTGCAGCAATAAGCAAGTACAACACATTTGATCTTCATGTTTTATCTAACTTTTATGATTCATCTCCACTTTATGGTTCATCTCACCTTCTTGACTCATGTAGCCTTTACAATTCATCTGACCTGAATTTGAATTATGTTATACTCTTGAAGCTTAATGTTTTGGTTGGATTCTCTCACAACTATGCAATCAGCAACATTCCTCAAGGTTTCCTAGCTGACTGCTATGGAAGCAGAAATGTATTCGGCTCAGTCATCATCTTGCTGTATTTAGTCATGATGCTCTTTCATCCATCTTTGACTGTGGGTACTTTACTTTAGTGCTTTGAATCTTGACTGATTTAGTATCAGTGTATATAATCATCTCACTTTTTTTATTTATCTTATCTAAATAATTCAATCAACCAATATGATCCATGTAACCTTTATGATTCATTTTATTTTTGTGATCTAATCTTTATGATCCATCTGTCTTGGTAATTCGTCTAACCTTAATAATTCATATAATCTTTATGATCCATCTCACCTTTTTGACTCATCTCACCTTTATGATTCAATCAAATCAAACACTATCATAAGTTATGCACTGACATTGAGTGTGCACATTCAGGCAAAATCCTCAAAGTTACTCAGATAGAAAAAACCTGCAGCTTGGCAGTCATCATAGCTAACCCCGAGCCAGGCAAGAAGAGGAGGATTGGGCATGGGGCTAGCAACTCCACCTTGTAAAAAAAAACTCACTTGCTACTAAAACTATAGCATAGTGATTGCGATCCTATACCCTACTAGGAGTCTACAGGAATAAACAAGAAACATTTCTGTTTGCAGAAGACAATGTTGTTTCATAGAAAACAGCTGTGTGTTCAAGATGGATTTCTTATTTCGATGGCGATAAGCATTTTAAACATGAACAAAATTATTATCATCTTCAATTATTATTTCCCAATGAAATACTGATTGTCCTCAAATAGGCTTTTTTTGATTATACTAGTAGACCAATTGCTTTGCTGGTGGTTATCATAAATGTATAAATAGAAATTACACATTTGCAAATAAGGAAGACTATTCTGCCTTGAATAATTATTACCCATGACAAAATTTTTTTTTTTCAAAGTATGTCAGATGGATGGACACATTATCATTAGATAGATTTTTTAATCCTTTAAACGTTTGTTTTTCCCTTCAGGGTCCTTTTTTCCCTTCTATGCATTCCTTGTGGGGACGATGGGCACCACCAGCAGAACGAAGCAAGCTTATGGCAATCTGTTATGCAGGTGAATCTTTCTTTCTTTTTGAATAATTTTTAAATTTTTAAATCTGTACTAATGCTATCAGTATATTTGTCTGTACTAACTTCTGCCCATGGAAGGTGTTGACAACTAAGATATCATCATTACTCTAGCACTTATATTGAAGTGCATAATTACTGATCCTGACAATGGCGTTGACAGTGGTTTGCACTCTCTGAGTGCTTTCTTGTTGATTACTTTTGCTATCAATGTTTCTATGGTCTACTACAACTATGACTTAATTTTTAGGCTTCAGACTTGTGAGGGGGGAGGAATGCACTAATGACAGAAAAGCTTGTGTCCCATTTCCTCCCATTCAAGCATAAGTACCTTCTTCTATTCTTGAGCTAGCTCATTATATTGCAAGGGTGGATGAGAAGAAGAGAAAGGATGAAAAATATGAGAAGAATCATTGATAATCAGGACATGTAAAGGCCGTACTACAAACAAGCAAAGTAATAGTGTAACTAGAAATCCTCATCTTCATTGTTTTAGCTATTGTACTTTCCAGCCTCCCTCAAATGTATAATGCATCTGGTCGATAATCTTTAAACAAAATCTTTTATTTCACTCACAAAAACGAAGCTGTACACAAAAGAAAGAATTCTGTTACAAGATACAACGGACACCTGTTTTTCGGAAATAATTTCAAAACAATGAGGCATTAGAATTGGGTAATTGAGACAATAGCAGTGGTAGTAGTAGTGATAATACCAATCAACAGATGCCTGCCAAAATCAGTAAACAAAAACTCACACATATATAAAGCTGAGCTGTGGTTTTCAAAAGCCACCAATTTAATGTTTGTGTTTGCAGTACCCTCTTCCTCTCTTTCTGTTTGCATTAGCAAGACAGAAAACCAACAAACGAACGAATTGACAATATCTTTCATACTACTAACTAAAAACCTGCTCTATGGGCAGGGATTTTCAGCTGTTGAACAAAATGATTGAGATTTGGGTCCAATTTAGCATTATAATTTACAGAATTATAGAATAAGTTATGGAATTTTCAAAAACTAATATGCCAAGTACATGTACCGGTGTCCTATTTGTAACCACAGAAAACATGGAAGACATGCCTCTAGTTATCCTTGAGTTATATGATGACAGACATAACATTGTTACACAATATCAAAATGTATTTATTTGTATGGTTTAAATCTTACATATCATTTGCTAATAAAATGGCATTCTCATTTTTAGGTCCTTACATGGGAAATATCATCACTTTGATTCTGTCTGGTTATCTTTGTGCAAATGGATTTGACAATGGTTGGGGTTCCATCTTCTATGTTGTAGGTAAGTTATTTTCTTGATTTTACCGATGTGATATATTTTAATGCTTCTTATTATATCTTGAAAATTTGTATAAAAAAACTTTGTATTTAAAATGATCAGAATTCAGCTCTAATTGAACTAAAAGTGAAAAACATTCAATTTTACACTTTATCATTCTTAAAACTGTCACAGTAGAAATAGGAAATGTTTTCAAATAAAATAAATCCTGTTTCTTTCACCATTTTCTTTATCTTGAAATTGACGGAATATATTGTAATAATATTTTTTTTCTTTCAATTGTGTATCATGAATTAATTGAGAAAAATTTTGTGAATACTGCAGATGTCCTAAATTTCATCCTGTGGTGGTAGAAATGAAAATTAAAAACTTTTTGTCAATGGAGCTTTAACCACTTGGGATACTCTGGCAGGGAATAAGACGAATAGTAGATAATGATGATGGTAGTGAGAACGATGATTGTCCTTGAGCAGCTTACAGGATATCTTACCAGAAATTTTGTTAACCTCCTGTATCTCTTTACTCTGGCAGTGAATTGGTTAATGATACCTGACAACTTGTAGATGGTGATGACAACAGGACATTCATATTTTATCACCTAAAATCTCAATTTTAATATTAAAGTTTTTTTCTATTATTGTTGAAATAAATCCATCTCATTTCCTTTTGAATATTTCCTCTTCTTTTTTTATCAGGAATTGTTGGAGTCTTATTCAGTTTAGTTTGGTTCTATGTTGTTCGTGAAACTCCAGATACTCACCCTCGAATCACTGAAAAAGAAAAAGAATATTTAGAAAAGGCAATCGTCTGTAAAGCCAAGGTAAGCATTCCAACCTACACAGCCTAAATTAATCCAGTGGATAATTCCTGTCATAAATATTATTATGCATTGAACTATTTGAACTAGTGTCCTCATCTTGATTGTTATAGTTGCAATGTTTCTACTCTTTTAGCCTCTGGACTATTACAGGTCTTTCGTATTCAGCAATCTCCTGGAGATTTTGAACTGAACCCTTAATTCAATCCAGATTGTTCTCATTCAGCTGCCCATGCTATCTTGTATCAGTTATTTCGTATTCATAAATTTTTCCTTGTGATATTGTTTTCTGTTATTCGATGTAATTATAATGATAGATTGAGTTATAATTTTCCGTTCAATATAGCTGCTGGAAGCAATCAAGTATTCCAGCCATTATTTATACATCACTTTGGAAATATTGTGAGTGTGGTATGTAATCACAGAGAAAAATTGTTCAATATTCACTGAGCAATCAATTGGTAAAGGACTTTGGAATGAAGTTTAAAACATGCTTGTAAGACATTGTGATGCAACCAAAGTTCTGGATCAAAGAAGAAAGTATCTGATAAGTTCATAGTTTGTCAAGTCCAGTTAAGAAAAAAATCAAAAAGTTCTGTAAGTTTTTATAATATACATTGTGAATGTAAAAAGGTGTATACAGAACATAAATGCAAAGGATACAATACCAAGTGACATTGCCAAAAGATTTTTTACCTCAGAGACTAGTGCAAAAAAAGAAAGAAATGGCACTTTTCTTTGAATAGGTAAAGCACAGATATATGATGTTGCAATTCTTATCTTGGCAGTATAATATTTCTTCCTTTATTAATGGAATTTTTTGAAACAACAAATCTTGAAATGTTAAGACTGTTCATTATAATATAATTGGCCTTACTTACTAAAATGAGGACTCCAGTTCAAATAGATTTAAACATGGTTCTTCAAATGTTTTTAATCATCACCCATCTATTTTTAAGCAATAACCTCGATCCATTGATATGCATCATGTATAAAGTATATAATGTATAGTACTCGCATAACCAGAATTGTAATATGATACATGATTTTCTTACCAGTATCATACATACATAGATACATACATACATAGATACATACATACATACATACATGCATACATACATACGTGCATGCAGCTTATATGATTTAACTCTTTCTTGGGCATTCAAGTTCCTTGCTTCCTCAACTGCTGCTTGAGTTGAAAAAAAAGATTTTTTATCACATTTTTTTATATTCTTTCATTTTTTTAACAACTGAATTGTTATCAGGAGAGGACTGAGCAGAAATAAACCCCCAATGAATTTGCTGTTGTACAAACTTTAAAAAACAACATTGTTAACGTGTCCCTGTATGTAACTTTTCACTTTGCACAGTTTGTTCCTTGAAAAGTCTTCATTCTATATGAGGGAACATGAATGAGATCAAAGTCATTGTTCATCACCCTTCATTTGATTCTTTTATTTTAGACCTGAGTCAGTCAGCTTTGAATGAGTATTTCTATGAACAACCTCCAGTAAAATAAAATAAGTCAAATGAAGAGGAAGAAAAAGTAGTGGGATATGGAAAAAAAAGAGAATTCAACTATTTCAAGAAAACTTGAAAACTGGACAATCATGGCTAAAGTTTGATGAAGTTAATAAGAAAATGGTGTGCCTATTGCATGAAAAATAAGTAAGCAAAGAGGATCATTTATTGTTGGTTGCTCCATAATGAAGTTGGAAAAGATAGAATGAAATGAAAAATCAACAGATCACCTTCAAAAAAAAAAATTCAGAATTCAAAAAATTCAGCTTTAGAAAAAACACTGTCTTTATTGAATAAAGTGCCAAAAGCAAAGCCAGATAAACTTATAAAAAATGTCCATTTCATTGAAAAATAAGCGAAACTACTTCAATGCTTTATTCACTGTGTAGTACTTGATAAAGCTAAAGGTATTGAAACAGGGGAAAATTTTACAAATGACTTTTTTTAAAAGATTTTCTCTCCAGCATATCTGATGTTGAAAAAAACAACAGTGGAGAAAATTTTGTTGATTATGCCAGGATAAAACCAGAGAAAAACCCTGTTGCTACAATCTGTGAAATAACAAAAATGAATTTTTGTTTAGATAAAGTCATATAGGAAAGGAAAGTAGTTGGAATTGGCTCTGATGGGGCTTCTATTATGAAAGGAAGACCTACTGGAGAAACACAATAAAGAAAAAGAGAAAAACAATATATCATTGTGATTCACTGCTAATCCCATTGGATGGCATAAAAGATTCATTCAAGAATATATCTCTAGATGCAAAATGTGAAAGTCTTTTAAATGCCCTGTATACCCTCCATCACAAGTATGCATCAAATAGAGCAAATCTAAATAGGCACTCTACATCGCCTTTGCAAGAAAAATATCTCTAGTTTCCAGGCAGGTAAATTGATTGCCAGAGGATCTGGTCCCATCTATCGCCTATGCATATTCCCAAAAAGGAAATTATGGATTCCTGAATTTGGAGGGATCAGAATGAAGATTGCTTAGGCTAGCATGATTTCAATATTTGCCTACTGAGAAGGGAAGAAATAAATCATAAACCCTTCAGCCATCGGCCTCAACCACAAGGGGCACCAGCTATTACATAATACACCTATTTTTGAGTAGAGAAAGAGTTGGGTGCAGAGAAGCTGCTGGGACACTGCATAGAATTCCACATTCCTTGTCACCACAAATATCCTGACCCGCAGAAGATTATATCTTTGGTGAAGCTATATCAATAGATATACCAAGAAACATCAAGTGGATTCCTTGATCCACTTATAATTTCGACTCAAGAACTTTGTTGAAGCTATACCAACAGGCATACCAAAAGATATCAAGTAAATAACCCAAAAGACAGACCGATAGTTATTCCAAAATGTCCTTACCTGTATCAGCATATATTTTGACCAGTCAACCTGTAATAATACTGACATAAATCTTGTTGCATTTTTACACCCAGTGTCGATTGTTGTTTTTCAATTTGTGACCCCTCTGGGGGTCTTTGTTCCAGTGCCATAGAGTCTTTTCATCAACAGCCGCACCCCCTTGGACCTGGACACAATGTGGGCAAGGTATGGGCAACCTGAGGCAAAGATGGTCAGACTGTAGTTGACTGATCATTGGATCAGTCAACTACAGTCTGACCAGCATGGTACTTCACTGACCGGCGGAGGGGTGGAGACTGGCTTGGGGTACCCTTATCATGACTCTCTATTTATACATCTTTTTATTATGATCATATCCGTAGGACCTTATGACGCAATAATGGGTCAGAACTTTGAAGAACTCTGGATTAAAGAAAAATAATTTCAGCTGCGTTCAGCTTGATGCTATCAAAAGGTTTTCATTTTCAGCTATTGATTGTTTCTCTTTGATAGGTCTCGAAAATCCCCTGGGGTCCCATGTTCAAGTCTGGAGCAGTGTGGGCTGTCATTGTGGCCCATTTCTGCTATAATTGGTCAAATTATACATTGCTCACAGTGTTGCCACTTTTTATGAAAGAGGTTCTCTATTTTAACATCAAAACAGTAAGTTCACCTTTTTATTCTAATTGCTTCTCATCTTAACTTATCTAGAGGAAAATTATGAATGAAATACAACATTTGACCATTAGATTATGAGACTGGGCTTATGTAAGTCAAACTTGAGCATGCAAGAGGATTCAAAGAAGCTTTGGGACAACATTAGCACAAGTTTTTGAGTTCATTATTCCATAGATTTTTTAGACTGTTTAACACAACATTTTGGCCATTGCTTTTTTCAGCCTTCCTGTATTGGCTGGAGTTTTGAGATGAAGTGTTCTTCTTATCCATGGATCTTTTTACTGTTGTTTTTATCTTTGTTCTTTTTAGCACAATATATATGTTGATATATTCTCTGGCTATTCTCAGGTATATGTTGTATGTGTATGTATGTATCATCATTCTCCATCCACACCCTCATCTAGGATGTTGCTGAGTAAGTAAACATGGGCAATGGTCAATAAAACCCACTTCCGACTTGCCAGCTCTGTCAAAGCTTTGCTCTCCTTATGGCACCCGGTATTTGAGATGAAAGAAAAGAAGAATATACTCATCAAATATCAAAGACCAAATGAGCATAGATGGCAGGGGGGATGAAGTCAGAATGTTGTGCAAAAACAACAAAGATGTAGATTGTATTTGTCCCCCCCCCCACTCCTAAGGTGAAGTGATAGGGTATTTTGGGGGGATACTTGGTTCTTTGATGAAAATGTTCATATGTGTTAGGATCAAGACAGAGTGTTTCTATGTAGAACAACTCAGATTGTGCATTGGCTCAGTCAAGCAAAGCAAATAATAGATAAGGACTCCAAACAAAGTCGCAATTAGAACAAAGATTTTTACATCTTTGTAATTTTAAATGCCAGCCATGACAAAACCAGACTTGTTGGTGCCAAGCACCCATTTAAAACAATTAGCTAAAATAATATTCTTCCAGACACAGCTGATTGAAGATGAGAATTTTCTTCAGAAAATGTTTTGAATTTGCCAGTAAGTCACGAGAGAAACTTCCTTTGGTTGGAACCAGAGGCCTTCTACCTTATTGGCTAGCCAATAAAAAAAGTCAACAATAGAAAGCTGATCACAGATTGGCTAGATGGGAGCATGACCTATACCAATAAGGACTGAGTTGGCCAGTCAGACAGTTTTTCAGAAAAGCAATCAGCAATGATTTTCTATTTCATCTCACGGGAAGCCTGCTCTGTTGTTCACATATTTTGCTTCTCTGCTACCAACCACAAACTTTCTTCATAAGTGTGGTAACCCAATACTTCCAATAGAGCTCGTAAAGGGAACAATAAAAAAAAAAGGAAAAAAAACATCATTTTTTCATTTACATAGTGTTTTCTTTTCACCTCATCAATTTTCTTTTGCCATGGAATTTTCACAACAGGTCTTATTTTTAACCACAGCACTTCTTTCTACAAAGGAGTTTGATATGCAATATTTATATCCCCCTTCCATAACCTCTTCACATCCGAGACCACCACCTCCTTTCATTGTTCCTTGGTCCAATTCATTTTTCCCTTAGTCTACTCAATGCTCTTTTACTTGTGAGTGTCAATCAAAGCTGAAGATTTCTTTCTGGACCAAAACACAAAGTTGTACAAATCATTGAGAACTTGCTAGACTCTTATTGCAATGATATTGAAATCAAGTTTATCTCGGAAGGCCTTTGGAGCACATTTCACCTTTTAATGTCTCTCAACGAAAGCAACGACAACCTGCAACAGTCAATTTTGGGGGACATTTCAAATTTTCTCTTAGTGCTATATGTTTCCTAATTCTTAAAAAAAAAATTTGAGCGGTTCTTAATCTGTTCTATTTTCATGCAATAAAACTAATATTGCTGTTCTCTTCAGTTTTGGCCAAAATTTTCATTTTTCCTCTTCAGTTAGGCTTGTTCATCTCGGCATATTTAAGACACGAAGAAAATGCTGTATATGTGGTGTATGCAGTGTTCAAATGACAAGAAATACATGTTGTAATGAGTATTTTTCCATTTCACAACCATTTGACAGCTAAGTTAACCAGTCAGCTACCAGTTCATTTCTATTCAAGTGCGCAAAAAGTTTAATGATTTTGTGACAGCTTTGCTGTTCATGCAAAGAAATGAGTTATTCAACCTGTATATCTGTCATCTAAACAAGAAAAACTAATCAAAATATTTGCACATTTAAGTATTTCTTTTCTTTCTTTTCTCATCATTTATCCTATGTTCTTCATTTTTTTCAGAATGGTCTAATGTCGTCTATTCCTTACCTTGGCCAATTCATTGGATACACAGTAATTGGTTACATTGCAGACTTCATTCAACAGAAAGAATGGTTGTCCACACGTGCAACTCGTGTTATACTGCAATTAATCTGTAAGAATCTTCCCCATTCCCCATTAGGTCTGAGTTTTTCATGAGTCAGTTTCAGAAAAAAAAACTTTTTTTCCTATTACAAATAGACCAACCATTTTCCAGCACAATTTGTTCTAGAATCAGAATAATCCTTTATTATTAATTACCAATGTGTTTTAATTTATTTACAGTACTCTTGAAATTATTTCGGTGTTCTAATCTTCTGAAACTAGTTTCCTAGTGATGGCCTTACCAGCTTTTTTGTGGATGGTGATATTATCTAGTCCAGAAGTCTTCTTTTTTTTTTTTTTTTTTCGATGGATTGTTTCATTTCCCATGGCATAACTTCAAGGAAGTCCTCGAACTTATTGGTCATCTCTCGCACATCCTGAACATTATTCTGTTTTCCTTGTTTGGAGGAGTAGAGTTTTTGGTAGAATTTTTGGGCGCATTCAATGATCCGGTCTGTGTCTGTTGTTAGGTCTCCATTATCTTCAAGTACATTAGTTATTTGTTTCTGTTCAGTATTGAGAGTTTTGTTTATAGCTTTGAAGCCCCAACCTTTTTTCAAGAATTGTTTTGATGATTGCTGTAGTGTATCTCCTTTTGTCTTCTCTTCATTTCTTTTGGATTGTTTTATTCAGTTCATTTGCTTCAATTTTCTCTCTTGTTGTTGTCAGTAGCTTGAGATACTTGTGTTTTTCCGTGAAGTTCTTGGTTTCTTCTGAGATTTCACTGATGGTTCGCGTGTTCTTTGGTTCAAGCATAGTGGCGACTTCAATTAGTGAGGCTATTATTTTGTTGTTGAATTGATTGATGTTTTGTTGGTATTGTTCCCTTCTGGTTCAGTTAAGAAGTTCATATCTATTTTTCCGTTCAAGCTTGAAGGATCAAGTGAGCTGTTTTGGTACATTTAGTGGTTGTGTTTTGGTGTGGAACATTTCCCTGTATTCTTTGGTGTTAATTTGAATTTAACATGGTCACTTCCTACACTGACTTGGTTAAGTGCCTGGATATCTCTGACGGTGTCACTTATGTCTGCTAGGATGTAATCTATTTCATTCTTGGTCTTGTGGTTAGGGCTCATCCAAGTCCATTTTCTACTGCTTTTTTCTCTTGAAGAAGGTTTCATGATTTTGAACCCACTTGCAGTTTACAATGTTGTCACCTCTCTCATCCTGTACTCTATATCTGAAGTTACTGATGCAGTGTTCATTTACTTGTCCTACCTGAGCATTGAAGTTTCCCCATAATGACATTGAAGTATTTTCTGATATCTTGAAGTAGGGAGTTCAAGTTATCATAGAAGTTGTCTATTTCTTCTCTGGTTGACTGGAAAGTGGGTGTGTAGACATGTAGACTTGAATGATGTTTAGTTTATACCTCTTTGAGAGTTGTACAGTGATGCTGACTATGCAATCAAAGACAGCTTTGAAGCCAACTACATTGTTTTTGAGTTCCCTATTGATAAGAAAGCCTACTCTGCCTTGTTTTGCTTTCTCTTTTCTGTAGTTGTAAAGAAGATGTTTGCTCTTTAGTTCAATTAGTTCTTCTCTCGGTCTCCTCATTTCACTAATACTGAATATGTCTCATTTGATGTTCTTGATTTAGGTGCATGTCTGTTGAGAGTGTCGTGACGTTGTAGTTACCAATGTATAGTGTTGTTTTCTTGGTGATGGTTTTGGGGTTGTGTTTGAGTAGTTTCTGTTGGAGCACGTCATCCACACCCAAGGCAAGTGATGTGGCTGAGTTTTTTAGGACCAAGAACCCAGCAGGAACGACCGGTGTAATTTTAATTGTGCAAACCATGGAGAGTGTTGGGCCATGCCCTGCCATGCTGGCCCATGATATGTTGGCAGAGGTCTGGTGGACTGGCGGACTGGTCACAGCTGATGTCAATTAGAGTAGCCTGAGAGTTCCACCAGCTCTTAGCACCCATTGTATCTGTGTAGATATAAGTATTTGCAGCACTGTAGGGGATAAGATCAGTTATAGAATATGCAGACACAGTATTTTTTTTTTTTCTGTCTAGTGGTTTAATAGCTATGATTTTCGGTCCTGACAACTCATATGTATTGAAGTATTGATACAAGAGGTAAGCTGGCCAAGTTTAACACTAAAACATTCAATTTCTTATCAAAGTAGATTTTTCTCCTACAGGTTTATTTCTACTGGCTGTAAGGACATACCTCTCCCTTATTTTAAAGTTTTCAACTTAGTAAGAGTCCTTAGAGGTTGCACTTGAGTAATAAACATTTGTTGTTTATTCAGAGCTTTGGCTTTTAGTCAGTTGAAGGAAGTTTCAACATTGATAGTTTAAAAAATTAAACTATTTTTTCTTTTTGTTGAAATCTATGCTGCCTCCATCCAACTGGTTGTCAAAAGGTATTTCCTATTTCGTTCATATGGCCTTAATGCCAATTCTTGTAAAGATAACTCCTGTTGTCTATGTTCGCTTCTAAGGGCTGAAGTTTGGGAAGGGTTGGGAATAGGTTCCTCTAGAGGCTGTCCTGATTATGTTGAAACTTACTTTCAGACATCTTGCATCCACTTGAAAAAATTCAAATTTTACGACATAGTAAGAGTGCCAAAATTTGAGACCTGCCTCCTCTTTGACTCTATTAACTAAGGAAATGAATTAGACAAAAACATTTCAGTAGTCAATAAACAAAACTCATCCCCCCTCTTCCCTCTTATCTGATACTAATGTCATATATGCAATTTTCAGCTATTTTTTCAATATTTAGCACTTTTTGTCAGTATGAAAAATATTTTTGAGTTGGCAACATTGACCTGATTAGCCTCTACTGACAGGGTCAAATTCAACATTGATGAGCCCAGTGCATGATTTCTTGGGGGCATTCTATTTTGGTATTTAATCATTATTTCGAGAGCCAAATTTAATGTTATGAAAATTAGGGTCCATGCTCAAACCATGTTATAAGCGATTCCATATTATATCTACTTATATTATAACAGGTCTCCAGTGTATATAAAAAATCATACCGTACATATAAAATATTTTTTCATATAAGATTTTTCAGTATATTTTCCTATGCAAGAAAACTTCCTAAAAATCTCACAGTCAGTGTGATTTTTGAGACTGAACTTTTTTTACCAATGCCCCATAGTTTGGAAAGTTATGATGATATTTCTGTCCGGAAACAATCAAGGGGCTGTATTTTGATTATCTAATATTCATAATCAAAAACAGTGATTGGCTGTATTGGAGCCCCCACTATAGGAATTTTTGAGTTGACTAATTAAATCAATAGGACATGCTAAGGGGACCTTCAATTTGTAATGAAACACCGGTGTGGATTGGTAGCTATGACCTAGGAGAGGTAATTGTTGATGGATCTGCTCCAAACTTTATCCACTTCTTCCATAGTTACTGGAGATATTGTATGGTGTAGACAGATAGCTACCATGTAGAGATGGGGTGGGTAGGTAAATGTGAATTTCAAACTGTTCCAAGCAATTGGAGGAGTATTACAAGTGGTGACTGGTTAAAATGACCTATGATTCTCTTCATATTTGGGAAACGTGTGCAAAATTTCATCTTCAGTTGAGAAATCTATAAAACAAATTTTAAATGAATTTATAGAGCCTATCATTATAACCAGTGCTGGACTTGAATGAGGGCAAACATCACCATAGGTTTATGTGGCAAAGATTACCAACTTTTCTATGTATGTATAACTTGTTAGTTCCAATTACATGCAATAAATGCGCAAATTTTGTGATTTTGGGAATTTTAATTTCCGTGTATGAGAAAATCCCAGAGAAAGTGCTCCAGGCCCCTCGAGATCTAAATCTTGCCTTGCCAGCCATAGATATATTTTTGAAAGAAAACAAAAAAACAATTATCAAGTTAAATCTGTATATTTTTCGTATTGACTAGAACTCTGTTGTCAATTTCTTTGTCAAATAAATGAACATTAACTTTAAAATTTTAAATAAAGTCTCACCACTTTGTCACATAAGTCTCATTTCTGACATTTTATTTAGGCCTCTTAACTTTCAAATAATAAGATAATATTTTGAATAAATTCAATAATATTTTTATTCACTCAATTTGTAGTAGAAAAAAGTAATACCTTTTCATATAAAAAAAAACACTCCAGTTCGCTAAACCAAATCTTAATCCATATTTTTCACAAACTTTCATGACAAAGAAATGAATCAAGATAGTCCGTTTCTGTCATCTGCTTTATTTGTTACAAAATTCAACACTCTGTGTCAAAGGGCCCTACTGTTCTGATGTAGTATGGGTACCTGTTGCTTCACTCTCAATCAATTTCTGACTACAATTTAACTTCATCATAATTTTGGAGTTTCTTTTTATCTTTATTAATGTTAACTATTTTTGTTTCTTTTTAGCATTCATTGGCTGTGGTGGATTCCTGATTGCCACAAGTTATGTCAAATGCACAGATGCAATGATAGCTGTAGTATTCTTATTCTTTGGTGCTTTCTTCATGGGGATCAGTGGAGGTGGTTTCTTTGTTAACCATGTTGACATAGCGCCAAGGTAAGTGGGAAACAATGTATCAAATTTGAACTGAAAATCATCAAAATGGATTCCAACTTATGTTTAAGATAAAGTTTGCATTGTGGTGGCAGAGATTTCACCACCAAATAAGTTTCTAGAATAAATCTTTAAAGATAAATCCTGAAAAAAATGTGTATTCACTCAACTAATGCAATTCAAAGTTAGTATATTGCTCAACTGATCTCAAACAAAGAAAAAAGAATAAACGAAAAGGATTAGCAGAACACAGAGGAAGAATTCATAATGGAAATAAAAGAAGGCACAAAGCAACTTGGCAAAGTTTATCACTTTCAAAAAGTATGAGGTCAATAAATGAAAAGGGATATGTCTCATTTTGTAGGGTAAAAACAGTCTGGAGAATGTTTATAAGGTTTTGTAATTTATAGTTATATCATGAATTCCTCCTAAAAAGAGTCCTTTCTAACTACAAGGAGCGTCTAGATTTGTGAAGTGTATTCTTTTGGTAAAAGAAGAAAGTTCTTGGCAGAAAAAAAAGGAATTTCTTTTCAAATGAAAAATGTGTGTGTGTAGAGATGCGTGCATTGAAAAACTACCCTAACTAACTGGGTAAGATGAAAATTCAGACTTACCTCAGTGATGGACATGGACAGAAAAGAGAGAATTTGCTCACAAAAATTGTCTTATACTGTTGCAATGAGAATCTGAGGTCTGATGGGAAGATTCATGTAACATCATGGGAATAAAAAGACAAAGAATTTACTGTTACTAAAGATGCCTCCAAAACCATGGGGTCAGAAAGTATAAATCGGTGTTGTTAAAGACAGATAACTTCACAAAAGTCAAATCATTTTTTTATTTAGGGAAATGAGCACTCCAGTTAGTTCTTATTTGGGAACAAATTATTTATCTTTATTCCATATTAAAGAATCTCTGATAATGTTATCATAGTTTCCAAAGCATTTCCAACACTGTTACCACAATCCCTAAGGCATCTCCAAACCCGTTACCATAGCCCAGAGGTAGCACATGGGATCTTCAACATATCTGAGTAACCCGGAAAAATCTGAGAAATAATCTTCAAACATTTTTTAAATTAGATAAAAAAATCTTTGAAAAAAATTTGCAGGGGGAACAATCAGACCAAGCACTGTCACTGCATAATCCTTAAAGCATCTTCATCATTGTTACCACAGTCCCTAAAGCATCACCAACACTATTACCTCAGTCACCAAAGGATCTCCAACACTGTTACCACAGTTCCTAAAACATATATAACTCTGTTACCACAATCTCTAAAGCATCTCCAACACTGTTACCACTGTCCCTGAAGTATTTCCAGCACTGTTACTACAGCCCTAGGGGATCAATCTTTTAAGATTCAACTCTGTGACACAGCAGTCCAGATTGTGTTTTTGAAATATTGATACAGTTTTATTAGCCATGAGAGATCGGCTGTGCCAAAATTAACCTGAAACAATTTCAACTTTACATTTGTACAAGAATTCAGTGCACACATACTACTTATAGTATCAGTAGCAGCCTTTAGCCAAGCTTGTTATTCTACACTTGTAGCAGCTTTCAGCCGAGCATGTTGTTGTACAATTATGATAACAGCCTGTGAAGTGACAGTTCATAGACTAGTAGTTAAAAGCAAAGACAACAAAGTCACAAAATCACTCAAGATGTTTTCTAGCAATACATTTTACAATTGAATCACCATAGCCATAACTTTTTCACTTGTTTGTCCGTGTCAGTGCTCCTCATATTTTTTGGCTTAGAGCCTTGAAAATTTCCATTTGCACTTCAGTAACCAAACTTCTAGAAAAAATTTTTTTCATTTCATTTTTTTCAATTCGCTTTATTTCATATGGTTTGGGGGTGGGGTCACTTGATTTATCATGATAATCCATCATGTAATGGAACCATTTTTTGCCACCATTGTGATTTAGCATTATGATGTTTAAGTGTTTATGGAGAAGCTTGATTGGAATTAGAAATAGAGATTTTAAAACAAAAATCAAACCCTCACATCCAATTGGTTCTGTAACACCCGTTCCTGTATGAAACTGACAATATCAGTTTGTTGCGTGTCGGTGCCTTTGATCTCATCAAGCCAAAGTTGCTCTGTGTAACCTTGAATCACAGTCCAAAGAGTCAGAGTGGGTAGTCAAAGAGATAAGCATACAGAATGGGGGATATTGTGACAAAAATGAATCAACTTGGCTATGGTGATTCATTTTTAGGCAGCGGTGGCAATATCTTGATTTTCTCTTCTACATTATTGTACATTTATTCAGTCAGTGTTGCCAAATTAGCCATTTTGTGGCTAGATCTGGCTGATTTTTTTCCCACCAGAGTGACAAAGACATCACCACCCAACTTCCAAAGAAATTATTTAATGGTCACACTTACATATGTGTGATTTTTTTTTCAACACTCAATTAATTTTTACAAAACGTTTTGATAAAGATTCTTCAAATCTCATGATACAAACAATTCAAATCTTCAATTTTCGAAGATACATGGATTCTCCTAACCATTTGATTATCCAAATAAATCATCATTTTTCAATATACAGCTTGATATCAATAAATATGTATAGATGATTTCTATGGCAAAAGAATGTCAAAAAAAAATTTTTCTTGAAAGTAAAAGAAATTTATGTGTATGATCTTGCCTAGAAATTTTCACCAATGATTCAAAATCCTGAAAATGGCATGGGTCCCTTTACCAAAGATTGCTGAAATTTTTCATGTATAAATTTAAAACAAATAAGAACAAAACAATAATTAAAGGAAATTCAAATACTTTCATGGGTCACTTTTTAAATTCAAAATAACATTAATATTAAGTTAGTGCTTGTCTGGTAGAAATTCCAGAGGGGAAAAAAAACGAATGAAAAATTGATAAAATGACAAAACGTTCAAAATTTCTTCTAAAGTATGAACTCGCTGTCCCATATGGACAAACCATGAAAAGTTGCAGTCAAAATTACACAAAAACAATGAAAAACAAAACAAGCAACATTTTCTCCACAGAAAATTTGTAGCAGGGTTTTTCTGGCTGGAACTAGATGTCAACTGATGAAGTCAGCACCTTTCCACTCTATTTAGCTAATAAAAATCTATGGTAGCTGATTAACTCAGGTTAGTTTAATAAAAGTGAATGTTCAATTTTTGTTGATAATTTGTTTTGAAGGCTCAGTATACAGTTATTTTATTTGATGAGTGGGCTTTAAGTAAGTCCTGAGGATAATGAAAATTTGCTTAGCCTCTCTGGTACAAAGCTTGTCCCTGAAAAGATTTCTATGATTTTAGAAGCAAAAAAACACATTTTTAGGACTAAACAAGAAGTAACATTCCGAATTTTAAAGTACAGTAAGCTAAAACAGTTATCATTATTGTAAGTTTTTCGTTTACAAAACTAAAAGTAAACAGGTCATACAGACTTCAAAATTGGCATCAGTACTCCCCTATATTCCTTCTGAAGATGATTTTAAAAATTTTTAGAAAAAAGCTTTTTTGACTTTTTAGGGGTCTCATTTTGACGAGTTTATTAATAACTTCTTGATTTTCCAGAATTAGATATTTCTAGATGTTTATTTGACCATATTTATTCTTCGATTGAATTTTCCGCATGAGTTCAAAATTTGATGCTACCATGGTTCAATTATTGACAGTGATGACAAATACTATTTACTTCCATCTTAATTTATAGTTGCTTTTTTATTACAGCCTAATTCAGGCCAGTTTCCTTCCTTACACATTAAAACTAAAACATTGATATTATTTTTCATTGAAATTCCATTGGTGTCTTCAGGAAGTACTTTTGTGATGCAGAAAAACTGTAGAAAATGCAGTTCCTCACATGTCTGAATGGAGTACTGAACTGGGGTAAAAATATATTGTTGGTTAGTGTTGGTTGTTGATGAATTTGGAGGGGGGGAATATCCTGGGTGTGAGTAAGAAGTGGTCATTTTGAGGTGTTTCCTACCACACTTGAGGTGAGATGGGGAAGATAATAGTGGGCTCAAGGAAGACTGGTTAGATACATAGGGATGGAGTGGTTGTCTGTAAATTTTCTCCATTCTTTTTGGTGTATAAGAGTATACATGACCAGTGTGTTAGTTTATAATTAGAATGTTTATTTGTCTGTGTGTTTTCTACCCTCCTTTTAGGTGGGATGTATGTAAATGTGTGTATGTATGGCTAGTGTGTTTGTAAGTTGATATTTTCTCTTAAAAGGTCAGTATGTATTTGTATGCTAATTCCATTTTGTCAGATTACTTTACATCCATGCAACTAACATATATATATGAGAGTGAAATAACAATATCAGAAGGCCAACTCCACAAATGATTTCTCATATCTATTTCAATAAAAACTGACTTTAACTCTCATATTGTCGTATTACCCCTAATCCATAATAATACACTGGTCATATATATCTAAACTAATATTTAGCTTTTTGTTTGTTTGTTTGTGCCTCTTCTCTGCTAAAACTACAAGGCCTATTGAACTAATATTCTGCAAGGAGAATCAAGAAAAATCAACTCCTTATGTGAAGGTCTCTTAAGGTCACCAAAAGTCATTCTCTAGCCGATCTTCAGTTGCAAATATTGGAAACAAAAGATTTTTATATTTGAATTTTCTCCAATATTTCTTCTTGAGAATGTCAAAAAAATTTCTCACAATAAAACTGATTCTTATCAAACAAAGAAGTTGTCTTTTTCAGAGGAGTACTAACAAAATTTACACACACGCACACACTTTTAAAGTCTGTGTACATGGATTGGAAGGTCAGTTTTCTATGGTTATGAAGTGATTAACTGATTCCTCTGTATAAAATGTCACTAGACATATCTATTGTTTTAAGCAATAAGTCTCTAGACCAGATACAGATTTCATATTTCGTGTATAAAACCCAAAATTATGACTGAATACAATGGTATGAAGAAGAAATTTATCTTCACATACTTGGAATTAAACCCACCCAATCTTATTCTACACTCACTTACACTCACACTCTCACTTACAACCATGCACACACTAGCTTCACTTACACATACACTGTAGTAAATTTTACATAGGACCTTCAAACACAAGTTTCAAGATCAAATTCAGCAACCATAAAAAAAATCATTGAACAATGAAAGATACCAAAACAACATCACTTTGTCCAAACATGTATGGAATTTTAAAAAAAACAAAATTAAACACCCATGATAAAATTGAAATTTTTCAACTCAACACCAATGTACAAAAACAACATCAAAAAAACAAAAAATACCAATTCTACCTAGAAGAAAAATTGCATGTAATAGAATTCATAAAAGAAAACTCATTGTTAAACAAAAAAACAAATTCATTGGAAATTATACACACAAGAAAATTCCTGCGAAAAAATTATGAAAAAAAACAATTCTAACAACTAGATTGAAATCAACAAAATCAAAATACTAATTAGATTATTAAAGCGACCAGAAGAAACAATGAAAATGTTTTATAAATCCTTATATGAATATAAGGGAAATAGCTGGAATTCAAATTTTAAACATAAACAAAATAAAACTAAATAAAGATTAAACAAAAATAGAGAAAGTAACTGAACACATACTGAAACATTCAAGATGTATAAAATTTAGCCATTTTTAAAAACAGTTTTAGCTCTAAATAACAAACCATACTTTGCAACACTGCATTATGTTGAAATTTTTTTTTTTTTCTTTTACAGTTATGCCGGAATTTTGTTTGGGATTACCAATTGCATCAGCGCCCTCTCTGGATTTCTTGCTCCTCTTGTGGCTACAGCTTTAACACCCAATGTGAGACATCCTTTACTTTGCTTTTAACATCCCATTTACTATGGTATATCAATGAGTTCACGGCCTAACAAGGAAAAAAATATATCTTTTACATAAGAAATATCTATCTTTCAATCTAATCCTCTTCCTTGTCAATCCACTTAATTCAATGGTGATCATTAATCACATAGATTGAACATTATACAATGATCACTTCAGATACAAATTCAGCTAATAATTATACGGCAGGCTATCGACTTATTGATCCAACCTCATTTTTTGTATACATATATATATATATACGTATGTATGCATGCACACACACACACACACACACACACACACACACACACACACACATGGTTATATCAATAAGTTTGTTGCCCAATGATGAAGACAAAACATTTATTTTACACAGCAAACTTTTGTTTCTCAACATAATCTCCTTCCTTAGTAATGCATCTTAATCAATGGTGAATATTAATCAAATAGTACATACTTCCATTTTTTATTTTTATTAGATGAAGAATTATAAATCATTATTATTTTAAATTTTTGAGACTACTTTTCACTTTCATTTTGATTCATTAATTGCTTTTTATTGCTACTTTTGCTCAGACCAATTTCCTTTTGGAAATGTGGCTTGGAATCCCACATTAGGCTTATTCCTTAATTTCCAATCAACACTCTTTACTCACTACCAGAGGGAAATCTACAAGAGAAAAAGTTACAATAAAAAAGAAAAACAATTGATAGATTAAAATGAAGGTAAAAAATAGTTACAAAAATTAATCATATAGATTGAATATTATATGATGAAAATTTCAGATGAAAATCCAGCTAATAGGTCCCAGTTTTAAGTATAGAATAAAAGCTCAACTTGATATGTTACTTCAAAGAATGCAATCATACTTGTATCATGTTAAAACATGCCAATACAGTTCCATAGACATGAGTGGTTGGCTGTTCCCAAATCATCTTGAACAAATCTCAAGTTTACATTTGCGCAAACATTTAGTGCATTTATACTTTTGTCACAGAAAAAATTGCACAACATGAAATTTTTGCAAACACTGAATACCAAAAGTTGAAGGAAACATTATTTTCAAAGCACATAGGCCTTCCCCCTGGATTATTTAGGGAGTGCATTCTTTACATCTATCAAATTCACAACTTAAATCCTTATTTATCATCTGTCATTTTTTTTAAATTCTAAGGATATAGTTAATTTGAAAAAAAACTGCACTGCTTCGTGAATTAAAGATTTACTTTTTCTCATATTGTACATTCAATAAAATTTCATTCAGTAGGATTTGAAGGAATAACCCTTGGTTTGCACCAGGAAAATACTTACCCTTGAGCCATGTGGCTCATCATCCGCGTATATAAAATGCAATGTAAATCCATATTTTTTTTGTAACACTTCACTTCAGTACCAGAAGAGTACATTATGTAGAGATGTGCCAATTGTGATGACATAGAAATACAGTGCAAAAAGGGTTATATTGTATTGAATTTAGTTCCATGAATGTTCAGAAAAAATAATTTAATATGAATATTGGTAACTCTGACCAACGTCAACATACCAGTTTATGTCTGACTGTGTGTGTTATTTTTCTGTATTTATACCAAAAAAAAACGACAAAGAGAGGCATCCCCCCCCCCCCACTTTATGTAGTAGACTCTTCTGGTGATGCAGTAGATATAGAATTTGATGTTATATTAGACTTCATCTGTAAAACTCTGGAACAACAACAAATGCACATTGCAATCATTATGTGTGAAGAGATTGAGAGAAATAAGAAATAAGAAGTTTATACTTATTATAAAAGAAAGTATTGAATTGTAAGATATTCCTGAAAATCTAACTTCAGGGAATTTTTTTTCATTTTGACTATCTTTATTCTGTTTAATTCATTGATTTTCCCATTTTCCATTTGTATTTGGGAAGCACTATCTCAGACACTTGACTGACAAACCCTTTGCTCTAGGCACCATGGATGACTCCCTGTGTTGCCGGGTACCAAGGGCCAGCCCTGCTTTTATTACTCTAGTATCCTGTCTACCACTGACATTGGAGGATATGCTGGAAAAGAATTAAAGGAACAAGAAGAATAACAAGGAGTAGGAAGTAACTATAATAAAGAAGTTTGTCTGATAAAACCTTGGCTTTCTATGAAGAGAAAGTGCGAGTGACCAAGCAGTTAGTAGCAACAAAAATGGAATCGGTGAGCTTTCAAACTCCAATTGAGATCCATGTTCACTTTGCACTAATTCCTTTGTATGATGCATGAATACACCACCCACCACCCATCCTCACTATGGGTAAATAGTGTGTGTTGAAGTGAGTGACTGCACTTCAGGTGCTTGTCACTATTAAGTCTTACTCAAATATTGCAAACCACAAAGAACTTTGAAGTCTAACCGAGACCGAGAAACTGAGCAAGGACAGTTTTCTCCATAGTCAGCATAAAAGGCACTATTTGATTTATTCATTCATTTCTATTGACCATTTTATGAAGGATGATTTCATATTTTCTGAATTATTCATTGTTATGTATAGAATTAAAAGCTTTGTGATTCATCTGATTACTGAGTTAAGAAAGGAAACTGAAAGATTTTATTTCATAATCTTAAAATGTAAACAGCCCCCAAAAACAGGTTATGATAAAATACAAGAAGCAATGAGAAGTGAAGGTATTATTTATCACCACTAACAGAACTAAACTCAAACCTTGACCCTAAATTATTCAAATAATCACCACAAAACTTTGTATATTTATATTGGGTGACCAACTCAATTGATTTGGTAAGTAAAAATAAAACGCTTTTTTTTTTAACAATCAAGTGACCAACAAAATTTGTTTGGCTTATCAAGTAAAAATGAAAGATAGATGTTAATGAACTAAATTCTTTCAGTTTATTTAGAAAAGATAAAAGTCTAATTTCTTCATTTTTTGCATAAACTTTTGCAAACAATGTATTTAAGCTTTTGTTTCACTATCAACTACCATCTTTCAAGCAACTTCAAAATCCCATGTTCCCAGAACGTTTTATCTTTCTCAGTATGAACTGCTCTTGATTGCAGTCTCCTAGGAAATTGATTTCTTCATTCTTGAATGAATGATAATCAGAAGGGACAATATTTGGTAATCAAAACAATGCAAAAACTCCCAAAATTTGGACCCCAACTGCCCCTTTCTAACCTCACTGACTGGGATAGCTGCATCACTTTCCCTGTCTGGTGTACCCACCTCACTTGATCTTTTAAATTACATCACTGACTGGGATATCTGTCTCAAGTTCTCAATCCTTTTTCTACATATGTCACTGGTGGCTCATGTTTCTGATTATTATCTTCTATTATTGTATATTTTAAATTTCATATTTTCTCTTTTTTTCCAATTATTTCAGCACACACAGGAAGAATGGCAGGGTGTTTTCTTTGTTTGTGCTGCCTTCATGGCATTTGGGGCTTTAATCTATGCCATCTTTGCAAAAGGAGAAATCGAGTCTTGGGCACTTCAGGAAAATTCAAGTTATCAGATGAAGGATAAGCGGAGTCATTACCTCCGTTCAACCAGTGTTGGTACAATTGAATATTTGCATGTGCTTTGTAGAACTCATTGCTGCATACTTCCTTACTTGCATGACTGTTTGCCTGCCTTCTATCTGCAATTCTAGTCGCATTAATTCTATAACTGACTTTCTAGTTACATTACGTTACCCCTTCAGATTACATCACTGACTTGGATACCTATCACAAATGTCCCTTCCTAATTACATCACTGTCTCACCTGCCTCTTCCTGGATATGTCACTGGTGGCTCTTGTCTTTGATTGATATTTTTCACAATTGCATGCTTTAAAATTTATTTTTTTCTTTCCTTTTCTACATATTTCAGCACACACAGACAGAATGGCAAAGGGTTTTCTTTGTTTGTGCTGCCTTCATGGCATTTGGAGCAATATTCTTTGCGATCACTTGCAAAGGTGATGTCCAGTCTTGGGCAGTTCATCATAAATCAAGCTATCATCTGGAGAGAAAGCTGAGTAATTTCATCCGTAGAACCAGTTTGGCTACAATTGAATAATCGCATGTGCTTCGTAGATATTACCTCTTCATGCTTCCTTGCTTGCTGGGTTCTTTGCCTGCCTTTCTATCTGCAATTATTTTCACATTTTTCTTGCTTTTCATTTTTTTCCTTCTCCTTTCATTTTTGTTCTTTCTACTGAAATAAAAGGATATTTGATCAATCCTCGTGTTATCCAGTGTTGCTTAGTCTAGTGATTCTCAGCCATTATTACTCCATGCCTAACCTCAACAGCTCAAAAAATTTGATTCCCTCCCCCCTACTTTAATAAAATAAATTTGGTAATAGAGATTTAAAATATGATGTATAGTTCAGAAATTTACCAAAATTTTGAGTTTTAAATCAAGGAAATAATCTATAAAGAAACTAATTCTTTGCAAAAAATGATACTAATATACATACATTAGGACACTAAATTTTTGTAATTTCTTTATTATGAGAAATGTGGTTATAACAGCACAATTATTTTGTTGCTTTAAACCTCAAATATTTAATGAGATGACCATTAATGAGTGGATGATCTATAATAAAATTGGTAATTAATAATATTATATAATTAGAAATTACTCAGTACGGCCTATACATGACTCAGTTTTGAGCCACAGAACACTTTTTGCTCTTCAGACCCAAATTCTAAAAACCCCCTTTCCCCAATATATTCATATTGCCCCTTTGTATGTGCCCAACTTTCAGCGTCAGTGACTTACTTAATTTGTACTCAGATGCACAGCATTCGATTTGTCAATCCAAGCTAACAGAGTCATTTCTTTTGAATAGATACACGAACAAAAAGGGTTTCAGAATGGAGACGATTTTAAAAATCTTATACATCACAGATTCTCAAAGTAGGGCACATGTAAAGAACATTGAGGGTGGCAGAAACATTGAAAATCTTTTTTTTCTATGTATGTAGGTAATTAGATTTTTTTAAAATCTTTATACAAAAACATACATCTTATGGTGCTTACACTATTGACTAGTTTTTCGAATAAATTCAGTTTTTGTTAAGTTTTGTAAATTATTTTCAAAAATACAATTTCCCTTGATATTCACCAGGGGGCTGCAAATTTGAAAATCAGCAAATAATTTTTGCTCCCAAACCCATGAATTTTGTACAATTAACAATAAACAAACACTTTATATTCCCAAATTGTAAATGTACAAATAGATAGACGAATAAATGAATAAAGTGAATCATACAGTAAAAATTTCAAAACTTGACTTCATTTTTTCTGGTGACAGATCTGTCACTTATGGCAGAATCAATATTTTTTAGTCAAAAACGTGGAAACAGCCTTAATCTACTGGGAAATCTTCTGTGAGTGTGCAAAAGTATTTTTTCTTCTTCTTACAAGTAACTTTATGCTATTTTCTTGCTATTATAACTGAAATCAAACTTTCACAGAAGATATCTAATTATTGCAATATGTTTTGAAAGACCATGAAAAAGTAAATGCTAGTAAAATAAATATATAGATATTTAAGGAAAACTATGAATTCATAAAACTGCAATGCAGTGATTATTAACATTTTTTTTATTTTTATGTTCATCTTAATATTTCTGATGCTTTTTTTAAAATTCATAACACAAATATTATTAAGATGCATTTATGATTTCCTAAACTTTCCCTAACTTTTTACATTTTTTCCATACTGCACAGTGTATTTTCTATGATGCGTTTTTTTGTCGTACACTGCAAAACTCCCTGAAATTCCCATTATATTTTCAAGATTGAACTGCAAATTATTGAACCAGTAAATAGGAAATCTGCAAATATCAAAGGATAACTGTAATAATTATTTTTTTGTAATGAATGCTGTGAAACTAATTATAGGTAATGAATCAGTCGCAATTTTTGACAAATTTTGTTTTTACTCAGCCATTGAGTTGAAATGAACAAGCATATTGATCCTATTGAAGGTAATACTTTCTAGAGGTCTATATTTGTTTCTATGTTTAGCTATCAGTAGATTGCAGGTAAAAACTATCGAAAATCTTAGTACCTATTGTTTTATAACAGTGAGTGAAGGGTCAGGAAATCTTATATCTGATCAAAAGGGGTCACAAGGGAAAAAAGTTTGAGAAGTCCTAATGTATGAAATAAAAGCCAAGTCTATTACACAAAGTATCAGCCCCTCTCCCTTTACCCTCTTATTAAACTAACTTTCTTTTCTCCTATCTCCATTCCACCCTCTTACCAAACTACCTTATCTTCTTTTTCTCCCCTTTCCATTCTTACCCTCTTATCAAACTACCTAACTTACTTCAGAATTCATTATAATCACAGATAATGATATAGAACAATTATTGTTATCAAAATCAGTCAGTCCCAAAAACTTTTCTGTAGTGAATTTAATATTCGTACCAATTTTTTATCATGTAAAGTTACTTATAACAATGGATGTAAATTGTTCCTATTTTTATATCCTTTGCTGATTATTGTTATCAGAAAGATATTGTCTCAAAGTGATTACAATAAGCCGCTTCCTCTGTAATCTTTCGCAATGTTACCAGCTGGATATTGTTATCAAAAAGACCCTGACCCAAAATAATCACAATATGAGGCTTCCTCAGTTCTTGATGAACAATTTTGATGGTAGATTCCTAGTTTCCATGGATTTAGCTTTAAAATGAACAAAATATGATCTCCCCCATGAAAAAAAAAATTGAAGTAAATACATAAATCATATCATTATTGATTCAAATAAATCAAATTGTCGAATTGTTTTTATTTGTGCTCTATTATTAACAAGTTGGTGAGTGTGTGGCATCAAAGGTTGGTATGGAAATAAAGTTGTTTTTATTTGCTTCATTTTTAGGGCCAGGTTTAGCCGTTATAATAATTTATTGTCTAATTCCAGATAATGAGTCCAACTATGTAGCACCAACTATTAATTCTACATTGGCCATAGATGAGTTAGTTTAATATATAATATTTATACAACTATTGAAGATAAGGCTGAGAAAAATGTTAATTTATGAGTGTCCAAATGTCTTTCTTAAGTAAAGGGGTTGTGGAAAAGGTTTAGGCTGAATCAAGTATAGTTTTATAAGGTTTGTATATGTGTGAGGTTTGAATGTTCTTTTGAGAACTATGGAAAGAAGATTGGGGTTTTTTAGATTGAGTATATGCATGAAATAGTGTGTGCATATCACTTGCTTACCTTGTGAAATGTTGTGAATTTGAGAGTGTCTTGTGTGTACTGGTGAATGCATGCATATGTGTGTGAGTCAATCAACTTTGTGCCCTTAGGCAACAAGAAGTTGTTATTAACAAAATTTTATCTGCATTGCTTAAACAGGAAATTGTCTCTCAAAACAGATTCCAGTGTGATGGAATTCTAGATGAGTTTTCAGAAGCCAAAAGATAATTGTGGTTATCACGTGGCATGTTCCCCCTACATCCATATCCAAAATATTTATTGAGAGCAGTTGCTGCTGATTCTTACTTGAATTATTCGCCATTTGAAATTAACTCTTGTGGACTCCAATTCTTTTGATGAGATTTTGGGATGGGCCAACAATATCAAGTGGGTTTGTGTAGGAATAAAATTTTTTTTCTACTGTTGGAAAAGTATTTCTCATAAAATTACATGGGTGAGATAATCTTTTGTTCATTTTAAGGCTACCAGCACTTATCTTCATTTTATGCATGGAAACTAAGATTCAGCTAATTTGACAAGTATCCTCATCTTTGTTGTTTAGGTCACTCTATTTTGGCTGGTGATCAAAATAGGAAAAATGAGGATAATAGTCAGAATAATTTATCAAATAGTGTTTTTGAACTCCATTTTTTTGTGCTTTTGATTGTAAAACCACATGGCTGTTTCTTGGATAAAAAGTAAGTCTACAAAGCTTGCTAAAAGTTTTTCAAATATGTCTTATGCTTTGTGCACTAACAATTCTTTTTTACTTTTCATTTCATTTATCAAATTTTGGTAAAGGAAGATGTTAATGTCATAAGATTTTTTATCACCCTTTATGTTGTCAAGTTTCAGTCGCTATTTCCACCAGGTATCCAAGAAGATCAGATAGTGAAACCAAACATTTTGTGTCCCAAAAGTCACGAAAAGGTTTACAACTTAACCCTAACTCAACTTAACCCTAACTAAGCATATAGGAGTCAGATATTCCTGAAAAAATCTGACTTTTCATCAGGGAATTTTCTTATTTTGACTGTTTTTATTGTGTTTAAGAAATACTTTTTCCCATTTTTCTATTTGAATTTCGGAAGTCCTACTGTCACAAACACATGACTGGTATTCCCAAGCACTAGGCTCCTTTGGCAAGTGCCCATGTTGCCAGTACTTTGGGCTACCCTTGTATATAACTTATATTCATATCCATTTCATAATTTGAATTTAAAAAATGAATTAATCAAAATAGTTTCATAGGCCTTGAAGGTGACCTCATTATTGCATATCTATTTAATACTTTTGTTTGTGACCCCTAAGTAGCCAAAATGGTGCATTGTAGCCAGAGTTATTGAATTATGAAACCCTTAAACTTAAAGTATGCAAAAAAAATCCAGGTGATTTGCAACTTATGATAATAGTGTGGGGTAAATGTCCGTGCTCATCTCTATCTGTATTGTAATGACCAATTTGTCAAGGGAGATAACTAATCATAAAGTAGTCTCCTTTATTTATTAATTCATTTGCAAATGTATACAAATTTCAGGTTTATTCTAATCACGTTAGATTTCACTGATGTCTTGAATTTATCTCTATTTCATAAATTTAATCTGATGTAATGGATTAATAAGAATAAGTACGGGAAAAAATAATCTTTTCATTTCTATGTTTTTCTAATTTTGCAGACATCCTGTACATGGGCTGATTTTGTGAAAATAATATTTGGACTGCATTCTCATCCAAATGAATTGAAAGGTTCACCACTAAGCTACCTGTCTCATGGTACATGTAGAGGAGATTGGTACTTCCAATTTATCCCTCTCACCCTAGAAATGCTGTAAAATACCTAGAATAATACCTCCAAGATCATGCGGCTGACCAATCAATGTATTCGAGGTATACCCAGAAAGTATCCAACCATTTAATATTAAGGAAAAAATAGCCTACCAAAAGTCAAGGCATCTTAGGCCCCTTCAAAATAGTCTCCTTGGGATCTCACACAGTGTTACTTCCATCTTTCAAAATAGTCTGCAAAGACCTTTTTCAGGTTAGTCATTAACTGCCTCATCGCATTCTCTAATCTTGTTCACATTGAGAAAACACTTTTGGAAAAGCCTGGAGTCTCAGGGAGCCAATGTGATGTTTTGCAAAAAAACCTGTGAGAGATGTGAAGAATGATTTGCTCTGTTGTTGTCATGGTTACATAATACACAAGCTCACTCAATGGTGTTTCACTTACGACTGAGTAACCCCATAGGAGAGTGTCTGTCAGGTTCCATCTGATTCGTTGCCAAGTTTCATCAAGGCCATGTAAATGGTTCTTAAGATATTCCAAATGACTGGATACTTTCCCAATTGAAATGCTGTAAACTTACTTTTCATATTTGTCTCAGAGTACGGTCCAAATATTCTTATCTCAAAATATCCTACTTATCATCCATCTAACACTCATAGAAATAAGACAAGGGACTTTGTTACAAAAGTCAATTTACACATGACTACAAAAAAAACCCTTAAAACTTGTGTTTATACAGTAACAAACACTTCTTTTTTGAATGATCACAGAGAAATGATTACAATGATTGAATTAAAAAAGTCAATGATTAATCAAAAGACTAAGGTATTGTTTGAACCTTTCTACTTGGTAAGTGAAACATATTTTCCTGAGCAAATTTAGAAGTAAAACATATGCCAAGCAATCTAAAAATAGCCAGCACATTTAAATGATACAACATGTGAACTGATAGATATATTATATATATATATATATATATATATATATATATATATATATATATATATACAAGATGTAAATAAAAGAATATAGCATGCAAACAAAAAATATGGCAAGCAAACTAAAGACAAGTGAACATCATCTTTGAAAATGAGTGATCATCACATATGAAGCATTCCTTCCCACTCCATCTATGGATTTGATGTCGCAGAAGTTACATCTCTACATCTACATTATTACATTATCAGAACATGAAATTCTATTTTACTACGTCAAAAAGATAACGCGACAGTTGTATAAATTGAGTTCTATTTTACTACGTTATTAGCTTTAAGTGAAGATGCTTTCAGAAGAAAAAGGCTCTAAAATGTGGGAGTTTTGAGAGGAATTGGTTTATAGACAAAAAGGGTTTTTAAAGACACAAAAGAACGAGTTAGCACATCTATGGTGTGGCCTTCAAGCTTGTTTTAAGTGAAACTAGTTATAATTTGTCTCTTGATAAAATTCATCAATCTTTATTTATATCTATAGTATTATACTTTTTGTTCTTACCTTCCTAAAGGGTAGGAAGTAAAAAAGGAGAAAAGAAAGTGGGGTTGGAAGAAAGAAAGGTAGTTCAATAAAATGATAGGAAGAGATAGGGCAGAAGAGAGAGGTTATTTTATAAAAGAATAAGAACGGAGTAAAGGCAGAAAAGAAAATTTGGTAGTTTGAGAAGAGAGAGGGATGAAAAGGTAATTTAATGAGAAGTTTAGGAGGAGAGAAAATTAGGTTGTCTACTGAGAGGGTGGGAAGAGAGAAAGGAAAGTCAAGTAGTTTAATAAGAGGGTAGGGAGGAAAGGAGACAGCAAAAAAGTAGTTTAATAAGTGGGTAAGAAGGAAGAGACAGGAGAAAGTCAGGTAAATCACTGAGAAGGGAGGAAAATTTCTTCATATGAAATTAATCCATGATTGTATAATATTTAGATGAAAACATGGATGGTTAATAGAGAATCGGAGGGATAATCTGCTATCTGTAATGTGTGTCATTGAAAAGAGAGTGATTTCCGAGAACAGTGAGAGGATTGGCAACAATGTAACCCAGATATTTTGATGGAATGTCTCTTCCTGACACAGAAGATAGTGTTAGGCTAAGATGAGGGATCATCAATGCACCTAGGTTGTCCACATTTTGATGATTCTTTTTTCAGACAGGGATGTCAATTGGGATTTTTGCATCTTCCAAATTTCTGAGTCCTATGCTACTAATTTCAATGTTTTTATTTTTTTTTCAATTTGAGAGTATAGTGTTGCTGATCTAGATGTTTTGTTTTGTTGGGTTTTTTTTTTTCAGTTTGAGAGGGATTTCCATATTCAAAAAATTAGAAAAAAACATTTTAATTGGCAACCCTGCATGGCATGGTGTAAGTGAGGTGGGATGGGACAAGTTTGGGGGTAGATTGTTCTCATTCTGCTGTCTATGTATAGGCCATAGTATTATAGATAGATAGATAGAACCAGGCTGAGATGGATAGATTTCTCAATGTCACTCAAGACAGATTGAGTTACTGAAATGATCTACAAACAATGAATCTTTGTCTATCAAACAAAAAGGTAAAAAATAACACTGATGAAAGAATTCATCTGTGTATGTTTAAATCTTTAATCATCCAACAAGTGGATATACAAAACTCAAAGACTGTTTTGCCACTGAGTCATTTCTTCATATGCTACTCTAGCTGACTAAATATAAATAGTCCAGGAGTTAATACCACTTTATTTATGTTTTTAGATGCACAAAGTTTGATTGGTGACCAAAGTAGATTAAAGTACAAGAAATCTGACAAGATTAAAATTAACTTTTTGAAATGTATTGGATACTTTTGTACTCACTGTATATACATACATACAAATATACAAATTCATATGTATATAAAGAGAGAGAGTTGGTGGAGGGTTTGTATATATCCATATACTTACCATAAGACGGTTCTAATCAATACTTGATTAACAAACAAGAAAGTGTGGTTAATTTTTCAAATATTTCAATGTTTTACCTCCAGAGTATTACACTCAGGCTGGGTCCTTCATGGCATTATCCAGGGCAATGGGCTCACTTGATAGTACCCTTCTCCTCTCTAAGTAACTTGTGACAGGTTGTACTGGGTTACATTGTACACACAGCAGAGAATAATCCCATATCTAACCTATTGTGAGATGTGGATTCATACCTGTCCCAAGGAAATTAGTATGAAATGAATGCAGACTAATTCAGCCAGAATTCGAACCCAGTTCACTGATTCCATTTTTGATGCTGTTAAGCATTAGACAAACCCCTACTCACAGATAATTCTTGTCCAGAATAAGCTGAACTTCAAGTTTGCTTTTTAAGATTTTTTGAATCCTCAATCCCATCAGAGTAAATTTATTTATTGATTACCTCACTAGTTTATTATATGATACCTCTCATAATACATAATACATAATGAATGTATAAATACATGTACATTTTTGAACACACTGGTGTGTCAGTTGTATATATAATGTTTTTTATATTATGCAAGTATTCCCTGAGATGTAAACGTTATTTCAAGGTTTCCTCAAGCCTCAAAAGAGGTTGAGAAATGCTGATGCATGTGAATTTACTAATTTTAGAGAAAAGAAATTGTATGTATTGTTTCTTTTCTTTTGCAGAGTTGTTGGAGGTCGTGTTGTCGGAAGAAGAAAGCGGAGTATGCACTTTGAAGGAATTCTGTCCAGTTATACATATATATATATATATATATGCATATATATATATATATGTGTGTGTGTGTGTCCCCTACCCCCAAAAAACTGTATGAACATTTTGTTAGTTAATAGCAGCTTTGGTTATTGCTATGGGTAAGTTGCTGGGCAGATTAGGCTCTCTGGCCTTGGGAAATCAACCAGTCTAATTCCAAAGCAGGGAGTGGAGCCCACTTATGGCAGTGGATGACAACCTTGACTTCCTTGCAGCAGGTCATGTGGTGAAGCTGATGCCAAACATATCGCGCTGTTTTTCTTTCACATCAGTGAGGCCAGAAGATCCTGTTGAATGGGCCACCCTGGATCTCCATATGCTTCACCCAGGCTTTCCCCACTTCACTTATATGTTGTCCCATTGCCAACCAAGACAGAAAGAGACTTTCTTCTGATTACTTGGAAGATGAATCATTTTACAAGAATAAATGTTCATGTTGAAGTTTTGAAAGAAGAGCATTTGATGTTATATATATATATATATATATATATATATATATATATATATATTCCAAAACAGCATAAGTTGATGACACATCAAAACACTACACCCTTTGCTTAGAAGAGAAAACTATAAATACCACCTTTTCAGAACAACATACACTCCTAAACAAAGCATAAACTTGACTTTGAAACTTGAGATATTGTAAACTTTCTAAAAACAATTTAACAGTTAATAGCACTAAATCTAAATTTTGCTAATCTTTTTTACACAAACCTGATTTTAGTTTGTGAAGAAAAGTAAACCTTCTAAAAACAATTCAACAGCAAATAGACATAAATCTATAAAATCAATAATCGTTTATTAGATAAAATCTCTTCATTTTTTTCAAAAAAGCATTAACATATCTTAAGAATTTAAGAGATTATAAACTCTTAAAAACAATTTAACAGTTAATAACCTAAAATCTAAAAATCAATTATCATTTTGTTAAAGAAAATATTTTTTAATATATCTCACCAGCACCACTCTCACATACCCTACATAACCTCAAATAGGCTATATAAAGGGATTGTACCACCAGGAGTGACACATAGTTTGAAGATTATGGATGTCTGAAAGTGGCAGTCACCATGAAATGTTGTTTTCTACGTCAATATGGTCTATATTTATATTCATTATGCATATATATATATATGTATATACTTATACATATACTAGCTGAAAAACTCGGGTGTTCTTCAGCTAGTTCCTCTGGAAATTCCCCTACCCCAGGTAGGGGGGGGGAGGGGCCTCAAGTAGGGTACTGAATATTCAGTCATTTTCAAAGAGTACCCAAAATGCTCCTTGAAAATGATAGAAGGCATTCAAAAGTGCAAGGAAAAAGATGAACATTAAAAACTTAACGTTAAATCTTTTCAATTGTTTATTCTATTCATGTCTAGGCCAAGTGATGCATTAACCATGAAATGACGGGAGATCTTTTCAAGTATGAGTTTCTATATAAAATAACACAATTTATAATCATATATATAATATATATATATATATATATATATACACACACACATACACAACCATATATACACAAACACATACACATATATGTTTCTTTTCTAAAAGAATAATTTTGCTGATAGAAATATAACCTACCCATCATTGAAAACAATGGACTTTTTATCCTCCTCTTATGATCCCTCCTTTTGAATTGTCCTTTAGTAATTATGTCACCATTTAAAAGTTAATAACCACTGCTGCTATTAACAAATAAAATTTGGTAGACTTTTTCTTTTAGACTCTCTCTCACAAAAAAGTACCAAATCCATCCAGCATTTTGATAGAATAGCAAGAGCATTTTTATTTTAGAAAGATTTTGCCCAATGTTGAACAAATGAAATGATTTTTTACTTATATAATATAAATGATCTATATTTTCTGTCTATAACATTTGTCAAGGGGGTGACTATCAAATAGAAATTTTAGAGTAACCTCCTTTATTTTGGGTTGGGGGTGAATGTGTAATAATTCTGGGTTCATTCTGATTGAATATGAGTAAGAAAATACAGAGAATCAATGTTTTTATGGAATGACATCATGTTATTCAAATACTGCTGGCATGGATAAACTATTCCTCAAAATGAAAAAAAATGCTCCATATCTACTTTGTCATTTAAAAATTATCATCATGGATTTGGTTTATAAAAAACATAACATAAGTACATTTTTTTATCAATGAACAAATTTAAAATTCTAACTATTTTAAGATCATTGCTTGAAATTATCAAATCATCAATTTAAATTTGGCTGTTCATTTCGTTGTGTATGAAAATAATTTTAAACATATTACAGCAGATTCCTGTTATCATAGCACACTTTGGAAACATGGTTTTGATGGTAAATACGTCATAATGAAGGGATAAAAAAAAATGGCAAGCAAATTATTATTCTTCTTAATTAACTGAAGGAAAGGTCAAATATCTGACAATAGACTTGTGAGAATATTAAAAAAAAAGAACATGCTGTTAGATGACTTATTAAGTAGTGCTATTAGAAAGTGAGCTGTTACAATGAGAGTTTACTGTGTTTATGCATGTGTGGGTAAAAATTATTGTGAAGTGAAGAGATAAAAATGCAGAATTGTGTTGTTCTATTTGATCAATCCCCGTTGTTAAACAATCTATATCCAATGGACTCTTTCTTTTGGCCGTCTTTCTGGAACTCTCTTAGTCAGTTATTACTGCATTCAAACAGAATGAACACATTAATTTTTTTTTCCTTTTCAATCTATCATATTTACTTATGTACTATGCGGAAAATATAACGTAAAAAGTCAGGGTCAAAATTGGTTTGAGGTTGCATCGTGCTTGAATATGGCAAATATTTTTAATGCAATTTTTGTTCAAACATCAAAAGAGAGAGATTTGACAGTCTATTCCACACATTGCAAACAGGAGCTGAGACAAGGGAACTTGTGATATTTGGGGCCCCAAGCAGGGACAACTGATGATGTAGCCAGCATAAGGACACAATTTACTTTCTTTCCCTTGTCAGTATTGCACATATCTCAGTTACCTAGACCTATAATTCACCTGTTTTTCCTTTGTTATTCTTAAACATTGCAAAATCTTTTAGGTTTTTATCAATAACCTGACTTCCTAAGGGTTGAAATTCAAAGTCTGTCTGCCCTTTGAGTTGTTCTCTCCGGCTGCTAGCTTACTTTCTAGCCATGTTTATATTTGGTGGAGCAGGGCTGAATAATTAACTTTAAAGGCACGCCTTCACCCAAAATCCCAACTTTCTGAGTCATCCATTGTCCACAGAAATTATGTTTTCTTAAGATTTCAGTCTAATTTTCATCTAGCCACCTAGCTTGAAACAATTCCAAGTTTGTTTATTTTCAGGGATGTCAGGGTCTGCTTATTGTTTTTACTAGCCAATCAAGACAATTTCCCATTTTTTAAATCTTTTTAGCAATAGATTGTTATTTTATTTTAATAACTCACACAGCAGCAATTATTTGGCTAATTTGAGTTGTTCCTCTTGTAAAATCTTTTGCCTTAACTACAGGCAACTCTTTCATTATGTATATAATAAGACATACAGGGTTTTTCAAGAAAGATGCAACCATCTATTTGATAATTTGTATTCAAACTATTTTAAATGAAAAAAACTATTTTCAAGACATCATTTCAAAAAGATACAAATTACACAGACATTTTAATTTTACAATATATGTTGAGAGTAATTCCCTCCTAACTGAATGCAGGTTTGTACCAGTTTCATTAAATTGGAAAATGACACAGCTGACAAAACACAAGAGATTGGATGTTCGAATGAATCCGGTGCATGATCCAATCATTTTAACTACTAAATACTATTGTCTTTGAGTATTGTAGCATAAAATTTTTGTCCACATAAATTATGCCCTTTTATCCCAAAAGTTGTATCCTCTATGAAACACCCTGTATAGAATGTTTATGCATTCTTTGTGCAGTGTACATTTTCAATACAAAATGCTAATGAAAGCAAATTTATTCAAGATACAGTGGATTAATATATAGGAATGTAAATATTTTTAAAAGCAAAAGTTGATATATTTTTGAAGTTCAAACACATTCTGTTGTCATTGTCGGATTTTTATGAAAATTTAATACAGGAATTATCAATAATCTTTATTATAATAGAGAAGTTTGTTATATATGTATCAAAAAGGAACAGACAACTAGAAAGTATTCAGTATATGTAAAGGAGAGTTACCTCCCTTGAATAAAAGTGAAGGCATTAATTCTTCAACTTCATTTTATACTGTAAAATAATTATAAGTTATTTATTACAATATCTAGAGGAAAAGCTGCCCATAGAGCAGATTTTCAGCTAGTTTATTCAAATCTTTAATAAATTCATTTTCATTTGCATTTTGTTTGATATTTATTTTCTAAATAAAAGTTTTTAAAACTCTACAAAGATGTCTGCATGCCTATTTTCCAGCCAATAAAAGTTTTTTTTTTGTTTTGTGCTGGCTTCATGGTTGAATATTTGTGAATAAAAACCAGAAGACTATATTCATAATTTTGGTCTGAATTTCTGAGGAGGAGGAGGATTTATTATTATCATACTCTCATTTACAAGGACTAGTTTCCTCATCTTGATTGTCATAGTCACCTCCGACCACATGACCAAGTGGATAAGAGCATTGTTAAGCATTTTTAGTAACCTGTCATGTGGTCATGAGTTAAATTTCAGGGCCAGACAGAGTAAAAAAAAAGTCATATATAATGGTCCATTGGAAGAGGCAGACAAGCAATATTGCAAGGAAGAATTGGCATGGACAGTGGAATGAGAACAATCTACCCTCATGGATTAAATAGAGGGTTTGTTTCAAAATTTCCTGAACATTACCAAATACAACAGAAACCTGAAAATGGACGGAGGGTGCAATGGCTGAAACATTGTGACTATAACAACCAACATAAGGACACTAGTCTGAGTGAATCAGTGTATAATACATCATGTTCATAATTTCTTATTTTCCATGTAAGATGAATGAATTTTTTTTAGAGAGCATCAGAATGGAGCAAGGGTTAGCAAGTTAGTGTAGCAGATCATTGATAGTGAGTTTGATCTTCACTGAATACCCCCACATTTGCAGCCTTGTAATAAGCCACTCGAAGCTTAGTAATATATGTGCCTCACCATGGAGAAGTTGAGCAAGTCCCAGAGACCATTACTTCATTGCTTGCTTCAACTTGTGACCTTGTCCCATACTAAATTAAACTAAGTAAATATAAATGAACTCTTGAAAATCAGCATTCAAAATCCTAGATTTTACCCAGGTTTGAACACTAACCCTTTCTACCAAATACACATCTATATCAGCTGGAATCATCTGAAAATTCAAAAAATGTCAATGAAATTTATCATGAACTTTCACGAACACTCTGGGGACAAATATGAGTGAATGCACACATGTATGAATAGAAAATAAAACTATGAAAACATCTCTCAATCAAAAAAAAGTTCCTGGAATTATTCCAAATTTAACCAATTCTTCCTCGGCAATCACACTGAATTTTATTATGAAAATATTGTATGGACATATAGCTACAATGCCAGTGAGGGGGGAAACTGATCTATAAGTAAATGGAAAAAACAATGAAACAGATTCTTCCTTACCCCATTGCCCACTCTTATAATTTCATTGAGAACTTGTGGAGATATGTTGTAGATAGAAGGGTAGAGAAAAAACCTGAGTGAATACATATATACCTCTTCCAACTTGATTAGCAGAGGTAAATTAAAATCAACAAAAAAATACAAAATAAAAAAATTTATTCTGGAATTGAATCAAGCTCTGAGTGAAATAAGATTCTCCTGTAGTGTTAGTGTTTATCGTCGGTAACGGTAACGTTTGAAATGGAACCAGAGTTGGAAAATGTTGTTCTGGAATTGGCATCTGAAACCCCTTTTATAGGAATATTCCCATTCACGATTCACAATCTTGAAAGCAATGTCCTACAAAAACAAAAAACAGATTGATCCAATAATGCTCAGAAAATCACAAAGAAATCAATAAAAACACAAAACAAATGGGTAAATGGATAACAATGTTGGTCAAGAGTATCTAGTACAGTTTGATTTGAGATCACATACAAAAACCTTGACTAAAAATCCCACGGGAGTTATCAATTGAGACATCATCATTATTCTAGTATGTATACTTCTATTTGAGTATATAATTCTATCAAAAATAATTCATTACCAATGGAATATCCCAATAATAACATGCAGAGGCAAATGAAACTAATATATCAGTAGTTATTACTATTGATTACTACTAACTAAACTTTTAGGTTTCAGCAGATATCCTGTATTTTAGGCATATTTTCAATAGCATTACATTGAATAGAAGAGAAAGCAAAAAAGATACAAAGAGAATTTGAACTTTTTCCGCTGTAAAATACATGTGTCAGCCTCTACGGACAGCAATTGACACATCACCCTCTATACTTATTTTGTAGATGGTGAAACATCAAAAGGGGAAAGAAGTAATAAAACTCAAGTACATCTTGAAATAAATGAATTTTTATAGGTGTGAGAATACACCAAAGAAATGCATAATAATCAGAAATCTGAACAGTTGTACAAACAGAATAATATACTTGAAGCTACCATTGTGAGTGATACCTGTTTAGGTATCTATTTGGGTATCCTTTCTTTCAAAAATGAAAGGCTCGAAGAAGTGATATCAGTTTTGGTACCCGACACTCATTTACTTCTTTTCAAAAATGCATTTCTAGCGATTAAAAATGATGGAAATTCACCACCATTTACTCAGCATTTTTTTTCTAGCTTGATATGGCTTGATACTATTCATTGCGTTCAGATTGGTCTCAATATTCTTAATGGCTACCATGCTGTAACAGATTGTATCCCACATCTTATAACATAGAGGATTTATACAAAACAAAGAACTAAACTAAAGATAAATCCTATAACCAACTAAAATATTTTTTCAAACAAAATCATTTTATCCATAACATTCTCTCTTACCCAAATTAAGAAAAGCTAAAGAAACTGTGCAATTCTGCTCTCTTTAAAATTCTTCAACTAAATACTTGTTCTGAAGTAACTTTAATTCAAGTGGGCACAAATATAGAAAGCAAATGCAAAAACTTCCTGTTTTTCTTTCATCCAAAATAGAATTGGCGCACCCATCAGGTCTTCAGTATTCTAAGCTGACACTTTTCGAATATACAAAAAAACTTCATATTAAGTACTAAATACATCCTATTTCTCAAGTGTTTTTGACCAGAAATTGTTTGTCAGATGATAATTGTCAGAAACCTATTTCCTATTTACTAATTAGATTCCCGACTTTGTTGTAAATATGCACAAGCTACCTTTTATTACTTCATATAAAACCGATATTCAACTAAGCTTAGTAAGCTAACCTCACATAGACAAGTACAAATGTAGAGAGGTCATCATCAGTGGGTACTTCCTATATCTTTGTGCCAGACTAAACTATAATTATTAGATACAGAGCCACTTATTGTGATCAACATGGGAAGGGTCTTTTGGATAACAATAGCCATCTGATAACATTAATCAAAGGATATAAGAATTGGAACAATTTACACTCATTGTTATAAACAATTTAACATTATTAAAGACTAATATGAATTTTTATTTCATTTCAAATAATATGTTTGGGACTAACTGATTTTGATACCAATAACCATTTGATAACATCATCATAATAAACAGCTTCCTTTGAACTGATATTTATGAAGCTCATTCAAGTCCAGCACAGGGTCAAATGGGTTGGGGGAGGAAGATTGTGTTGCATCAATCTTCCATTATGAGGAGAATGTATCTGGCTTTTATAATGATCATTGGTGTTGTTGGAAAAAATGCACCCACATCAACCACCTCACTTGCTATAGATTATATATATTCTATGATTATCTAAGAAATATGTTAATTTGCATGTAACCAATTTGTGACATGTACAATTTATACTTATATTGGTATGGTAAATTATACAAGCAAAAATGCTATCTGAAAAATTTAATAACCAATTGTAAAAAATATTTTACATTTACTTATATAAGATATACATTGATTGCTTTCAAGTTTCTTATACACACATACATACTAGCAGGGACACCTGGTATTGCCCAGGGAAAAACAATTTCAAATAAGAAAAATATGTTATTCATTCCTTGTTACCCAACACAACAAAATGGAAAAAACTTATTTACATAGAGACGAAAATTTTCACTTCCATTATGACCTCTTTCATCATCATCAGTTTTTTGATATCCATCGTTGGACATAGACCTTCCCCAGGATTCACTACAATTCTCTATCATGGGCATCGCGGAGCCAGTATTTCCTGACCTAACTAGAGTAATGCTCAAAGAAATCAACAAAATATGAAAATGAAGCTACAGAGAAGTCATAAATTAATAATAATGATTTACAATACTTCATCCTCTCCCACCAAAATAATAGAATAATTACTTCCAAGTTTATCTTCAAAACTGAGCTGAGTCATATGTCTGTAGGCTTCATTCCTTCCCTTCACTATGAACTGAATTACATTGAATTTTTCTTGATGAGTGAATGAATGAGGTAGAGGGAGAAACAAAAATGCCCATGGACTGAAATTATGTTAGTTTTACATCTGGCATCAGTCTCATTGCCAAAAAAGCAATATCCAACAAAAACTGGAATTGATTTTATTGTGAGACAATTGTGAGCCATTTGTAAGAAGAATGCATGATGAAAATCCAGGTAAAAAAATTTGATTTTTCTTGATGTTCAGAACCATAGATTGGCTAAAGAATGAACTCTATTGACATATTTGACCAATCTAGTTCAGCCGATGTGGGATGTGATTTTTATTGATTCTCTATGCCAAATATTAGGTTAATGGGCCAAGTAGTTTTTGCATAGAAGAGGTACAAACAAACAAAAATCTCAAATATTAGTATATATATATATATATATATATATATATATATATATATATACATATATATATATATATATATATTGGTATAGTGGTTATATACAGTAGTGGCCCAAAGTTTGGCCAATCTAGGATATTAGAGCTATAGCCCTTTATTCAAAGGGTCAATTTTCTAGCTGGATATCACTTTGGACCACTGCTATATATATATATATATATATATATATTTTTCAAGGTCCACTTAAAAAATAAATGAAAAGAAAAAAAATTTCCCCAAGAATGTTGCTTACCTCATAGGGAGGACCAGCATGAAATCTCAAGAGAGCAAAATCTTTGTTATCCAAACAAGGAGTCTGAAATAAAAGAGAGACAAATTATTTGATAAACTACCATACACTGAGGTGTCTACTGAAAGGATATCGCAATAAAATACACTCCAAAAATGAATAGATCATTTTTCATTTCTGTTTTTTAATGAAAAAAAAAAAAAACAAAAAAAAACACATCTTCAGAGCAGAAATACAAATACAATGTATGCCCACAAAGTATCCAACACCTTAGTTCCCTATGAAGTACTTCCCTTGGGACCTTATCCATATATTTCTTCCACTTTTCAAAACTCTGTCAAGTCCAATTTCAGGATTGTCATTGACTGTCTTATAACATTCCTTTCAATCTCCTCAATAGTCTCCTTTCCAATGACAATTGTAGCTTTGGTAAGAGCCAGAGGTTGTAGGGAGCCAAATCTGGACTTGGGCTGACAGACCTGGGTGATTCAATGCTTTGCCACAAAACCCGAAGCAAGATTATGAATGTGATGGTCACACAGTACAATAGCTCAATCAACAGTGTCTCACTAAAGAATGTAAGTCACAGGAATTTTTTTCTTCATAAAAAACTTGAAAATAAATAAATTCTTTTGAGAAGGACTATTGAGAATTTTCAAGAGACAAAAAAGCAATTTTTTTTCAAATCACGTATCAGCTTCTTTCTCTGAGCAGACCCACATCACTGGAACAATGAAGACAATAATGGCCTTTTATGATACTATTTGGAAATTTATGGGACCATCAATGGGACCTTGACTAATCTTGAGTTCGACTGTAGAGCTGTCTTTCTGTACATTTTGGCGTCAGATTCTAACATTCAAAATTTTTTTGCCAAAGAACAGGTAGGGATCATTATGCAAAGGCATTGATTTGATATTGATTAATATCAATTAATTAATCAAGAAAGCGTGAGCAGTAAGCCATAAAAAGTTATCAACTGAAAGATACCACCTCTCGCTTGCCTTCCAAACATTGTTGTTTTCATCCTCATTATCTTTCTTGTATTTTTCATCATATTCAAGCTAACATTACATTCAAAAACAAAAAAATGCAACACTTAGAAATATCTACAGTTCCTAAAAAAGCTTTTTTGTCTCTTATGCAGTTTCTTTCCTCATTGTATGTGGAAATGACTGTATTTTATTCTTTTTGATACTAATGTCATTCCATACCAAATCAGACCAATTTAGGAACTTTCCTCAGGTTACCCTCTCAGATCCTGCTGAAACAAAAATACCAAACGTAAGGTGAAATCCAAAATATTAGGCCTGAACGTCTAATAGTTTTGAAATTGAAAATCTTCAAAATTTATAGCTCCTTTGGTAGGATATGTAAAGCTTTGAAACTTTCTGACTAGGACTAAAAAGAGAGAAAAAACAAGAGAAATCATTCTGAGGAAGGTCAGCAAGAGGACCAAAGGTTTTGTCAGATCATTTTCAGATCTATAAGAATACATGGTGAAAATATGAAAGAGTTGGTAAATGTTTGTGAATCTTCTGCCCATGTTTTATGATTTTGTTGTCAGTAGGTTATGTTGACACATTTTTAACTGTTTCTACTCTATATCTGTTTAAACATAAATACAATATATATCCGTACCTTGCATAAATGAATCACCATAGCCCGCGTGTGTACTAGAACTAATTATGTAAAAATTCCTTAAAAATCATCTTTGAAAAAATGGATCTATTATTGAAAAAATACCAGCACAAGATTTGATTCAAATGTACATTCATAATCATCATCATCATCATCCGTCTGTTAGCCATCGTTGGACATAGACCTTCCCAAAGATTCGCAAGACCTTTCTATCATGGACATTGTGGAGCCAGCTGAGAGCCCTAAAAACCATGTTTGAGAAAAAACTAAAAGCAAAAAGGTTTTTAGATGATGCCTAGTGGTGAATTCATGCAAATATTCAAGGTTGTAGTCCCCAAGATGTGACCAGGAGCAACCAGAGACAGACACAAATGAGCAAAGAGAGAAGAATCCGTAGCCCACTAGGCTGGGTGGGTCATTCGTGGGGCTAAATCATATCATTTGTAACATGATCAGGTTGGTCTAGTTGGTAGGGTTGATCAGGTTTCTGGAGTTGGGTTTGGTTGGTCGATCTGTTTTCCCCCTTTTTTTATTACAACAATTGCATTTATTGCATTCTTGCAAGATCATTGTCAGAGATTGTACTTTTGGCAATTCTTTGGAATAGGTTAGATTGAACATTGTTGCCTCCATTTGGAATTTGAACAATTTTGAACGGCTAAAAATGGCTAGATTTTTTTAAAGTGGCTAATAAGTATGTTTGAATGTACCTATTCCAAATAATAGGGGAAATTAGAAACCCCAACCTCAAACCTACTAACCCTAACTAAATGCTGTATTGGTGCTAAATTAAATGGTATTTTTGATTGAAAATAATATAGTAACGGTTCGCTATCTGTTCGTAAATTCAATACAAAAAGCACAAAAAGCAGTAGCAGTAGTAGCAGATGCATAAGCTAACACAATCGGTCATCTCCCTTTGATATTGAATTTACAAACCAATATTCATCAATAATGTTATTTGATCAATAGTGAGAATATAACCACTTCCAGTCATTCAAAATAACCAATAGTCTATCTCAATTACCTCCCTTGTAAAATATTGCCATGATGTTGCTTGCTATATTTTTTAATCCATCAATTGAAATGGCAAATTCATTATAATAGCACTCCCAGTGAAGTATGAGACTCCTGCTCATTTATAGGGATGCCGCTGTGCTTTCAGCTGTCCTTGATGCAGTCCTCACTTTTTAGTTCAGTATTCATAAATCAAATTCTTACATCAATAAAATGCAAGCTTCAATCCTTTTTTGGATTGATAAAAAAAAAAATTACGTGAATATGTAAAATGATATCTAATATAAAGGATACATATATTGCTATGTTCAGGACAAAATATTACATCTAATACAGAATATACGTATATTAGAATGCAATGTCCAAGGATGCCAAAAAAAAAAAGAGATGCATTTACCCGGGACAAAATTGTCCTGTCACCTCAATTTACAGTTGTACATCAAATATAAATGAATACAAGATAATATGTAGTGGTTTGAATCAGACTCTCAACTCTGAATAAAAAGAAATGTCTTTCATCTATCAACCAATAAAATTAAATGGTATTGTCTTAAGTTTTGAGAAGTAGTATTTAAATTATTCCATGAAATATTCAAAATAGTATCTTCATCTTTGTTTTTTTCATCCCATTTTGGCTATGAATCTTCCTCAGGTAGATGTTACATCTAAAATACTTCAATGTCACCCAGTATTTGTTTTACCTCTCAAGCAAAACAAAATTTGAACAGCAGTCTCATGTTCGCCTAAAGAAAATTTTTTTGGGATATACACCAAACACTAGGGGAAAGCCAAAGAACATATCAGCTGAAATATTGAGATAAAAACAAAAAGATTTTTCCACTGAACTTACCAGTGTGTATTCTGGGGTATCTGCCTTGTCAATCAAGTCTGGATAGAAAATCTGAAAATACCAAGAAAATAAACAAAATGAAAATAAACATCCAATATAAGCTGAAAGGTTGAACAAACTGTTTTTTGCAGACAAAAATGTTTCTTTGACATCATGTAAGACACATTTTTTTTTTGACATGTTATAAGTCCAGAGTGATTGGCATGAGAATACCCACAGAACAAGGTGTAGACTACATCTGCAAAAACTGTAACAGAGTCTGCCTCTTGAAAATCTGGCAGTACAGTCACTTCAGGTGCTAAAACAGACTAATGTTCGGCACTATTCCATTGTCTTTTAAGACAGAAGGTGGCTGACAATGACAATGAGCAACAAGTAGAAAATCAATGGATACAAAAAAAAAATGATAATAATCCAATTGTGAACTGTATAGTTTGAGAAACAATAGTTATAAAAATTTGTCTTGAGTAGCTGAAGCAATTATTTTTCCTGAAAATTGGGTTTTACCCCAAGAAAATGGTTCTAGGTTTTAGATATTTCACTGTGGCCAATTTTAAGTTATATTTCCAAAGAGTTCTGTGAATCTGGAATTAAAAAAAGGATTATCTTAGTTTGGCCAAAAATGTCCATAATTCTAAAATACAGAAGCCCAAGAAGGAAATAAGAGATTAAGTTGCATTTTCTTTTATGGCCAGCTATAAATTAACCAATCTCTGGCTCTGAACATCAGAAACAAAAAATTTTCATACCAAAATAATAATTTATATTCATCTACACACTGTTTGGTCAATGTAACAGTAGCAGAAGAGTTGCACTAACTTTCATCTCTCAGAGTTTCAGCTGCTGCCATGAATAGGAATTTTTTTCAACAAAGTTGAATGGATTGCAGTAAGTGAAGTAAAAAATAAATTTCAAACAATCAAAACAAGATATGAATTTAATAGATTAAGTAAATAATTTATTACTTCTGGATTAGATATCAGTAGGCTCCATTTAGGCCTTCCATAGGAACTAGCTGAATACCTGCCCAACAATCATTTTAGTAAGGAGAAAAAAAGCTGTTTTGGAATTGAAATGAAAGAGAAACTCAATCAAAACTTACATTGAATTTGTATCCCTGCACGATCTTAGGTGGAGGGTTGTCAATGTCATAATGGGTTTGGTTATATTTGTTCCATTCAAAGCCCTGAAAGCAAAAACAGTAAAGATTATCAACCCGACACAAAGAAAGGTATTGGATCCCTTCTGCACCATTTCTTCATCATAGAAAAGCTAAAACCAACTTGGAAAATGCCAAAGGTGAATTGGTTGACAAAAACTAACTTTTTTCAATATTTTATACTAGCTTGACAAAAGGAAATTCCATGGGTACTGACAACTAAGATACAATCATTACTCTCGCATATATATTGCTGCAATTGAAGTGTATGATTTTGTTCGAATAAAGGAAGTATCAATATCAATTTCAACATACAAAGGTAAATGAAAATGTCAACGTAGGTTTCTTCAGTTTTCAAATTTGTCTGGCTGGCTATGTATGTATCATGTGTACATGCAGTACCAATCAACCAAAATTCCTGTGGTCTAGTATAACTTGGATTTTAGGCTTCAGGCTTTTGAGAGAGGAGTAATCAATGAATGATAATTACAGTCCCTTCTACACCCATTCTTACCCTTGTTCATTACATTGTAATGGTGGTTGTGAATTTTTTAACTAGTTTTACTCCATCTACTTATAGAGAAAACTCACCCCCCAAAAAAAATAATCGGGAAAACCCAATGGTTGGAAAGAAGCAGTTGAAAAAAAAAAACATAAAAGAATCACCTGGAAGTGAAAGGTCATTGTCACTTACCGTATGTACTCTGTTGAAAAATCGAGGCTTGCGAGGCCTGTACTTGTCTGACCAGAGAAAAGCTTGTTGATCAAGAGCAACTTCAACACTGAACTGAGCCTCATCATCCCCCATACCTTCACGGGCCTTCTTCTCAAATTCTGTCTCACCATCCAACTGTAAAAGAATTTAATAACATTACATAACAGAAATAATTATCAAGTTCTTTTAACCCTTTCAAGGCTAACCCATTAAAGTGTTTAATGCCTAAATTTTTAAAGGGGTATAAAATAAACCAAAAATCATGTCTTGAAAAGGTTAATCACAATTGAAATATCTGAGAAGACAAAACTGATCAAGAATTAGAATATTTTACACTTGAAACAAAAAGGTTCTTGGAAATATTAACTTGTTGAAAGACTAGTCATAAGCAAATGATTAAATCTTTGATTTTTCATGAATAAAATTGTTTTTCTAATATTATTTTGAAATGATTAAAAATAGGAATGAAAAAATTCTGAAAGGATTAGAAATAGGGAATATGATGAGTTGTAGAAAGTTGACAGAGACGTATAAATTTCTTTGGAGGAATGTGTTTTTTTCTTTGCACTAAATACATTTATAGTAAAATACATATTTGTATAATTTAACCATATGTAAATTATCCTGTCATTTTTCAGAGGTACTATGCTAATTTTAATATGCTTTTTGAGGATATTTCTGTAGAGAGCATGTAAATAATGACAACATACCCTCACTCTGCCAGTGGTGCGGACTTGTTCTCGTGCAAGCTCCAATTTCTTCATATCATCCACAGGATCATAGACAATGGCATCAATTTCTAACTCATCGACTCTCAATAACCGTGGAGAATAATTGCCAGTTGTGTATTCATCTTGGCATTGAAGGGCCAAATCTTCCTCAGTGAAAACAGGTTCATTGCTGTTAAATAGAGAAACAAAATCTCATCCATACACTAGTCTTATAGACATGAACAGAAACATTTACTCAAGAATTATTTGGTTGCTACGTATGAAATGGTCAAATCACATTGGGCACATAGATTCTAGTAAAATCACCAAAGTTAAGCAACATCAAGCCTGATCATTACATAGTTGCATAGCCATCTAGGAAGACCAGGTGCCATAACACTTCTCCACAAGGTCAAGGCGTTGGGATAGGGATAACAACTCTAGAAAAAGTTTCTTACAGAAACATTGACAATTGTCAGTGGTCTATACTTCTCATGAAATGTTATTCTACATAACTTACTACTGTAAAGAACAATGTGATTTCCTTGGTCCACAGTCAGTAACCATAGACTCTTCCATGTAAAGGCAATCAGTTTACAGATGAAAATATCTCCTACCCACCATTTGAAACAATGGACTCTTCCACTGAAATGTGTTTTTTTAATTTCTTTTCAAGAAATAAAAATCATCCAAGAGAATTTAGATACAGGTAGTTTCTGCTTTTCAAAGGTTCATTCAACGCCACTTTTTGAAAAAAAAAAGGGGGTGAAAATCAAAAATAACGTTAAGCTTTTGTTTTGCAGCGAGTCATTACAGAGGCAGCATACACCAACTTCCTCTCTCTTCCACATATTTTTTTTTTTATGGTGGCTACAAAGATGCTCACTTCAAAGTCAACATGCCTCCACAAAAAAAAAAGCACACATGATAAAAGCCCACATGGAAAATATTTTTTTTCTCGCACTTAGATAAGGCTCATATAAATTCAGACTGATAGTTGACAACCAACAATTCTGTTTACAAAACTATTCTTTTTGTAGAAAGTGACCTTAAGGAGGATTATTGAAAATGGATGGTTTCAAATTTTCATTACCTCCCTAAAAAAATAGGAAAATGGTTAAACATAGATGCCCAAAAACCTATGTGAAAAGAATGGTTTTGTAAAAAGAGGTCTTGGTTTCGATGGAGAATTTTCATGTGGGCTTTTTTCATGAACCCATTCTTCAAACAGATGGTTCATGAGATGTGAAGATTATTCCAAGGGTTCCTCCAGTCTTAAAAGCTTGAAGAACGCTGCACCTAATCTAATTATGATAGAAGAAATCTCTGTTATATATGCACAGCAATTATTCAATAATTGGCCATTGTATCAAGTTGACATTCACCAGTTTTAATAGTCAGCACATACAGCATTGCAGTGTCAAGCATAAAGTTTTTTTGATCAGTGGTTTTCTAGAAATTTGATAAAAAAATGAATTTAAAAAAAGACTGAAGATCTTTTATCCAAATTTAGGTATAAATCATTTGAATTAACAATAGATCTAAATTTCGATATAAAATATCAAAATTGGCAACACTAAAAGAAGTAACTGAAAAAATTTGAAGCTGTAGTTTTGTACGACAGACAGAAAATAATTATATATGACAATTATGGCAGGCTGCTCCACACACCATAAAGTCGAGGCCTTTCAAAGTATCCAGTTTTGGAACAGGTATTGTGCTACTTAGACAAATCATAAATTCTTAAAGGAAAGTTGCAGTAAATGTTGGTGTGGTCATTCTGTCATGACCAGGACCAGCACTGAACTTTGGCACCCTGTCAAGTATAGTACTATCTAATTTATTTATGCTTTACAGTGAGATAAATATATGGGAATATGTATATTTAGGTATGATACTAAACATCAATAATTTAAATTAAATTATTTAAATGGGCTTGTTCACTATGATGAAAATTTCTGTTTAATTTAGTCATTTTCCCACTGGCATTTGCCAAGTCCCATAGTTTCAGACACATAACAGGTGCTCCCCTAGCATTTGATGTCCTGGGTGACTACCTGTATTGATGATACCTAAGGCTGGTACTGGTCATGACTGAACTTACTTTTCTTCTTCTTCTTCTTCCTCATCTTCCATCTCATCGTCTTCTCCAGGGATGTTTACTTCCCTTGAATCCTTTGCATGTTCAGAGCTTGTAACCTCAATATAGGGACTTTTCTCCCTTTTCACCCGATCGTCATTCAGATGGGAAGAGGAACGGCTCACATTCCTTGGAGGCATTTCATTGCTAACACCCAAAATCGGAAACAATGGTGCCGATTCAATTCCTTGCTGTCAAAGAACAAAAAACAATAAAATGTCTGAATTACACGGAAAATAGATTTGAATTAATTTACTGGAAATGTAATCAAGTATAAAGGATCATCCAAAAACTTGTGGATTTCTTTCAAACTCCAGTTCAAGTGTGGAGTTGACTTTGTTTTTTCACCATAACAAGAACAATCCTCACCAAATTTTGGGGAGTGAAAATTGACATTCCCATACAGTGATTTGAAATCATGACCAACTGATTGGTAGGCTGGTATCTTACCGACTAAGCTAAATTGACAAATCTACAAAATTTATCCTACAGATATATAAGGGCTTATTTAATTCTCATAAATAAATACTAACTAAAAGAATATTTTATGTCATTATACATGAGATATTGTTTCTTAAACGCATCCACGTATCTCTATACAACACTTTCTTGACATTTGTTTGGTCAGTCAGTCCCTAATATGTTAGATATCAATTTTCTCAGCCATATCATGCTCAATTGATATAAAACTTGATCCATACCATTGTATGAACCATCTTCCTCCTCCTCCTCTTCCTGCTACTACTACCATGAATGGTAGACAAATCATTGAACTTATGGTCCCTGTTTTTATATCATATAGAATAATCCTAAAAATCAGAGATATACTCATGTAATCGCATTTTTTTGCAGATTCAACATAAATAGAGACATTTTTAATTGATTATTGGAGATTTTGAGTCCTTAACAGAAATAGTGTCCACATAAACATAATTTTCATGTAAAACACACTGCTCAGGCTGCTGATAACATCAACAAAGCATCTGAAATGGACACTTTTACAGAGCAAACAGTTAAGCATTGGTTCAAAAAAGTTTGGTCTGGAAATATGGATACCAATAATGAGCCTATAGGAAGGCCCAAATCTATACTTTATGATGAATAATTATCAACAATAGCAAACAAGCCATGATCAACAAATAAAGGACTTTCTTTTCAAAAATGGCCATATCAAATCATCCAAAGACAATAGGAAATGTTAAAAAGTTGGAAAATGGACACCACAGGAACTGAACAAAATATTCCAAACAGTGCAAGATAATATATCTCTGAATTTTTGAGATGAGGTATAGCGCAGTGGTTACAGCATCAGACAAATTACTGTAAAGTAATCTGATGGTTCTAGGTTCGATCCTAGTGTGAGACAGTATAACAATACTACTAATGCTAAGAGGGGAGTACAGTCAATATACCCCCATCAGATAAATAAAGGGTTCGGTTCGTTACTTCCCCACATCTACCAGATGATACCTGACGAAGGCCGTAGAGTGCAACGGCCGAAACATTGTATGAAAAACAACCAAGATGAGGATGGTCCGAATATCAATAGAAAAAAAAAAAAATAACTGCAAGATAACACACATCTCAGCTGATTGAGAATTGGGAAATGAAGTCTTACATCATCCTCTATATCCGCATCTATATTCCTCCTAAAGAATATCAGATTTTCCAACGTTTTGAACCCTATACCTTTAATAAGAGGTTTAATAATAGGAAGCTAGGATTAGTACTTTTACTGAATTTGTAATCACTGAACCTAAAGTATTTTATTGAGATGGCATATTATCATTAGAGGATAGATTGCTTCAAATACGTCATATTTTGATTAAATATTTGCTGTTTATATCATACTTCATCTTACAATTCAAAAAACATTTCATACCAGACAAAATGACATCACTAATCTAATTATCAAATTATCTTTCAATTCTCTCATAGGGAAATACCTGCAATATACATAAACTGGTAAGAAAGGGTTTTAGAAGTGTTGAACAAAGGTTTAGATTTGGAAAGATCTTACCTCTTGTTTCAGCTTAAACAGTTTCTGCCGCAAAACTTCCTGGTGACGTTCTCTTAAACGCGTCCTGGCAATGTGAGCATTTAGCTGTGACAACAAAGACTCCCAGTAGCCTGAGAAGCACAAAAATAAGAGTCTCAAGTTATCTTGGTTCTTCAATTATATATGGCAAATTCTTCAATTATAAACATTAGTTGCATTCAAATCAAATTCACAAATTGTTCATCAATTGAATTTATCGACAATTGTTCTGTTTTGTTAAGCCGTAACAATGCATAGCTTAACCTTTGGAAAAGACATAGCCATCACAAAAGCAGATTTCCTTCCCACATTGCACAACATATAAGTCAATGAATTTGGGACTAGACACCTTTCAGGAATTTTCAGACTTCAGAATGGCAACATCTGAATCAATACTGACTGCAATTCTTTTCTCTATTTCTCACTGTTACCATTTGAGAACTTTGCAGCTTTGAACATTTTCACAATCTTCAAAATCAAAAAAAATCACCAAAAAATAAAAAGAATATCTGAATAACAAAGGCACGTCTGACACTTAGAGACAACTGTGTGGCATGGTTTGAGCCAAAGCTGTCTTGAAATTGGAACTGAAACTTCTCCTGTGCTCTATAAAACCCTCAAGATAATGTTGGTTGAGCGTGGGTCAAGTCAGGTCATGTTTGGCACCAAATGCAAGCTTTGGTGCATAGATGACATCCATGAAAGAAAAGTTTCATTTTCAGAATTTCAGACAAAATTGTGTACTTGTACACATTCTTTATTACTGTTTTTAAATTGTGAACAATACAAGAAATTTAGTATAAAAGTCAGGGTTTAAAATTGGGGGATAGCATTATACCGAGTTTAAAAATAATGATTATCACTGAATTCACTCACCAACATCTACTCCTTCACCTCCTTGAAGTTTCTTTTTCATTTGTTCTTGAAGCAGAAGTAATTGGTTCGTGGTTTTGCCTTTGAAGATATTGGATACTTCACTACTAACAGATTGGTTGATGCCTTCACGACGGTCACCAGCATAGTCTAGAAATGAAAACACACCAAAGTGAATAATGAAAATTGCAAAAACAAGTTACATGTACGTATATACTAGAATTACATGCATAAAAAGGAGGTAACTCCTGTTAGCCTTAAATTGAACTAAGGCTTACAGGATTATAGTAGGTAGTGATGATAAATAACAACCAACAACAGTTATAAGCATGACAGATGGGATACGTGTGAAAGGGTGTTTTTTTTTCTCAACCTTCCAGTGACCAATGTCTTTTTGCAGTATGCCATGTTAGGGTGATCAATGAGAAAATTGGAAAAAAGCATGATCAATGAAAAGGTTACTTCTCTTCCCTTTTGTTGGACACTAAAATATCTAAATTTTCAAGAAAACAAAGGTGGATACAAACTAAGGGACCAATTTAGCATAAACTCACATTGAAAATTGAACCTTCCTGACTAAAACCTCATTTGGGAGTGAAAATAAATCAAAAAAAAAAAAAAAAAAGAAACATTTTCCTTACTCATTGAGGGGAGAGTATGTGTAGAATTTGAAGTTTCAACTATAAACGGTAAGGGTTGGCAAAGTCCAAATAAATGGATACAAAATGTTCCCCACCCCTGAAGTTCCTGGACCCTTTTTTATTTTCAAGTGGACATCAGCGGTGTATGAATAAGTTATACAAAAGTTCCCCAATGGTTCATGAATTTAAGAGTTAGATACATTAAATTGTCATCATTAGTAGTTTTAACATCAAGTTGGCAAGTGTGTGAAAAATTGTTTTTATTCATTTTATTTGCATTCTGTTCTCAACATTAAATGGGCAAGTGTGTGAAATAAAGTTGTTTATTCTTGTTGTTGAAAAAGTATGGGTCATCAAATTAGATGGGGGAGATAATCCTGTAGGCTTTAGTTAATTTTTTGGTAGGAGTTAATTCTATTTTGCACACATAAACTATGATTCTAACTACTATTAATAGGTTTGCTATTTCCAAAAGAGGACAGCTTAATGTCCAAAAGTTTCGATAGCTACCATATTTGTCTAGGACTCATGGGCAAAGAAACCTCTTTCATTTCAGAAGGAAACATTACTGTTCTAGTCACCTGGAGTCTAAATATTGGCCGAGGAAAGAGGTCTCATCTTCATGGATTTTTCATTATTTTTTCTTCAATTCAATTTGCACAAGGTCAAACTTAGAGAAATAGAGGTGGGGTCAGGTGAGTCAATTATGTGGATATATAGGAGACATACTTAAAACGTTACAACAATAGAAGTGGTGTCCTTTAAGTCAGGTATATAGACTTACAGGTAACATACACACAACCTTACAGCAAAAAAATGAGGTTCTAGGAGTTAAAAATATAAACTTAGCGGTAACATAAAACCTTACAAGAAAATACAACAATACATTCAAATAAGGATACAATTTTTTTTTATTCGAGTGAATTTAAGGAAATAAAAATGCATTTCATAATCTTTGACAAAAAAATTGTCAAAGGTTTTTTGTTTTTCTTACCTCTGCTGGTGGGATCAAGTTTCTTGAGTTTATTGACTTCATCTTCTGTAACAGTGATGATGTCTCTCCAATAGTCTGCATTTTTGCCTTGTTCTAATTGGAGATACACTTTGATATCCTCCAACAAATCTTCAAGGTCAGGAATGGTCAGGCCCTAGGAATAGCAATAAATTATATTTTATAGTAATGGAAAATTTGATTCAGTGGTTGAATCCAAACTAATTCACAGAAAATTACTCCAAAAGAGTTCCATGGACAAGATGTCATGCTGGGGCAGGTTTTAAACTATACTAAAAAAATGTCATGTCACCCTGGGACCTCCCAGAAACAGTTTTATGGTCCTTTTACTACATAAACTTTAAAGGTTTATTAGTAAAGAAAGCTTTCTCTCTAGTAAACCATTGCACAGACATCCACTTATATAATATGGAAGGGTATAATGAAAGTGATGATATTCGTGCATTCTGATGCACAAATTTTTTTCCAATAAGAAATGAAATTTTTCCCTAAAACATATCAAAAAACTGTTTTTTCCTACTCAATTCTGCTGCCTTATTATATCAAAATTATTTAAAAAAAAAAAAAAAAAACAAATTATGAAGAGTTGTAGAAAATTGATAGAAAGAGAAATTTCATTTGAGGTGTTTTTTTTGTTAGCAATAAATACTTTTATACAAAAATATATATTTGTAGGATTTATCCATGTACGAATAATTCTGTCATTTCAATGGGTACTATGCTAGTACATGAAAAAAATTAAAAAATAATTAAAACTTTTGACATCTTGACCATGACTGAGAAATAATTTGCAATTAACAAGACGAATGATTATAACAAAAGGAAAAGTAAATATCTGAATAAACATTTATTCAATAAATTGAAAAGTAATAACTCAGACTCAGTTGCTCTCTAGTCTTGTATCACATGAGGCAATGATTTGGTATTCATTTCTCAGTCCATTAAAACCATTCATTGTTGCAATTGTGGATTTTTGATGGGGAAAGAGTGCTAGCACATCAAAAACATGTGAAAGATACATTTTCCTACAAAAATACACAGGCTTTCTAAACTGCACCATGACAGAATTAAAAAAATATATATTTTGTTGGCACTCTTCAGTCATGCACCAGAGCTTCACTAGGAAAAAATGACAATTTACAGATAGGACTATAGCAAACATTTAGTCCTTTATACAGAAATTATATTTAGACAAGAGACTGCAGCACATTAGTTGGCCACTTTTGTTTGGGATAAGAAGTGGCACAACTTTTCATACCATATCTGCCAGCAAACTTTTGACAAAAAAAGCAATATGTGACGAGGAAAATGTTCAAAACTTACATCAAAATTATGTTCATTGTAAGAAATATTTATATCATTCATGAGATGAAATGAAGAATTTTTCCATCAAAAAATTATTTTCCTTTTTTAAGAGCGGAAATTTTGGTCTTTGAAAGACAGAAAAATTTTTTTTATGAAAAAGTTTGTCCAACTAAGAACAATTTGAAACATGTTTTAATTGCAGAAAAGTATTTCATATCTATTCTTTCATCACATATACCTTACCAAAAGGTTTGATAAATTGAGGAATCTAGCTCCAAATGATTATGGATAAGAATACCTAAATCTATTGCAAGGAAATTTGATTTTATTCAAACTACACATTCATTTATTAACTGAAAGAAAAATTAATATCGAATATAAAAGAAATCCAGGTATTAAGTAGAGGTGCCTAGTGAAGACCCATCAGTTTGGCAACAGGAACTGCCAGAAGGACATCAAAGTTGGCATCCAACTACCTTAGGTGCATTCCACTCACTTGTTAGGGATCTGAGTTGTCCTTCTCTCAGACTGGTTGCCAACCATGGCAAGAAATCCCAGTCTGTTTGCTATTTACGCATAGCTAAGAGAAGTAGAGATGGATCCATGCCTTTCTCAAGGGCATTAGTGCTAAATGAACACAAATGGTCTCACTGTTTGGGATAGAAGTCAAGATTTTTACAGCCTCAAAGTTGTACATCAAGTTATAAGACTAGATACAATATAATTAAAATCATTGACTTTCAGAACAGAGGTGCAGATGGCCTAATAGTTACCAGCACAGAAAATAGAATAGGCAAACTGATTAGGAGTTTTAGCTGAAGCTGTTAGTTTGCATTCACTTCAAACGGATGCCCTTGGGAAAGGCACAAATTCACTTTTCCTCTGAGCTATGGATAAATAGCAAGGAGATCTTTAGCACTGACAGAAAATAAACACCTTCAGCTTAGGTATGTGACTAGTAACTACAGACTGTAAAACTTATTTACTACTGAAGCCACTGAGCATACCTTTTTTCCACAAGGAGTCTACAACAGTTATCCACAGCCGCAAAGCCAGTGCTACTATGCCATGAGGGAACAATATGATTTGGCAATATTCCTCGGTGAACTAAAAACAGATCAATTTCCATAATTCTTAATATAAAATTCATAAGATAAACCCTTTTCGAAACAAAATCGAGTGTATTAGCCACATAGGAGATTTATAGTGGACGTATCACCTATATTCCTATCATGATTAACACAACCAACAATCCTATCAGCCAGTCCACAAGAATAAAGATAATATTAAAACGGGTCTGTGATACATTGAAATTAGAGGACCTCTGGTCTACAAGAATAAGTGAACAACTCTTCATACAACAGAAATCAACAGGAACTGATTGTTTATGAAATGTGAAATAACAATGGGTGAAAGTTTACTCACATAAAGATATGTATATGGTTCATGCATCTCAATTGCAAGATCATCATCTTCTGCACTTATATATTTTGCTAAAAGATCAATAGGCTTAGCTGGAAAAAATACAGATTTTTCATATCATTAAGCAATTTTGAAGTGGAAACAGTAAATACACATCACACATAGAAGACAATAAGAGCTTTCTTCCAATGTTCCTACTAATTTTTTTCATGGCCTAAACGGGACCAAAAAGCCCCATGAGCAACTGAAGAAGTAGAATGTGTAGAAAATATCTTTTACTTTTGAGACAATCATTTTTTTGTCTAGAGTTTATGTAATAAAAGGTCAATTACCTAAAACAAAAAGTGCATAATAAAAGAAATAATTTATCAGAAGTGATTTTTCTTTTCATTTTTAGAAGTCAAAATCAAAAGGAAATTTTCAAAATCATTAGGTGAAATTTTTTTTCTAATCAAGAGGGAACACTACTTCATTCTATGGGCACAAAATAAAGTGAGAACCCTTCCCCCTCTTTAACATTAACCCCCTTCCCTTTCCAACATCTCCTCCCAATGCCCCTTTTTACTATTTGTCCAATTTTTTAACATTAGCCCCCACTTTATCTTAACCTTTTCTCTCCCCTCTTCCTTAATATTATGTCCTCATCTTTAACCTTTATATCTCAACTTTCAAACTTTCTACTTTTCTTTAACATCAGTCATCCTTCTTTTCAAAGATTAGCCCTTCTTTTTTCTAGCCATAACACCTATTCTTAACTTTGCTCCAATGACCCCCTTTTATAATATCAATCACTTTTTTTTTCACACAAGTCCCTCTTTTCACATTAGCTCAAACCTTTTTTCACCTTTTTTATATAAGCACCCCACTCCTCAACATTAGCCTCCATTTTTTTCTAACAGAGTAAAAAGTGGTATCAAATAAATTTCAAAATATTTGGTTTCCATATATCTATCTTTCTATTTCTTTTCGGATGGCAATTTTCTCTGCCCATTGAATTGAGAATGGAGGATTGGAGTGGCATAACAGTTACAGGCATGGAAAATGGAGATAGAAAATCAAGTTTCCACTGAGACTGTTAACATTCACTTTGGGAAAGGCATGGAACCATTTCTACCTCCTGGTATGAGTTATTAGCTGGAGCCCTTCTTCCTTGAAAGGCAGTCAATCTGAGAAAAGTTTACTCTGATAGAAAAAACCTACAGTTTGTGAGTTGCCATAGCTGGTCCAAAGCCTAGCTAAAGGAGGAGGGTTTGGGGCTAGCGAATACACCGTGAAAACAATATTTATGGAGAGGTGTAGCACTGATCAGTACAGAAAATGGGATTGGTGAATTGAGTTTTATATTCACTTCACATTGATGCCCTAGGGAGAGGCATGAATCCAACTCAACCACCAGCTATGGAATATCAGTGCAGTTGGAACCCTTTAGTCCTGTAAGATAATTCATCTAAACAAAGGTTACTGATAGGAGAAGATCATTAACCATGATTATAATTATAATCAGGGTTTTTAAAAGTAAGAAAAAATCATCCAAATGAGGGGGGTGTAATAATTAAATTATAAGAGTCTATATAAGAGGCATTCAAGTCACTAGGTATTTTTTATCTAAACTCAAATATCATTTAAAAATGAAAGTTACAATAGCAAAAATAAAAATAATAACAAGAAAACACACCTCTGCCATCGTGAATTCTAATTTTGGACCTCATTTTTGCTTGGTGCAAATGAAACTGAAAAAAGAAAGAGAGAAAAATTCTTTTGACACAAGTTAAACAACTAATATGAAATACAACGTGATTAGCATGATGACAAAAACTTATTAAGCACAGATTTTCTTTTTTTTTTTTATTGAAACTATTTTCTAATCAACAGCTAACTTTTCGACAAGAATTTTGGAAATTGAAAGTTAAATGAATAATATCAAATGATGTGGAGTCAATGATATTGTGTGATAATAGTTGTTACTTGAAGTAAAACAAAAAGCAAATATACCCAGTCGTACTTACACTGTCCTCTTGTTTTTCCCATTCTCGGAAATATTCGGCTTCTTTTTCTCGTTGCAATCTTTCCTGGGTAAAAAGGGTACAAAAATTCCATTAGTTGATAAGAAAACTGAAAAATGCAATTACTGTATTTCCCAGCATAGAAGACACTATTTTTTTCCTCAAACTAAGTCTTGAAAATTTACCCTGCGTTCTACAAGCTGTCTGTTACCATAAATTTGATAACATAATAATGAATTAATAATAATGAATTTCAACTGTTCAATTTCTATATCCTTTGCTTGATGTTATCAACCGGTTATTGTTATCCAAAAGAGATCACAATAAATGGTTTCCTCAGTAGTTCATACATTTTTCAGATTATTATCTTTCTTTGTCCTAATTTCTTTTAGATGAAGCATTGTCATTACTAGATTTTTAATAAGTTTTTCCTTTCATCTTTGTCGCCTTTTTATCCTTATGCACAGATAGTTTTACATTCCAGGACTGTTAAACAAGCAGCATGGATTGGAAATAAAAATTAAGCTTCCTAGCTCAATGATTGCAGAATGTAAAACAACCAGAGAATTGCAATGAAAGACAACAAAAATAAAAGGAAAGGGAAAATTAGTGAAAAATCAGCAGTTGTTTTTAACACAACATTTTGACCAACATGTTCTTCAGCCTCCCTAAGTAATAATTGCTTTTTTCTTCTTTTTAATCTTTCCTATTACATCTGAGGGACATCCGGTTAATTCATTGCTAGTAATTTGATTGCTTGTCAATTTGTTGAGAAGTTAATTTCTCACCAACTCACTAAAATGTTAAAAATTAAAAAGCTAAAACCAAAGTTCATATGTGCAACAGCATTTAAGAAATTTACTTTTGTTGAGAATCATTTGCATGTAAATAACACCTGCTCCGCATTTAAGTTTTAAAAATGCTAAATTAGTATATCTCCAATGAATATTTCTCAAATCAACAAACGTAAACAAATTACAGCAAATACTGGAGACAATCTATCAACCAATTTACTTCATACTAAACTGACTAACAATGATTTCATTTTTGATAGATTATTCTGACGAAGACCAAACATACATCATCCAAAATGATGTGTTAAAAACAACAAAGATGATGACAACAGTCTATAAAATAGATAAAATAATGAAAATATTTCATCTCAGAATTTCAGAAAACAATAACTTGTATTTCTTGTACAAAATAATTGAAAATTGTTAACTAACAAACAGATAAAAAAGCGACATGGGTTTTTATATGATAAGATGCTTGCTCACCCGTTCTTTTTCTCTTTCTTCTTGCTCTTTTTCCCTCTCAAGTCGTCTCTTTTTTACTTTCTCAAGTTCACGCTAATCAAGAAGAAATAAAAAGTTAAAAAGGTGAAGAGAACTTTTCACAAATCTCAATTCAATATAACACTTTTACATCAACCCACATTTATTGAGATAAAAATCATTTGGGACAAAAATTTTCAATCTTTTGGAGCTGCAAAAGAATCTTAGTGAGTTTTATCAAAAAGCAAAGATAGAATTCTCATTTATATCTTGTATTACAAAATACAAAATTTGTCCAGAAAAGTATCTAGCCATTTTGAATCATTCAAAACCAGTTGTGCCGCATTGATTCAGACACTGAAATGAAAAAGCCGAGGGCAATTCTGAAGGAAGATTCTGTAGACTTTTTTTAAAAAATGGGAGGGACACTAAGATAAGTATGAGAGGTCACAAAAAAGTACCTGAGGCAGCATTGCCCAATGTAGGCTATTTTTCAGTGTGTTTGCAAAACCCTCAACACCAATGCTGATATTTTATTTCCCTTCCCAGAGAAATCTTATTTTCATTATGGAACTGATTCATCCTTATGATCAAAAAAGGCAAATACACAAATGTGTAGAAGAACTTTGGATAAATCAGCTTTTCTCAACCCTTTTATCAAGTTGGTGCAAAAATAATTGTGATTTTTGTTATTTTAAAATCTGATGCTTATTTTAGAATAAACTATTATTTAACTATGTTCATGGAATATACCATTTTAAAGAACGAACTTTGTTTTATTCATTTAAGCTAAACATTTTCTTTCCACAAAGATGGACAAAAAGCGAATTCAAGCACTTTTACTGTACAAGTTAAAAATGGGACACAGAGTAGCAGAAACTACTTGCAATATCAACTAAGTATTTGGGGAGTGGATCCACAACAAACATAGAGCTCAACATTAGTTCCAAAAATTTCAAGTCAGGGACAGGAGCCTTGGAGATTAAGAGGGTCATGGACATCATTCAGCCATTATTGAGGCAGGCACGTGCAAAACAACTCAAGAGGCAGCAGAAAAAGTAAGCATTAACCATTCAACAGTTGTTTGAAATTTGCATCAAATTAGAAAAGCAAAAAAGCTTGACAAATGGGTACTGCACAAGCTGAACGAAATCAAAAATTCACCATGACTAAGTCTGCTTTGCACTTTGTTTGCACAACAAAAACAATCCATTTCTTGATGAGTGCAACAATCGACAGCATTCCTTGCAGTGACTGGACAGAAGTGAAACACCATAACATTTTCCAAAACCAAACCTGTATCACAAGAACATTGTGGTCATTGTTTGGTGGTCTGCAAGTGGAATTATCCACTAACACTTCTTGAATCCTAGCAAAACTATCACAGCAAAGAAGTTTTCACAGGAAATCGACAAAATACATCAAGGACTGGAAAATTTACATCCAATATTGGTCAATCAGAAAGTAGCAATTCCTCTCCATGACAATGCCCAACAGCATGGGAATGACCCTACAAAAATTGAATGAATTAAGTTATGAAACTACTACCCAACTTCCTCACTAGACCTCTCTCCAACTGATTACTCATTTTTCAAGCATTTTTCCTGCAAAGGAAGGTGTTCAACAATCAAGCAGCAACTCAAAACACCTTCGAAGAGTTCATTGTTTCCAGGATTTCTTGTTAGCACGACTGTATAGATTCTTGAAGTTCTTATCTCAATCATTAACTTTTATTTCAAGTTGAGATATACTGCTTTAAAGTTAATGGTGAAAACCACAATTATTTTTGTACTTAACTAATAGATAGGAGGAACCGTTGAGATAACTTTCAGTCAATTTCCTTGAAATAATATTGAGGAATTTAGCTTACCTTTCACAAAATTAATGCTTTTCATAGATTGTATATACTTATATGAAATATAATACAATAACAAGTTTCACTGCCTCTAGGTAAGAGATATTAAAAAGAACACCATGCCATTAGTTGAATAAGGTGACATGTTGACTATTTGTCAACAAAATCTAATAGGCTTAGGGAGAAGGCCAGTGATCAATCTGCGAAAAAAAACAAGTTTGGCTGCTGCAGTATCAAACTAAACTCATACTTCTTTTTTGACTGAATATGATTAGTGCAACTTTTGTATTGTACGTAAATTTTCATAAACATTCAAGACTTGTCAGTTTAACTCAGTTGGTAAGAGAGCTGCCTAGCAATGTCTTGGTCAGGATTTCAAATCATGACCAATTTCAGTTTGGTATAACATGACAGGACAGGCAAGTAGCGAAGACTTTACACCCCTAAATAAGAGAGGATTATTCTTGTTTTTATGGCAGAAAAATCAAGTCAACTCCATTCTCCGACTCAGAATGGAGTTTAACACTTTTAACAATAAACGAAAATAGAAATACTCACTCTGTTTTCTTCCATCTTTAGTTTTTGCATCTTCTGAAGTTCTTCCTGTAAAAGACCTTTCTTCCCTTCCTTCTCCATTTTTCGCTGCCAAACAAACGTGTCCAGCAAATGTTCATCTCCAAATGGATTATCAGCATTTGTATAACCCTAAAAGATCAATTGCAGAGAATCATGAAAGGAGATTTTACGAGTGATCAGATCAAATATGAGAAAAAACTGTCAAGTAGTGTTTTAAATAGATGTGTTGCCAATTGAGATGTTTTTTTCTTCCTAAGGGATGAGCAGAACAGTGGTCAACATAAGATCACACAAGAAAAAAGTACAGAATGAAATAGAGAAAAATCCATTTTGGCCATGGATAGACAATGAGGAATCATCCTGACTACAAAAACAAAATAGTTTGTTTCTTTTATTGTTATAGATAAAAATCTTGACTCAAATACTTCACTTTCACTTCAGCCTGCAACATAAATTTCTACTCTCGTCAAAATACAACAGTAATAACGCTTGCACACAAGACATGGAAGGCCACTACCCAAAGATAGCGACAAGCTGAAGATTCAATAAACGACCATTATTTGGCAATATATCTATGAACCAAAGTGTTACAATTCTGTTATTAAAATCAAGCCTATGCTAGGCTGGTAATAGGCCAAGGCCAGATGAGAAATGCATACCCCATTTTGATCTGCTCATTAAGTATTTTTGTTGTCAGTGCTACATAAAAGTACATGTAAGTAATAGAACAATAGAAAAACTAGAATGATTCGTAAAGAGCCAAAGGGGCCTGACTTTGCCTCTACAAAGTTGAGTAGGCTCCCTTGAAAGCAGTAAGCAAAAGAGAAACAAGGAAGAAAATGATGAAGATGATCAATTTAAAAACAGTTGATTGCAAGAAAGAATCTTTTTTATGCACTCTCATCCTTTATAGTGATTAATACTGCTTAAATCAAGTTGAAGGAAGAAAAAAAAAAGAAAATTTAAATTCAATTTTCTATGTACCATTTTGACCAACTTTGCAGGGGCACTGATTGAATAGATACTCCAAATGGGGGCAGTAGTTGAGAAAAAAACTGGTTTAGAGTGACTTATACAACTAAATTGTAGTAACAAAATGATAAAAGGGGGCTTCCAAGAAAAAACAAAAGAATAACAAAACAGTACCCCCCTCCTCCCAAGTATGACTCACACTCACCAAATAATCTTGATCCCAGCCCATTCGCTCTTTCCGTTTTCTTTCCTTTGCTTCCTGAAAAAAAAAAAAAAACATTACATTTCAAACATTATTGTTGATTTGAAGACCAGCGTATTTCAAGAAATTCCCAATTCAATAAGAGAGCAAACTAATCATCACACTGAAGTAATAATCTAAATAGAATGGAGTCAGTATGTTTGAATTCAATTCAACAGGCATTTACAGAGTTGAAAAGGAAAAGTAACTCAAGAGGACTGTAGAAAACACTGAAATGGAGGAAATACTAGCCAAACATTAATAATAGACGAGCAGAAAGTTTGCCAAATCAAAAAGTGAAATCCAAATACCTTTTTACTTAACCTTCGTGCTCTTTTCTCTTCTGGTGTTTCGGTTGCCTTTATAACATCTTTTCGCCGCCTATAATAATGATAAAAATAATAATAATATACAGATAATGGAACTACAATGATTGATAATGACCATCTAGATAAGCTGTTTTATGGGCTTTCAATAATTAATCAAAGGCAGCAGATTGAGTTCCCTGTATTTTTGAAGGAATTCAATACAGTCAAATATCTCAATTGAAAAAGAAAATGTGATACATTTACAACACAGGAAATTCCCAATTAATACAGTTGATGCATCCTTGAAAAGTGCTAAGCTGATCAAAACTGCATTAGTCGAACATAAAATCCTATGGGAAATAATGTAATTAATCCTGAACCTCAAATTTAAAATAAAGTAAACAAGTTTTGATTACATAATAGTAAAGAATGATAAAGAAAAATTCAGGATTATCAGTTGATTGAAAGAAAAGGAGCAAAAAGATTACAAGTAAGCTTGGTGCATTTTTTCCTTCCTCTTTTTTTGCACATCTTGTGGTACAGCTGCTTCAACATTGCAGCAAATCTGGCTGCTACGTTCTATATCTAGGTCGGCTTCAACATATTGCCTTTGCAAAGTTTTGACAGTTTAAAAAATCTTGCTGAATTCCTTTCGAATGATCTCCTCCACAGGGTTGTGAGTTTGTTCATCTGATGCATCATCTGTGACTCCATAGCCTAATCAAATTTGGGGGTGCACTATTCAAGTTTTTGGATAGAAAATTGGGTACTTTCCACATGCCTGGGTCTGTAATTTTTCCTTCTTATTATATTTTGGTTAGTTTTGATTAAGTATAAAAGTTTGATGAAAATCAAGAGTTGATATAAATGATTACAGTGGTCTTTATGAAATCATTGAAAATGAATATCACCAAATGAAATATTCAAATTGTTTTTATAACAAAAGTCTGGAAACAAAATCACCTAAAATAAAATGAAAGTGCAATAAAAACTAGTAACAAATCCTCACTAAAAGGAGGTTATAATGCTCCCTCACTCCCTCACATATACAACAAATGTGAACAAGAATTTTGTCACACTTACTTATGCAGTCAAGTTTTAATACTAACTAAAACATATTCAAACTAGAAAGTACTAAAGAGAGCACATACCAACCCCATTGTCATTAAAAACTCAATAGAAGTCAGTTTAGAAATAGTTAGGATGCAAGGGAGGTAATAGTTTTAAAAGTTTCTGAATCTGCCCCCAAATTTAATCAGTTTTTCCTTAGCTTTCTGACAAAATGTCAATGAAATTCATTGATAACTTTTGGAGATGGTGGATGAGCAAATATGAATGAATACATAAATATTTGAAAAAAAAAATTAAAAAATGAAATCCTGGAGTCAACCCAAAATTTGATCTTTTTTTTCAATAGTCAATTGTGCACACTTTCTTTATATTTCATTGAAAACTTAGTAGGTAGTGATTGGTATGGATATATAAGCTATGATCCAGGGGAGGAAACAATTCCAGGATCCATCCCAAAATTTAATCATTTCTTTCTATTGCCCATTGCACGCAGTTTTGCAAAATTTCATTTTTGTACTGGGGGCATATAGCAACAATGCAGGTGGGGTAATCCTTGATCCACTGCAAAATTCAATTACTTTTGTATCCAACTTCCCACCCTTCTACAGAATTTCATTGAAATTATTTGTGAACTTTTGGAAATACCATTCAGTCAAACAGATGGAAAGATAGACACACAGCTGGATACATTTATCACTCCAAAATTTTGTCGGTAGAGGTAAAAATATAAATAGAAGCAGAAAGAAGAAAAGAAATGAACTATGTTTTGCCCCGACTGGCTTACAAAAGACACAACATTAGGTCCTAATCACTGTCAATTTAAAAGTTAGAAAAGTATTCAGCCATGAATCTTTTGGTTTGGCCATTCTTATTTTTCCCTTGGTTTCTAACTAAAAAGGAAAATAAGACAAACTGAAATTGAACAAAACCATGTCTAAAACTGCACACCTATTAGATTGTTATTATTAGTAATATTTGTTCTTTTTGTCTTGGGGGTTGATGAGGAATCAAGGATCATATGAAGGGGTCAATGGTCTATAAAGTTTAGGGGACTCTTGCTTTAGGACTTACAAATATAGGATTGATAAGCTAACTTTGTTGTAAAAGTATTCTTAATAAATTTTTGGAGTGTAGTAGAGTACTTCAATGTTTAAAAAAACAATTTACGAATTTGGCAATTTTTGTCCAGAAACATTTTCAACCATCTGGTAACCCTGGCTCAAAGAACAAGGACAGAGAATGTGACACAGAATTCGGGTTCTCTGATCGATTTTTTTCTAATTCTGTGTTTTTACAGTTCACTAGGGCTGCAACTAACAATTCTTTTCATTATCGATTAATTTGTTGATTATTTTCTTAATAGATTAGCTGTTCATAAAATGTGTTCCACATGTTCTATAAAATGTCAGAAAATGGTGAAAACTGTTGATCACAGTTTTCAAAGCTTAGATGACATCCTCAAATGTCTTGTTTTGTCCACAACCTAAATATGAATGTTTACTGTCATGAAGGACTATGTTGGTTAATTCAATAGTTACCAAATCAATTGTTGCTGCTCTATAGTTTACAGATAACTTTCCAATTATGTTTAAAACCAATTTATTTGAATGGAGCAAAAACTGCAAAGGGTACCTTAGCTCTTGGGATCCTATACCCTGAAAATTTTTTTTTTAAATTGCAAGAAGGCGCAGTTAGACCTAGCACCGTGACAGATATTATTCATTTCCTCAATATTTCAACGGTGTTTCAATTATGCAATTAACAACTATAAATGATATTCACACATCATATAAATGAATCACCATTAGCCAGTGCATGTACCAGAACTAATTATCTAGAAGAAAGAAAAAAACAATATACATTGCTCATGCATAGAGTTACAAAAAGAAAAAAGAAAATCACTTTTTTGAAAACGACAAAAAAACATTTTTAGAAGGTGCCTAGTGGTATAGTCATGCAAACGAGTACTACAAAACACACACACACACACAAACACAAACATACATACATACATACATACACACACGAGCAAAGAGAGAAGAAACTGTGGCTCACTTGGCTGGCTGGCTGGTCAGGCAATATGTGGAGTCATTCAATTATAACCAAGTAAAGAATCAACATTTTGATTTCAAGACTGTCTACATTTTCTTCTGGATGGTTGTGAAAAAAAGTTACTTTGGAGCCCTAATGTGAATACATAACTGTTTGCTGGATACACTCCAAAATTTAATCATTCTCTCATAGCCTATTTCCCAAATTTCCAAACAGAAAGACATAAGTAAATACATATTGTTAGCAGAGATAAAAAAAAACCTATATCCATTCCCAAGTTATCAAGTATGAAAGATAGGTTGGATTAAAACTATTTGGCATATCATAACAATGGAACCACATTAATAGGTAAAATGATAAAAGTAGAAATAAGAATCAAAATCTAAGCAATAAAATATCATACCTTTTCTCAATTTGATACTTTTCAATCTGAGCAACTTTTTTCCGATCAATCTCATTCAATCGTTTCTGTAGACTAGATTCAGCCTCACTGTCAGAAGCTGATGAGGAACTAACTGAAGATGAAGATGAATGTTTTTTTGATTTTTTCTTATGCTTGGAAGATTTGGACTTCTTTTTTCTCTTGTCTTCTTGTGATCTTGACCTTGATCGCGAACGAGATCGCAAACTGTCACTCTCTGAAGATCCTGAGGAAACATCTCTAAAAAAGTTGAAAACGGGAGAAATATCATCAAAAAAATTCAGAAATTCAGCAGCATTAAAGAAAAAAAATGAATTAAAATAAAAAGCAAGGATTTCTGGTAAACATTAACATCTGAACTGACTGTAAAGTACTCAGAGAGCACATACCTGTACTAATACCATATCCAAATTCAACTGAAAAGAATTGCACAAATTTTAGAAAAAAAAAAAAAATGACAACCGTTGTTTTTGTAAATAATGAAGAATGAAAAAGAGGCGTCAAATTGTCTCCCTTTGTTTTGCCTCTGGAATTTAGAATCAATATAAGTAAGCAAACTGATAATTCGACCAGTTGGCGAATCATGGGTTGGTCATTAAAGAGTTTGGAAAATGATACACACCCCAGCAGGAGGCATGGAAAATTAGAGGGATGGATGAGAATGGTGGCTCAAGATTCATAATGAACAAAATTGTTATAAATAGATAATTTTCTGAAGCAGAATGAATTGCTTCAACTGAATATTGACATTGGTTTCTTGAAGACATTTTTTCATTTTTGAGAAAAAGTAATCACAAATTTTCAAAGCTACTCATGCTATATCAAAGAGGCTGTAAATGTCAGATGTTGGACAGAAAGGTTCATTCACCAGATGCATAAAACTGAGTAAAATTTCAAAACTATTTGAGATACAGACCTATTACATGGGATTTCCCAATAAGTTTGAGGAGCGCCTGTGATTTTTTTCAGGGGAATCTGAAAGGGTAACTTGGGTAGTTCCTAGTGTTTTGGTATGAAATAACCCTAATTCAAATAATTTGTGGAATATTAATGGACTAGAAAAATCAAAACGGAAAAGGCTACAAGTTAATTAGTGAGGTCTCTCTTATAGAACAAGTAGCATTATTTCATTTTTGTATCACATGCTTAAGCAGAGCAGGGTTAGGTGTGTCGGTTTATGAGTTCTACAAGTGGCGGAGAGTAATGATAATAGTAATGGTGATGGTGATGAGAGTCCCAAGTAGAAGTAAGACGTAAGAGTTGTAAAGATAGTGTCCACCACATGTGGGTGAGTTGCACGCCACCATGAAGAGTTGCGGAATAGGACAGAAGTCGATAGTCCTGGTTCAGATGTAAACATTCACTTATCATATTTCCTTTGTTAGAAGTGAAAGTTCTACGGGCCATTTTGGAATGAATGGACACAAGAGATTGAAATGATGAGTTCATAAAAGTTGGAATGAAAATAGTTTTTAAACCAAGAAATAAAACACAAATTTAATGAATCGACAAATAAGACATCAGAAAACAGAATGTACAAAGCTGAAAGCGAAAAAATGAGAACATTTAAAGAATAATCATTGTAAAGCCTGATTATCCAAAAGGAAAGAGAATAGGGTTATGAGAGAGATATGATTTTAAGATAAGATGAAGATAGTAGCTAGATAGAAGAGAAAGGAGATGTGACATATCTAGTTATTGTCATGGATTTATGAGACGGAGATACTGAAAAGCTATATATCCACAATGTTTGGTTATTTCAAAAACCAGAGTAATTATGGAAACGTGGTTCAGAGTTTGGCCACACAAAGAGTTTCCCAAACGATAGGATCACTGTGTTTAGATTGTTGAGTAAACTCATGGGACACCAATAATTACAAATGACAGAAAAATATATTAGTAGTTAAGGGCTCAAGCAAATAATATATATTTGTGACGGTTATGTAGAAACGAATTGCCAGTTCATTCATATAAAACAGAGACATTGATGAGCGTTAGGCTAGGAAAAGAGGGCACACAAGAGATCTCAACATCAATGAAATAACTGGCAAATGATTGTTCATGATAAAAAAAAAGTGATGATTGCTCAGGCCAGGAGAAATAACCTATCCAAAAGAGAGCGATAGAGAGAAGGCTTGGAAGTGAAGATTAATGGAAGTTAGGAATTTTATAGACAGGGGCAACAAAGAAGTGACGTTATTAAATATGTGACGAGATTCAAGGTTTCGTATCTAGGCTATATACTAATTCGTATTCAATTTCAACTAAAAATAAACGAGTTTACAGGTATATTAAAATCAGAACTAGTCATTGGGAGTATGAGACGCAAAAATAGAGAAATATTAGCTCTTTTAGAGGGACCACATTTGTACTCAGAAAAGTGCGACACAATAACCTGCTTAGAGACTGATATAAGAGTGAATTTACCACTGGTAAGATGAAATTTCATTTTCTGATGACAGAAAAAGTTAAGTTTTAAAAAAAAAACAACACCGAAACATCCTCCTAACCCCCATTTTCTTTTAATTATACCGTACCTAATCAAAAATCGAAAGATAGACGACGCAAAATTTTCCAATTTTACGATTGAATTTTTTTTTTCTTTTAATCATGTTTTCAATCGGAAGTTTGTTTTTTAGACGACAAAATTTAAAGGTTCAAACGGGGGTTCTCTTGACTATGTAGCTATAATGCTGAACTGGACATTTATTCTCCAGTATTTTTACAGATCTATGGAGGGAAGTAAAGCTTACATGACCCTAATGTTAGAAATTACCGATGGACGTTTCAAAAAAGTAACTTCGACGTTTTGCAAATAATATGAAAAAAAAACATTCGCTGTTTTATCCTCACCTTTTACTATGCTTCTTTTTATTCTTTTTCTTGGATTTTTGTGAAGACTTGTCCCGACTTCTTGACGTCCCTACACAATCCATTTTGTTTACTTTTAACCCTAGCTGACCGTTCAAAACTGGGGATATTTTAAGGCAATCTAGTAACGTCCGTCATTACGATTACAAATAGGAAGTTTTCGCAACTTCAACACGAGAGTGTAGCATAGGGGAGATCACTCTGCCTCACTTCGATCAACTTGACATACATACTCTTGTTCAATGCGATCGAATACAATACAACCCCCACTTTTTGTAGCTAAAAATCAGTCATATTAAGTGTAGGCTTAGTCCATGGAGCCAAGCCATATGTATAATAATCGTAATCTGTTTCAAGTCCATTGCTGGCCATAGGCCTTTCCCATCTCCTTACGCACAAGCGGTACCTTTATTTTCATAGTTTGGATTGTTAACATTCAGTGAAAGTGTACTAATAAACGAACTTTTATTTTTCCGACAATTATTCTTTTTAGCACTAGTTATTATCATGTCTTGTTCTTATCCAGCATTTTTTAAAATTAGATATCTTGTAATTTTTACGTTAAAATACAAAAAAGAATAATTCGAAAAAAAGATAGACGTCCGATTCGTTGGCGTTCACTTTACTTATTCCTTGATGAAATGTAAAAGACATCGAAACATTCGGTCAAACTGTAGCGTGTTTACTAATAAATATATCAGAAAGATTATCATCACATTATTCTTTCCTAGTGTAGGCAGTAAGATTTAATAAGGAGTCAAATGATAGAAAGAATATTTCCATTCTGTACTAATTTCCATAGATTATCTATTGGCCATAATCTCGTACTTTCTCGTAACGGTCGCGATTTCTTAGGTCGGTATTGTAAGTAAACATACCTCTTGTCATGATATAATTTCTTTAACGCTACTGATTTGACCCATTGTTTTGTATTAGATTCATACATGAGTAAATACTAGTTTTATGCATTACTAGATTGAGAGAGACTCAAAGTAATATTTTTTTTCAAATGTATTTTATGTAGTTTTGTAAATTATCTATCAAAATGATAGTTACTATTACACATGCACCCATGAAATTGTAAACATGGGTTTTGTTAGATCTTTCATATAGAAATTAATAGTTTCTTGCATTGTCCATAAAAATCATGTATCACATATTTTTCATTTTTGTTTTTAACTGAGTTGAAAATAAATACGAAGGGAGGTCACTCTGGATTGACAAAAGTTCGCTCTTCAATCCGCAGAAACTAGTAAACGGCGCTGACCACATGTCCCAAACGTAGAGCGATCTGAGGTTAACGATGGTTTTGAAATAGAGAGAGGGGAAAAAGATCTTCAGCTTGTCTTCCATTAAAGTCTGCGATATTAAACCAATCCATACGACCGATCGAAGATGTTACCTCAGCCAGCTGTCATTGTTGAGGCTATGAAGCTTCTTATTTCGCCAAGCAATTTCGCGATTTCAGAGGATGATAGCGAAAAGAACACCACTGATGGATTCGATATTATATTAGAAAACAGCTTAAAGGATTACCTGGAGAAAATCAATACAAATACGAAATTCAGTGGGCTAAATACTTTTTGGCTTGAGAGGAAAACACGTTATTTTCTGCCCGAGGCAAACCTTAAATGGAAATTTGCATCGGCTTGTTTAGTTCTTATTGAAGCTTTGACAACATCCCTCCGGGAAGCTTCAATTCGCGAAAAAGAAGAAACGAAAAAAACAGAACTGAGTCAGCCAACTTGCGGCAATGTGAAGTCGAATAAAAAGTCAGCCGCTCCTCGATTACCGGCCGACGCCCTGAGCATTGAACAACAAAAGGTTTTCATGAATACAATGCAATTCATCTTGTGCCTCGGAGTTTATCCACACCTCGCCAAAGGCGTGGGCATCCCTTTGGAACGAAGGTCAGGTTATGGAGTGTTATTAACTTCGTCCGGGTCTGATTTTCGGTCCGTACTGGAAAGGCAATTCCGGTTAGTGTTAATAGCTCGTGTCTTCTCTACATGTCTCAACCAGACTTCCTTGTCCAGCCTCTTTTTGTCTCGATATCTGGGTGATAGTCTTGCTGTCATGTTCCAGTTGTGTTATGGAGTAAAGAAGTCGAATGCACCCAAAGCCACACCAGAAAGCAATACTCTCCCCCCATCGCCGAAAAGTGACCCTACAGTTTCTGATAATGCTAACCTAAATTGTGATGATGCAAATAAAAACGATCCAGCGGATTCCTTAGAGTCGTCAGAAATTCCACAGACTGAGACGAGTTCAGCCTCAGCTAGCACGTCACTTCTTTCTCCAAATAACAACAGCCAAGAAGCAACATCCTCTTACTGCGTTGTTATCACCGAAGAAGATGTGGTATTCTGCAAAAGATTTCTTGAAAATTTAAAAAAGCGATCCTACCAACCCTCACTAGTGAAAGAACTTCTGCTCCTTCAGGGTGGGGCTGGTCCTAAAGTCATCAAAACTTTGCAAATGAACAACCCTGATGTGAAAGCTGTCTCCAGCAACTTAGACTTGACCCCAGCCCCTGTCTGGCTCAAAAATGTTTGTAGCCAAAATTTGAATAAAATCCTTCTATCAAAGCCTAATGGTATACTCCATGTTGTCCAAGGGATGCTTGATGCCCCAGTTAGTTCTAAAACTGATGAAGCCCAAGATTATTGGAAATGTAACGCAATTGCCCGGGTGATTTCTACCCGTCCACCCATGGTTGCCACTGATGATGAATACTTCAAACAGACTGCCCCTCAGGTGATTGGGCTGATCAGAGACTCTCACAACGATCAATATCGTCAGATGCTGCGTATCTCTAGCTGTGTGATGAATCTTGTAGCAAACAAGAATCCATCTTTATTTGAGAAATACTTCCTTAAAAATTTGCTGGCACCCCTGTACTCTTGCATTGAGTACACACATGACAGCTGTGCTGAATCGGGGCAGATTGTGGTGAGTGAATTTCAGTTAAATACATGCATTGAAAACATCCACAATGTTTTTGTTTGCGGATCTGAACCACAAGCAGACTTATTAAATCAACTCTGTCCTTTTGTCCATGTCATCTTCTCTATATTTTGTTACACAGATATGACCTCTTCTCACGTGCGGTCTCTTACTGAAGAGATTTTGTTGGCTTATCTGAAGTTTGCCGATATAGGAGACGCAATGACGTGTCTTAAAACATTTGTTTTTGGTTCCCTGTCCAAGAACCAGAACCTTGGAGTCCGTTTAATGCACTCTATGCTAACATTCGCTGTTGGAGATAATGACTGTCCAAGAGTTGTCACAAAACCTGAATGTGATGCTGATGACGAACAACTAGATTTATTGTGTGATGAATCTGAACGAATAGGTAGCTTGCTCAATCTGATTTCTAAACTAGAAAAGGAGGAACTTACCGAGAAATTTCTCATTTACATGCTGCAGGAACTGACGCGGACTCTGAATGAGGAAATGGTATCAGATAACTCTTATGAAAATGAATCTTCAGAATTTAGTTCTACAGAATTACTTGACATTGAAAAAAGGCAAGGAGAGAACACAGACCAGGTTTTCTATCAGCTAACGATACTCAACTTCCTTGCAGCGATTTATGAGAAACTTGGGCCAAGCAGTTTGAAAAGCACAAAACATGTGCTTGAATTCATAAAAGCTACTTTGGTAAAAGGCGTTGATAATCTTGATCCAATCGAAAAAGAATTTGGTGGTATTTTTAATAATGAAATCCTGACCATGTCCCTGGGAATGTTAACAGCTGTGGTTGCTGGTGCTCTGCAAATGACAGACGAAGATCAGAAGACATTAACTGGATTCATTCCTTTGTTACAGAATGTGATAGTAACAACGAATAACTCTAGCATCAAAGCAATGTCCTCCAGTCTGCGAGTCGCCATCGCCACCTTTGGCAAAGTGTGGCCAGGTATGGACTTTGCTGACATTTATAACAATGAATGCAAACAAGAAAATCCTTCAGAAAATTTTCATCAGTTAATTACAGAATTACCAGGAAAGCCTGGTACAGAAAGGTCTCTCAAGAAGGAAGTGACTGCCACAAAAGACTCAAAGCGATCAAGCAAGAAAAAGAAAAAGTCAACTAAGAAACAATCTGTCAATGCTTCCACAAGTTCTAGTTCTAAACCTTTTCCCATAGACAAAGATGTAACTAAAGACATCAGTTCCTCAAAAGACCCTAACCCTCCTGAAAGATCGAATGGACACACAGTCTTGAAACAAACTGATCAAATTACAAAATCTCCAGATGCCACCCAGAGCAAAGATAATACTTCTCAGAACACAAATCCTAAAATTTCTAGATCCTCGGAACTTCAAGAGGCTCTAAAAGAAACCTATGATCCTCTTGTTCCTGTTCAAGGTCACGGTTTGATTATACTGACAAAACTAATTCAGAACCAAGATAAAGAAACGGTGAAAAAGCAAGATCTCATTTTACATGTCTTTGAAGAAAAACTCACACATCCGGATTCTTATATTTACCTATCGGCTGTCAACGGCCTTGCTGCAATGGCAGAGAATTTTCCGGAAAAAGTTGTTCCGAGACTCATAGAGTTGTTTCGCGATCCAGAATCAGAAATTCAGAATGGTGAAGCTGTTCCCTCCGAGATGAGAATAAAACTCGGTGAGTCAATAGTGAAAGCATCCAGAAGCCTTGGTCCAACTATTCCAAAATATCGGGATATCCTTCTGGGTACTTTCTTGCAAGGCGCTAAAGACGCAGACTCACTCGTGCGGGCCAGCAGCCTTTCTAATTTGGGTGAAGCATGCAAATTACTTCACTTTTCCCTGGGGAATGTTATCCATGAGATTTTTTCTTGCTGTAGTTCAATGGCCAAATCTGACCCCAGCGTGGATGTCCGAGCTGCAGCTGTCCTGCTTATTACTCAGTTACTGCAAGGACTTGGAAAGGACGCTCTGCGAGTATTGGAATTTGTCATGAAGGATCTTTACCAGTTACTCAAGTCCATTATGATCATTGAAAAAGAAGACCAGGTCAAGGTACATGCAAACTTGGCTCTGAATGAACTTGACGATATCATGAGAGAAACACTATTCCCAAAACAAAACCTGACAAAGAAAATCCGAGTTCTTGATTCGGAATAGATTTTATTTTTCTAAATCCCCTACAAGTTTTTAAAAACACTTGCTATTAGCAAATACAGTATTCTAGACCAGCCATTGTCAATTCTTACAAGCTTTGGCACATATGAAGGGTACCATAGATTGAAATAATGATAAATGAAATTCTGTCTGTGTTGTATCCCTGTTTGACTGGGGGCCCTGGAACCTGAGAAGAGCTCTTAAGAGGGCCATGGCACCCAAAAGGTAGGAATGGATGTTGTTAACAGTTCTGGCTTCCATTTCAACTGGGTGGGTGTAGCATTAACACTGGTGTTGAAAACTAATTTTAGAAACAAACAAAAAGGACAAAAATTAAATATATTGTATATGACAGACTAAGACAAATAGTTTACGAGGATATTTTGAGAATGATTGCTCACTGTAACTCATCCAAGCCTTGTAACTGTCCTTTTTTAGCTTTAGTACATGGCACCTTGTCATAATATCAGCATATTGGACACAGTTAAATATTTGATTTGTTTTTTCTTTTCAGTTGTGGTAAATACAAGAAGTAAAGATATTGTTTATTATCAGTAACAATTACTCTAATCAATGAATAATCCTAACCCTAAATTATTTAATCAATCGTCACAAACCTATGTATAAAAGCTCTGTTAAATTACATTCCTTTTGTCTCTTGTGATTTACAAGGGATTTTTTTATTTATTAAATGTCTATCTAATGTATTGGCATTCATTATGTTTTTTTTTTCAACTCTGCAAATTCTTTGCACTTTTCCAAGCAATTTCTGTAGACATGTAAAAGATTTTGACAAACCTATTTCACTCTTTGGGAAAGAGTGGTAGAATTGCCTGGAGGTTGTGAAATGGTTGACTTTAAAGAATTATTTTCCGAATTTTGTTCGGACTATTGAGTTTTTTTTTCTGTAGCTTTGATGTATTCACCTCAATGCTTTAGCCAACTAATTCTCCTGCCTTCATCGGGTTTATAATCTGTTAGAAAAGTGTTTGAAAAAACAAACTATTTCTTCAGAAAATAGTGATGAAAAAAGGGTTTCAAATATACATCCTAATTCTCTACTTATACCCTCATTGAAGGTGTCACAGGGTTAGGTACACACTGGCAATTGTTAGTAAAATTGACTTTGGCTTTCCAGAAACTTTGCTCTGCTCACAGTACTATTTCCCAATAATCACCATCTGGTTGAGTAACATTTTTCAAGTCTTTGGTATGACCCAGCAGTGGTTGTCTGAAGGGAAGGTTGATGACTCTTGTCAATATGTTGACAATTTAAGTTTTTCACTATTTATTATTTTATCAAAATAGATAACGTAAATATAAAAAAAAAACAGTATTTAAAGAGGCCAGAGTGACTATGTGTGCATACATATATGGAAGAGTTTTGAGATGAGATCTCATTAAGAATGTTCTGATAAACGTTTTTAAATACACTCACTCATGAAAGCAGCGTTGGTTGCTAGAAAATATTGTGAAAGACAGGAGAGAGATTTTGGGGAAACATTTTGTTATCTTTAAAACAGACAAAAATTACAGAAATTTCTCCAAAAGATTCAGTGAAAGATATTTTTTACTTTTTTATCCAAATGCACTATTAATGATTAGAATTCAAGAAAGAACACAAAAGACCACAAAATATATCCTCTAATAACCATAAAAAAACACTCAAAAAAGTGTGTTATATATATATACATATATATATATATATATATACACACCCTGAAAATATGCAAACTTGGAATTTACATTTATAGAAAACATAAAAATATACATGTATGAAATGTATGTATTTGAGATGTTTGCATATACATGTAAACTTTTTTTAAAAATTACCTGAGATGCCATTTTGAAAAAAATTGACCAAAACTAATGTCTCCCTCGAGATAGAAACATATTTTTTTATAAAATTCTCCAATTGCGTGTTTATAAATGAAGAGCTTAATTCTTACCTTCCATATGATTCTGAAAACTATACATTTGTAAAGACTACTAAATTGCTACCAAATTGATCAAAAGATAAATATTTACAGTTCTTCTAATCTTATATGTCATTAGAGTTATTTTATTTTTCTTATTCATTTTTTAATTGGATTGGTGATGCAGGCTAAATGTTTAAAAGGGCATTCTAAAAGTTTATCAGACAATTGAATTCATTCTTTTCATTATTTTTGTGGATTCCATAACATTTTGGCGAATCCCATCTACTGTCCTCTTCAAGATCTTTCTCTGATTGTGCCAAGTGAAAATAAACGGCAACAAAATTGAAAAAAAAAACTCAAAGAATTCCATCCCATTCCTATGTTGAGCAGCCACATTCAAGTTGAAATCCACATTTGTCAGAATTATACTCTTCTCTCTCTCCAAAATTATTAACAATTTTTTTCTTTCTTCTCTTGGTACTATTTACCTACGGATTGGAATAAAGAATAAGTTCCAGTTGAGAATCAAACTCACAACCCTCTATGCTTGACTGCTCTTACCACTGAGCTATTGGAACTTAATAGCAAGCACAAGTCCTAGTGAAACCCTCAAACTTTGCTTTTAACTGGTCTGAGTTTATTTGTGATAAAAATCAACAGCAATTTAAGTGAAGGTAAATGGTAGCAAAATAATGAATGAAATAAAATTGAATATCTGAACTGTTTAAAAAGGCATATCCAAAATATGAGATCTGGCAAAAAAAAAGTTATTTATATTTTTTATGTATTGACTTTATTTTCCAATCGTCCTGTTGGAAGGAGCTTACAGAAACAATGTTGATGAATATTTTGCTCTACCAATTGACAAGAAACAAAAATTGTACTGTTTAAAATTCTCTTTATATAATTGTTAATGTTTTTTGAACCAAGATACTACCTGTCAAAAATGATGAGATTATTCACGTATAAATGAATTATACAATTATATATTTTAATATAAATGTATTTATTGCAAAACAAAAAGCACATACTTCAACAAAATTTATTTTTCAGTTGATTTTCTACAACTCATCATATTTTCTGTTTTTTAATAATTGTAAAACAATAAGGCCACAGAAACTAAAATGAGACATCATCAACAGTAATAGTAGTGATATTACCAGCAGCAGGAGCTTGCATACTTTCAGCAAACACACATACATATAAATAGCCCATTTTGTGTTTATGTATTTGCAGTACCCCATTATTTTCTGTTTGCATGACAGAAAACCAACTAACACAAAAAAAGTGACAACTTTTAGGTGTATATTTAGAAGATATCAGAAATTCTGAGATGAGTCATTGTTATTCCAAAAGTTATTCTTTTACCCCAACTTTCTAACCAATGTGTTCTATAGCCTTCCTCAAGTGTGCAATTCATCCAGGTGGAGTTTATTTATAGTCTTTCCTAGATCTGAGAGAATTAATATACTAGTTATTTTCAGCAGTTGTAGGTGAACTTTCCCTCAGATCCATACCTTTTCCTGAGCAAATTAAAAAGTGAAACAAGTAATTAAAAATATAGCAAGCAAATTAAAAAAATATGCCTTATACATTGAAAATCCACAGTACAATTCAGTTCACTCGTCTTTTCAATTTGCTTGACATATTTTTAAATTTACTTTTTAATTAGCCTGGAAAAAAGGTATTGAACCATTTTTTGAAGTGAGAGAAAAAATTTCCAACTGTATAAACTGTACACCTGAATAAGGTTGAAGAATGCATTAGCTGAAATGTAGCCAAAAATATAACGAAGATAAGGATACTCATTCATATAAATCGCGGAATAATTGTTTTCTATGCAATTTATGGAATGCATTGTTGATGCAATCAAAATCTCTTGTTTGTGTTTATTTGTTTACTAGCAAATTACCCATCAAAGATGATGGAATTATAATTATTAAGAACTTTTGTCACAGCATAGTCTGGGATTTATAACCTGATTGTTCAGTTTCTAGTGACAGTGGCGTTGACAGAGACAAATGCTCATTGAGTGATTTCTACTTTATTCTGTTGTGATGATGAATTATAATCCTATGAAAAGTCAAAGGCTTTCAGTGTATCCTAACACAATAATAAAAATGCTTGTAAAATAACTCTGTGACTTTGTGATTCGTTCATTTCCATTTGTAAATTTTATCTTGAATATTTGATTTCCTCACCTAATGTTACTTTTCCACATTGAATACACTCACTTCTAGATTGATAAAACAAAAATGCTAGGATTACACATTGATTCATTCAGATCAGTTTCCTCATCTCGATCACAACATTTCGGCCACTGTACCCTCCAGCCTCCTTCAGATATCTGAAATGATTTTTTAAAAAGCCTCAAAAATCAAACATATTTTCTTCCATGGAAAAATTTCTTAGGTTGCAGAACTTGGGTTAAGAAATTGTGTACCTATATAATCAAAATATTTTTTGTCTGAACTTGGTTTCTTGGGAATCATGACTTTGATCCCTGGTCAGAGTAGTGCAGAAATTTACACTAGTTTAATGGCGAGATAGACCAGTATCATAAGGGAGAATTGATGGTTACAAGTTCTGCAATTGACTCAGAAAGTCACTAGAGGTAACAGATAAAGGAATATCATTCCCTACAAGTGCTGGTGGTCAGTGATTGAGCCCTGGTGGTGGTGGGGAAAAAAATGGAATGCTGATTTTCAAGGGAAGCAGACATTCCCTAACTTGTAAGATTAATGTAACAATCTTCATACCTCACTAAATCTCTCCCTCATTTAGCCATGTGTCATATCAAGCTGAGCTTGGTAAATACATTTGTACAGGTTGAACATCTTTAATCCAGTATTCTGTTGCCGTTAGTTAATGAATCTGCCACCTGGATGGCACTTTTAGCAACACTAAGGTGCCAAACTTAATAATCTTCTAACCGTGTTTTGGTGACACAGTCCTGATAATTTCATATTTTCAGATGTGTTTTAGCTTTTCAAGAGGTATTAGAAGATGAGTGCTAAAAAGTATAAGCATAAAACATTTATGCTTGGAAAGGTGAAGTTATTGAAGAAATCGAGTAAAAAAAACTTCTGTATGATTATCTACTGTGTTTAATCCAGCAACCTTTGGACCTGGCCATTGCTGGACCCCAGAAAATACCCGAGAACATTTATTTTTCATACTATCATGTAATACATTTTAGCAGTTTATCAATTTTTTCAATAGTGCATAAAATATAACAATATTTTTAATATATAATGTATACTGTAAGGGGAAACAAGGATTTGGACCCTTACAAAATCTTCATTTAATAGACTTCAGATGCTCTCATTTACTTTAAATTTATACAGGTGATGTATCTGGATATAAACTTGACAAAATCATTTTGAAAAATGCATATTTCCAAACATACAATGCAGAATAAAATATGAACAAAAGTAATCAATCACATAGATTTCATATTTTAATACTCAGTTGCACAACCCCAGTTTGCAATCAGTTTTCTTTTGAAATCTTGGCATGACTCTTCCTTGCGAGAGACACAAATTATTAATGATACTAGGGTCCCTCTGATGAATTTGATTTTTCAAGCATTGTCGTAAATTTTCTATTGAATTCAAGTCAGGAGATCAACTAATCCACTAGTAGATCTACAATGACCTGAATAATCAATTTGCGTTATTTTAGTTGTATACTTTGGGTCTTTATCTTGTTGAAACATCTTAACTTCCACAAACTCTGGCTGTTGCATCGAAAAAATTACAAAGAATTCTGATACACTGCTTGATTCATGGTACCTTCAATCACAATCAAGTGCTCTTGTACCATTGAAAGAAAAACACTCCCTAAACACAATATTTCCACCTCCATGCTTTCCTGTTTTTTTAGATTATAGGCACATACATCTTTTTTCCATGCATGATGAGCTTGGTTTTTGATTCATGAGACCAGTGAATGTTCTTCCAAAAATAATCAGGCTTTTCTAAATGGTCACAAGCAAACTTCATCCAAGAATCTTGGATTTTCTACAACAAAAATATTTTCCATGATGAATCTCGATAGTGACCATATACTTTTCCATTGTTACTTTTGATAGTACTTATTTCTGAATTGTATGTTTAGAAACATGTATTTTTTTCTTAGAGATTGTTGATTTTAAAATATATCACCTGTGTAAATTGAAAGTAAATGTGAGTGTCAGAAGTATATTATATGAATATTCTGTAAGTATCCAAATACTTTTTTCCTCCCACTGTATAATATAAATTATCCGTACATATAAGTGTGATGTGTCACACCTTCTCTGTGTCACACTATAGAAACCACTTAGACATGGGTGTAGCCCAAACAAATTTGGCATGCATACTCAATGGATGGGGGAAGGTTTTATAGTAAAGTTTTGGAAGGGGGGTTGTATTTAAAATGTAACTATAATGCTAAACTGAACCCTTACTTTCCATTCAATACGCATATCTACATATACTATTTCATAGTTATATATAATTCTTTCAGGGATCAAAAGTGGAGGGAAACTTTTTCTCTCCTTCAAGGAATCAAAAGTTTTTTTTCTAAACAATCTGAAAGCATTAATTTTTCTTTTTTTTTTTTTCAAATTAGAATATTTAACTCAGCAAAGATGGGTGCTTCAGCTGGTATTATAATAAATGAAAATTATTTGTTTGCTCATACTTTTTCATTGGCTGATAAAGATAATATTCAGAAGGGAAATTACCAGATTAGCATCTGATTAGAAACGTATAATGAGCAAATTGCTCACTTTAATTTTCATGCATCAGCTGCATGCCATCCCCCCCCATAGGCTCAAATCATACTGCAGAATATTTCAGACCAACTCCATTCCAATAATATGTAATACTTGGCTCTAGTAGTGAAATTTGATCGGACCCACATCCAAAAATGTTTCACTTAGGAGTGTTATTCATCATTCAAAATTTCATGCTTTTGTCACAAAAAGGAATGGTTTTGTCAGTAGACCTAGAACAACATGCATTGACAATTTCCTTGCGATAAATAGAAGCAATGACAACACAAATACATAGAAAAACACTTTAGAAAAGAAAAAATAATTTATTACCAGGAATTGACGATGTGGCGGAAATGACTAAATCTTTTTTTTTTTCTTCTATCGAAGAGGAAAGAAAATGTTTCCAGTCAGAAGAATTGATTAATGGCAATATTGATAGAAAAAAAAAAGTGTATGCTAAACAGTCTTCTTTGATGACAAGAACGATGAAGCATGAATATATACACATCATCTGATCTGGTCGATTCTGTTGAAAATCCATCTGAACAGCAGCAACAATTAATATTGGAAGCTTCTCTTTGTTTGAATATCGTCCAAAGTCTGCTGGAGTTCTTCATCTTCAAATCGGCCTTCCAAACTAAAAAAGAAAAATTTGACATGAAATGGAATTTTTTAGAAATTTTCTTGCCATAATCTCACCATGTAAATGCAGTAAGCAAGATGTCTACAAAGAAGCCTTCAGTAACATTAGTACAAAATTCAATGTATCCAATCAATAACTCTTAGTGGAAGGATTGTATTAAGTTAAAACAGATAATGGCTTCAAATGTCATCAACTCCTTCATCAAAAGGCATTTGATTGAAGTAGTTGTATATTCCCTACTGATGGGTTAGGTTTCAGCTTTACAAAACCAACAAACTGAGAATATTACACATAGGTTGGTTTGATTTATAGTAATTTATTCACCATGGAATTAAGAGCATTGACAAGGAAGGAGATTATGTTGAAAAATACATATTTGTTGAGTAAAAGAGATACTTTTCATTAGGCTATGGACTCATTGATGTATACATACCTGGGAATAAGAGATTTGGCCTCTTCTGCATTGTCAGGGCATAAATTTGCCAAAGCAGCAAGTTCAAATTTGTGCAATTTTTTCTGCAGCAAAAGACTGGAATCAAACAAGATAAAAACAATAAATTATTCAATGAAAAAATGAATTAAGAGTTTATGAATATCTTTATGACTTCTGCACTGGAAGGAAGAGATCTTTAACAGTTAAGAATTTACCACCATACTCCACAATGGGACTTGAACCTGCTTAGCTATTCTTGATGTTTACGTCATTAAATGTGAGGTATTTATTTGAGATTAAAAATAGTTGCTGTAATCAATCTAAAAATGTGTGATACTTTCAATTCAGTTTCCTGACAAAAGCGTTTTCCCCAGATTTGCACGTGGTGCATAGGCTATTTGTTTAACAACTCGTATTTTAACTATTTTAATCAGAAAACTCTATTTTTAAAGATATCAACCAGAAATACATGTTGAAAGTGATTTCCTTCAATATGGATGCGTGTTTGTACCTGTTTCATAACAAACGTTTAATTACACTGGAACACTAGAAAGCTGACACAACTCAATGGAATGGATGCTCAATCGAGAGTAGAGCATGATGCAATCATTTGAACTGCTATATACTGTCAACTCTGATTACAGTGTCGCTTCTTGTCTAATAGTATAAAATTTATGTGCTCACAAATTCTACCTTCTTATCCTGAACGTTGCGTCCTTCATGAAACACCCCATATTTAACTTGCTTTCAACAAGTATGAGCATTCATATAATTGTAAAATTTTTAGTAGCCAATGAAATGAAGATCTAATAAAAACTGTTCTGGTTAGTCACTTAATAGAAACCATGTAACCAACAATTTTTGGAAGCATGTCTTGTTGGGGTTGATCAATCAAAAAAATTGGAGAAAGGGGTGATAAATGAATAAGCTATTTCTCTCGCCTTTTGTTAGGCAGAGATTGCTAAAAATGTCTGAATTTCCAAAAAACAAGCATGAATGCTGCCAATACAAATATAGCCAGTCAGACTAACTTGAAAACTGAAGAAGCCTGAGTAGACAGTTTTGGTTAAAGGTTTCTAAGATTTTTTACCTACTCTTTAGATATGGCTTTCTTATATTCTTCAAGTCTGATTTTAAGGGTAAAGCTGGATATTACACCTTAAGAAAAATTAAGAATAGATTGATCAAAATGGATCTCTTTTAGAAGTCTTCTGGGACATATGTGACACAAAAAATGAAGTAAATAAGATTTTCCTAGCCTTTACAACAGCAAACAGTGACTTCTTAGAATGAAACCCATTCAGAAATCAAATCGCATTACACGACTGAATAGGAAAGATATATAGATGAAGTGATCTGCTAATTCTGTGTTTTTCATCTGCTCTGATATAAATATCTAATGGAACAAACAAATAAAAGATTTGCTTTCTCTAAATACTGAAAAAAAATTAACATGCTTTTGGCTATTTATACCCTTTTGAAAATTCAGGCATTAAATAGCTTGATAGATTAATCTTGAAAAGGTTAATATTTACCTTCGGACAGCAGCAATTGTCTCCCTGTTTTTAAATTTACTAAAACGCTGTGTGTATTGCAAGGTTTTCATGAACACCTCAGACAATTCTTGCTCCTCTTCAGCACTTTCATTCTGCTGCTTCCTAACAACAAAAATGAAACAACTCATACAACATGGCTCAACTCCAGCATGTGTGAAGGGGTGCAGATGTGTGGAATAACATAATAGTTATCACCGTGGAAAACAAAAATTACACATTCAATGAAACAATTTTAAACAAGGACCTACAATATAAACAATGATATACAGAGAGTGCAAAAACTATCCAATACATGTCAACAAGTTCATTTCAATATCCTTATCTACCTTCAAAATTGACAGAATTTGAAACAAAGATTCAAAAAATAATTAATCAAAAAATATGGGAATACGATTAAACATTGAAAAGTTATGTACAGAAAAGATTTCAATCTTTGGTCCAAAGTCTGTCAATTTGGAAAGTGTATAAGTATGTTCAAATTAATTTTTCTAAATGTATCAGATACTTTTGGCACTCACAGTGTGTGTGTGTTTAGGATGGAAGAGATGTATGTATGTGTGTATCAAGTAAAAGATATGTAATAATTGAATTCCATCTTTTTAAGTATCTAGGAGAACAATGGCTATGAAAAAAAATGAAAGAAGGTTTTCCTATATCAGAAGTCACCAAAAAAGAAATGATCTTACCGATGTTCAAGCAACATCTGGACTTCAGATATCAACAAGGTTTCAGCAGACTCAAATTCTACAAAAAATAAAAACAAATCTTGTCTGAATTTAATTAGATAAGGTGAATTAATCATCATGTATGATACAACGTTTTGGGGGTGTACCCTCAAGCCCTCGTCGGATGTTGTTGGTTCTGGAATGTGTTATCACTATTTAGATTGCATGTTATATTGGACTAGACACGTCTTCAGGTGTCAGTTGCTTCCCTTGCATAATCTGGTTGCTTCTTTTTTTCCCTCTTTTCGAGAAGTCCCTTAGGATGAGAGGTACCCTGACACTATTGATATCGATGCTCAGTCAAACCAATCAGCCGATCGTGTTTAGTCCAGTTGAGCATGTGCAAAGAAGTGATTACGTATTCAAGAAGGCCGAAGGATACACGGCCGAAACGTAGAGAACAAATGAACACATAAACAAGGAGAATAATCAAACCAAATCAAATCATATATAGTGATAAACAAATCTCTTTACTCATTTTAAACTTCAAGTTTGATCATTCATAAAAATATGCAGCAAAAAACAGAAAATTTTCACTGGCCTTGTTGGCATATTGGTAACAAAAACACCTATCGAATAAAACATAGTTATTTGCAGATCCTTGTAATCATTACATTTCAATGGATAAAAATATTTCTAGGTATAACACTAAACATTATTGTCAAATGAAACAACGAAAACTTGGAATATTAAACGGTTTTCGCCCACGTGGACTCTCAAGCGAAACACTTACTCAAAGTGGTCACGTTTGGAACTGATCATCAAAATATATAAGGGTTTTAATTAATTAGTGAGTACATTTCCAGCAGTAAAGTTCATTTTCATATAGAAAATAGTGTACCCGTACGCTGAAAAATGACTGCATTTGATATTTTGTTAAGGCCCTACGATACCAACAATAAAAATGAAATTTTCTTTTCATTTGGAGGGTTACAAATAGATGTAAAAAAATACACAAATACATGTAATGTATTATTAGTTGATCGATAATAAATGAGAGTTAAAGTAGGAAAAATCGAACCGTTGCATTTTAAAATTCACGTGGATTGGTTTTCTGCCTTCAAGCAAGAAGGGGGAAATAAAGAATATTGGTCTGATGTAAATATTGTATAGCTGACCTTTAGGAAACTGTAATTCTGAAGCATCTTCTTCAGTCACCTCATTTGTACTGGTAGTAGCAGCTGTAGCTGAAGTTGCCATCTTTATTTCTAATTAATAACCTTTGATTTTTAATTTTAATCTTAATTTTAATTTTAATTCTAATTACATCCAAAACACGCCGTTTCCTCTCTTCTATCAGTTTGGTCAAGGCAGACAAGACCGATAACTCTGTTAAGAAAAATCTCATCAAATCACATGAGAGTTCTACTCAGTGTTGCCGAGTATCGTTTGTTATTTATAACTAAGACTATCTTTAAAATAGCCCAAATCAGCTGAAATTATCAATTTCCAGCTAACTTTATTGCTGAGATGTTTATACATATGTACTCATTAAAAGCCTGCTTATCAAATAAAATAACTATACAGTAAGACTTCAAAATGAATTAATTAATAAAAATTGTACATTTAGTATTATTAAACTTAGTGGGAATTTTTTTTTTTCTTTATATTTTCAAACTTTAGGCCATGGTACATTTTTATCGGCCAAGTTGGAGATAAAAATCGGCTGGATCTAGCGGGAAACTGGCTGATTTAGCAACCTTAGTTCCACTTCCGGTCTAGACATTTTTAAGCTATAGTTCGTTGTTATCATAACTTTGAACCTGGCTCGTCTCAATCTCTTTTCTTCTATTTACAATCGGCGCACACAGCTTAACTGTCTTTAACAACTATCAATTACTTTTTTGTTCAATTGATAATTATAATAACCTCTTTCTTTTGCTGAGCTTGTCTATCGTATCGTACAAGGCAAAGAAAGCAAAAAGGTATTCTCTACACAACCCAACACCCACCATAAGAATAACAACACAATATACATTCAGTGCGAAAAAAGTATACAACGTGTAAATACAGGCATACATCATGTATGAATCTAGTAAATTACAATTTTAAACCCCTACCCATTTGTAGTGATATGATTATTACTATCATCATTTTTCTTGAAAGTGTCTGCGTTTAGTGTGAGAACTACATACTCACTTGGGTGGTGAACTTTAACTGAAGTCCTACAACTCCATTGCTAAAAAGACCATGGCTACCACAATACCAACGAGTAATATTAAATACGAGATATTACAAGAAGACGAAGGAGAAGAAACCTCAGAAGAAGGATCTGAAATAATCATTATAACCCCGATCGACAGTGATCATGAAAACGATGATACAACCTGTGTTTTAAACATTGTTCTTACACCAGACAACAATAACACAAGGGATTCAAATATTTCAGCCACAACTCATCTCCACCATTTGACAAATAATGATAATAATATCGCTTCTTCTTCCTTGTCCATGCCAGCCCTCTCCGGTCAGTCTCATGCTTCTTCCGTGCCACCGCCTCCCCCTTACGAAGGAGCAGAAGCCTCCCCCCAGGAGGCCAGTGGCCCCACCATAACTTCGCTAAACTTATCCGAGGCTGAAATCCAAGACGAAGACCTGATGACGCTGATGATGCTATCAAACTATTCGAATGATAATCCCAAGATGTCTCCAAGGAATGGCATTACCCATCGGCAGAATACCCTGGGTGGCAACCCATTACCCTCATACGATGTTGCCACCGATCTGCCTTCTTATGAAGAGGCTGAAAGAGCTAAAGAAGAAGAAATGAGACAGGCTGAAATAATGGACTCCCAACTACAAGATGAGGAAAGAAATAATGCTGATACCACAGAACACCTCACTAGCATGGCCATAGGTAAGTCATTCTTAATCAATTTTGTCTTTATATAATTTGAAAAAAATGTTTCTAGCCTTATTTTATTCTCCATCACACTAAATAATTATAGCTATCACAGCTCAACAAATTTTTGTTTTCTAAATGTAAATAAAATGGTCAACCCCAACACAAACCAACATTTTCCCTTTCTGACCAGTCCTAACTGCAAGTATCTTGATGAAATAATAAGTTCAGTTGCCAAAATGTACATCATTTTTTTTTTTTTTTTCTAATGATATAACTAGAATGCTGAACTGAACCCTTACTTTCCATCCGTTGTATGAAAGTATGGCTATTTGAGAATTGTTTGCGGGAAGGTGCTAATTTTTACTTCAGTTGAAGTAAAATCAACACTGAATACAAATACACATTAAAAGGGTGAAAGAGCAGCAGAAGCTTGGAAATGAATCACTGAAGCCTATGGTAATGATGCAGCAGGTGGAATGGTTTGCAAAGTCAGTTTACAAATGGAAATGTTTTTAGCTCAATTTGTAGCACAAAAAAAAAACAAGAAGAAAATTAAAGGTGAATCAGTTGACTTATTTAAATGATACATTGAAACAAGATTTTTTTCTGGGTTTGAAAGATGACCAGTGATTTTGTTACATGTCAACACCCATTCTCGGGTTACAAATGCTATGCAATCAAGAAGCTGGGATGGGAAGTTCTTCCACATGCAACCTATTCTCCAAACATGTCACCTTCAGACTGTTACTTGTTTCACTCAATACACCACTTCTTGTCTGGTATTGAAAATTTGTTCAATGAAGTCATCAAATTAAAACTGAAATCATTATTTTGTGATGGAATAAATTCATTAATATTGAATTTTTTTGAGCCCTTAAAAGGGAAGGTGTCCACAACAAAATTTTGACTAATTTTCAAGTACAATTTCAAATTTATACCTAGTGTTGCTCTAGCTGCTGGTTATGGAAACAAAGCATTTGGAGTGAACTCTACTTCATTGCGAACTGTTCAGTGTTGGTTCAATAGGTTTAGGTCTAGAAATAACTATACAAATAATACACCTCAACAGAGATCAAAACTTGTTCTAAATGAAGAATTATTGACAGAAGTGGCCCCAAAACCTATGAACAACAGAGCACTTTCTGGAGACTTTCAGACTTCCACAGTGGCCATATCACATTATCTCAAATTAATAGGAAAGGTTTAAAATGTTGGAAAAATAGCTCACACATGAACAGAATGGAATGCTCCATAGTTGTGCTAGATGCAACATATTACAGCTGACTGTCTAAGATGAGAGAATTGTGATATTTGGTCTTCCCTCTCATATTTATCTGACATTTCTTCTGCAGATTATATTCTTTTCTATTATTTTAAACTTCATATCTGAAATAGAAGGTTCAGTAATAGGGAAGCTATGATATGTGCTTACTGAATTTATCCACTTAACCCAGAGAATTTTATTGAGACAGCATATTGTCATTAGAGCTAAAAAAGGTCATTGCTTCAAATGGGTCATATGCTGATTAAATATTTATCATTTTTGTTGTTTATCTCATCCTTCATGTTGCTATTGAAAAACATTTCATTTGTAACAACCTGATATTTTGATAACTTTTGTCATCAGTCCTATTTGAACAATTCAGAGTTGGCAACAAAAGTTTGTTTTATGTGTCTCCATTCCCACCACACACATACCTCATTTTGATAGAATGGAGAAAGTTGATTTCTGCCTAATTAAAGCAGCTAATGCATTTGAAATCGGTGCAAATAGACTTTGAATGTTAATTACCTCAAATAAGAAACATGTACATTTAAAGACCATAGTCACCAAGTTTGTTTATTCATGTTTGTCTGATCATGTCAAAGTGAAGACCCCAAGTTTTATTCTCTCCTCTCTTTAAAGCTAATTGAAGAGAGGGTTACATGTGGCCAGCAGCTAAAGTGTGACTGACCGCTGTAACTGACATACAGGGATACATAAGTTTTACTCTTCAAAGCTAATAAAAGAGTGAGAGAGTGAGATTTATGTGACTGAAAACAATGTTCAAAAATAGAAATATTCTATATCAATCTATTCATAGATAATATTGAAAATCCCATCGTTTTTGGCCTGTACTCTGCTAGTTTATTAAATAAGAATAGAACTTTCCCTCAACTGCCCATCCTTGGAAAGAATTTATTTGTTTTTAATGTTGCTATTATTTAATCTTTGTTATTATAATTAATAAGTATCAGTGATCACTCTTCTTGGTCACATTTACAGGTTGATAAACCAGTTGGGTCGTTGATTTGGTTTCAGTGTTATTATGATTGTTTTTATGACTAAAAATCTATCTTTATAATAAACAGTGTGACTTCTTCTATTTCTTTATTTCTAATAATAGACTCTTCCACTTAAAGACAACAATTTTGCTGATAAAAGTATCTCCTACCCAAATTTTGAAACAATGGACTATCCACTTGAATGAATTCAGTTACTTTTTAATCAAATCTCAAATGAAACATTCATTTACACTATTATCGGCTTTGAAGTCATTAAGTAACTAAGAGATGTGAAGAAATCATATACATATATATATATGTATATATATATAGTGTTATACTGAAACTCTTATTTGAAATGATCACCCTGTTAATATATCACTTGGCCTGTACAACATAGATATAATAAATAATTAAAGAAAATGGGGCTGCTGCAGGAATCGAACCTGCAACTTGTATGGTAGCTGCTTCAATGTAGCGTTGCTCTAACCATTGAGCTAAACAGTCACTGGTAATGCAAAGGCCCTAATAACTGTTTTCACCCCTAAATCTCATCTCAATTATTCTTGGTCTATACCTGCTTTATTTGTTTCTTCAAACACGACCATTATGTATCAAGAAAATGGATGTATAATCCGACAATGATTATAAATTGCATTATATCATATTGTACCAAAGATATAAGTGCAATGAAAATTCATGATAATTTTTTATTGCATTTTCTTTTAAATTTTGAACTGAAATTTTAACTGTACAAACTACAGATGAGCTAAAGCTTTTCCTCAAAATCTGAGTTCATGCTGTCACCACACAACAATTTGAAAAAAAGCTTGGTTCCTGCTAGAAAGAAATTAGCTCAGGTTACTGAGCAGGTACCTATCCACACTAGCTGAGTCAAATTGTGTACATCACACCCAATCATCATATCGAAAAATCAAACAACACATTCTCTGACTGTATACAGTGTTGGGTCCAAAGGCAGAAGGGTTACTTTCTTTCAACTGTGACATCCATTTGAATCTCTGTTTCAACATAGTCTTTCCAAATCATATGCGTGGTCACACAACTGAAGTGTAAGATTTCAAAAGCTCAATGCAATAAAGTTATTCTAAATTTGTTCAAATTTTTTGGAAAACCAAGTATCTATTAAAACTTATTGTTAACTAATACACCATAAACTAAAGTAGGAATTCTTAACACAAATGAATAAACAACCCATTTAGTTGAGCCTTGCGTCAGATTAAGCTAAGCTTTGATAAATATCAGTGACCTGCTTAATTTTTGCCACTTGTGTTCCCAATCGCTCTGTTTGTGTAAGATAGTTGTTGAAAAGAATTTCATCTTATGACACTAAATGTACTTGAAATGGGCTTTTTTGACTGCACTTAATTGCGTCATTAAGCCAGTTTCAGTTTGGTTGGGGTGGAATTAAACTAGTAAGAAAATTGGTAGTTAAAATCGGCATGACCGATATCAGAATAGAGATTATATAAGAAAAATTTTGATATTCTTGGATGTGACTGTCTTTTCATGTGCATTTGCTACTTTTGCCACTAAATGACCAATTATAACTTCCACACAGTAGCTTTTAATGTCATGAACTGCTCAATACTAATCCTAATCGTCAGTGGAACTTGTCTGTGAATAGAATTTTTTTTGAAATGGATAGATTCACCTGAAAGTGAAGAGGAGGTAACTTTGATCAGTAGTTATTTCCTTTCAAATGAATATTTAGATTTTCTTATATAAATTCAAGAGTTAAAAGGAGTATATGATTCACTTTCTTATCCAAGATAAAAGAACCAGCCTTAAAACAAATAAGGGGTAATAGTTCAGTTATGAAGCCTCAAATTAAGATGGAATCCATCATCAGCATTTTTTTTTTTTTTTTTGAGGGGCTGATAGTGCTCAGAATTTTTTCCTAAATAAATTGATGGAAATTCTTTGACTGCTTTTCATCATTCCAGCTTATGTGAGCTTTTTATTATAGTGTTCAACCTGTGCATTTTCAAAATGTTCCCTTGATAATTTCAATGATATGTCCCATAGATCACTTACTAAAATCAACCAGGATATTTTTATTCAGGCATTAACACCTTGATTATTTAATTTTGAAAGGGTTAAAAATGTAAATTTTACTTGAAAGGATGAGTTTTACATGAACAAAAAAAAAATGATTGAAAATTAAACCTTCTTCCAAAATGATAAAAAAAACAGTGCAAAGTTTCACCGTATAAATATTTTGCAAATTATCATCAAGCACTGTCTGCTCCTAGTTAAATAAGTAAAAACAGTTTTCTTTCTCTCTTTGGTCCGAGCTGATCAAATACTACTAAATATGTGACTCCAATGTTAAAGGGAGCCCCCACTGTCGCCGCCTCCTGAGGATTAGAGGAGGAAGTTGCCTATGTCTACAGACACTGTCATTGCTGCTGCTGATGTTGTCCTGGCCAAGGACACATTCTTCTTTTTGTTGAGAATCTACCAGAGGGTGGGAGGGAGGTTGCTAAATTTTGAATGGGGTATGGGATGGAGGTTGTGGTTAAGTTTGAAATGTCAACACATCATCCTCATTCTGCTTCATGGTGAATGAACTTTCCCAACAATCAGGCCTTCATGATTCCCTGATGTTATTGCAAAGCTTTGGAATAATGGAGGTTCTCTAACTTGGGCTGCTATGTCAACATTTCAGACTTGAGATTTCTTTTTGCTCAATTTTCTCGTATACATATATTCATATACACATACGTGTGTGCGCAAGCATGAGAAATGAAACAGAAATGAGTCTTTTCAAAACAGTCTGCAGTCCTCTTTCAGGATCGCCATATCCTTTATATACCAGCATATACAGTCATGTAATTCAATGCCTTATTCAGAGATGAACTTGTTTCAGCCACTAGTATTTTGCTTTTCTAAATTAAAGCTGTGTTGGTGACTTTTCAGTTTCTTTCTTTTCTCAACAGATTCTATTTTTGACTCATTCTTTTCTTTTTCTATTTTTGACACGATTATTGAATCAGTCATTCTAATGGTCTGAGGAGAAACTTGATTATTATCAGTTGAAATTGTCTTAGTGAGACAGGGGAGGTGGAAGGAGAAAGTGAAGAGGGACAAGGAGGGAGAGAGATATTTAAATTAATTATTCTGCTAACGGAAAGGACAAAGAGGCTTTTTTCTTCTCTTCCTAATGGTGTTACTTCGGTTACTGACCTTGTTGGTTATATTCGAATGAATGTTATGGCTTCTTTGTAAAATTTTCAATATTTTCTTGTTTGCTTCTCCTTGTGTTTGGATGTTCGGCATACCATTATAGCATAAGCTTAGGCAGTTTAATCAAAGTAGGACAGGAGAGGGTATAAAAGAATGGTAGTTTACTGAGAGAGGTCAGAGAGTTATTGTTTATTGATGGAAGATATTTGCTTATGAATATAATCTGTATGAAATTTATATAAAACCTGAAGGCATGAAGTAGCAGATGAAAAGATACAGTTGGAGGGCGAATTGTACTGGATAATCTTAGTCATCAAAACTCATGGAATAGCCACAGGTTTAACTAGTCATTACAATTACATCTTACTCTCTCTATTGATTTTGTATTTTCAGATCTGATTGGCATCAAACTTGGTTATTACATTTATTTCTAACATGTTGATTCTCCTTGAAATGAATTGGCTGTCTTTTATGCTATTTTCTATCAGTTGACCATTTTTATCTTCATCTGGCATCTTTAGCTAACACTCATCTTTGACATTTATATTAGGTTGTTACTTACAAAATGTCAGTTTTCGAAAGGTAAGATGAAGGGGGAAAAAACAAAAAATGGTAAATATTTGATCAAAGTAAGACTCAAATAATCTTTTTCCAACGATCCTCTAATGGTGTTATGCCATCTCTATGAAATTCTTTCTTTAGTGGTCACATTCAGATTAAGGCTTCCCTATTATTACTACTTGTATGACAGATATAGATGATAGGAGAAATGTCAGGGGAATATGGAGGATGCTACAAGACTTCATATACGAATTCTGTAAGCTTAGACACAGGTGAGAGATGTTGGGTCTTACACTGTTATCGATTTTTCAGAACATTTCAGTTTTCAGTATTTCTAATAAGAGATTGTGTACCTGTATATACTGAGCTTAGTTTAGTTTATCTCTAGGCCAATTAGTTGATGTTTTCAATCCTCTTTTCATTACTTCCTGTCTTTGTCTTGAACACTAGATGGAATGAATGGAAATAGCAACTTAACAAAATTTTTCTAATGACTTATCATTGTGCTATAATTTGTACTATCAGAGTTCTACTAAATTTGTTGCTTATTGACCGAGATACATTTTACTATTTGTTATCAGCTCCCCATGGTTCTTTTTAACCTCTGCCAATTGAATTTAGAAGAGTTGTATGTGTTCATCTATGTGTGTCCACACAATATCTCCAAAGATTCTGAATTTAAATCGGATTTTGTGGAAGTGTGGGCCATAGGCTACAGAAGAAGTGATTAAATTTGGGGGAAGATGCAGGAATTTGTTTTTGATTTTTTATTCTTTATTACAAGAGGTTAAAATTGAATTCTTCAACAAAGACTAAATTCAAATTTCATGGGAAGTGATTCAAAGTTTTCCCCCTTACTTTTTAGTCAATTTTTAGTTAGTGTACAGCTTTTGAGCATTTCTCAGAGTGCTTTTTAGGTCATAAATGTAGCTTTTATTCAAAAATTTCAATTTTTACCGAAGTGAGTAGCATAGTCAGCAAAGAGCCCTGATTTGTATAAGGAGTCATCACCCAAGAAGATAGAGACCATTTCCATTAGAAGATAATATCATCATCCTTTTCTCTTTTTTGGGAGCACTTCCAATAGGTGTCATCATTAATGTAATGTTCTAAGTTTATCTTTCGTTTTTCAGGTACAGATTGGACCTTCTTGTGCACTTTCATCATCTCATTCTTGTTCAACTGGATTGGATTTTTGCTGTCTCTCTGCATTACAAGTACCGTGTCTGGCCGTTGCGGGGCCCTGTCTGGCCTTGGACTCTCAGTTGTTAAATGGGTTGCTATCGTCAAACACAGTAACTGGGCAAGCGGCTTTGCTGAGGAAGAATCTTGGCTCTGGTGGAGCCTCATGATCTGTGGCTTTTTGCTTTTTATCCGTGGATGTGTTCAATACATTCACATCAAATATGAATGGAAAAAAATTGCTGGTCGACTCCAGCAGTTCTATTTTTTCTAATTTCTTCAAATCTGAATTCATTTCAACAGACACACAAATAAAAAAATCTATATACACCATAGGTACATGCATTTTAATATGGGTTCTCTCTGGAAAGTATCCGGCCGTTTGATATTTACAAAAAAATGGCTTACCTACAATGGTACCTTAGTCCCCTTAACTTTCAAATTACGCCCCTTGGGAACTCTCACACTTATCGCAGCATCCCTTCCACTTCTCAAAATAGTGTGCAAAGTCCTCTTTCAAAACTGCCATCAGCTGCCTCATCACATGATCCTTAGTTTGGTCTGCTGTCTAGCCCCTCTTCCTTTTTATAGGCTTTGGGAAAAGTAAGAAGTTGCTTGAGGCCAAATCTAGACTCTAGGGAGGGGCTGACAGACCTGGGTGATGCAATATTTTGCCAAAAATCTGTGCAGAGACATGAATGAGCAGGCTTGCTTATTGTGAAATGTAAGAGTCACATGGTACGCAAGCTCACTCAATGGCATTCAATTGCTAACTGAGTAACCCCACTGAAGTGTGTCAGTTCATGCATATGCTGTAAAGTGTTCTATGATTGGTTGCCAAGCTACATCAAAGCTATGCAACCGGTTCTTGAGATATTCTAAATAGCTGGATACTTCCCAGACAAATCTCTCATACATAGTGCCTACAAGTGCATGTATGTGTTTGTGTGTGAGAAAATGCAATCCCATTATTAATATTTTTTTTATTCAACCCTGTCCAGACCATCTTTTTAAGCCTGAATTAAAGTATCTCAGTAGACTTCTAAAAAAGGGACATATATATTCCAGTAATCGCAGAAACCTTGGGATATGTATGTTCCAGGAGTCTAGAAAGGGTTAGACCAGAAATCTTTCCAGTTGTGCACCACAAGTGTGGGTTTTTAGATAAATGCCCTTTTCTCTTAACAGAAAAAAAGTGCTATGGTGCCTACGTCCCACCTAGGAACCCAGATCTTTCATTTTGAAATTTTTTGGCTGAAAATGTTGTGTGTCTATGTTTATTGTTGGGTATGTGCTGTTATTGAAGAGGAACATAAGAGAATACCTATCTGCATAAGAGGGTGTGTTTGAGTTTGTGTCAGTATGTATCTTTGTGTGCACATGAGAGAGAGAGAGAGAGAGAGAGAGTGTGTGTGTGTGTGTGTGTGTGTGTATACTTTATTTCATTGAGTGTTTGATATTTTAACTCTATCATGCTTAACCTCTGAAGTTGGTTAATGCCTGAATTGAAATGTCATGTGACATATATATCCCTACAGTCATAGAAACCTCAGAATATATCTCTCTCTCAAGTCTTGAAAGGGTTAACCAAAAGATTGCCATAAACAAATACAATTACAGAAAAAATTGCTTATTTTAATCTTTTTTGTTTTCAGCCAAAACATAAAATTTTGTGGTGTTTAATCCATGAAATCTCCCCTCCCCGCTCCCCAAGAGAGGGGGTATATATTTGTGCTTTTTGTATTTTTTTTTTTTCACGCATGTTCTTAACTGAATGGTATGGGAAGAAATTTTATTTTTTTCATTTCAAGTCAAAATATGAAAATTTGGTAATCCTTAGTTTTACAGTTGGAAAATATGGTGGTTAAATACAGCATACAAAGGCTCCCAAAATATGACTAAACAACATATTGATCAGATATTAACGCAATAATGAAGTTGAAAGCCAATTAGTTCTGCATCGAAATCATGAATTTGTCTAGGTATAACGGAAACACTTTATCCCACATGCCAAACAGTCATTGTAATTTCTTTGAGACACATCCAAATTTCTCAACCTTCTGGGTATAATTTACAAGTCCCAGTAAACTATGCTGTGTTTAACCAACATATATTACACAAAGCCAAGAATTCCAGAAGATTTTCCTCTTATTTTATTAAACAAAAAACAGAACACTGAAATGAATGGATAAATCCCTGGGCATTTTTCATGGGTTGGGTTTTGAATTTTTCCAAACAATAAATCGCATTTAATCTGGCAAAATATTTTTCATTTATTAAATCTCAATTTTTCTGTCTACTTTTTATTTTATTCTATGAATTGGATGATTATCGTCATCATTGTTTTGTTACGTTGCATCCCAGATTACTGTCATGCAAGACTTCTTTTTTTTCACCTTTTCAATTGAAACATGATTTTCCAGTTCATAAATCCAAGCAGCGAAGTCTCATGCTGAACACAAGAAAATCTCACAGCAGATCCGATTTAAATAAAAGAAAAAGCAGCATCACCTGTGCTTATCTATATATAATGAGAAAGGAATGTAATTTTTTAAAAGCTTTTATACAAAGGTTTGTGGTGATTAAAAAATTTAAGGTTTTGGTTCGTTACTGGTTATATATAATCTTTGTTTTGCTTCCCGTTGCTGCCAACTGTCAGCATGTATTTAATGCACTGTTTCCTCTTAGCCCTGTTGACTGCCAGATATTTTAGATTTGTAGATGGGGCTTTTCTTTTGCACACCAACCAGATAAAGCACTGTGGGGACAACATCTTTCAAGACATCAGGGGAGCTCCTCAGTTTTATTCATGATGGCTTTGACCGGCTTGTAAGAAAGCCCCTCCCCCTCTTTATGGATATGACATGATCCGCTTCAGAGGGACATGAAACCAGATTGGCTGTTGCCACTTTAATCAGGATACTGTCTCGAGTCACTAAAAGCCATAGAATAAGTGAGGAGAAAACAAATAACTCATCAGTAATTAAAGCTCTGATTTCATGCCTGATTAACTTAAGAGCATATATGTATGGAAAGATAGATGGAGTAAAATTTACTTCAGTGGCTTTGTGCCAGACTGAACTGAGCACTCAATGAGGCTTGAACCTATAACTAAGAGGATTGAACTGCAGAATCAGCTTGCAATCTATCGTGCTACAATTAGTAGACAGGAAGATGTATAGATATAGGAATGAACAGGCTATAATATAGGGTAATTAGAATATTCATTCTGTTACAACTTAATCCTCATTGAACAACATTTACCTTTAAAGAGATTTTTGGACAATTGAACTCTTCTGTGCTGTTAACACATCTGAAAAATCTTTTGACGGTTAATGATCTTTCTCAAAACTATAGACGACATATTCACTGTTTTGTTCTGTAATCTTCTGCCATCTTTCAATCAATACATAATTCTATCTGCCTAGAAAGATTTTTGATCTTTCTCAGAAAAAGAACTGGCCAAGGTGAATTCTGCAGTTTTCCAGAGGATGGAAATTTCTTTCATTTTGAGAATTCTGTGAGGGCCAGAATAAAAGGCAATCTGAAGATACAATATCCAGTGAATACATACAAAACAATGAATATGTGGTATAATCTATGTCAAAAATTTAAAAAAAAAAAAAAAAAAGATATATTCCACCGGCACAGACTTTCTTAAGGACATAGATGTGTCTCAAAAAGGTTCTTCCAAGTGGAAATATTTTGAGACTCCTGGAATATATATCCTAAGGTTTCCATGACAGTGGCCAGAAAAATGCTCATGTAAAAAAAACCCTCACGAAAATTCTCCACAACAAAAAGCTCAGGTAAAAAAACTCACACTGCAGGATATTACAGTTTAACATTCAGTTCAAACAAGCTTGAAATATCTTTTAATGACCTCAAAAATGGATACTTTAATTTTCAATATTCAACCACTAGAATAGGTTTTTGAATGGTCACTTATTAAAATTTCATCTTTTTGAGTTTGATCGTTTGGATTGATTTAGTCTTCCAAATGCCCAGTCCAGACAGCTTTTAATGTTGAAATGAGACACCAAAATATAATTCACCCATCATATACTTGCCATATATTCATCTTTTTATTTCGTTCTGCTACAAAATGAAGATTTTTTGGATTTTTTTTTTTTGATAATCAAACTCAAATGAAATTATATGCTTGAGACCCAGAGTTAAGCTTGACTTTAAAAAACAAACAAAACCCACTATCACTTCCAGATGGATTCAATCCAAAAACCAACTGGCTACCAGCTGAGCATCTTCACCCACAATACCATGGAAACATTGATAGAAATGTTTGATCCATTTGTAATCATTAGAAATAAATATCAATTGAAAATCATGTATTATCTATGTTCAAAGAAAATTGAATTAAATCTATCAATATATTTTCAAACACAATATATGATTAAGCAATATCAGTAGATGCAGTGATGCCAATTAAGCAATTTTGGAGCCAGATCTAGCTCGTTTTTACTGCAATGATGAAATTAAAATTTAACCTTCAAGCATTGATTAACAATTTCAATCGTACCTTATGTTTTTGTTTTGAAAATGATCTTCACTTTTCAAACAAAGATGTATAATCTTCTGTAATATAATTCAATTATATTTTAACTGCGTTAATACATGATTTTCAGTTAATATCTATTTAGAAAAAAACTACCTAACCTGTGCCATCATTACCTAAATATATAAGATGGACATATCAGAGATAATGCAAAGAAAAATTCTGAAAATTTTGCATTTAATATATTTTGATGTATTGAATATGAGTAATTGTTATTGTTTCGTTTTTATATTTAAATGAAACCTTTTTTTTTTTTACATGTGCATTTATGACTGGGCTTTTTTTCTGTGGGGAATTTTCGTAGGCTTTTATCATGTGAGCATTTTGCACAGAGCCATATGTCCCGTGGATCTCTTCTGAAGTCTTCTGGGACATTTTAATTCCAGCATTAAGTAACTTTATAGGTGAGTCTTGAAAGAGTTAAAGGATTTTACAAAACATAGAACACAAGAGCGAAAAAAAAATGAGTAATTTTATTTTTTTTTTAGTAAAATGGTATATACAAAGAGGATTACAGAAGATTCAGGAATTCACCTTTTCCCTTCTTTTTTAGATCATGAAAATATATACAATTTTTTTCTCTTGTCATTTGGTTGTCTCCCAATTTTTTTTAAATCTAATTATTTTTGACTTTGAAAAAGGAAAATGTTGATCAAATACGACATGTAGTCTACGTGTTTGGTCTTTTAATCTTCTATGCTAGATTACTGTTTTGTAGAAAGGTTGCCAGATGTCTTGCTGTACAGGACTAAATTAAGTAGCTTCAGTACCAAAATGACCTAAAAACCGTCTTCAGACTAGGCTTTCAGGAAGTATGGATTAAAATACATTTTTTTTTTTTCTTCTAATCTATCATTCATATTTAAGGGATTGTAAATTTTCTTTCAGTACCAATTCTATATTTTCAGAACCAAATATCTGTTCAGTACCAACTTTGCTCAATTTTGGTCTTGAAAGATACCAAATGGCAACCCTGGTTTGTAGTAGAATTTTTTTACCCCAACATAAAAATGAGTTGATGTATTTTACAAAACTGATTTGATAAATTCCAGCCAAGTGGATAAATAAGAAAAAATTTACAAACATGAGGATAAAAAAGATTTTTTTTGTTTTTTTTCTTAATGTTTATCATGATAGGAGAGAAAAAGACAAAAGTAGCAAATCAAACAGATAAAATGACAGTCATTCAGACAGGAAAAAATACAAAATACGACAGGTGTGGATCCAGGGGGTCTGGAGTCTCTCCACCTTGGGCAAAATACTATAATTTTTTTTTTCCTCTCAAATATCTATATTAACAAATTTTATTTAAAAAAAGCCCCCCAAATTCTCAAGTAATTATAAGTTGACCATAAAAATCTAGAATTATCTAGTCTTTCATCTTATTCTTTATAAAAAAATTTATTGGTTCTGTGGATAATTCCTATGATTTATTTTCTTATTTTACTCTTGTCAATTTTAGTTCTAAAAGCTACAACTCAAATGCTGGATCACATATTACTTTCATGCTTTTGAGATTTTGATACTTATTTGTAAAAATAATTTTTTCCATTTAGATCCCCCCCAGCTCAATATCCTGGATCTGCCCTTGTAATATGAATGAATCTGCATCGTCAATGGATTCAACTTCATAAATTAGGCAGTTATAAAATCTGCTCCATCCAATAAGATAAGTACATAAATGTGAAGATTGCAGGTGTGAAAGACTTGCTCAAGGTCTACGTGAGTAAATAACAATGAAGATGTTTGAAGGGCCAGTGAATGAAGGAAAAAAAATAGCTTGGTCAGAAGCACTAATTTTTGGCATTAAGTGTGAGTGTGTGGAAGAGGTGGGGGAGTAATTTCCAAGCAACTAAACCACTTACAGACCTGAGTGTATTCAATTCCCACCCTCTTTCAAAGAAACCTTTTCATATTTATTCATCTAAATCACTATTTGATAGCTCTGAGTATCAACCCCCCACCCCCACACACACAGACATTTTTTTCCCCCCTGAAGCTGAGAATTTCTCAAATATCAATCATCTATTTTTCTATTAAGTGAGGGTTTTATTTTAAAATGAAAAAAAAAAAAAATCAACTTATCTATTGGTGCAGGTAGCCTAGCAGTCAGTAGGACAGAAAATGTAACTGGCAAACAGAGTTCATATTCAGAGTTTCCCCCTGGAAAAAGAATGAATCCATCTCTCATCCCAGCTTAGGGTAAAATGGTGGCATAGACTGAGCACATCAGCCTTGGTTGGCAAGTTTGAATTCAAACCACCTACTGGCCCGATCTTGTTTTAAGGAGGACTAGCAAAGCAACTCCAACCCATAAAGCATACTTGCTACCAAAACTGCAGTATCACCACAAAAGCATGGAGTCATTACAGCCCTATGCTCCACAAGGAGTCTACAGGAATAAACAAAACAAAAATTTATTCTAAGATAAAATAAGAGCAAATATGCTCATCACAAATATTCTTGGATTTTTATCGAAAAAGGTCAGATTAATTTACCCAGATCAAAATTCATACAAATATAGCAAGCAATTTTCATAAATATACTTTACTTGAAAACCTAGTTATCTGACAGTTTAAAATAACTTGAATAAAAGATATTTGCGACAAAGAGTGGGAGAGGAAAAGCAAGATTTTTTTTTAGAAGTCAAAAATAGCAATTAATAAATCACATCGTTAGGACCAGGTCTTTCTAGGTTTGTGCTTTGTTCAGGAAAAAAAAAAAAATGGCTGCAATTTATTCTGGAGTATTTTTATACTATTCAAAGCTCCCAAATGATTTTGTTTGTCCATTGACTGTTTTTGAATAAAGAATTTAAGGCTATCCTGTAGTGTAAAAAAAAACTTATGAAGTAATTTTTCAACAGTACCAAAATTTTTCAACTGCTATTGGTATTTTTTATTCATACAATTTTTGAAAGAAAACATACCATCTTTCAAAAAACTAAAAAAATAGTGTGCCCCCAACTATATGCTAAAATGAATATATCTATATTTAAAATAGCTAATGGAATCTCTATTTTCATATTCTTTTAAACATTTTTAATTAGATTTGATATCTGCTTAGTATTTTGCTGAAATTGCTCTCACAACAATGTGATAATTAGGAATGGTAGACAAGATCACTGAATGAAAATACTTCATCTCAAATCGACTTAAATATTGCTTGCATCTTGAGCCTGTCCCTCCTAGTCCAACATAACTACAAGCAAAAGTGAAATTGCTGGGGAAAAAAAAATGAAAAGCATAATGAGAATTTATTTATGGGAAGAAGAAAACAAAGAAAATCTGAGGAGTAAATCCTTTAGAGTAGTTTCAACAGAAGAACTGAGATTCATTCATCATGATTTTTGTTTGCTTAGCAGAGATTATATACTGATTTACATGGTCCTCTTCTTGGATGTTATAGTCACAACTTAGAGGAGATGTGCATAAGTATGGACAATAGAATGGGAACAAGCTACCTGTTAGTTGTGAAAGAGTTCATTGAAAAATTGCTGGAGGTAAAGAGAAATATTACTATTTGATGATATTTGAGAACAGCTGACAACTCAATCTGCTGCTTCATATCACAAGTCTCCATCTCTGATTAGAATTTTAGCTATCAGCTAGTTAAGCTTATAGATATCATTTTCAGTTGAAAAAAGTTCCATATATCTGTGGGTCTTTTTATTCTTCAATTGACTATAATTTTATTACTCAATTAACCGATCAACTGCAGAAGGCGGCAAGTGTAATAGTGATCCATCTCAAGATAAAAACCCTAACTGACAGAACTGAGATGCCATTAATTACAATAAAACAGAAATTTTATTGAGTTAGCTGTAGAACTGCTATCACGGAAATTTCCATCATTCACAGTTAATGGCTTAATTAACAAATTAATAAATGGCAGTGGAAGTCTTAGACTGATGAATTCTGGGATCGAAACATGTTTATACTCAAAATAAGTGTTGGCAAGAAATTTTTGAAATTGCTCATTATGATTTTAGAGAAAAAAAAAGTTTTTTGTTTTTTTTTTAGTTGTGGAAAATCGATGGAGAAAGAACATCTCAGAGAGAAGTCTACTTTAAAAAAAAAAAAAAAGGTAGTAGATGCTTTCAGAGCCAAAACTTTTTTCATTGAAAAAGCAAAGAATAAAGTGATAGGGATTCTACAAAATAAAGTGTGAAGTTCAAAAGAGGGACAGGAAATAATGTTGTTTGGCATGTAACAAAAATGTTAATTAACATACTTTGGTGCAGAACATGTCAAAATGTGTTCATCGCGCAAATATATGTGCACCAAAAAATGGTTGAGCAAATTAAACTTGACATTTTTTTGGTATTTCTCTCTGATTTCTGAGATAAAGAATCATCATTATACACAATTGTTATGGTTACAATGTTTCAGTCGTTGTACTCTCCAGCCTCCTTCAAGTGCCCATTATATTTGCTAACATCCTTGAAAGTTTGAAGTAAAGACTATAATCATTCCAGAGAGGTCATTCTGGCATATCTTGTATTAGTGAAATCCATTTGTTGTGGTTCAGCAGAATGAGCCAGAGCAGCAACACAAGTACAAAGAAAGGATGAAATCACAGAAGACTGACAAGATATCCTCTCACAGGGGCAACCAAATGAGAACAATTTAACCTTGTAGATTGAATAAAGAAATTGGTTTGAAATTACAAGAATGTTCACGAATATGACAAGCATCGGAAAGCAAGAGTACAACAGCCAGATGTTATGACTATAACAACCAAGATGAGAATAAGAGAGTATAATTCATTATTATTCAATGATTTTAGGGACTATAATCTTCATTCTCTCTCTGAACATCTTCAACTGAATAACATTCACCTGAGGAAGGTTGGAGAAAACTAGCTGAACAGTTAATGAGAAAAAAAAAAAAATTAGGATAGTAGTAAAAAATGATTAAATATCAACAATAACTCATTTTAAAATTTCAGATGAGTCATTTTTATATTTTAAAATGAAATATATATATATATAAACAATAAAAAAAAATTATGGTTCTAAAATTCTTATTGATAGGAAAAATCCTTGACAAAAAAAAAAAAAAAAAAAAGCTAAAATAAAATATCTGCAGAGGGAAAGAAAAATACAAGTCATGTTATTTAGTTGGATTCAAAATGGATATCACTGAAAAGCAGATTCTGTTTGTGGGGTTGGGTGTATGGAAGGTGATTGATAAGCTTGTAGCCTAAGGTACAAGGACATGATTTACAAAGACAATCTCCTTAAATGATAAGCCCTTGATACTGAGGTAGCAGATGAATACATGATTGGCAATATTATCCATAATTGCAGACTTCCAAGTTTCAATTTTCTGAAACAGAAAAAATAAAACAGTTATGAACTTCAAATTTTCTGTGTAATCATTCAAAGAGTTGAATTAAATTTGAACTAAGTAGGAATTAACTCATGTCCTTGTACCTTAAGCCATAGACTTATCAATACCCTCTTGTTAGACTTAGATATTCTTTAGTAGTTTCAACAGAATGTTAGTGTGACACGATTTATTGGCAGGACAAACCAAGTTTCATATCATTCGATAGATTAAAGAAATCACAACCTAATTTTAGAAGCACATGGAAAACACAATGTATACACAAATTGAAATGGGCAAATACCACATTGGCTGACTTTTGAGTAAAGAAGTACATTCATCAAATGAAGTGTTCATTTAGAGTTGAGAAAAAAGAAGATTAAAAATAAGTTTTTATGTTGCTATAACTATATAAGGTAATCTAAAGGTATTTCTTTAGTTGTGTTGATTGGAAAGGGCAGACTGGGCTATTTAGTCTTGGTTGGCAACCAGTCAAAGAGACAGACAACTGATTCCAAACCAGGAGTGGAGCCCGAGGTAGACTGGTGGTAAATTCTACCTCCTTTCTGGCAACTGTTGTAATTGTGACATCTTGTCACACCATCGGAAAACCTTAAAGGTTGAGAGAGTGGGATTGCCCTATTGCAACAACCCTCCCACTTTGAAAACATCCACTGGTTGCTTTGCAAATGACAGCATCTATAGACATCATCGGAATAATGCTTGACTAGCACTGATTGGAAAGAAGCAACTCGAGTTATTTACAATATCAAAGCTTGAAAAAGCTTCAAAAGTTAACAAAGCTTGTTTGTAAACAATTGATTAAATGTATTTCCTCAGAGATTGTATAACTATTTTGTTAGATAGGGTGTTTCAATCATTGTATGTAGTTTATTTGGACTTGAAATGAGGGAAGTATTGACAAGTAAAGAAATCTGGAAGGAATTTGCCCACATACTGAGTTCGGAAAATTCAATCAGTAGAATAAGTATCAAAATGAATAGATTGTAAGAACCATAGATCAGGAAAGAGTAGGCTATGAACCTGGGATTCATAACAAGTGTGGAAAGCTAAGTGAAAGGTTATGGTGTCAATAGAAGACAATTTTGAAAAATGCAGAGACACAAAAAAATAGGCATGACATGTATGTGAGAAGATGCACATGCTCCCCTGGGACCAGATTTAATATTACAGAACACAACAGACACCCTAGGAAGGCTGGAAATTATATGGGTGAAATGTGGAAAATAAACAAAGATGAAATTAGTCTGAATTAACCAAAATTATTTGTTAAAATTTACAAGAAATTACAGACTATTATAAGAAAACTAAGAACAGAAAATATGCCAAATAATTTCAACTGCCATTCAGAAAATCGGATCTCTCCTCCCAATCTTTGATGTTGTCAACACAACACTTTGGCTACGCCAGTTTTTCAGTCTTTGTCAAATGTATAATTCAAGAAAAAAAGCAAACATTAAAAATAGAGATAAAAAATTCAATAAGATTTTTTTTTTAAGTGGAGACAAGAGGTTTGCCTTTTCTTGAACTAAACACCTGATGAAGGCTGGAGAATGGACTGCCCAAAATATATTGTCAACATCAAAGATAGAAAGAAGAGATCAGATTGTCAGTAACAAAAGTTGCAATGTTAATGACTCACTCGAAGATATAGACAAGGAAGAACCTTTTTTTGAGAAAAATGGTCTATAAACAAGTAACAGAAACTCAGTGATATTCATAAACAGAACACTAAATGGTAAAGCTAATACCATTCGAAAAGTGGGTTTTGATTTCCAATCAGGAAGAATTTAAAACAAGGACAGCCATGAAGTGGTCAATTACTTCTGGCAATCAAGTTGGGAGAATATGTATTTGCTAGTATCCGTGTTTGTCCGCACAATATCTCTAGAAGTTCTCAAGACATTTTGAGGAAGGCTTGACTATGGGATAAGAGAAGTAAGAAAGTTTCAGCTGAAAATTTGAGATTCTTTTAATAAAGATTAAAAGAAAGAAAGAATGATGTTTAAATTATTTGCTGTGATGATCCCAATAAAATTATTGATACACAAAGCAATAATGCATACCACCATCAGAGAACTGGAACTTCATTCGAAAAGTTGTTCAGATTATTGCTCTCATTCACGTCAGCCAACCAGAGTTGCCAGACATCTTTTGCAACACTAGACCAAATTTGTAGTCATGGTACCAAATTAAGTAGCTTCAGTATCAAAATAATCAAATAACTTGAAATTCATCACCACACTAATCTTGCCAGAAAAATGGATTAAAATACATATTTTCTTTTATCTATTGTTCATGTATATTCATTTTGGTTCACATCAATCATGAACAAGGGATTATCTTTGTAAATTTCCCTTCAGCACCAAATCTCTATTTTAGGAAACAAATAGCATTAAGAACCTGAATCGCCTTATACTGGATCTTAAGAAATGTACATTTGTGTCCAAGATAATATCTTTTGTAAATATTTCACAGTACCAAATAACTTTGTTTGGTGCCAAATTTGCCCAATTTTGGTCTTGAAAAACATCAAATGTTAGCCCTGCTGCCAACAAAGTTAGATGTACATGTATTCACTCATGTCTGTCTACACAATATCTGCAAAAGTTCTCTACGAAGTAAGGGCTAAGAAATAATTGATAAAATTTTGGGGTGTATCTAGGAATTTTTTTTTGCGATCCCATTAACACTGCATTTTTTTGGCATGTCAGATGTAATAACAGTTTTGATATCATAAATAAATAAGATACAGGATTATAGTTGTTTTACAAACTATTGCTTTAGTCATAGCACTGGATCAGTAACCCAATTGTCAAGTTGTTAGTGACAATGGTGTTGACAGATGTAGGTGCTCTCAGAGTGCTTTCTAGTTCCTTTTCTTATTACTACAATGTTTCTGCCTATTTATCCTACTATCTTCCTCAAGAGGATAATCTGTATGCAAAGATATGGGTGGGATATCTCTTTTTTCCACTATCAGCCCCAAAATGATAACAACAAAGAGAAGGAGTTCAATAGACCAAACAACTTTTGCAAACATAATTTATCTCAAAATTACAAAATGGATATTAAAGTTAGTTGAGTTTCATACATACATAATTGCACAGTAAACTCTTGTTCTAACGGCACTATTTAATGACTCATTCTAACCGCATATTTGTTTTATATTCTTGCAAGACTATTGTCAGAGATTACACCCTTTCCTAGAGCAAATCAAAAGTAAATCATTTGCTTTCTTTATTTCCCAAAGACACAGTAATAATCGGGTTTCTTCTGCTTCTCAAAAAAATCTTATTGTTCTATACAGAGGTAAGAGTGGCATAACAATCAACAGTACAGACAATGGAATTGGTGAGCCAAGTGCGGAATCTGGCCAAGGCTGTTTATGTTCCCCATGCATTAATGATTTTGTGAAAGGCATTAATGGGTACAATAGCAGGGCAAACTGGGCTTTCCAAGCTTTAGGAGGCAACAAGTTTAGGAGAAGGACAACTCTGAATTCAAAACCATGCTGGAGTGGATTCTTGTGCTTTTTTATTTTAACAAATTATTGTTCTATGGAATAACAATGAAAATATATCAAATTGATGAAAATAAAGGGTTTTTTTGTTGTTAGATTTAAGTTATAATTCAATAACATTAAACAATCTATTTGTGTTCCATAAATGACAATACAAATTTAAAACTTGTTACTCTTTACTTTTACTGGACATAATGAACAACAAGAAAAAATTGAAATTGAATTTGGGGGAAAAAAAAAAAAACAAAAAAAACAGCACAAAATTTGTCGAGAAATCAGATTAATAACGAGACCAGAGCTTTGAAGAAAAAAACGCCATCTGTCCCATAATAGTTTTTAAAATTTGCACATTTCACAAATAAATGTAACAACTATTATGGAACAGAGGCAGTAAAAGATTTCAATACAAGCAACAAGATACTCAGATTTTTCATGATGACATCACATTGGATTTTATTGAGAAATTCTCAATGTCTCATTGACAGTTCATTTTTGCGGTGCCAATGTTTTTTTTTTCTGGCATAAAGTTTTCAATACATTCCAGTGAGAATCTGAGAGAGAGAGAGAGTGTGTATGTGTATCTGAGAGTGTGAAAATAGCTGTAAACTGTGTGGAGTGTACGAGAGGGTTCACTTTTCCAGGCACACATGGGGGAGAAGGGAAAAAAGTGCAGTAAAAAAAAAATTTTTTTAAATAAAAAAAAAAAAAAGAAAAAGGAAAAAAATCAGCCAGTAAATGTCACGGTCATCATGACTGCCATTGAGAAACAATTTTTATTTTGTAGTTGATAGAAAAATCAATTCTAGGGAAAAAAATGGAAAGGTAATACTTGTGATTATTTTCTTTGCAGACTATTGTCCTTATCTTTGTTATTTACAGAGTTTGCATTGGATATTAAGTGATAAAGCAGCATTATCATCATCATCATCATGTAACATGAGAGTTGAAATGAGTAAAAAGTCAGGCTTGATTCTCTCTCCACTGAAGATACATTTCTCAATCTCTTGATGCAGTGCTATGTAAACAATAGTCATAAACAGGAACCATAAGATACCAGTATTTAACTATCTCAACACGAGGATGAAATGTGACGTGAGGTCAAATTTGTGATGAGGATCTTCATAGTGCAGGTGGTTCCAGAAATTGTCCAGTTCTCTCGCTACTTCCTCGGGTCACCTCAGGCATCAAGCAATGAACCTGACCCTATCCCTGTAAGTGAAATGGGGAGGTACAACCTGGAACTAGACCAGAGTAATCAAAAGATACCTAACACAGGCTTGAGACCAAAAGATGGAAATGTCGGGGAGGAGTAGGGTGAAAAGGATAAAAGAAAGATCAATGAATAGTTCTTAACTATGGAGGGCCCTGGAGGGAGGTGGCTCAGGACAAATAAAACGAACACCCATATCTGCCAGTAGAGTTTATTACAAAACACGATCTGACATTTAAGATTCTTTTCTTGCTTTCTCAGTTGTATACATAAACTAAAAAAGCTGCTAGTTGTGATGTTTGTTTCATCTTACCACTGAAAAAACCACCTTGAAGGCCCTGAGTCAGGGATCGTCCCACTTTAAAAAACATTCACACATGGTCAACCGCATAAAACAAATAGACCCCCCCCCTGCCAAAAAAAATTATCAAAAGCTCAAACAAATAGGAATGTCACATTTCAATGTGTGTGTACTCAATGAACCTTGACCAAATAATAAAAACAGCTTTTGATTCAATTTCATATTAGCACAGGGATTGAACAAAAAGACAGTATTTTCAAGTTCTACATTTATGAGACAATATATTTTTACAAAATGAGAGATTTGGACACAATAACAAAGGCTGTTGGTCTGAACAGGTTCTTCTTTGATTGAACACAATCAGATGCTAAAAAAAAAAAAAAGAAAAAAAAAAAAGATCTCCACAGGTTTTGGAACCGATTAAATTTTGGAAACTGGTGTCAACTTACATGTGGCAGCAGAGTCTAAGTAAAAAGAGATTTCTGGAAGAATAAAATATTTCAAAGAGGGCAAAAAGTTTCAGCTCCTTTAAATATAGAGCTGTAAAGTGAATAACTTAATACTAAATTGTCTAGCCTAAGTTCTGAGCAAGACATAACTTTAAAATATTGAATCTTCTTATATAGAGAAGTGTTGTTTCTATGTCTGTAACAATGGACCCTTCCACCTAAAGGTAATAATTCTTCTGATAAAAATATTTCCTACCCACCATTTCAAACAATGGACTCTTCTACTTAAATGAGTTCAGAAGTTTCTTTTCTGAAAGGAAAAAAAAATAACAAAATAATAATCTCATAGAAATTCAACATCCATGAATTTTTTCACAGGGAATAACTAGTATGCAAATGATCCCATCATTTTTGATAGGTACTATGCTAGTATTTTAATTGAAAAAAAAAAAAAAAAAAAAAAAATGATGATTAAAGTGCCTGTTCATTTTTGTCTCTTTCAGAATAAAGGATAGCAGCATTTTATCCCCATTCATTTTTGACGAGAAAAAAAAAAATTAAAAGCCCATCTTTCAGAGAGCACTCCCCACTTTCTTTTTAGTAAAAAAAAAAAAAAAAGGTTACAGCCAATGCAGTTCTATTTCTAATTTGTTTTTGCAGAGGGAAAATCCTTAAAAGAAAATAAATAAAAATGAAAAAAATGAATAAATAATAAAACTTATGATTCCCCCCACCTTAATGCCAAGCCTAAACACTTGGGTTTCTGAGCATAGTTTCCTCCCAGGCCACGAAAGTGCGGTATTATCATTACAGACCACAGCAATCACAGAACTACAAGCTCACCAAAGACGAGTTGTTTTCTTTCATTTGTGTTAATTAAGCTCTCCACCAGCGATCAGTGGGAGGTGCTGCCAAACTGAAGAACAATCAGTGTCAAGTAGGGCACCTCTGTCCACAACACACAATTAATCGTCAATGGAAGGGAGTGGACTAAAGAAAAAAACAGTCAAAAGATCTTCAGGACAATCAGGAAGGGGGAGGGTGACTTCTTTTTTCCCATCTTCTACGTGTGTATCACTTTACTATTTTTGCATCTTTTTCTCTCTCCAAAAGCTTCTTTTCATTCATGGCGATTTTTACTTTACTTTCTCCAAAGAAGACCTTTTGACGTTGAATGTTAAATTTATCATCTAGTTTCTCAAGTGTCATCAATTCATTTTAGCCCTCTTGCGGGCAATGGCGTCCTCGACAGCTTTGAGCTGCTTGAGAAGTTCCTCTCTACGAGAGGACGTGCTCTTTTTGGGTTTTGCCGCGGCAGTACCAGCAGGTGTGACCGGTGCTGCAGCATTTGCCGAGCCTGAAGCAGAAGAAGCAACAGCTGCAGTAGCCATGACCCCAGCCGAGCCTGGTCCTGGTCTGGCCATTCCACTGGCCTTGGTTGCCGAGAGCAAACCTTTGCTGGGAGCCTTGGGTGGAGGACTTGTCGGAGGTGCCAATGAAGCAGACTGAGAAAGTGGCGCTGCTTTCATTCGAGGTAGAGGTATGTCTGCCTTGTCTGTCCGGGTTGAAGGAACTTTCATGGATTTATCTGAAAAAAAAAAAAAAAAAAAAAAATAAATAAATAAATAAAAATATGCAAAAAGAGGAATTAAATTTAATTGACATTTTTAAGAAATAATAACCAAGTATACATTATATACTTAATAAAGTATACATTATACATTTATCTATCGACATAATGAACAGTCATTTCTATTTGTTTCTCATTCCGTAATAGTGGACTCTTTAACTTAAAGACATCATTTTTGCTAATAAAAAATATCTCCAACCCACCACTTGGAACATTGGATTCTCCCATTTCCCAAAAAGTTGAGTCACTTTTTAATAAAACGTCCAATGAAACTGATAAGATGTAAATATCTATTTAATAGCTTTAAATACTAAACACTAAAAAAAAAAAAAAAAAAAAAAATATTTGTTAATGTAATTCATGTAATTTTTGAAAGTTTTTATTAGGGGTATTATATGTGAATTCTTTTTGTTTACCATCTAACTGGTTTGGGAGATTTAAAAACAAAACAGTTGTATTAACATGGCTCCCCAGCAGTGTTTATTTAACACAACCTCCCCTTAAGAAGAAGATTCATAAAAGAATACAGTTAAATCCCAAATTGTGAAGCGATGATGATCATTTCAGATCTAAAATTCCAAATACAGAATAAGCCTGAATGTACTTTTATATTTTTAGTTTTCTAAACTGATCTGTAACAACATAATATACATTCTATGTACTATGTATATACAAATAAATAAGTCATAAATATCAAGTATTGATGACAAACACTTAATGAGCAGTTTGAAATATGATCTACATTTCTTATCTTGCATCATAGACAAAGTGGAAACCACTCAACATCAAAGTCAAGATTATAATGAAGAAACCAACAATAAATGCTTGAATGACAAAAGTGAGAATAAATTCTTACCCGAAGGTTTGGAAGCAGGTGGAAGTAGAGCTTGTCTTTTGGCAGAGGATGAAGTCAGACTTGAATCCGCTGGCCTTTTTCTACTCTGAGCAGGAGATTCCTTATCTGAAGGCTGAAAAGAAAAAGACAGGATTTGCTATCATTTATTGAAAATTATCAGCAATGACTAAATGACTAACATTTTAACAAGCTAGTTTTTCTCAGCTTGGAATAATAGTTTCACCTGTATTCCCTCAAATATATTGGTATGTTTACTCTTTCTCTTCAAGATAATTTGCTCCTTTTAAGGAAAAAAAAAAAAAAAAAATCCACCTAAATGAAATTTTGTGTAGTATCTGTGCACTTATTGTTTCAATTGAGCACATATACTACAGTGATCCTAGGTAGAGTGCACAGATCTTAGAGACATGCTGATCTATACGCAAATAAATCTGTTACTTTTGATAGGGACTATGCAAGAGAAAAACAAAAACTTGATATTTACCTTACTGATGAGGGTCAGCTTAATGTTGGACTTTTGTCCTACTATTTTCAAAGGATCTTTTGTTTTACTGGACAGTACCGATGTTCCCCCAGGTGGGCCTGTACTGACAGTTCTTGTAACTGAAGAATCAGCAGATGAATGATGGTGACCATGGTGGTGATGGTGATGATGGTGATGTGGTGGTTGCTGACTCACTTGTCGACTGTCAGGTTTTGGAGGTTTGGATGGTAAAGGTGGCATAGAAGAATGAGGCTTCGATGAAGCTTGACTACTTGGTTTGCTTCGGACTGGTTTCTGACGACCTCTCTCTTTGTCTAAAAAGAGGCAGTAACAAAAGATATAATAGATCATCTGAAAAATCTGCACTAATGCCAATCAGACAATTAAAAAAAAAGAAGCCAAATACAGTTTTTTCCTCAGCTGCTTGAAAGTAGAGTGTTCCTATATAAACATTTTCAAAGCTGAATTTGTGTGAAGCAATACACCAATTGCAATCAATTTATATGGGAAAATTCTTTGAGCATTCCCAGACCCAAAAATAGTGATGATATTAATCAGCATCATCAGAGGTTGGGGAGGTAGGAGGTACAGAAGACTGGGGTGTAAGAAAGAGAAAGAGGGTGTGGTTTGCCTCTAAAATAAAAGATGAATGCTATTTTCACTTTTTTCATAAAAGCAAAAAAAGTGGCATAAAGCAAACTTTGAAGAGGTCAAAGTAATGGTTAGTAAGCTAGTCATACAAAACCACACAGTGAGTTGTGAATTTGGCACACCACTATTGTATCCCTGTGCCAGACTAAGATAAGTTTGGTAAATTGCAACTTAGAAAGACCCAAAACAAGTGCTAATGTCCTAAATTTGATCTTCAATGTGTCTCACTATTGAAGTAGATTTGGTAAACATTATGATCATTGAATCCGCAGGAAAACTGCTTTCAAAGAAACCTTCATCAGCTATCACTTATTATTTTTTCCACCCAACTGAACCACAAAAATGTTCAGTATTTTCTGATTCGAGGCACTGTGAAATAACCCTTGAATACAAAGGGGGCCATGATTGGGAACCATTGCCATAGACACTTGTCAACTTCAACACTGAGGTTGTCACCATTTTCAGTCTCTTCACAAGACAAGTACAACAAGCCTGAAAGTCAGATCAGGAATGTACTAATTTTTTTCGTACATGAAGATCTGGTAAGAGCAGTGTTAGAAAATTTATATTCATATTTACATTTAAAATAGAGTCAAATAACACCTCAGAACACCTACATTCTCCAAATACACATCTAAAATCTAGGAAATATATAACATTATTAATAAAGTAAGTTTAACTTCAATCTCCAACACTTATCTTATCAAAATATTACTTAATTTGATAGAATCTTATTCATTTTGTTACTATAAATTAAATAAAAAAATTACTTATTTTATTCAAAATCATCTAAATAGCCATTTCTGCCATCTAGACATCAAAAACCATCTAAATTGGAAACAGTGAGCAAGGAATATAATTCATATTCAAATATGTTGGTCAGTCAATGATGGTGAGTGCATCAAACAAACACACATACCTTTGGGCCTGTGAGAGGGTGACTTGCCACGAGAGCTTGCAGGACTAGCAATGTCGCGATACAGATGCTCTGAGTCAGCACTGCCACTGGATGTGGAAGAACCCGTGCTACTGAAGGAGCTGATGCTGCTGGCACTGGGAGAACGCGAGAAAGATGACGACGATGACGACCGGCTCCGGGATCGTGATCGGGAGCGCGATAAGGAACGAGATCGAGATGCTGAATGTGAGAGACTACTGCCACTTGAACTTCCACTCCAACTTCGCCTATTTGGCCGACTGAAAAAGAAAAGCAAAAAAGATATTAATGCCAAATTGGATGTTTTCAATTCCCTTGATGACAAATAAGTTTAATAAATGATATTTTTTTAAATAGTCTCATCATAAAAAGGCTATTTTTAATCTAACGGAGCCCACTCAAAGAAGGAGAATAATTTGGATCTTATATTTTTGATAACAGGCCTTTGGAAAGAGAAAAAAAATAGATAAATAAATAATTGCATCTCAGATATAACTACATAACCTTTATAGACAACAAGTATGGAAAGTTATACCCAATAATCATTAGCATTCTGTATGCAACTTAGTTCATTGAGTAAAAAATTCATCCTGCCATGGTAGGCAACTCTGATTCCTAAATGATAGTGTGTTTGAATTCCATACTTATGCTGTCATGTCAATGTTAATTTCACTCATAGGTCAACAAGTGCACAAAAACTGGCTCAGTGGAAAAAGAATGTGGAATGCTAAAGGTTAATGAACTCCAGAGCTGGTAATTTTACAAAGAAATCAATTGTTTACCTAGGAGATAAGCGCTCTTTTCTTCGACCTCGATCTGACTGTGGTATAGATTTAGGGGGCACTCCACCAGTTGACTGCGACCCAGGCATCTTCCTCTTAGGACTTGGATGCAGTTTGGACCTGACTGTTACTGCACTCTTGGGGGCTTCGCTGTAACATTCAAAGGGAAAAAATAAATTCAGAGGGGAGGAAAAGAGGAGAAAGAAAAAAGAAATTTGTTCTGGTATTTCACATGCAAAGGATAGTTATTTTTTTTTCAATTTTCTATCTTCGGTTGACGCTTGTTGTAAATTAACTAATAAATGGTTTTCAAAGGGATAAGTTATCTTATATAATTAGCAGCATGATCTTTTCTGTTTCTTTCTTTGTTTCTCAGTCTGTAACTTCCACAGATTCTTTTGTTTTAGGCAGAAGTGCAAATTTATACATAAATAATCCCACCACTTTTGGCAGGTTCCATGCAACTTAGAAAACTAACAATGTCACTTTAAAAAGAAAAAAAAAAAAACACCAACAGCACTTTGGTAGAAGAAAGAAAAGGAAAAAAAATAAAGATAAAAAAAATAATATCGAAAGGTTTCCATAAAAACACCCGGGAACTGGGTTAGTAAATAACCAAAAAAAAAATTTTTTAATTGAAATTTTAGAAAATTAGACTAACACGGACAAAATATTTTGCTCTGTAAATAAGTTACAGACTTGAGAGGTGGATGCAAAAAAACAAAAATTTAAAAATAAATAATTAATCATTAAAGATAAAGATCATCCACTAAAATAGGATCTGAAAATTAGTGAGAGCAATAACAAAAAGTAAAGTGACTAAAGATAACTTGAAAAGCCCAAAATTTTCAATCTAATTTAGACATGGTGAAAATTCCCAACTTATGTCACCAAACTTGCATATTTTCAATATGTCAAAGTACTTTTTAAAAAAATCATTTTATAAAAACCTTTTTCTCAGGTTTTACTAGGAGGATTCTATTTAAAATGTAACTATAATTTAAAACTCGGCCACAACTGGTCAACCTTTTCATGTATTTATTACTGTTATGCTTTGTCAACTGAAATTTAAATGTATTTTTCAAGGTTTGACCACCATTTTTTCAAAGCTTTTGATCTACCCCCGGTCAATAGGCTGTCAACACCATTTATTGATATTTTTGTTGGTTAAGAAAAAAACAAAAAAAATACTGATTTTGAACAGCACTATTGTTTGCCTTTCCTTTCTTTGGACAAATATTTAGACTTTTTTTCTTTCTAGCAAAAACAAGGAAAAAAAGCTAAGAGCTGAATACAGACTTAGAGGTTAAATGTATCTAAAGATAGCCAATTCATTTGTAGTATATTTCCTTATTTATGAAATAATCAATACATTCATAATAATCAAAATTGAAAATTGAATACACTTTGTTCTACTTTGTATTCAACTTGCTACTTTTTTTTTTTTTTATTGCTCTTGCTAATTTTTAGATCCATTTCAAGCAGATGATCCAGAAATTTTGGAATTAGATCCATGTGTTTTTCTGTGCATTTATCCCTTTGGTCTTTTCCAATTTATCAAACATCTTTTTTTTTTTCCAGAAAGAGAAAGTGTGCAAGTTGGGGGGAGGTTGTCAAAAGTTCTTTGTGGAATTTCAATTCTGCAAGGGGTCTTCAACTTGACCCTCCCCCCGACCCGCTAAACCTGCATAATTCAAAGGACTATTTTATTTTTTCTTACAGATTGATATATTTTTCATTTTATGACACTGTTCCACAAGTAATTCTTGGGGAACCTTCCTGAAGTGAAGTATGGGGCTAAAGATAAAGCTGTACTCTAGTAATAGTGGGATCCAGAACATGATAAGCATAAAATAAATTATTAATATTAACCCTTCGGTGATGAATCGTTTAATTATAGTTTCTCCAGGAACGATAATGTATTGGTTACTATGACAACGAAAAGACGCATTCAAAACAAAACATTGTCATACTAGTCATATCATAAGCCAATCAGATTCTGACAAAAAAAAAAAAAAAAAAAAAAAAAAAAAAAAAAAAACTTTTTCTTGGTCAGGATTTACAAGGAGAAAACGATCAAGAATTAGAGGCAAGATGTATCAAAACGTAAACAATAGCCAGCAGGGTGTAGTAGAAGTATCATTGAGGAAAAAAAGAAAAATCACTCAAATTATTCTCTATTAACATTTATCCCCAACAGTCAGGTAGAATGATCCAATTATCCCAACCAGATGAGAAAATAAGAGATGACAAGTCAACTGAAAGAATATGTAGACATAAATAATTTATGTATTGTATTTAGAAATGATAAGAGTAATAATAAGCTATCAGGCACTACACAGTGAGTGATCAATAACTCAACGAATAAGAGATATTTTACAGAAATTATTGGTGTATTCATTACACAATGAGTTTGTTCTATTAACAGAAAGTTTCAAAAGAAAAAAAAAGTAAAATGCTTTCTTACATCTTTTTTTCTTACAATATTCAAAATGCAATAGATATTATCAATAAATATATATGCATAAATGGAAACAAACACATTAGCTTACTTATTAAGCTTTAAAAAATTGATGGCTATACTTGAATCCATCCCAAGTTACATTAGTTTGAATAGGCAATGATGGCAATAGGCAATTGTTTGCAGTTACCAAAGGGTAGAAAGAAAGAAAGAAAAAAAAAATTATATAATTGTGTATCAAATTATCGCCATCAAATTGTTTTGTATTACAAATTAATTATTATTTCTTTTTTGTGGTTCTTAAATAAAATTGTTTTTCAAGGAATTTTTTCTGTACTTGTCCAGACTCTCAAATTCAAAAAAAAAAATCTCTCAACAAGAATAACTTCAGTCTTTTACACATATTATGCCTTGAACCCCACTGTTACAAGAGTACCAACAGAGCAAAGCAAAATGAATTTCTCGTTATAGTAGAATAAAGCAAAATGCCGGAATTTTTGAGTGACGGAATTATCATTATACATAGATTTATTCTGTATATTTACAACATTTCAGTCGTGGTAACCTCTGGCTTTCTTTAGGTGTTTGTCAATCAGTGAAACTCTTGGAATGTAGAATCAAGCCTCACCACTCAATACACATGTTCTCATTTCACTGCTTATGTGCAAAAGTATCTTACATTAGACCGTCTTGTTTCAATTCTTTGAATAAATCCATGTACAAAGCAAAAACGAAATTCATCTTAATTCTTCAACATGGCAGTGAGTACTAAGGAAACTTACCTTGATTTAGAAGCCAGCATTTTTTTATCAGCATTTTGAGGCAGTGCTTTTTGTGACACAGGTCGTTTAGCAGATTCTGGAATACTTCGAGATCTAGATCTGGAGTTAGAAGATCTAGAGACACAAATGTGGGGGAAGGGGAGAAAAAAGAAAAAAAAACATAAAATGAAATAAGTGTGCAAATATTTATCACAGAATAAAAGAAATCCTTCAGAATTTTAAGAAATTACAGAATAATGTTTTGGGCACAACTGCCATGAGCAAGCATTAAATTTCGATTAAAAAAAAAACGAACAACAACAACAAAAAAAAAACGAATAAAAAGGTCATCAATAAGAAAAAGCCTCAAGGAATTTGTTATACAAGTAAATTTGAAAAATTTTTCATTTTCAAAATTTGAGAAAAAAGCTTTTTAGTAAGTTTGGTGGAAGATTGTTGACTCACGTAAATCAATTTTACTAAACAAATCCTAACAAATGGAATTAAAAAAGTTATGAAAAGAGATTCTTGAATCAAAATAATCAGAAACAAGAAATTATTAATCAAATTCAACACTACTAGTGCTGTCACTAGTTTTCTCTGGATAATATCATGGGATAAAGGAAAAACAATACCTTGATATCATATTTTTGATACACTGAGTGAAAAAGAAAGTAAGAAAGAAAAAAAAAAATCAGAATCTCGTGCCCCCAAAAGTGTCTCAGTAATTGAAAGCCAATAAGAGCAACAGAAAGTGGCTTTCATTCATTCATTCAAAGAGTTTTCCAGACAATCGAACTACTTTTATTTTTGGTCACGTGTTTGGGACAATTCATTTTATGCCCTCCTTCAGGAGTGCTATCCATTTGTAAAGAAGGGGACTTTTCTTTTTTCCGTAAAGTCATGTAACAGTAACCAACAGAATTATTTTTCCCCCATAATGTAAGATGCAGATGTTTCCAGTCATCTCTTTGTTAGGCAGGAGTTCTATACCCAGTCCCTGATGAGCAGCCAAAGCCAGATAAGGTTAAATTCTACATTGGTCTGACTTATACAATTACTTGTTATATTCATGTATGCCACTTCTTTGAGTTTTCTCACTCTCCAACAGTGTTCTGTTTTGTGAACAGCAACAATAACAAGGAGTTTCATTGTCTGAAAAATTCTTTAAATGTTAATGACCATTCTCAAAATTATAATGAATATGCTATCAAAATCACTGTTATTCAGAAATATTTACAGCAGAGACTCCAAATTCTAGATATTATCAACTGATCAATTAGCAATCAAGTAGGCTGAGCAGAATATAAAACATAGAAAAACATTCATCATTTACTATTTAAAGGAATAAAAAGAGTCTCAACTGAAAACATATTTATTTTGGTTTCAATAAAAAAGCTGTTTAAAAAATACTGGGGGTTCCAATGGCATGAAAAAAAAAATTGTGTATATTCAATAGTTTCAATATTAACAGAATTGTGAAATTCTTCAATTACTATATACAAGTGTGGATAAAGAACAAAAGATCAGTTCAAGCCTTGAAGTGTATTTTCACATTGAAAATGAAATACAAACTTGAAGAAAAAAGAAAATGTGTTATACTTTTCAAATAAGAGAAAATTGTTATTAGTTCTAAAGTTATTCAAATTGTACATAAATAAATTGGTGTTTTCTTTTCTTATAAGTTTCAAACTTGAAACTTGATGCTGGGAAATATGATAATAGAATTGGTGTCCAACTTGGCTAGTTTCTGCCAATAGAATTGATACACAAAGAATCTGCTGCCATATTTTGCCTTTCATTAATCATGAAGAAGTTTTCAAAATACCAATATTTCATGTACAAAATGAGAAGAAGCTTTTAAAAAAGTTGCTTTCTTAAGAAGAAGCACCAACCTACAGCTTCCTAAGTTGATTTACCATAGTTTATCAGAGCCCGAAATAGAGTAAGAGCTTCACCTTTTGTTCAGGGGCTGGGAGACAAAGAGCTTCTAGATGTACATACAATCTTTTCAATTTTACGACATTTAGATGTTAATGATATATAAATCAGTTTCTATAAAAATCAGAAAAGACTGATATTTGCCAAGAATTTCAATTTAAAAAAATAGAATAAAATATAAATTAAACCCTAAGAAATGTTTCATCCCCTGTGTTTTATGATTCTTCATGGAAGCTGAATGCTCAAACAAGAACAAAATAGAAGAAAAAAAAAAGTCTCCCATTTTCAATACTCTTTGAGAATGATTTTTTTTCAAAGAGGAAACACCAAGTTTTCAATCTAGTACAAAGAACATTTTCTAATTTTAGATGGGTTTTTGAGCTGATTTCTGTTCCCATACATTGTTAGAAGATCATGATTAGTGCATCACAGTCCAAAATGCATATCAAAGTAAAAAGCACTGTCAACGCCATTGTCAGGGGGAGTATTTGTGCATTGATCCGTACAAAAATTTAATCAGTCTTCCCGCAGCCCATTGTCCACCCTTCAACAAAATATGGTTGAAATTCATTGAGAACTTTAGGAGATTTAGTACGGAGAAACTTGAAATTTTGGCAATATAATGTAATTGGGAAAAAATAAATAAATTAAATAAAAACAGAAAAATATCAGAAACTAATTCCAGGATCCACCAAAATTTTCTTCCATTCCTTTCTTACGCCATTGTACACCATTCCACAAAATTTCATTGAAATTCATCCAGTATTTTCAGAGATATTGTGTAGACAGACAAGCAAACAGACGCAACCTAATATATATGACAGAGGTAAACAAAGCTATAGACAAGTAGTAAGAATTAGGACCAAGTGATGCAGGATTTTAAAAAATGTTCCCCCATCCTTGTGATCCTCAACCAAGAGGTTCATGGAATATTTGACCACTTGTAAAAGTGATCCACTGGTTTACCCTTAAAACAAGTCAATACATGTTTTGCTTACAGTATGCTTCAGGCTGCGTCCTGTATCAGTAGGTTAACACAGTAATTTGAAATGTTAATGCTAGATATTGTTAACTGAAATTCATGAATTCAATTCAAGTAAAAACAAAATTGACACATTAGTAACAGTAGAACAAGGGGTAATAGTTATAGCTATATTATCAACAGCCATTTAATAAATGTACACACACTTGGCAGAATAACACTGTTTTTATGTGTTTACAATACCATCATCCTCTTTGTCTGTTGCTGCCAACAAACTGACAAATCATAAATCATATTGTGGAGTTGTGACTACTGAATATAATCAAAGGAGATGACTATATATTTCTGTTTACAAATTATTACAAGTAATAATGAATATATTAAAACAAAATGATAATGAGTACATGAGTAAATTGAGTGTTTTTGTTCAAGAAAGGAAAAAAAAAAAAAAAAAAAATTTCTGTTGTCTTAACATTTAGGGAAAATAATCATATATTTAGTTTGTATTGGTCATTAATAAAAGGAAACAAAACAAAAAAAAAAAACGGGAGTTAACAAACCATTTTAGATGGATCTTCTATTTATATAAAATAATTTAACCTTTAGCACTTTGCATTCTCTTTCAAGGGTGCCAAGATTTTGAGCACTTAGTAGCCTGTAACTTGTGTGTCTGTTCATGTAAGAATCAAATTGGTAAACCAAAACCATGAAATTTGAACACACTATCGTTCAGCAATCAGAGTTGTCTGCAATGGTAGGACAAAACATCTTGCTTTATGAACCAAGTCACCTACTGAGTGCCAAAGGTTAAAAATTGATCATGAATAAATAAAAAAAATCAGATTGGAAATGTTGAGGGGATTAATGCAATGTAAGTAAGAATTTTTGAAAAAATGAATGAACTGATCTGGAGGACGGGTGTAAATACCTGCTCCAGTATCGCTGCTTCTTCTGCCTTGACTTCCGAGAATGTCGTTTCCTTGACTTACTTGATCTAAATGCAAATGTGATCAACATCTCTAGTGGAAAGCACATTTACAGACATTCAAGTCAAATACAAATTGAACTAGAAAGCACTCAGTGCATACCTCCGCCAACACCATTTGTTGTGGACATTATACGATGTAAAGGAGCTAACTGTACATGAATTCATCCCAAAATTTAATCACTCATTTTGTAGCCCATTGCCCATCCTTCCATAAAAAAATTCAATGAACTTCATTAAAAACTTTCAGATATATGATACGGATGGATACGGGTGAAAATAAAAAAACTTTCTCTCAACTTTGTTGGCAGAGGTAAATAAGCAAAAGATCTTGAAGGAATCAATACAGAAAAAAATGGTTCAATACAAAACAAAAAAAAATAAATAAATAAAAATAATCAATGATTTCTAATGGTATAATTGTCACATTACACTTGGGAGAGTTCCAAGTGAAAATTTTAACCAATTGCTTATGAAGTCATATAAACCCAGAAAGTTTTAAAACAATACTAATATCGATTTTAGAAATGCTGTAACAGAATTTATTTTCAAGTTGAATAAAATCAATTTGATTATACCTCTCTAATCCGGCACTCTGTGGTCCAGCAAGTTTTGAATCTACCACCATTAGATCAAAGGATATACCACTAAAGTTCTTGGATTTGATTTTAAACTGCATTTTGAACTGTATTTTAGCAATTTATAATCCAACTCATCCACTGAATCTATCTAACCAGTTTGAAACCAAATCAAATAATTCTAAAACTGACAACTCGATGTTTATTTTAGCATAATAAATTAGACATACACTTGATGATTTTTTTCTGAATCTCGGAACTTATTTTAAATATTATCAATTGAAAAAGCATGAGTAAACACATATTTTAGTTGATAATATAAATTTATATTAAAATGTGTTCCAATTTTTCACACAATTAAAAATATTTTTGCTTTTCAATATGTCTCATGGTTGCCACATTAAAGAGATACAATGATATTGTCTAAATTGAAATCCATTGTGATCGAACAAGAAAAATGCAAAAAAACAACATCCATTTAAATATGTTGGCTATAATCAGTACATTCACACAAGTTCTAATAACAACGAGACCAGGAAGTTCAAGGAAGCATCCACTATAAAGTTCAAACGCTATTATACACTAATCATGTGATGCTGAGTGGAAAATTTTTACAAGTAAGAGGCATCTCCTCAAGGGACACCTTTCCACCAAGTTTCACGTAAATCTGACTAAAAGCAGCGGAGAAACAATATGGGGACAGACCTACGATGGATAGAGCCTCTTATAGAGAGGCTAGGACACCTCTAGAAACCAACTGATGTGATTGAAATTAAAAGTACAAATTGTTGTATAATCTTTCTTGGTGTCATTTTTTTTTTCAATATCCAGTTAACCCAGTGCAGGGTTGTGAAGGCAAGATAGCACAATGAAGCCAATCACTCTTCGTGCTGGTTTGAAATAGTAGGGCAGCCTGGCCTCTCTAGGAGATGACCATCTCCTAGAGAGGCCAATCTGCCCTACTATTCACTCATAGCTAGGGAGAAAAGATGGATTCATGTCTATCCCTCAGCATTATTGCAAAGTGAATACAAACTGTCTCGGTTCACTAATTCCACTTTCAGTGCTATTTACATTTTGGTTATTCTGCATGTCTTTTTGTGTCATAGGTTGTGATAATAGAAGGAAATAGATTGAAAAACTTATTCTGTACACAAGCCCAAGAGAGTGGCAACTAAAAACCAAACTGTATTCTTAAAGATGAAGACATGCAAGAATATAAACTGTACAATCGCAGAGAAGTAAAGGCAAAAGTACTCACCGTGACGAGAAAGATGATGAACGGCTGTAAGACGATCGACTTGTGTAGGAGGTGAAGGAGGAGGATCTGGATCGAGATGAATCAGAATATGAACTATAAAAAGTGAACAGAAAGTTTTGGTTAATACCTCGCATTGCCAATAACTTTAAAAACTATACCTCTACTCTTCGCACATTCTGACAATGATTACATGACTGCATACACCAGTAAGGAGTACTATCACCAAAGTGACAAGTTGATATTGTATGTATTGTCTATAACTTGGACAACGTATAATCCAAAATTTTGTTAAGACAACTGAATTTATTATACCAATCCTTGACAGGGCGAACATTTGCTATTTTCCAAGACCAAAATTGAGAAAATCCTGGACTGAACAAAGACATTTGTAGAACAGTCTGGAAAGTGACTCTACTGGGGTCCCGCAGGAACTTTTTATAACAAGCATGAAGTAAGGTTTTCATGAATTTCAAAAATAATATATCACCAATTTTCCCTATGACCAAGTGTGAATAATTTTTGAGATTACCACCAATTACTTATAATGCTCTTTATTAGTTCATCATTCACTCTACACAAGCATTTTTAATACTGTGCATGATATATATGAAGATTCTACCACAGTGTGACCATTGGAAAGGTATAATTCTAAAGATGGTGTCAAAATTGACAGCCAAATGAGTTAGTTTTATGGATCTCCCCCAATTGCAACAGATGGTTTCTCAATGGTTTATTGTACTATCAGATGTACTTGATGACATACTAAAAGTCTACCAGTCTGACCACTGGAGTTGGAGAACAGTACATACTATATTGACAAATACCTAGATCCATCCTAAAATTCAATCACTTCTTTTTAACCCAGCTTCCCACTTTCACAGAAGATTAAATTGAGAACTTTCAGAGATAAAGTGTGGACAGACGTGATTGAACACAGAAATGTATGGAGGGAGGGAAGAAAAAAGAAAAAAAAAAAAAAAAAATAGGCATAACTCTCAATAAAAAAAAATTCCTGGATTCAATCGTTTCTTCAGCACAATATGCTTTACCTTTCCACAAAATTTCATTGATGTCCATTGAGAACTTTTGGAGATATCAAATGGAAAGTCCAGAGTGGAATACAGAAATGGAGAAAAAAAAAAAAAGATCTGTCCCAAAATTTAATCCTGTCTTTCTTGATAGGTGCTTTAACCACACACAAAATTTCATTACAATTTACAGGGTTTTTTTTGTTTGTTTTTTTAAAGATATTTAGTATCCATTTTGAAAATTATACACACCAGATACGTAAAAAATTGAAAATGAGAAATTTAAAGGAGGCAGCATACATCAGCTTGACAGCTACATGCATAAGTCGAGCTAGTACAAATTTCAGTACCACGTGGTTTTCTCTGCTTAGCAGAGCAAGTGTGGAAAAACTCCCCATCAGGGTACTTGGTTGGTGATATGGTTACATCTGTGTACCTAGCACTGCTGGAAAGGATTGATATATCAATGACCACTTTTTTCTGTTGTTATAAGTGGCTGGAGAAAGAAAAGTTTACCTTGATTCTCAGATCATACACCTGACATACTGAAGAATTGATGCGAAGAAGAGATTCAAGAAAAGAAAAAAAAAAAAAAAAAAAAGATTATGCTACAAACTCACTAAGTATTGATTTAATGCTTCAAATAATACTTATATTAATGTGTACTATCATATTTCATAATAGAAATTCTTTTTACTTGAATTGCATACTCAGGGTTATTCATCAGTATTCATTTTCTCATCCAGTATTCATTAAGAAACAATGCAAAAATTACACTGCATCCAACATGCTGGTATTATGACTCAAGGTCTGTCTACCTAAGATAGATATGGACACTTATGGGGCTTGCAAGAGTTGTAGTGAGCAATAGTCCTCCAAATATCCTTATAAACCATTTGTCTAGTAATCCAGCACATATAGTATGCAATAGAAGGAAGAATGGAGAATTGAGAAGTACAAAATAATTAAATGTGAGGCCAAAAGTTGGCGAAATGAAAAAAAATTTTTTTATTTTAATAACAAACAAACAACAACAACAAAAAGTACCTTGAAGAATAGGAAGAGACACTGTATGAGCGGCGAGTTCGTCGTCTGCCTCGAGACCAACTTCGGGGTGGTGAGCTACGACGTTTACTCTTGGGAGATTTTGACCTGGAAAGAAAAATTCCAAATTAATTTTCAGTGCGAAAAGAAAATTCAACATCCTTACTTGTAACTAAGGGAAATAGAACATTTTCAAGTAAAAATCATTTGTGGCAATCAACTGTTTCAAGAGATATTAACAAGAATCTGTCGAAAAATTTCTGATTTTACTAAAGAAAAAAAATCATTAGGCATAATAATGATTTAAATTGTAAATAAGTGTGAATTCTTGTAAGGTGGACAAATAAAAATGTTGGGAATCCATTTATACTGAAAACTATCAAAAAACTGACCTCAAAGAGAAATGAAATTCAATAGAGCAGAGGTTTGAAAAATTTTCGCATTGCTAGCACACTTTTCAAAATCAAAATTTTTCGTGATAAATTGCCCAAGTTTTGTTAACTGAGCTAAATATATAATGTCATCCCAGCAGTTCAATTGACTAAGGAAAAATATTGCTTGAAAGACAGAGAAAATCATACTTAATTTTGAGACACACCTAGAGTTTATTGGTGACAAGTGTTGTGACAGTTTGGAAAGCTCTGCTCTAGAGTTTCATTGCTTAAGCATATTGTCTATGTTGATAGCATTGTGTGAAATAAAAGGAATTCTACAGAATGCCTAAGTATTCCATAAAAGGTACAGCATTTTTTAGCAAAGTATAATATAGTAAACAACAGCAATATTAGCAAAAAAGTAATTGTTTCTTTAAAGTTGGAAGAATTAAGAATGCACCTTGACTAAGGGATACAGGATGTTAACCTTTAGCACTCTACATTCTTCTAAAAGGATTCAAGATCTTGCACATTTAGTAACTTCTTTTCATGTATAAAAAGACATTCACATAACAATACAACCACAAAATCCATACACACCATCAATCACTAATTTGAATCTACTGCAGTGGCAAGACTAAACTTTAGTTCAGCTAACAAAGTCACCTACAGGAATGACAGAGATGAAAACTGAATTTGTTATTAATGCTACAGATGGAAGAAAAATGAATCCGGATGCAGGTCTTAAATAAAAAGTAATGGTTTCTTTGAGAGCAAATACGAAATAATCAATTTACCGTCGCCAAGGATCTCTCCATTCATCTGCTCTGGGTCTTTGAGGATTGACGTCTTCTGAATTCCTTTCATCACCCCCTCTTCGATCGTCTCTCCAGCGCCCACCAGGCTCCACTCTGCTATCTACTCGGCCCCCTGGCCCATCACGCATCTCCCGCATTTCTCTTGGGTCTCCTCGAGGGTCTCGAGGGTCACGGGGGTCACGATTTTCTCGCACATCCCGAACATCCCTGACATCCCGGATTTCACGCATGTCTCTCACATCACGCATGTCACGAACATCACGCATGTCCCTCATGTCCCTGGTGTCTCGTACTTCCCTAGTGTCACGGACATCTCGCATCTCTCGTACATCACGGCGATCGTCTCGTCTCTTGTTCTCATATCTGAAAAAGATTAAATTATCAACAGGCTTTTTTTTCTCCAAACTCATCAATTTCCATATAAAAATGGTAAATATTTGTCAATACACTCCAGAAATGGTTTTACTTCAAAACTGTATTGGCAAAATGTGACAAAAAACAAAAGCAATTTACAGAAGGAAGGTACAAATTTGATAAGTCATGTGACAAATTAATGCTTACCTGTCCATTCTGTCAACCCTTTCCATTCGATCCATTCTATCCATCCGATCCATTCTATCTCCTCTGTCCATTCGATCCATTCTCTCAATAGGGGAGCCATAGGGCTGTCGTTGAACTTCTCGCTGGGGCAGAAGAGCTGGATGACGTTCTCGTTCCCTCTCTCGGTCCTGAAATTCAAACATGATACTAATTAAAAGATTGCAGTAAATCACAATTTTGTATAACATTGGTGGTTATAATTGTATTTGATGACATATTCCCCACTGAATGTGAAGGGAAGATATCATGTTGTTCATTTTTTTTAATCAAGAAAAACAAACAGAATAAACCCATGAATTCTAATTGATCATCCTGTTTTCCATCCACTCCCAAAGTTATAGCAAACAGGGATCCTAATGATTAAGGATATGTTTGGAGCAATCATCATATAAAAAAAGAAAAACCCTTGTATTTAATCAACGAGCTTGATAGGGTAGGTTGAATAGAACTTCACAATACAGTCATTTTTACATAATCATCATGAGATACCAAACAAACTCTTAATTATATACTTGAAGATTTTTCCAAAATACATTTTTTGAAACTACTCATCTATAGCTTTGTATCAAGTTTTTATATACAGGATGTTTTGTTATAATCTTGGAGACTAATGATAGAAGGAAAAATAAACAAATATTTTTTTTTGAAGATCAAATGTAAATAGAGATATGATTTGATATCATTGGAAATTTCCAACCCTTAGCAGCAATTGCGTCCACTCAATAAGTACAATTTCAAATTAGGACATAATATTGCCCAAGCAGCTGATAATGTCAGCAAAACATCTGGAGTGAACACTACTACCATGCAAACTGTTCAGAGTTCGTTCAATAAGTTTAGATTTTAAAATATAGATTTATAAAATAAAGCTTTTCCTAATGATGAAGAATAATTGACAACAGTGTCCAAAATCCTACGAGCCACAGTTTGGGCACTTTCTGGAGATTTTAGGATGTCAACGATGACCATATTAAGTCATCTCAAGACAATAAGAAAAGTTATAGAGTTAGAAAATTGGGTCCCACATGAACTGAATGAAATGTTCCATGTCACCCAACACCTCTCAGCTGACCAGGTACAAGCTTACAGAATTGGGATACCAAATTTTGTAGCATCTTCCATATTCACCTGAAATTATCACCTTTTGAAGTATTTTGAGTTTCATATACATAATAAAAAGGTTCAATAATAAAGAACCCATGATTAGTGTTTTTACTGAATCTGTGACCACTAGACCTAAAAAGTTTTTCAGATGGCATATTATCATTAGAGGATCATTAGAAAAAAAATATTGCTTCATATTTTGATTAAATATTTACTGTTTTTGTTGTTTATATCATCCTTCATCTCAATATTCTTAAAGTGACATTTCAGATGTAACAATCTATTACATCCTATATTTTTGAAGGCAGTAAGTAAGGAAAACACTGAACTGCACACGTGTGAGGGTGTTGAAACTTACCAATCGATATGCACTGTTGACATGTTCAGGTTCTCGAATCCAACGCACTTCAAAGTTTTCATATTGGCCTGGTTGCCATCCATGAACATGTGATTTGTAATAATCATCTTCATCCCTACATAATAATAAAGAAAACAACACTTGTCTGAGGTTTTGGGGTGAAGCATTATCATTATTCAATAAATCAATCATTTCAAGACTGAAACAGTGATTAACACAAAAAAAAGAAGAAAGAAGAAAAGAGAAAAGAAATCAGTTTCAGCTACAGTATCTATAACAATATTCCGCTTGTTTCTACCTACATTCGAATGTTATGCTTTCAGTAGTAACATAAAGGAAAGGTTAGGTATTTTAATAAGAGGGTAGGAAAAGAAAGAGGAGAAAAAAGTTAGGTAGTTTAATGAGGGGGTAGGAATATGTATAATCATAGGTATTAAAAGAAAACATGGATGGGTAATGAAGATTGCAAGGGATGAAAGAGAGAGAACGAGAAGATACAGGCAAAAGGTGAGAGAAGAATTGAGACTCAGTTGTCAACACCCATGGAATTTCAATTTTATTCAAACAATCATTTCAAGGCTATAATAATGATCAAAGCAACAAAAAGACAATACTTAGTTTGAATGATTCAATGAAGAAAAATCAGCTATAAAAAACTGAGAGTGCCTACCTCTGCCAACGCTATACACCAAGAAAAAAAAACAAAAAAAAACAATGAAAATCAGTTCATGTATAGCTATGGAGAGGAGGTAACTGTGAGTTTCAATTTTCCATAGTTTGGACTATAGTTTCAATCCATGGAGAAATATCTCAATTGAAATAAATTGCTAGACTTGTCCCCAAACTCAATCAATTCTCCCTGAGTCCATAACACTGCCTTCCACAAAATATCAAGAACTCTGAGATACTGTGTGGACTGACAGGTAAACATGAGTGAATATATATACCTATTCAAACTTTGCTGGCAGAGGTAAACAAATTGCTCATTAAATCTCAAAAGAAAAGAAAAAAAAACTTACTCAAGGTCATAATAAGGATCTTTCATGCTTCTTTTTTGTTCATTTTCTTTATTTTGTTCTCGTTCTTCCTCTAACCCAAGATTCAATCTTTTCTCTTCAAAGTTTGTTTCTTGCTCTTTCCTTTGGTTGGCCTTTTTCATTAACTACAGAATATATAAATAAATTCATCACCAAAAACAATAGTCTAAACATATAAGCATATATGCTAATCTCTCCTATTTGCGCATTGATCTCATTGGTTAATCTATCTTCCTCTTTCAACATAACCATCAAGATTAAACATAGAAACTTGAAGAAAGGGGAAAAAAAAATACAAAAAAAAAACGTCAGACTCCTTTGTGCTGATCCATACATAAATACACCTGTAATTTTTGACTGATATATTTAAGCAAAAAATAAAAATATTAATATGATGAACGAAATTTTAATGAATTATTTTCGATATTCTTTAAATCTAAGTAAAATTAAAATGCTTATAATCATAACAATTGTATATTGATCTTAAAAATACAAAGGTTGCAGTCTAAGGAATCAACCATGAACACAGGAAAAACACCAACCTCTTTCGCATAACGTAAACCTCTTTCCCAAGCCGATTCTGCAGGTGGTTCTTCTCGAGGAGGTGGAACATCAGGTATTAGCGGAACCTGCACAAAAGAAATTGCTTATACATATTTTTGCAAATTTAAAGCAATTCAATTATCAAAAATAATAGTTGACACAATTTTCAAAAAAAAAACTTTGAACTCGTTCAAATATTAATCATGGCATAAACCTCGGGGATTTATCATTTAACAAGTTCTCAAATATAACCAAGAAATATTTTTGGAGAATTCAAGGTGTCTTTATGAAACTTGGCATTATAGCATTTCTAATGCAAGCCATTACTATCTGTTCCTTTTGGAAAATTTTTTTTTTTTTTTTAATACATGGATAATTCCAAGAAATACACAAAGAGTTTAAAAAGTAAAGCACCATTTTCTTCATTCCAAAAAATTTATTTAATAAATTGACAAAGAATGTGGAATAAAATGAGAGCTTGGCCAAAATAAAGTTGACCCACAAGAAAAAAAAAAAAAAAGAAAAAGTTCAGTAACCTTTCCAAAATATCACATTCCAAACCTTGAATTACCTCCCTTATCCCCACCCCAGTATTTCAGTTTGCATATTGGATGCTATTTTTCGTTTCATTTCTGATATAATGATAATTTTTTATTTTTTCAACATATTAACAGGGACTAACTGATTGTTATAATTTAACATTTGTAACCAATAAGATTCAATTTGTAAAATAAAATTTTATAATTAAAATAGATTGGCCTTACCTCCTTTCGATTTGAATAGATTTGCATAAAAAATATAATGAAAAACAGTATCCAAAATGTGAACTAATTTATTAGGCAAAAAATATAAATATTACATCGTTTCTTCTCAGACTTAAAATGAATGATCTTCTCTCTACACAACAACTGTGGTTTGGGAATGCTATATTATAAGAAAATATATTTAACTGAATCAAAGCCCCCCCCCCATCTCTACTTGAGAATCAGTACCCAAATTTATTTCATTTAGTGCGAATAAAGTGAATAATTATTCCTACACATGAAAATAATCTGCAGTGATTACAATTCAACAATATGTGGAAATAATGTTTGTATACCTTGGTGTATTCATGCACTGGCTTCTTAACTTTAGGTTGAAACATCTTGAAAGAAAAGAGTAAGAAATTTCAGAATACAACAAGGACAGAGACCAAAGGGAACTAAATTTTCAGTGCAAATATGTCCAATAGTTCCATCAAAGTCTTTTTCAAAATACAATACAAAAATCAGGAGAAGCAAATGGTTTGCTACATTAATAATATTTCACACTATTCTTCTACAAGATTCCTACAAATGTAATATTGACAAACAATAGCAATCACATCTCTGTACAATTCATTGTGTATTTTCTAAAATCATTTAGTCTTATTCCTCTTTGATTAGAATTGGTGACAGATGGTCCCCAAAATGTATGCTAGTCTAATAAAACTCAGCAGATACTGAAATTTTATTTTCAAATCTGATTGGGTTATTCTAACATTGATAAGAGAAGCTTATCTGAATACACTGAGCACATGCTGGATTGATTAACATTGGGGGAGTGGGTCACAATCAAAAGGCATCAGGTTTATATTCAACTTATTGAGGCACATTGCCTTTTCCTCTTCTCAGGGCTACTTTGCCATCTGTTGATCAGTCTGGACACTGAACAAAATGTTGGGACAGCATACGAAACTCTGTGCTCATAGATACATGAAGATAAAAAAGGAGATATTCACAATGATCCACTACACAGATATACCAACATTTCAAAGGTAGGAAACAGGCTCAATTTTTAATCTAATTTGACAAAATTTATAAAATAACAATCGAAGTGATTTCACAATGCTTAAAATCAATATAACATTAGAGTTTTATCTAAGCGATTTCAATAATATCAAAATGAAATAAACATTTTGTGAAATCATGAGTAACTCATTACAAGAAAAAAATGTATCCAAGGAGCTACTAATTAGGTTAACTAAATAAAATACCAGTTGCTTTGCTAAAGGTATACCCTAAGGTGGAAATCTAAAGCAGTATAGTATCTGAAAAGACTCAGGAGTTGCTGGAACCAACCATCCCCAGCATTTAACCAAATCTACCGCTCACTCACTCAAAAGCAGATTTGATTCCACCTCATTTTACATGCGTTTGTTTTTGTCCTCAACAATCAAGTTCAACTTTAGTGTTTCACTTCCACCCTCTCTGTTCCCCCACCCTGCTTCTCTCTCCCACCCCAGCCCTCTTTTCAGTCTTTGTATGGCAATTCCATTCTCAGTAAATCAACCCCCCAATCTAATTTTCAAATTCATACAGTGTGACAGACACATTGCTTATTATAATATAGAGATCGATACATCAAATTCATACTTATATGATTAGTGTAAAAAGCTAATGGTCACCTAACAAATATTTCGCAGAAATATCCCTATGAATGAGATGAGAAACCATTTACAACATGCTACAATTATTCAATATTAATTACAAACAATATTTTAAAGTTTTCAAACATTTTTAAAAAATAATGTGATTTCTTAAGGTTTTGGGAGTTTTGTTTCAGAAGTTTTTCAAAGACATATTTGCGATATTTTTTAAAAACCAAATAAGGTGCTTAATGCTGGAATTAAATGTATCAGAAGGCTTCAGAAAAAGAGATCTGATTGGCACAACTATAGTAAACTGGTCCATAAACTATCACATATTATTAGGTAGAAATGAATTAATAAATTAGCACCTACTGGTAGATTAGGGTTCTTAACCTTGGAAAAAATTGAATTTTTTTCCCTAACAACTGTGGTCCAAATCATTTAACAGTAGCGGCATATCAGATATTAAGCTAATATGAACAGATGATACACTCTGCTCTTAGACAAAAGGTCAAGAAGCAGTACCAAGACCACAGAATAGGCCTGGTAGACAGCATGCCATAGTAGCACCTTTAATTCCACATAGATAATTCAATTAAAGAAAATCTCAAGATTATCTGATTAATAGACAGGGAGAACAAAATTTGGAGATTCTAAAGTTTTGAAACAATGCAAATCAAAACTGTAAAACAAGAATTTTCATGGAATTTCAGAGAATTAAATTAAGGAATGAAGAATTGGTCAACAAAACAACAATTCCTTAGATTTTCTGCCAAGTTTCATAAAATAAACCTTCAGGCTTACATGAAAAACATCACATGAATCAAACTATTGTTCCTCATGGACAATGATTTTATAAAGCTTTAGAGAGAATACATTTCAAAAAAGCAGAAACCAATGCCTGTAACTTCTGAATAATACATGATATTTTACTTTGTTCATATTTTCCTACATTAGAAGATCACTCTTCAATTTTGATAAGAGGATAGGAAGGAAGAGAGAGAAGGGATAGAGGAAAGTTAAGTGGTTCAATTAAAGTAGGAAGAGAGAGGGGAGAAAAGAAAGGAAGTTTTTTTTAAAGAGGGAACGACAAGAGGAGAAAAAAGTGAGGTAGCCGAATAAGAGGGTATGAAGGGAGAGGGAGAAAAAGAGAGCTTGATGGTTTAATAAGCGAGTAGGAAAGGAGAGGGACTGATGGTTGCTACTGATACAAATGGGTTACAGACAGAGCTCTCATCATGATTCAAGGTTGCTTGAAATGTAGTAAACGAAAGCCAATGTTTACTTGTACTAAACTATTCTATGTTGCTTTTAAGTTCATTTATCAAGTGTTTTACAACTATAGAACTCTTATACTGAAAAAAAAGAGAATAATGAAATTAAAAAACCTAAAAGCTAATTTATTTAAAAACCTATAAGAGGATTATTTACCTCTGACCCCCATGGAGTCGGTCCGAATGGAGGTCGGCGTCCCCGTAAATTCGCTGTTATACCAAATCCATTATTAAAGCCAGGACGCTCAATTAACCGATAATTTCCTGGAAAAAGAAAAAAAAGAAAAAATTTACTCAACTTATAATATCATGCAGAATATATTGGAATTAATAGACAGTACTATTATTTTTTTTAATAATCTTTCACTTGTACTCAAGGTGTTTTTGGAAGGTGATGATATCCATTTATTATAATCCAAGTCAAAGCTTAAGAGCTGTGTTAACTACACATTTCAAGAACACGTTTCCTATTCTATCCGTTGCTAGCATCACATATGCTGGACAAGGGGTTAAAACTTTCTCCAGTTTGAATTTAGAATTATCACTCTCCTAAACTGGTGCAAACCAAGGCTGAAGAGCTCAATCTACCTAAGTATTTACCCATAGATGGGGGAAGAAGAGATGGATTCATGACTTTCCCAAGGGCATTAGTGCAAGGTGAATGGGAATTATTTTAGCATAGATTTGAACTGTTTGCAGATACCATTTTCAGGGCTACTGACCAGCAGGCCACAAGTACAATACAATAAATCTTCGCTATAATAAACTGCTATAAAACAAACATCAGCAAACACATGGACCATAAACTTCTTATTTGTCAAATGAAGTTCGACAACTCTCACAAAGATGTTCACTGCATTTATAGGGTGTACATGTGGATAATGACAGTGCAATAAACACAAGAATCATTTGAATTATAGAACTGTACCGAACACTAGTCATTTCCGTGAGGAGGTTAGATCAAAAATAAAATAAGGGACAACCAAACTACCACTAGATTTACCAAACTTACTTATCTACTGAATGAGGGGCAACCATCAATTATAAATTTCAGGTTTAACACCAACCCCTTTCCCTGATTAGTTTGTCATCATGAGGGTAACCATAATTGGATTAATAAATGTGGGAGTTGAGTAACATAGACCTCTTATGGGATAGAATCTTTGTGGTTGATACATTTAGTGTATTTGATATGAAACTGCTATAAATTAAAATCACATCAATATTAATAACTTGTCTGAATTTTGATAAACAGGGCGTTTCCTTGTACATTGTTTTCCCCGGTCTATATTGCTTACTTGTCAGATTTCAGCTGCGTAACCTCCAACATTCCAGAACACAATAGATACCAGTAGAAGGCTGGAGGGTATACAGCCAAAACGTTGTGAAAAAATTAACAACATGAACCAGGATAATAATCTGAATGAACCATTAAAATGATCTATTTGATGAATAAAATCTATAACTCTTACCTCATATAAATTCTAAATTATTTGATATCATGAATCCTTTTATCATTTAACATTGGGATCAGATTATTATTTTTTTTTTTTTAAAACAATTGAATTCAATAAAATTGGTTTATAACTAAAACATTAAAGACTCAAAAGCATAACTTTGTGAATGCTATTATCACTCAGAACCGAATGAAAATCAGCATATATATATATATATATATATATATATATATATATATATATATATACACACAATGCAGGTATATTTAGGTTTATTCACTCTCTATATGGAGAGGGAAAAAAAAAAAAAAAATTTTCCAAATCTGCCCCCAAATTTAATCAGTTCTTCCATAGATCATTGTCCAATCTCAATAGAATTTCATTGAAAACTTTTTTTTTATGTGGACAAAAAGACAGACACTCGTGAATACATGTACCTTTTCCAACCTTGTTGACAGAGGTAAACTAAAAAAAAAAAAATTTCAGCTGCTGGTAGCTGACAAATTTAAATTACAAAGTGATTTGGAAAGAGTCCTTTCTTCAAATTCAAAATTGACAAGAAACTCATAACTAAAAAATTGATAAACCAGACAATAGTGATTCATTTGAGAATTACAGTTTGTATTGTTTGATATATTCTTACCTTTATCATTGACTCCAGGGTGTAAAAATCTGCAAGAAGCACCCCAGGTACAATGTCCTTTGGAAAAGAAACGGCAAAGAGGTTTCTGAAAAGGTTTTTTACTGCCAGGTTCTCGGATTTCGCCTTCTTCACAGTCATCATCCTGAAAAGAAAAGAGATAATTTGAATGGTGGGATTTTATAATAATTTGACAAAAGTCTGGCCATCCATATGTACTCGCCTGCTACCAAAACCTTTTTTCTTTTTCAATTTGAAGGTTCAAAATCTAAAGGGATTTTTTTTTCATTGTTAGGAGTCGAATACTTTTTCTTTCTATTTTAGTGGTCAAAGTCCAGAGGAAGATTTTTTCTCAATTTCAGATGTTAAATTGAGGGGGGAATTTTTAGAGGTAAAAATCAAGAGGAAACCTTTTTCGAATTTCAGGGGTCAATATCAAGGGGAAACTTCATTTTCACTTTTGGGAATATTTAGTCACTCAAGTGTCAAGATCTAAGAACATTTATTTTTTATCCATTTTTGGAGTTCAAAATCGGGGCTGGGGGATTTGATCAAAATCAAAAGGGAACATATACTTTCAATTTTAGAGGATAAAAGGGAGAGAATTCCCTCACATGGCTTCTTTTTTTTCAATTTAAGGGATCAAATTGAGAAGGGAATTCTTCAACTTTTTGGGGTAAAATCGAAGAGGAATTTTGTTTTCATTTACAGCAGTCAAGATCAAAAGGGTTTTTTCTTTCACTTTTAGGTTGAATTTTTCTTCATTTCGTGTTGTCAAAATGGAGGGGGGGGCTTTATTTTCTCTCTTTCAGTAGTCAAAATCAAAAAGTTAACTTTTTACTCTTCTATTGATCAAAATTGGGTGAGTGGGGGTAGTTTACATTCCCCCAAAGACCCCTTACTGGCCAACATTTTGCCCCCTTTACAATTAACCCTACCTACTTCTCAACATTGATGTCTCCATTTTTAACTTCATCCCTCCCATGACCCCTTTTAAATATTCATTCCATTCTCAACATTAGCCAACCCCTTCTGTTAGAAAAAAAAAAAAGAAAAAAAAGAAAAAGAAGAAAGATGATAAAGAAAGTGGTATCGAATAATTTTCGAAAATAAATTAAATACCATCTGATTTCCACGTACCTTTTTACTTCATAAATTCCTTTTAAAGACAGTAATTTACTGTCCATTAGGGCAGGTATTTAGTCTAGTAGATAAAAATTGAGTGTGCATTGGGGGGGGGGTCTATTACCCGAACTTGAATAATGATAAACATAACTCTCCCAATCACGTCTACTTAGATACTCACGCGGGGGGGGGGGGGGCAACAAAATAAAATTTTCTTTCAAAATAAAAAGTTTCCCTTAAATGTTGAATGGCTTTGATATGTTTACTATAATATCCTAAAAACAAAACAGCGAATAATTGAAGGCATGTTTCATTATAACTTAATAATGAAAATATTTTTATCAAGTATTTTCTATAAATATCTATTACTTAAGTGGAAGTTACAGACAAAAAAAAAAGGTGACATTGTTGAATACATAGAATACACAGCAAATCATGAAACGTACATTGATAGTACTATTTTGATCAATAAGTCCTATATTCAATTTCCTAATTAAATCAAGAGAAAAAAAAATAATAAAAGATCCAAATCAAACAAGTGAAAAATACTTACGTCCTCAACTTCACCATCATCTCTGTCAGATAAACCTTCATCCTAAAAGCAATGAATGGATTATATTAAACGAATTGTTTTTCATGAGAATCTGTTGGCAATAACAACAAACTTGTCTAACACATCTGAAAGGTGGCAAGACTATGTTATGTAACCAGCTCACAGGGAGTCAGGCTTCTGCAGGAGAAAATATAACCAAGAAGTGCACGTACAGTATCTTCTGCAGTTGGGGAAGATTAGACTCGAAGAACATAAGACTGTCATTTATCGTAATGGTATGGGGTTAGGTACTGCAGACCGTATATGGAGAGGAAAAAAAAGAAAAAAACACACTGCTCTCTGTGGAATAATAATAATAGACAAGGAACCACACTAGAAAGTATTTAATGTGAAGGAGACAGCATCCATAATTGTCAGAAAATGGCATAAGCAGAAAAAGTATGGAGAAAGTACAATGTGGTATACGTCCAGAAAGTATTCAGCCACTTGAATATCTCAAAAACAGGTTGTACAGTCTTGACGTAACTTGGCAACCAATCCAAGGGGTCCTTCCTTACAAGTATACATGAAGACTTTATGGGGTGGGTTACTCAGTCGGCAATAAGATACCATAGAGTAAACTAGTGTATTGTATGACCTTTGCATACACAATGACCAAGCGAATCATTCTTCATGTTTTGTGCAATTTTTTTCTTCATCTGGGTCAGTAGGCCTCACTCAAGTCCTAATTTGTCTCCTTGAAACTTCTGGCATCTCTCAACAGGATTTCAGACTCTGAATGAAATTAAGGAGAATGCAACATGACAGCTCATAGCGATTCTGGAAGAGGACTCAACAGACTATCTTGAAAAGTGAAAGGGATACTAGGATAAGTATGTGAGGTCCACAGAAGGAATATTTAGCAGGGTGACAAAGGTGCCATTGCCCTAGGTAAGCTGGATAGTTTCCGGAGAGACCAAATATATTCTCAAGAAGAATTTTTTTTTAAATATAGAAGAATATATATATATAAAAAAAAATTAATTAAAAAAAAAAAAATGCTACACAAAAATTTCACATTAATCATTAACAGAAAACTAAATGAGAGAAAAGGCTTTAGTCCTTTGAAGATTAACATGTTGAGGTGTTTGATGCCTGAATTGAAATGTCCCAATAAACTTCTAAACAGAGATCTATGGGACACACATATCCCAGCAGCCATAGAAACTTTGGAATATATGTATCCTCAAAAAGGGCTAAGCCAATGAAAACCTCTCAGAAATCTGTTTCAAATTTCAACAGAGTTGAAGTCAATACAAAACAAGATCTGGATAGAGCCAGCAACAGCAGTGTGGAGGTCATGATTTTGATAGCTTATTTATGCACTGCCCAGTTCTCTACAGAGCCCTGAAGCAGCTATAAGGACTGCATCAAGGATAGGCTAAAGTACAGGGGAATCCCTGTAAGTCTCATGCTAAGGACAGAGCCAAATGGTGCAGCATAAAACATGTATCATGTACATACTTTGAAAAGAAGGGATCACCAGTACCAGAATACTGAAAGGGCCATCATCTGTTCGCATAGCACACCAATTGCTAAGAGCACATTTCAAGAATTGGGCTTGTCTGCTACATTCAGGTCCACCTACGACAGCACAACAACAGATACCACAAAGGTCAACCAATAAACAATATTGAAAGGCAGACAAGTAAATAAAATGAAAACCCCTACCTTCCTGTCTTCATCCCATTCACCATCATCTTTGTCATCTTTATCAGTCTTGGCTTCCAGAGAAACCGTCCTTGTTGACGGCTCCTCCATATCTTCTTCATCATAATCCAATTCAACGTGCTCCTCAGAGAGAGACGCCTGAGGTAAACTACCACTGTCTCTTATCTTAACAACTCGCTTTTCTGTTAATCGATGTTCAATTGGGCTAATTTTAACCTTATCCTCAATGACTGTCCGTTCAAATTCTGGAGAACTATTCATGTGAGTATCAACAACTTCTCTGATTGGACTTTTACATTCCATAGTCACCCGTGGGGACAGATGTTTTGATTCCTCTTCAGCTGTCTTTTCAGTCATACTACCTGCAAGGTCTTCTGCAGGAGTATCCAATTCTCCTTTTTCATTAAACTCATCCTCGTGTTCACTGTCTTCATCGTCTTCTTGCTCTCCTTCTTCAACAGCATTTGAAGGGGCTGCAAGAGGACTTGATACCATTTCTTCAGATGATAAGCCCTTGTTTTCATCCTTCGTTTCATCTGACCTGTCTAAAAGATCATTTTCATTATCGTCATCGATCAAACCCTCTTCATTGTCTTTGTCAACAGTTTCATCTTCAATGTTATCATCATCATCATCATCATGAAACTCATTTTTATCATTGTCATTTTTCTCTCCATCCTCCTCTTCTTCCTCTGCAAGGAATTTATCTTCTGCTGAAGTGTCCTGTGCTGAAGCAAGTTCCTCATTGTCTTCATCTGGTGCATCATGGGTAGGCATATCGTCACAAGTTTTCATAGCGGAAGAATTTCTATTCTCTCCAATTTCTTCTTCATCTTCATCTTCCTCCTCTTCCTCTTCCCCCTCACATTCACTATTATTGTTGCTGTTGTTGTTACTAACTTGTTCACTTTCATCCCCACTGGAAGCAGCTCTGTCAGAATTCGCTTCATCTTCCCATGAGTCATTACTTGCAGATGCCTCCATCAGGGTACAGGGAGTGTCGTAGTCACCACGAGTGCTGTTCTACCTACAATGAAAGAATAAAGGAATAACTGATAATCACTCAATGTTACCTAGACAATTAACTATCATATTCATAATGATATCGAGTTATAATCTTTATTTCAATCCACAAAATGTATACTGGACCGATTTCAGTTACAAGACAAAAAACACATTGCTATCAACTGGAAAGAAACTATTGTTTATACCTGTTGACTTCTTGTGGAGCATAGGGCCAAAAACCACTCTGCTACTGTTTCAGTAGGTTTTACAGGGTTTCAGCAGCAAGAATGTATGGGTTTTTCCTTCTTACGGAGTTGAATTGTTAGCCACTCACCCAACCCTCCCTACCTTCACTTACCTAAACTTATGGCGACTGCCAAGTTGGTTTTTTTTTTTTGTAACTCTGTATAAGCACATCTATCAAGGGCAAATGTAGCCCTTAAAGGCAGCCCACCTAATACTCAGATGGACAGCCTTGAACAACTTCACCTCTTCTGCTATTTGCCTACAGCTGAGAGGAGTAGAGGATTCATACCTTTCCCAAGGGCATTAATGTGAAGGGAACTCAAACATTCTAATTTCTGATGTCTTTCATCATAAATTCAAAATTGTGAATCTACAATTAAGAAATTCAAACACTTTTTTACATCCAATATCACTAGTGAATTAAAACCAAGAGTATTATAATGGCATTTGGAGAAGGAGGGAATATAGCTATATGAACAGATTTGAATGATTTCTGCTAATAGGCCTTCTAAGCCAAACCAGTGAGCAACTGCCATAGAGAGGCTTTCAAGAACAAGGGATGCAAATTAGAGTCTCACCAGAGGCTTATCTTTTATTTCTGATTCCTATTGCTTACTGATGAACATAAAATGATTATCTGGGAGCTGTGATAAAAAGCCAAAGAATTTAAGATGGAGGAAATAATTGACAAACCTTCAGATTAGAAATTTGAATACTATTACTTCATAATCACAGAATGATCATTTGGGAGATGCAATAACAATCAGAAAGAAAATGAAAGAAAAACTAATCACTAACTGACAATGCATCACCTGAGAAATTCAAATACTATTACCTCACGATCATGAAGTCTGGGAGTTGGGATAAAAAGCCACAAATTAAAAAGAAAGAATTACTATTGATATAAAATCACAGAATGACCATCTGATTTCTATCAACAATAGTGTGGGAAAATTTTTTTTTTTAAATCACATTATTCTGTACCGATATTCATATATTACTATTGTTAATTACCATCTTAAATGGTGTCATAGCAGTAAGATTTGTTTAATAATGAAAATATTTCCTTTTAAACTGCAAACTTGAATCTTTCAAGATTACTGAAAGACCAAAACAGAGTTTACGCCCAAGTACAAAATTGATATACACAATAATCAAAAACTTAAAAGTATTTCCATTTATAAAATAACTCAAAACTTGAATTAGACAAAAGATGAAAATAATTAGTGTTTAAAATTAAACTCATTGCCAAACAGTGGGTACAAACAATTTTTGATCAACCAAAATGCAAAAAAAGAAAAAAAAAAAGGAAAGTGATACAATTATAACGCATATTACTCAAAACAAGAAAATGAAGCATAAAAAAAAAAAAAAAAAAAAAACAGCCTAATAAAATATTGTAGAGTTTTCAAAGTATCCTTTCTGACTTAACAAATTGCTGTAGAAAATTATTTGCCTCAACCATGTGGATGTGCTGACAAATAGTCACATACTCTTTGCAACTCCTGAGATGCGGGACAGAAAAGCCAAGGCAGCAATTTGTAGTTTGAAATGAAGGATATTGACACACACACACACACACACACACACAAAAAAAAAAAAAAAAAAGAAAAAAGCTTTCTGAAGAAAAACTACAATCTGATCAATTTATCACTAATTTGTATTTTTATTTGAAGATTGAGACGTTTAATACTCATATTGCTACAATGCAGGAAAAGTCTGGAGTCACATGATCCTAATATATAAATCAAAAGATAGTTATGAGTTAATCGAAATTTCACTTAATTTATTCAAAATATAGATAACTGCATCAAAACTTTTTTTTAGAATAAGGTCAAAAAAGTTGAATATTTCTCCTTATCATGTCTTGGGGAAAAAAAAAAAAAAAAAAAAAAAAAAAATCCAGAATATTTTTTTTTGTTAGAATACCCACAAAAAGCTTTTTTTTTTAAAATAGGGGGTCAATTTGCAAACTAATTTTATGCTAAATTGATCCATTAGTTTGTGTCTGGCAGCATTTGCATCTTTTTGTTGAAAATTTAGACTTTTTTCAGCGATCCCTGCCCAACAAAACACCAGAAAAGTAAGAATACTCATTGATCACCATTTTTTCCCCCAATATTTTAATGGATCAACCTAAATACATCATGCAGCCAAAAAACATTGAAAGAATGACGGATTCTACTCAGTGACTAACCAGACCAGTTTATTTGTCCCCTGTCATATTTTTTATTATTGACATTGTGAAAATCGATATTATTTTTGGTTTTACATACTCAATAACAAAAACTATATGTATTACATGTAAGAAAGGAATATAAACAAAGATAAGTTAGTTTTTATTGTTTCTCCATTCAGAGAGACCTTAGATGGTATTGGTATTTGCTTTAGGTGGGAGGCCTCAACTTGTAGTAGATCCTGCTTCTAGTCTTTATTTTTGGTTAACACTACAGTGTAACATTCGATGACAGTGGCATCATTGACAATTTCCATCATCAAAGTACACTCTCTGAACTCCTTGTAATTATCATCCGACCCATTCTGTGGATCCCTTCAAAGGAACCAGTGTACCAATTCTATACCCATAATTTCCAAGGTATCAAAGAGGATGTTGTCACTTCATTATCTTTACATTCACCTGGCATATTGATGCATTGAAGAGTGATCTTTCATAGGATGCTGGAGGTTTTGCACTATTTATCTCTGTGTTTGAACTAATCGAGTCATGAAAAAAGGGCAGTCCAATCGGATGCTCTGAAAAGTGGCACAGATGACAGCATGAAGCTGCTTTTGCAGCTTCTCTCAGTCCTATATTGTGGAATTTCATCAGAATGACCAACATCTCAAAATCATTGGGAGGGGCTTGTGTCCCCATTGGTGCTTCATATCAGTATTTGATGTAAATTAAACAGACAAATTAAGTCAGCTGAGTCACACATCATTCCTCACGTGGAGTGAGCTAGAACTGGTTCAGGAAAAGGTAGATTTTTGGAGCATAATTTTTCTTTTCCATCCAATAGGGTGGGTTGAACCTGGAGCTTGAATGGAGTTTAGAGTATCAGTTTTTCTCCCCAGGAAGAGTAAGGACAATGCAAGGAATTCCATGTAGTCGTTACAAGGATGAGTTGTGTGCGATGTGGCAGGTAGTTGAGCAATTATTTTCTCATTTCTTGAACAAGCATTCAATTGGTAGGATTAATTCTTTGTTTGAGAAAGATTGCTTACATTCTTACTTAATTCTCCCAAAGAAGCCAGTTTCAGAGCCACCAGTTAGACCAAATATTGATGAAAAGATACAGGTCAGTATGATTTCAAACTAATGTCCACAACTCATTCAAATGGACCCTCTCTTGGATATCAAATATGATAGGAATTGCTATTCAATCAAGGGTCATCTTTCCTCAATATCAGGAATACAATACTTACACTGAACAAGAAAAAAAAAAAAAAGAAGCAAAACAATGTTTTTTTTTCATAAATACATAAGGTTTAAAACAAAGCAATAACAAAAGATCTAATAACTACATATAGTTACCATTCGAAAAAGATTTTTTCAAATGAATATCATCTAATGCTTATTTCTTTGATTGTTTTGTTTTAAACTGTTTCTTTAATAATAAAATCAATGAAATTTGATACTTAATTTGAAAGAACTTGTTTTCTTTCTAACTAAATATTAAATTACATTGATTAGAAGAAAAAAAAAAAAAAATTTTTTTCTTGAACAAGGTTATTTCATTAAATCATTCCCTTACATCGTTTTAAAATAAAAACACCTGTTAAATGTAAGTGATTTGTAATACTATGTATCAAATTACATTAATTTGAAAAAAAAAACAAACAAAAAACAACTTTTAAATGGTAAACCGTACGTAGTTATCACTTCTTTCATTATTTTGTTTTCAACTACTTCTATTTAATAAAACTATTGTTGAAACAACTTAACTTATTTTGATATGAAAAAAAAAACTTATATCATTCCTTTATTGTCCATAGTATAACACAAGTTCAACAAAACGAGTCAGAAGTCAATTTGTTTTGATATTCAAATTATTCAACATGACGTCACCAGTGTTAGGAAAAAAACAAAAAAAGTGTCTCTTTTTAATATTCATATCTTTACTTAATTCCATCTCTATTCTAGTTCAATATCTAGGAAATATTGAACAAACAACAAAACGCTGTGCAACATAATATTTTTGATACTTACAGAGTACAAGACAATTGCAAAATTACTCAAATATTGATGGGAAGGTAGAACTAGTAGATCTGAAAATACAAATACTCTTCGAAAATAAGACGTTAATTTAAATGTAAATATCTTTTTTCACTTCATATAAATGAAACTACTTCTTCTCACTGACAAATTGCTGAGTCATTTGGACCTCACTTCATGTTGGCAAGGGGTCAATATAAACAATAAAAGTCTTCCTCATAACAGTCCAAAATGTTTGTTCATATAAAAGGAAGATGTATTAATAACATTTATAATAGAATAGGCTGTCATGCTCCACAGATGAGAAAATAAATAATTATCTTTTGTGAAATCTACGCTTCTTACAATAATTCTTCTTTCTTTTCAGATATTTGAATTAATTTTCAAACTTATAAAATCTTCTGGAGAGAAATAATTCCCAATCGAAATTATCCCTCTTTGATCAATAGGTGATTTAGAAATTTTAATCAATAAAAAATTTCTATTCAATTCCCAGGAGCGTTCCATCAATTTTAATTCAATTCATTGACAAGTTCCATCGTTAATACAAGTAGTCCGTGAATTAAAGAATTGAATGTGATCCAAGAGTTCATGATGGAGATGATTTTGAAATAAGGTATGATTTAATAAATACATAGTTCGAATCCATGATTATTATTGGGGTCAAAGGCCCCACTTAGGCCTTCCGAAGGAACTACCTGTAAATCCCTGTCTATGGTGGGTTTTCAGCTAGTCAAGATAAACTTCCCAACTAGAAAGCAGTGAACAATGCTAAGCTAAAAGATAAAATTTGAAATGAGCAACAAACAGAAAAAAAAAAAAAAATCACAACACTCATATAAAAATGGCTAAATAGACCAACCGTACCCAACAGATAAGAACAGGAAAATTTATGAAATAAATAATGTTTAGTCCTTCTGATTTCCACAGTAGGTTTCAATTGTGGCATGTTATAATAGATGATTCAAGTTCAATTATTATGAATGCAAAACATTGATTAGTCAGATATGTGAAGTACCAACTTCAACTAGATAAATGAAAACTGAAAATTTTCACTTAGATGATACCAAATACATAGAAATTATTGATTCAAAAAGAAAAGTCAGGGATTCATCTTCTCTTGAAATCACAATCCACATTGCATGTTCTTCCGATCTTTATTTAATTTGTACAGGGAAAAATAATAGCAAGTTGATATAAAAGATTAATATTTGTAATATTTAGGTCAAAATTGGAAAAATGAAAACAATTTTTTCCTCCCGGATGCATTTCCTTGAAGTCTCCAAAACACCATACTACATCCTAGTTGAGTATCCAAGGTGGCCACCAATTTGACCTTCTTAAGTTGTTTTTGGAAAAAAAAAAAAAAAAAGTTTGTATAGATGACATGATATATCAATGGAAAGAGAATTTTGTCAGCTTTCCAATGGTGTATCTTATTAATTTGTAATTGTACAAAAAAAAAAACACAGACAAAAACGTGAAGATAGATGTTCCAGTACATACTGTAGAAATTCTTTTTCCAATATGTATTTATAAACAAAAGCTTTGTACAGAAAAAATGATATATCATTGGAAGAAGAATTTGGTCAGCTTCCTAATAACGTTTTTTTTTAGTGCGTATCTGTGGTACAAAATAAATTATAGCAAAAAATATGAAGATAAGTCATACACTTGTTGGTCTATTGGAAAGTGGAAATTTATGATAATTTTTTGTATCAACTGTACTTACTATAAAGACTAAGTGGATGAATTGTGAGTGTCTTATTTTTCATACATTTCTACTGCAAATTTGTTTCATTTGTGATACTTTTCAAAGCAGTAATTGTGACACAACCCACCTCCACATTCCTTATATAACATACCAATTCTGGTAACCAGCCTGTTTTGGCTTGGCACAATATACACATTTCATTCTCTCACCCCTCAGATTTTACTGATGAAATGCCTGGCAGATTTTCTAGCTACAATATCATCAATACTGGACCTGCCTACCTTTTTGTGCATTTCTTCATACCCACCAATAAGTATTTATTTAATGGATATGATGTCAAAGGAGTTCTCAGTGAGTTTTGATTCTTCTCAAATAGGAAATAGGCATCATTTGGGGTTCTATCAAAGAAGTGAAACAACCTTTCTCCAACATTTTCAACTAAGCACACAAGCATGTTGGGAGTCCCCAGATCCAATCTATCCACAATACCTATACTGGCATTGTAGGCAATAACATTTACTTTCTTGTAATTTTCTTTGATTAGGCACTGCCATTTTGAAAAACCAATTGGGAAATTCAGGCTAGAGGTATTGCATCAGATAGGCTGTAAATCTAAGCTAGATGTTATGCTGAGGGAATTGACAATGTCGCTACAGCTAATGGTGACAAAAATATCATTCAACCGTAAGAAAGGTTAAAATTGGGGGTAGACCCAGGAATCTGTTTTTGCTTGATAGATATTTTTCCATTGATTTCTGTATTCGTTATTGTCTGTCCACGCAATATCTCCTAAAGTTCTCCATGGATTTTAAAGAAAAGTATTCAGAAGTATTTGGTAATTGTAGCAAAGCTGGTCATATGTAAGCAAAGCAGAGAAAAGTAAAAAAAGGAATGAAATAAAAGGTGAAGAAGAATCATAGTAAACAGTCTTCATTTCATTAAAACAGACCACACAACTAATGCATACAATTTACATATACACACAAAGAGCAATCAAGAAGTTCTGAGTCTGTCCCTGTTGCAAAGTAAGCATGGGACAGTCATGTATGCACAGCAGAAAGTGAGCAGTTATCACCATGAATCATCATGCAGCAAACATTCAGACATATGTTACACACATTTTTGTGGTCATGCTCATTTGTGATTTCAGGATGGACCCCGAACTTGAGAAGAGAGCAAATATCAAATTGTGTGTCGAACTCAGAAAATCAGTAACAGAAGCAGGCCAAAAGCAATAAGCCAAACAAGGTGTTTTGAGTGGCACTTGCACTTCAAGAGTGGTAGAATATCACTGGAAGATAGCAAGAAGTCAACAAGCACTACCTCTTAAAATGTTGAAGAAATTGGACAAATTGTACGTCAGAATCATTTGATTAGCATCAATGAAGTTGCTGATATCATCAACATGTCATCTGGATCAGTTCAGGCAATCCCAACATTGCATTGCTGCCAAATTCAGGCACAGGCTTCACAACCCAAGCAGAAACAATGCTGTATCAAAATCAGCGAGGATCTCCTTCAACAGGCTCAAGCTGACCCAACCCTCACGTCGATAAGGATCATCAGTGACAAGACTGGTCAACAGCCACAACCCAGAAACCTAGCAGTAGTCTTCACTGTAGAAAAGCCTACCATCTCCTAGAAGGCAAGGCAGGTCAGGAGCACAACCAAAATTGTGCATGTCATTTCGGGACATTCACGGGAGTTGCGCACCATGAATTAATCCTGTAGGATCAGACTGTCAATGCAGAACTCTACTGTACAGTTCCATAGTGTGAAAGAGAACATTCAATGCAAACAACATGTACAGCAACACAATGGGAATCGGGTACTCCAAAAGGATGATGTACCTACTCACAGGAATTTGAAAACATGCAAGTTTTTCTGATGCACCAGCACGATAGTTGCTGCATACCTGCCTCTTCCCCAAGATGAAATTCAAGCTGAAGGGTAGCTACTTTGACACCACATTGTCCATAGCAGATAGTGCTTGATGCACTTATGGACTTTCAGGAAGTGTTCCGAGTATGGCAGAAACGCTTGTAGCAGAGCCTATCACTGCACAAAAATTTTTTGAGGGGGGCGGAAGGACGCCAAATCTAAATTAAGTTAGGATTAGCTTTTCATGGTAAGTATCAGAACTTTTTTTAATGAATTATATTGCAATTCAGACAATATTTTTCATTTTATTTTGGATGAAGTGACCACATATTTTCATTTTAAATGTTCAAAAGAGGATAAACTTGAAAAATCAATTGGAAGCAGTTTTATAACAGAAACATGTTGATAACTGTTACAAAATGCTGTTAAAAATTGTGTAAACCTTGTAGGTTTTTGAATAGAATCTGTTCTTTCTCTTGTTTTTCTATTTACCAATAGATTTTGAAATTAAATATTCATTGAAAGATCTTTTATTTTTTCACTGTAACAAGAAAGCAACTTTATTCTACTTGATCAGTCTGCCTGACATTAACAGCATATCAATCCTTTTTGCCATAAGTAAAATTCAATGTAGATATTGTCTTTTGCAAGAAAATTAGCTTTTTTACATTTGAATACTGCATTGCTTTTATTTCAAGGAAAACAAGAGAACTTGTGTCATAATTTTAACCAGTCAACAAACAAATAGATCTTAAATGGAATTGCAAGGTCTAATTGATAGATTTAAACGATTATTGTTATTGCAAACAGGGTTCTCACCAATTTGCCAGTTCAAAATTCCCCTGACATTTTTCAAATTTCCCCAACACTAGTCAAGTCAACATTGGGGTAATTGATGGCCTCCTACTCCATTCACCCCCAGCCACCTTGTAATTCTAATATACAAAAAACATCAAAAATATATCAACTTTCTAGACTATTGGAAAGTGAAAGGTATTTTTTTTTTTTTAGTAGAATCTTGGCAATCAGATTAAACCATACTTCAAAACCATGCAGATAAGGAAAAAAATTGTTCCCAGTTTTTCTATGAACTATGAGGATGGCCATTTAGAAATTCAAAGTGGACAACTGTACATATACAGTTCTTCCAGTTATGAATGATTAATTGTGCACAGATCTAAAAATTCAATCACTTCTTCCACAGCCCATGGCCAAGCCTTCCATGGAATTTCATAGAGAACTTTTTGAGACATAGCATGGACAGACAAGAGGGAATTCAGAAATGTATGAAATGAAAAAACAACACACAAAAAAATACCTCTCAATCACAAACTAATTCCTGGATCTACCCAAAAATTTGATCACTTCCACCTTAGCCGGTCTTACCAAAAAATTTCATCAATATTCATTGAGAACTTTTGGAGATATTGTATGGACAGACAGGAGCAAATACAGAAATGTAGTGAGAAAAAAAAATCTCTCAATCAAAAACAAATTCTGGGATTCACCTCAGAACTTAGTAAGATCTTACATAATAATAAGTGCCCAACCCTTCCACAACATTTTACTGATATTCATTTAGAACTTTTGGAGTTATTATATGGACAGATAGGAGTGCATCCAGAGATATATGAAAAAACAAAAACCAACAACCACATAATAAGAACAAATTTCTGGATCCATCCCCAAAATCTAATCACTTCTTTCAGAGAAAATGATTCACCCTTTGACAAAATTTCACCTAGAACTTACGGATACAACGGAGATGTAGATTGATAGTAACAAATATAGAAATGTATGAAATATCAAAACAGAAAAATATCTCAATCAAAACAAACATCTGGATCTGCCCCAAAGTTCAGCTACACCTTCTATGCAATGTTCCTTACCATTCCACTGAATTCCATTCATTACTTATGGAGCAATCAAAAGGACTGACAGGAGCAAATGCAGAAATGTTCTGTATTTTCAAATGCAAAAATCTCTCCCGGTCAAGAACTAATTCCCAGATCTGCCCTAAAACCTAATCACTTCATACTTACAATATGCCACAAACTTCCACAAAATTTCACTAAAATTGAGAACTTTTAGACAGACATAATAATATAGAAATTTATAAAATATTATAACAAATCTCCTGATGATGAATTGTTGGATCCAACTTGAGATTGACTTCTTCCTTAACTTTCCACAAAATTTCATAGATATTTTGTAAACATACAGAAGCAATTTGGGGGGGGGGAGACTAAAATATCTTTCCATTTTTAGAGGCATCCCTGCCTTTTTATAAGAGGATCAGTAGGTAGGTCTGTTCCCATATTCTTCTCAGCTGTTTCAAGTCAGATTTATTTGAAACTTGGTAGAATGGCGTCCCAAGAAAAGATACTCTTACACAGAAAAATCTTCCCCAAAAGGTCACATGATCTGTCGATTATGGCATTTGAACTTCATAGAGGATGCTTCATTGAACTTTTGGTTAGTTTTTTTTCATTAATTTCTGTATTTGTTCCTACCTGTCCATGTGATATCTATATTGTGGAGGAGTATGGCACTTATTGAATGATCAAAATTTTGGGTGAATCAGAGAATTAACAGCAATATTTTTTGTTTATTTCATACATTTTTGTATTAGCTCCTGTTATGTCCACACAATATCTCAAAGAAGTTCTCCATGAATTTCATTTTGCAAAAAGCCACCCTTAAAGTTGATAGAAAAATTGGCAGCAATTTTTTATCTCAATCTGTATGGATGGGGAAGGGCTCCCTTTCCCAGTAGTAAAGTCCACCGTTCTGGACTGTGTACAAAGTATGATTGATTATAAGTTCAACTTTGGCAGGAGCGGACCCATATGATATTTAGCAATGTCAACATACACACTTCTGGATGCACATACAAGATATGTGCGAATATGTTAAGTTTAAATATAAAAATCATAGTCAGATGTTATTGAGACATGCAATGGAATATACAACAATAAAATGCACCACAGCTGTGCTGCAGGAAAAAAAATTGCATTGTTGTCTGCATCAATTTACAACCTCTCATAATCAGAAATAAGAATACTTCAACTATCATTTAATTTCCTTACTTGCAGCATGTTTAACTGTCAATGCTATGGTCCTACTGTGGTGAACATAAAATTGAGAACAGATTTTATTTTGGTATGCCTCACAATTGATGATTTCACTTGTTTGAAAGAGAAAAATCCTTTCCCAACACAAAAATTTACCGTCTAAACTGATTGCCAAGATTCTACCAATCAAGAATGATCCGCTTGAATTTTCCATTATAAGTAAATTAGAAACCCTTGATGGATTTCAATGAGATTTTATGAGAGGGTGGGCAATAGGCCAAGGAAGAATCGATTACATTTTGGGATGTTTCCAGAAAGAGTTTTCCAATTGAGAGATATTTTCCCATTTTTTTTTCCATATGTATATGCTCAGCACTGACTGTCCACACGATATCTCCATAAGTTCACACATTTCAATGAAATTTTGTGGAAGGATAGACAATAGGCTACAGGAGAGGTGGTCAAATTTTTGGGCGGATTCATTGAATTACTGCAGTTGGCAGAGGTATGCGCTCTCCGAGTGCTTTTTAGTTTTATATGGGAGTAGGTTTGTTTACAACAGAAAGTGATATGTATCATTAATCTACAGGATAGACAGGGTAATTATACCAAAATATAAACTAGAGACACGTAGGAAGACAAAAATACAAGAACTGTTAGGCCACTTTGGTGTTAGCAATTTGTGAAAATACCAGTGTTGGTCCCTGGACTAATAAAAGCGTGGTGCAACTTGAAAAGGAAAATAATTTAAGTAGAAAAAAAAACAAAAGAGTGAAATCAAGGGAGATGACTCGTATTTCTTTCTTCAAAGATCTCATGGAATAATACAATTCTCTCTTTTTTTCAGCCCATTCCCTTTTCAACCAAATGAAATAAACACTCAAACATTCGATTTTAAATTGATGAAATTCGAAATAAATATTTCATGTGTATACAAAACGGAATTCGTCGCCTTTTATGAGTAAATTCACCAAATGAACACACGGCGTTTTTTAAGTCCTTCTCGTCTTCAAAGCGAATTGTGTTTAGAAAGATTAATTAATTTCAGAAACTTCCTTGCTCGAACGATGCAATAATTGTTCAAGAAAATGGCATTTAAAAAGATTCATCATAGTGGAAAGAGAAAAGAAGGATCCATGCCGGCTTGAGCGAAAGAAGATGAACTGAAAAAATTACAACACATTGTATTCATCTCCTCTTCACGTTTAAGAGACCATGTCATGAAAAAATATCCTCACCAAAAAGATGAGTAATCGATCAAATACCTTCGAGAAGCGATCACTTACCAATATATAAGCCGGCTGTTCAATTATTGCACACGAATTAAATGAATTGTAAGCTGAAATAAGTCTTTTATGTCCAAAATAAAGTTGTATTTTTCGGAGAGGTGACGAGCTCGTCAACAACTTCACTCTCCTTTCGACGGAGTCGCCATTGAAAGGCAACGATTGGTCGAGAGAACTCACGTGATCGGTCAACGCATGCGCAGATTGAACGACGTGTGCGGCAAAGATGGATGTTGGTGAGTTGTTATCTTACAAGGTGAGTTAATGCCGACCTGCAAGAAATAATATTGAAAAAGCAGTGACATAGATCGAGAACATGAGCCAATGTCCATCTACTTCGGGTTTAATTTTTTATCAGTATTTTTTCCATTTTGAATGAAGCAGCAGAAAGCATTTTGAAGAGAAAAATCCGAATTTCGACTTCTAAAAAAGCACATGAAAATGATGACATACTACAATTATGTTGCTATCAAGTTTTACTTATAACTAAGAAATAAAAAAAGAAGGAAAACCAAAGATGATCTTTCTTCTGGGGTTCAGGTTTTATGTATGATACTGAAAAAAAGAAGTGGAAATAGATTAATCTATTTAGACATAGGCCAATTTGTAAGAGCAAATGTCGATTTTTCTTGTACATCACAACACAAAGAGGAAATTAGGGTGCATTATTCCGTAGTACCGATAATGATGAAGATAATACACACGTGTTGGTTAAATTAATGGATTATCACACTGTTTTATAGTCTTCGTAGGTTTTATGAATTAAATCAATATTCATGTTTAGTATTAACTAGTTGAGTTTTAATTTAGAATTAACCCAGGCGTAAATTATTGGTTAGGTATTCGGTCGTTTCAGGTTTAATAAACCAAAAGTAACTTTTTCAGGTAAATGTACATTCCTCTGTAATTTGATCCGCTTTGACTGGATCCGACCTTCGTTTATTCCAGAATTTTTTCTTTTTTTTTCCGTGAAAAAATAACTCTTTGAGTAAACAAATTAATTAAATAAAGTAAGGGTCCAATTTTGTATTATACATTCTTGATAAATCGAACCCCCACTTTAGAGCCAATTCACCCGCTTCCACCTGGAAAAAAGAGTGAATGTAATATTCAGTGAAACAAGTTGAAGAATTGATACATTTTCCTACAAAAATATACTGGTTTGATGAACTGAATCTTAAACCTTAATTGATATTTATAATTTAGTGTTATCAACTTTCTTTTTTTTCTCAGTATTGATCACACAAAATGAATTCAAGTCAAAAATATTTCTATTTCAACTGTCAACATCTATTTGGTTCAATCTCAATACAAAGCAAAGTGTAGTATCAGATTATCTGACATGTCTCTAATATTGAACTTATTAGCACTACTATAGTAGACAAGGTCCCTTTGCGTGTTTATGGATTAAAAATGTATTACTTGAGAGCAGGCTAGGGTTCTTAGTCTCAAAATGAATTTTATTACATTTGTTTCTTCTTTGGCATATTGTTTTTGTTTTTTTTTTGTTACAAACAAGTGTGACTCAAGTCATTGAATATCAGGAATGTATTGGAAATCAAGTTGGTATAAACAGGTACTACACTTTAATCTTAGCCAGAGGCTGCATTCCTAATCAGACCAAACAACGTGTCTTTGCTCAGTGCAATTTAATGAAGTATAGAGGAGGTTTTTTTTAGCGTGGGGTTCTAACGTGCTAAGTAATTTATTTCGAGCAAAAGAAAGTATACATTGCAGTTTGATTTTGATAGAGAGTAGACTTTCTAAAAATAGGGATGGAAGCTTGTCAAAGATAAATCATGTAAATGCTTTTTTTAATTTTCAATAAAAAACTAGAAAAAGTATCTAAAAAATTAGATCAAACACATGGAAATATGTTGGTATTTTTCATCCTTCATACATGTGTACAAGTTGAAAATTCAAGATCAAAATTTTAAGCAAAAAGTGAGGGTTGGTTTCGACGTGGGAATCAATTTCAGAAATCCCAGCACAATGTGAAGTTCTGGAAGCAACTCTTACCATCAGATATCTAAAATATCAACTTTTTACTGACCCCAAAAATTTGATCTCTATTATTGCCCAGTTATCCAGATAACTACAAATTGATAATTGAACGAGGTCTAGAAGACAAAATTCCCAAAATATAAACCTATTCGATTGCATTTAACAGTTTAACCCTTTCACTGTGGAATTATATTTCAAGGTCATTACCATAATAATGTCAAATATCAACCAAAAAATAGGTAAGTTTCAGATATCTAGCGCTAAAACTAAGAATTGGGTTTTTGATATAAGTCTTTGAATATGACTACTTAAATATTTTTGTCTAATTAGTTTCATTTTTACAGTTGACTTGAAACCATTTAGCACTTTCAGTACCACTCATCTTTTTTTCAGATATACTCTATATTGTACCTGTTTATGTGAGACCATCAATGAGATTAGGTCATATAGTTACATCAGGGATAGTAAAAGAACTGTTAAAAAAACAGATGTTTGTATTTAGCAGCCTAGCAAGAGGTTTTTTTTCATTCAAGACTTTGAGGTGCATCTGCTTTCCACAGTCAATGGAAATAAAATTTGTGCATATATATTCACTTATCACAGCAAAATCAAATTTCATCATATTCATATCATTAAAAAGAAGAACTGGAAAAAAAAAAGTTATAGAAATGATTTTTTCCATTATATAGCAAGTTCATTTTTAGTTTTTTTTTTTACATTTGAAAGGAAAAGAGAACACTGATGAATTTAAACTTCAAGTTGTCAGTGTTTGAATTTACCAATGTCCCCCCACTCAATTGTAAAACAACAAAAAACAAGTTATTTTTTCATTGATGGAAGCTCATCAAGCTCACGTGTTTGAAAAAATCTGCTAGAACAAATGAGTTTCTATAACCCTTATCATGTGCTATAGCTAGAAACTACTTTGACTACTAATTTCTTGAAAATTTACTTAGTTCTCATGCAATAGACAATGTTGATAGTCACTTATTGCCCAAAAGTAATTGTCATATCTCCAGTATAATATGATTGGCTGTTTTGAACCCAAACACCCACATTGTAGTGGCAGGGGTAGCTGTATATACTTGAAACATAAAATACACAATAGAAAGTACAGAACAAAATTGTATTTAATTGATACAAATTAATACCCTCTGAAGCAGGGCCTTTTTGATCTTTATTTATCTATTTAAAATGCTTAAAATATAGCATTCAAGATGTATATAAAGAAAAGTAAAGAACAAATTTATTTATAACATGAACAAATTGATTAATCCATATCAAATGCAAGGTCTGTTTACTCAATATTAATCCGCCAATCTTTATGTGACAAAAATTGAAACAAAACTGCAAATTACTACATCTGCTAGATTCAAAACTAGCCATTTTTAAATATAACAGATTATCTCAAAGAAAGATAAAGGCTTCTCTACTGTATTATTGTTTATACTGATACACGAGTTGATGTTGAGTTATGGCACCGTTGCCAGAGCAGACTCCCGCTAGCTTCATCTTTACAAGCTTAAAATAGTTGAATATATGGAGCTTTGTTCTTTGTTTTTGTTGGATTAGCCTGAAAAATCTGGGGTTATCCTATACATAAAGCGTGTCATAAATTAATGATTTGTTGGGTGAACCTATGCACAACATCAACTCATACACAAGTGTATACAGTATTTTACAAGAGAATATAAAGATATTGATCATCTTTGCATTTTCAGTCATGAAATAATTGACTTGGAATTTGGGTTATGAGCAGGTGTCCATTCCTGTATACTCTTCGTGTAGCATAAGGCCACAACCACTCTGCTGTGATTTCACTAGCGAGTAGGTTTTTAGGGGATGGAGTTGCTGAGCCCACATCTAACATTTTTCTTCCTTTACCTCACCAAGCTATAGTTTGTTTTTTTTCTTCAAAGTAACCTCCTCTTAGATGGACTGCTTTACAGATCTAAACAGCTCCAGCTGCTGTGCTATTTATCCATAACTAGAAGTGAATTCCTACTCTTTCCCAAGAGCATCAGTGTGAAGTGAACATAAACGGCCTTGGCTGAAACTCCAAGTTGGTCTGCCAATTCTGTTTTCCATGCTAGTGACTGTAACTCCACTCCGTGCCTCCTTTCTTTAAAAATTCTTTTAAAGGTTTATGGAGAATTTTGTAATTTCTGAACAGTAATTAATGATATCTTTTATTTCAGCCCGAGAAGCCTGGCTTCAATTACAAAAGACGAAGAGACCAAGAGGAAGAAGATGACAGTGAGAATGTTTTTCTCAAGAAGAAGAAAGCATCTGATTTGGAGTTGATTAAGGGCCAACCTGAGCTCTCTGAAGAAACCCGAGCTAAGATAGCCCAAATGGTTGAAGAAGAAGAACCAGAGGTAAAAATGACTGAATGTCATCCATTCCCAATATTCCTTTATCAATACTAGTGTAACTATGACAGCATATATGATATAAATGTATAAACTTTGCATTATATGTATGTGTGGATGATTGAAAAAAATGATGCAATGAACACAACTCTTCTATAATGTCATTAACTGTGTTGCATCCCTTTACTAACAATGTTTATTTTATTGATTTGAGGTGTTAAAGACAAAAAATGAATATACACATACATGTGACCCATTACAGTAGATTCTATTAAATATTTCTGGTGTGTGTCATTTCCAACTACTTCATAGCCTTCAATCAGAACTCACATGAGGAGAAATAACTTGTAACCGAGAATAATCCCTCTTGTTTACTTTTGCCAATGAAGTTGGGAGAGGTATATGTATCCAGTCATGTTTGTCTATCCACAATATCTCCAAAGGTTTTCAATGAATTTCATTGATTCACCTCTGCTAACAGAGTTTTGTTTGTCTGTTAATTTGTCTGCACAATATATCCAAAAGTTCTCTCAATGAACTGGAAAATTTTTTTCCCTTTTCTCCTTGTAAAAAAGCTCTGTGCCATATAGAATCTAAGTGGAATGATTTTTATATACCAGTGTAATATTTGGATACTTTTGTGGGTGTCCTATCGACTGGCATAATCGTTTTTTTGGTGGAATTTACTATAAAATTATTTCCCATTTTATTTTTTCAGGTGGAAACTTTGGATGATACATCACTGAAGAGATTGCTGCTTCAGTTTGAGAAACGAGCATACAAGAACCAAGAGATGAGAGTGAAGTTTCCTGATATGCCAGAAAAGTAAGGTTTTTTTTTTCTTTTTTTTTTTTCTTTTTTTCTTCTGTTTTTATGGATTGTATCCCCCCCACTTTTGAATATCAAGTGATATATTTTATTTTATTTTTATTGTAAATGTACTGTTTGAACACTTGTGACGGTGTTGGTATTCTTGTCAGCACTTGATCTCTCTCTGCCTTTTCTTTGATAATGTACCCTTAAGTGGACTGTGCTTATAAAAACCTTTCATAAGTCAGAAAGTGAAGAAATGGTTATTATTGATTTACATATGAGAAATACATGGTATTTGGAGGACCAGTGCCCTCTGCATATGTTTTTTTTGTTTTTAAATTGAATTTCCATCACTATACCAGCATAGGTGCTATCATCACTTTTTTTCTTCTTTTTTTTTTTAACCTGAATATTAACAATTCTTTTTTTTCTCTCACTTTCTTGCAGATTTATGGAATCAGAAGTGGAACTGAATGATATTCTACATGAAATGCATGTTGTTGCTACTGTCCCTGAAATGTACCATGTGTTGGTGGAATTGAACACAATTCAATCATTATTACAGCTGCTTACTCATGACAATACAGATATCCTTTCTTTCTGACATAGACCCATATTTTGACCCCAACACTTTTTTTTCAACTTGAAAACACTTTCTGCACTAATGAATTTGATATTAAAATTCGGGTGTTAAGATAATTCATTGCTGGTAAATTTGTTGTGAGGTGCTTTAGTTGATAGGATATTCATCTCCAGTGTCTGCTATAATCTGTTTACATTTGTTGGTTTGGACAAATGATCTTGTGCCTATGTAGTATGATTGAATTTAGTCCCCAGATGTTATATTTGTTTAAGGATACCACTTATCATCATAGCTGTATGGAACGTTTATGACAGATTTATAACAGTATTCTCGTTCAGCAAGCCTGGAACTGGAGGTAATCTTTATTCCTGTACCAAGGCTTAATATATTTTTAAAATATAGAATAATGAAAAGTAATGAATGAAAATCTATTAAACAAATACAAATTAATACACTTCTACATCAGGGTCTCTTTGATCTGTGTGAATCCACTTAAAATATATGATGAAAAGTAAAGAAAGAAAAGGTTCATAACATGTACATATTAATTCACTTTGAAAGGGGTGTTGTTTAATCAATATCAATCCACTAATCTTTATAATCTATAAGTATAATGAATTTTTTTTCCTTAATTTGAGCACATATTTCCATAGCAGTTGTGGATTTAATCCAAGAACTTACAGATGTTGATACTTTAAATGAAAGTGAGGATGCTGCAACTTCTCTTGTTGATGCTCTTGTAAGTTCTCTGTCTTCTTTGCATTCAAATTGTTGGTTGTATTTAACATGATTGTTTTTATCTAAATTTTTGGTATGAGGAATTATCATTATTAAGCATTAATTTACTAGTATCTTAATTGTAGTTGTTATAGTCCCAACATGTTGGACGTTGTACCCTCCTACCTTCTTCTGGTGTCTTCAGAGTGAGAACATCTACTCTCATGGATTGAATTAAGAGTTCAGTTCAAAATTCCCAGAATCGTACTTAGTACAATAGAAACCTGAAGGACAGGGTACAACAGCCAAAATGTTGCAACCATTACAACCAAAATGAGGAAACTATTCTGAATAAATTGGTGTGTAATAATTGTTTTCATGTGAGTTTTTTTTTGGGGGGGGGGGTAATCGTTTGATTTTTTTTTTTTTTTTTTTTTTTTTTGTGATAATTCATCTTTTTTGATGCACTAAATTTGGGGGCAGAATAAGCAAATGTCTCTAAGAAGACTTGAGCTTCCTTGATATTAATAAGAAACTTGTATTAAAGCCTGGCCAATCTTTTTGTAGTCTGTACTTGGTATGACAAAAGTTTTTAAAGCATTGACCAGGAAAATTGGATGTTGGCTCAAGTTCTTGAAATCCGAAAGGAATAAGTTCTTTGGATGCTGCTGTACATTTCAATTTATGCTGAAAATTCAATTTCAAACTTGGTAGGAAGCAAGTAAAACCTACCAGACCGAATTATCTCAGATTGTCAAGAAAATGCCGAGGAAGGCAACAATAGTAGATGTTTACTGCAGAGCTACTAGCATTTGAAACATGTTTAAATGAAACTGATATTTGTTTTACCCATGCTTTCACTGAAAAAGACTTATTGTATTTTGCATAATTAACTCCTAATGACTAACCACTTGATACTGCTCCTAGTTGACAATGGAACTCTTCTGTGGCAGAAACACTATTTATTAGAATTAATGTGACAGAATGAAAATAAATTTTTAAAAATTACGGTGGGGGGGGGGGTGATCAGTATTATTGCCCTTGATATGAAAATTCAAATTTTCTCGTATGAAATTTAGGATAAATTTGGATTCATTGTTAAAAAAAAAAAAAAAAAAAAATATTTTGTCAAAAATTTCAGCTTGAAGGTCAGATTGTTGCCCTGTTGGTTCAAAACCTGGAAAGACTTGATGAAACGGTGAAAGAAGAAGCTGATGGTGTTCATGACACTCTCGGTAAAGAACTTCAGCATCTCTTTAACTTGGTGTATTTATGGCTTTGTATATCAGTTGATCTCCTTTTCTTTTTTTTTCTTTTTTTTTTTTAATTATCAAGGCTGATATGAGGGCAGTCAGTCAGTTACAACAAAATACTATGATATCAATTCTTAAAAAACGAAGTGTGAAAAATCTTCAAATTAATGAACACTCCATCAGCTATCTTAATTATTAATGTGTTTGTTTTACCGTATAGTCTGGAGCACATTATTAATTTTAGTTTTGAATCCTAGTATGTCATTTTTTTCAAAATAGTATAAGAATACAAATAGCAGTAAAAAAGGTATCAATACTGTCAAGAAAATGACTCTGAAAAGTTTTAATTAGATTTGATATCTGCTTAGTGACTATTTTATTGTAACTATTGGTACCCTCACAATAACAATTATGATAACATGGGATGCTAAACCCCATGAAATCGGCAAATAAATGGCCTTTAATGCCAATAGAATCTGGACATATAAAATAGTCCGTTGATCTAGACTTGAGAATTTTTAGCAATTTTTTTAAAAAACTGTGGAAGCCAACACTTTGTTCCATTTCCAGATTTTACATTAGTGTAGAATCATATTTCACCTTCACCTCAACCCAGTGCAGAGTTGTTGGGGACCATAGATGACTTACAATGGACCAACTCTCTCCATCCATTCCTGTCCCTTGTAGTTCACTGAGATTCAGATTTGTTCATTCTCTGATAATGTCGTCTTACCTTTTTCTTTCTGCTCCATGGTACAGTGCCCCAAAAGATGGTCTTTGCAAGCCCATCTGTGCCTGTACCACTTCAGCTTCCTCTTCCTGACATTGATGAGGTCATCATTGGGCCCTGTGTTTTGGTTGATTTTTTGGCAAACCTCTGTGTTGGTGACATATTCAGTGTAGGAGATGCCCCAAGATTTTCCAGTAGCATTTCTATGGCTTAGATTCTTCTCTTGAGCTCATCTGTAAAATTAGATGTTTCACACATGTATAGAAGTGTTGACATAACAAGTGAGAATCATAGAGCTTTTTAAAAAAATGATAATAGATTCTTTTGTTGTAAGCCAACTCTGAACTCAATTTTCATTTGTAATGCAAAAAGATTCAGATACGTTTCTAAAGGTTCATTTTAATGTGTTTATACTCTTTCAAAATTGACAAAAATTGAGCCAAAGGTTTCTGATTTTTGTACATAACTTTTCAATGCTCAATCTTGTTTCAATATATTTTTTTAATATTTTTTTAATCTATGGTTCAAATTCTGTTGATTTTTGAAACTTTAAATATGTCCAAATGAACTTATAGAAATGTCTTAAATACTTTTTCTACTCTCTGTATAAGAATAACTTTGTTCATTTTTACCTTCAGGAATCATAGAAAACATTACAGAGTTTCGTCCAGAGATTTGTACAGATGCTTCTCAGCAAGGATTAATGCAGTGGATTCTCAAAAGACTCAAAGTAACATTTCTTTCTTCATTTCCATTTTCATATATCCTGAAACGTGTAGTTCAAATATGTAATTTTATAATAAGAGGCTGGAACTGTTAACCATTTGCTTTGCTAGAAAAATATATAAAGATGTTTTTTTTGGTTAGATTCCTTGGTTGATCTTGTCATCATAGCCTGGCTTTATGATTGAAGATTTTGGGGGATTTCCAACTTCTGTTGCAGACCCTCAGGTGACCAGTGAGACCTCTGCAGGAGAAGCAGGTCTTTCCCTAATGGTTGCAGAGGTTCTGGCAGCCAGCAGAAGCTCCTACCTTGCAATGCTGCCTTTTTTCTTCTTCTCTTACTCTGATTTGCTTCAGCAAAGGAAGTTGCTTGGTAGATCTTTTGCTATCAGCCGCCTCTGCTGTTCACTTGATTCCACTGGAGATGAGGATCTTACTTACAGGACATCTATAAGGACAATTATAAACTAGTTCTTCATATATGAGGTTCTTTGTTAAGTGATCTTCAGTACTTGCCCCGTGGCCTGTCCAATGCATGTGGTGCTTTTGCAACCTGGCCTCAATGCTTGAAGCCTCGGCTGATCTGAGGATCTCTGTTTGTGATTGTTACTCAAGTGGCATAATTGATAAGGTAGCTGTCTTGGTAAGAGAGGCTGCTGCTTACCAATTATGATAGAATTTTGATCTGGAGTTGCAATAAAAAGCAACTGAAATCATGATGAGAGGAAATACTAGTAATACTTGGCATTTGACATGTGTAGTAACCTGGTAGTGTTTTTTTGTGTGGTACCATTTTTTCTATTGTATTTAGTTATCAAGTGACAAAATATGAATTGTAAAAGTGTCTCTGAAGATAGACAAAATTGACAAGAAATTTTTTCACAGTAACAAAATAATTTATTGACCTAATAGTCAGTTTAAAATAAATTATTCACATGATAGTTAATTGAAAGCTGATGTCTGCATTACATCAAATAAAAAGTTTTTGTGGTCGACAAACGCAGAAACGTATAATTTTGTATATATGTGTATAAATAACCACATGAACACATTATTTTCAAACTTTTGATTCAAAGTGAGAGACTATTTCTTTCATTTGAACTCTTAGCGGCCATTGCATTATTATTAATTGGCTTAATTTCAATTAAAGGTTGAAATAATGCGGATATTACCAAAATGTAACACAGACACAACATGTGGGAATATGATGGGCAAGATAGCACCAATCGACTTGCTCAATGCAAGATTGCCATAAACCTTTAATTTATCAAAAAAAAGCACAATATCTGTGCAGCACGATAAAACGACTTGAGGCTGTTTTGAAATTTACATTTGTTTTGGAAATTCCAAGTGTCATAATATCAGAATTTTTTAGAATATGAAATAGTGCCATTCTAACATGGATGCTTTATTTGTTTTTGTAATAAATGGCGTAAGTAGGCATATGTATAAATGTTCTCCTGTGCTTTTATCTAAAATTGTTTTTCTCATCTTCCTCTTATTCATGTAGGCCAAGATGCCATTTGATGCTAACAAACTTTATGCCAGTGAAATTCTCTCAATTCTTCTACAAAACCATGATGGTAAGTCTTTAGAGGGGGGCCTTCTTTTGACTTTAACATACATCATCTAATAAAAAAGCATATACAATGGACATTTATAAGAGTTCAGTCCTTCCTTAATTTTAGTCATTTTAATGATTTCAAAGTGACTTTTAAGATGGGGTATTTGGAAATATTTTAACATACTATCTAAAAAACAGGGGACAGTTGTCTGAATAGTATATGCAATAACGAAAACTGTTTTGATTAACTTAATTTGTTACAATTAAATCATAAGCATTTACTTTATAAAAATGTTTTGTTTTTTTTGTTTTTTGATAATTCTTATTTTATGAAAGAATTTTTCCTATGACTCTTTTCCAAATTCACAATGGTGGTCACGGCTGGTATGAAAATGGTAATTGCGATAAAGTTGTGTAGACTAGTCTGATATGGAGGATGTGTGTCGAATCATACATTTTTTCATGGTACAGAATCTGATTTGGAAACTTTGGAATAGCTTAGAAGCTTCGTTCTATCTCGCTATTCAAGACTTAAAATGAGTATTAACTGTATGTGCTTGTGCCCTCTAAGCGCCTAGCAGCGATTTCATTGACTGCCTGGTATCAAAAACACTTTCCAGTTCCAATTGCCAGCTAAAGCTCATCTTCTGGCTTTAAGCCCTGAGCCACTGCGACAACAATACAACACAAGATTGAATCATGATTTCTCGATGACCATTTCTTGCTGCATTGCCCACATCATACAGCTATTGGCTTCCTCATGCATACATGAAGCAATAGAAAACAATTGAGGAAGTGTTGGTTTGCTGAGAACTTCCACATCATCTCTGTAAAGCTGTTTATCCTCCCTCAAAAACCATCTGAGCAGAAGGGATCAGGTGAACTACTTATTGCCATCAACTCCAAGAGAATTTTGCCAGTTCGTTCCTGGTGATGGGTGTGGCACCCACCACATGTCTCAGTACTGTTTTCCCATGCTTCAAAATTAATCCAAAAATGGTTGTTACTTTGGCTTTGGTGAGGAGTCTACCAAATTATTTGCTTTTACTACAAAATGCTCAATTGGCTTAAAAGTTTCAGCTAAGCATTCCCACTATATTCAGAAACTAAAATTACAACTTTCTTCCCAGCCTAGATTGTTTCTTTCCCAATTACTTCTTCTCTACTCACCCATTTTTAGTGCTTATCTTTTTCCCACTTTCTCTCATCTTTTTCTATCTATTTCTTTCCCATTTGTTATTAGAAAACAACTTTTTTTCCATCAATTTTGTAAATAAAAAGGATTTTCTGTCATTGAAAAGTTATTCAAGAAACAATAAATGGTTCCAAAAGTTGGATTTTGTTTTCAATGCATCAGAAAGAAATTATTGTTTGTTTTTTTTATTCAAAAGAAAGTTTTGCATTTTTATCACCAAATCTTTTTTCTTTTGTCCGATAAGACCATCTTCGTCTGATTGAGTACCATTTCTCTCTTTCTCTTTACTTTGTAGATAACCGACAATTGGTTGGAGAACTGGAGGGAATCGATGTCCTCTTACAACAACTTGCTGTAAGCAAATTCCTTTTCGTCTTATCTTTCAGGTTTTATTATTTCTTAATTTCTAGAAAATAGTCAAGTTATTTTTTTTTTTTAATGTAAGAAAAAAATCATTCAGATATTTCATTATAAGTATACTTAATGCAACTCAAAGCAGACAATTACATTATTCTCTAGCTCTATTTTCTTTGTTTATTCTATTTACGCTGTCTTGGCCAACTGACACATTCTCTGTGTAATAACAGGAGGTCATTTCAAATGATATAATGCATTCATAATTATTCTGTTAGATTATATATTTATTTCTTATATAATGATTTTTTCCAAATAAAACAGCTTCTCTATGGAAGTCATTCATCTTCTTTCCTTGTAGTCTTATAAAAGACATGATCCAGGCAACCGTGATGAAATTGAACTGATGGAAAATCTTTTCAATTGCCTTTGTTCTGCACTCATGATTTCCAGTAATCGTGCTAAGTTTCTCAAAGGTGAAGGCCTACAATTGATGAACCTTATGCTCAGGTGAGATTCGTCTTCACTCTCAGTGTAATAAAATTTTTGTTTAGCAATTTAATTAGAATACAGGTTAAATACCAGGGGAAAAAAATGGTGACACTCTATTCTAATTTACTGTATTTTCTGGCACTGAGGACACACCCTGATTTTGACTTGCAAAATTTTCAAATATGCCTCTTTGGAACTAGTTAAAACTATAGCCTAAAATATCAAAAATCAGAATTTACAATTACCTCCTCTTCATCTTAGCTATAAATAAACTAATTTTCATTCGTTTTTTTTTTTTGTTTTTTTTGTAACAATGGCATTTGCTGCAGTATACGCTCTCTAGCTGAATCCAATTCATTCGACAACATGTTTTGACACTCTGAGAGAATTTTGTTTTAATCTTTTTCCCTTATAACTGACAGGCTTATTATATTGTTGTGTCTATTTCAGAGAGAAGCGTATGTCTCGAAACAGTGCCATCAAAGTACTCAACCATTCCATGACTGGCAATGAAGGTGCTGATAATTGTCAAAAGTTTATCGACATTCTCGGATTGTGCACAATATTTCCTTTGTTCATGAAAACACCAAAGCAGAGTAAAGCTGGACCTTCCCCTGAAGAACTTGAAGGTACACTGAAATATTTTATGTTCAATTAAAGTGTTATTGGTTAGAGGTTCTGATGTTCCAAGTCCCTATCCTGGTTTTTTCCTTTGATGTTAGATTGTTCGGGAGGTGTGTAGTCTAGCATTGTCATGGAAATCTCTTGAGTCTCCACTAAGTGCTTGAACTATTGTTCATGGGTTGTTGGCCAGGCAATATTTCTTCATCATTAAGAAGAGGTTTGGGCCTCCTTCAAGGTCTATTATTGGTATCCATATTTCTACACCTAAACCTATTGAACTAACATTGAACAGTCTGCAATGTGTTCACTCAAAATACTCTGTTGACAGTAGATTGAGCTGCATTATATTCTAATTTGAAATCATTCTTGAATATTAATCTAACATCTTAGGTAGACTGCAATAGTGTCAAGTCTCAAAATTCTCCGGTAATGAATCAAAAATCTTGCTACAATTTGCCATTTTATGGTAACAAATTAACATACAGAAATCTGATCATTATAATGTAGATGTTTTGCTGTTTTTTCCATTCTGTACAGAACACATCACTTCCATCATTTCCAGTTTGTTACGAAACTGTCAAGGAACTCAAAGACAACGACTTTTGAACAAATTCATAGAAAATGACCATGAAAAGGTAAGAAGACAAACACTTCTCTTTCTCTCACACATTCATTTTTTTTTTCTTGTAGTCCTAAACAGTTGTGTGTGGGGGGAAAAATAATGCAATCTATGTGTGCATATTGGTTTCTGAAATTCCTTGTTGAATTTTAGTAAATTTTGTAGATAGCCCAGATAGTTGTTGAATTTCTAAAGGGAAGAATTTTGAAAAATGATATCTACAAGAAATTTTGATAACAACCCAGAGAAAGATACAACTGCTATAAGTTCTACAGGGATAACTGGATTTCTTCTTTTGAAAGCTTGTACAATATGGAAATATGAATATGTGCCTATCAGTTGGACCATCATTCAACATCAAATCAAGTTTAGTAAAGTTTTCAAAGAGAATGTACTTCCCCCAAAACATTATTTCACTCTCTGTGCAGTTATGCAGTCTTTGATCAATTGTAGCCTAGGATTTGTATTCAACATGTGTAGTTCTAAGGGACCCATACCTCCTGGCTGCACCTCTCCATAGCACTAAGAAGGCTTGGGTCAGGGTTAATCCCTGATACCTGAGGCAAGTGCTTAGGAAATTAGCCAATTATTGTCTCAACCTGTGTGGATGCATTTGGGACCCCCACATTAAACTTCATATCACGCACTCTAAAAATTAATCTTTAAAATGAAAACAGAACTATGATTTCAAAGCATTTTCATATGAAAAAAAAAATAACTTAAAAATTGGTTACACATGAATTTAAAATCAAGATACAAAGTTTTTTTAAAAAGTTTCTATTTTAATTGGTTTATCTGACATTATTGGAGAGAAAAGAGAAATATCAATTCTAAAAATATCATCTTAATTCCTGTCATCATTCATTAGTGGAATGTTATCAATCATTTGAGATCCAGATTTCAACTTGGAATGTTTGTTTTCTTTTCACAGGTTGAGCGATTATTGGAATTACATTTCAAATATCTTGATCGGGTCCGACGAGTTGATGATCAAATTGAAAAAGAAAAAATGGTAATGAGCAATTACAATTTTTTCAATTTTTTTATTTCATATAATTTTTTTTCTTCCCCATTTTTCTTTTTTTTTTCTCCATATTTTTTTCATTTTTTTTTTTTTCTCTTCCTTTCCATTTCTTATATTCTTGAAAATATTTTTCTTGTAGACTCTTTGGGAAGCATAGGACTGCTTTGCAGTTTCAGTTGTAAGGAGGTTTTACAGAGCTGCTGATCTTGCATTCGCAACTAGGCTTACTGTTTGGTGCAAGAGACCTAATTTTTTTGGCATTGGACATGCCTTCCTCATTAGGTTAAATCATTTCTAGCTTTTGATTGAAAGTGAGAGACATGACTCTCCCTTTCACTTGGACTCTTGGTTATTTATTTGCCTAATTTCAATAAACTATTGAAAAAGTGTGAAATATTGCAATAATTACTAAAATGTGATACTGAGCAATATGGGTGATAAAATAGTGCCTATTAACTTGCTCCACATAGAAACGTCACAAACTCTAAATGGGTAGAAAAAGTGCAATAAAGTGAAGCAAAAAAGATAAGTGCGTGCGTGTATGTGTGTGTATATATATATATATATATATATATATATATATATATATATATATTAGTGTGTGTTCAATGAAGTACGATCTTTTGTATAATGCCATTCCATATAATAATTCTTCCATTAGTCAAGAAAAATTTTTCTTTATTTTTATGATAACCTGTCTTGTGTTTTGTGTTTTGTTTTTTCTTTGTATGAATAATGATGACAAACTTCAAGTCATCAATCTAAAGATTTTGAAATTCATGTGTCATTTCTGACCTTGCAGAGATTGTCTGATGCCAATGATGAATTGGATGAAGACATGGAGGACCAGTTCTACCTACGACGACTTGATGCTGGATTGTTCACTTTACAATTGTTAGACTGTGTTATGCTGGAAATCTGTTCCAGTGGAGCTCCTTCAGTAAGAATTCTTCATTTGAAAACATTCTTTTGTGTGTGTGATAAGTGTTATGGGTGGCCTAATGGTTAATGGCACAGAAAATAGAATTGGCAAACAGAGTTCACACTCAAGCTAAGACAATCTGCATTCTCTTCACACTAATACCCTTGGAAAAAGCATGAATCCACTTCTCCCTCCCAACTCGTGGCAAATAGGAGAGAAGTCAGAGCCATTTAGTCCTGTAAGGCAATCCATATTGGGTGTCCGGGTAGCATGCTGGCCATGTAAAAACCTACAATTGCTACTGAAACAATGTATGCTTCATAATACAGGAACAGCAGAGTCTTTGGGAGTCAGAATTTCAAAGTTTCACCTGAAACTCTTTACAAATATTTTAGAGATTAATCTTAAAAATTATCCTTGATTCATATAGAAACCAATGTTCATTGCTTCGTAATGCTCAATATATGGCTGTTTTTATTCATATCTACATAATTGAAATATTGTGAAATATATATTTGTTTGCAGTAAGTGTCTGTTGACCTTTTAACCAAGTTGACAGGCAAATGGGAATTGAATCAGCTTTCCTTTCTCCTCAATATTATGTGTTGTGTGCAGTTTCCAATTTTAAAAATATTTATTGTTGTTTACAGCATCTCATTCAAACCCCCATCACTGTCCATATTGAGCTTCAGTAGAAGAGGCCTCTCCCAAGTCATAATTTTGGCTCCTGGAATGCAGTGTAATATTTGTATAGTTTTTTCTATTAAATGATCATCTTAAATACAGTACCTTTTTTTTCCCCCTATAAAAACTGATTAGTGTTCTATTTGACATTTATTTGCAGGTAAAACAGAGAGTTATGCAAATCCTCAACATGAGAGGTGGATCCTTGAAGGCCATTCGGAACATCATGAGAGGTTGGTATGCGTTTTATGTTTAGTATGAAGGGATGGAAAGGAACACACACATTTTGTGTATTTAATTGTTGAAAATCAATTCTAATTTAACCACAAAACCATTCTTTATCTTCCTTGGCTGCCTGATACATAGCTATCTTCATCCACATGCTTTTGCTACTAATACTACTAGTGTATCTTTTTTTTTCTTTTTAATTTTCTAGATGAGGCATTTTCAATCATCAACAATGGTTTCTAGACCATTATTCATTTTTCATTAGTATTTCCTTCCATCTTAATTTCTTGGTTGCTTTTTCATTGCAATGTACTCGGGCCATGAGTCTACAGCTGTGGGGAAACTGCATGGAGCAGAATTAAAGGATAAGCTCTTTATTCACAGCCATAGACTGACAGCTTGAGAACGTTCCAATGAAAAAAAATAATTTTAATTTTAAAAAGAAACTTAAAAAAATTAAAATGAAAGAGAATAATCATCTAATATTGATGATAAGGCTAGAAACCTTGTCACTTCTTCTATGTCCTTGGTTTGTACGACTAGCAGTTTGTTTTTTTAACATTAGATCCTGATTATGATTTTCTCAGTTCTTTTTCATTTTCGCTTGAGTGAGGCTTCTGAATGTTTCGAGGTAATAGAGGCAATTTCCTCTTCGTAAACAACCCCAACATAAAAGCTTCATTTGATGTGAAATCCTGTATCACTGCTACCTTCCTTTTGAATAAGTTGGAAAGATTTTGAAAAAAAAAAATTTCTATTTCCAGAATATGCAGGAAATATTGGTGATGCCAAAGATGGTGAAACGAAAGCAGCAGAACAGAACAGAATTCTACAACTAGTTGACAAATTCTAAAGACTTTTAAATTCAAAATCATTTTTACCATCTCACCATTCTCTCGTGTGTACATAAAAACTTGAAATAAATACTTTTATTACCAAACATTCTTTAATTGAAATTTGTTTTCGAAATACGGTACACCCAGACTTCCAGTCACCTTACCTTGCAACACAAGATATCTGGTAAACACTTGGTGTAAAACTGTCAGGTTATTTTGGGGGGATCTAAAAAAAACATCCCATTTAAATTAATGGTGATTGCTTCTCTGCTTTATGCCATATATGATCACTTATCTTTCAGATACTTGTATTTATATTGATATATAAGCAAATTACTATGGAGAACAAAAAAATTCAAAAATAGACAACTTATTAAATCACTGTTTCTAAAATTCAAGTGGGTGAATTTCGGCCTCATTGATGTTGGGGTCTCAGTGTTTAAAATCTTTCTCATTTATCATCAATACTTGTTAGCCACTCTCCAGCATTGAGATTAACCAGACTGGGTGCATTACCAGAAGAAACTGCAAATGTGATTGTACTGCAGTACCCCCCCCCCCAAAAAAAAACACACAACCTTTACAAGGGAAATACTTCAAAAAACAGTTCCACTCAAAGGGCAGAGAGTATGTCTGGGCAAGTATTTTACACACCAATTAGTATTTTCTTTCAGTCATTCTTGGCACCACTCTAACTCTGAGTGAAATAATGAGCTTGAAAGCATTCAAGCCATACATACCTCTGCCAACACTATTCACTGGAAAAAAAATCCAAGTGTCCGCCCCAAAATTTAATCACTTCTTCCATGGGCCCCATTGCTCATCCTTCCAACAAAGTCATTGAAATTTGAGAACTTAGGGATGTATAGTGTAGACATACACCTGCGATGTAGGGGAGGTGACAAAATAATAGGCTCACCCAAAAATGAAGAGTCAACTTTTGGAGATATTGAGGACGAAGTGAATGTTTACACCTTCCAACTTCATTAGAAAAGGTACATGTATTAACTTAGTTGGCAGAGATAAATAAAGCTACTGCTACTGAACAGCAAGAGACAAACAAAAAAACACTTTCATCTACAAATACAGTTTATCTACAAAGTACAATTTTGTTATTCAATAATGAACGACAGAAGAAGCCTGCTCTCATTTCTTGTCAATTTCGCGTAGAACCTGATAAAAACAACACAGATAAGGATACTTGCAGAATAATGACTTGTCTCAGAGTCAATAGACCATTATATTTCCTGATGAATGTTCTAATTCAGTGATTTATTTTTAATGAGAGGCACTTGGCTCTCGGGGGAAGTTTCCAAAGGCAGGGTTCTTCAAAGTACGGGTCCCGATCCATAATTGAGTTGCTGGTTCACAAATAAATGAACAGTGAGAAAAGAATTCATGACAATGAAATAATCAAGGATTTGAATTTTAAAAAATATCTAATAACCTTGTCACTTCTGTCAATTTATTTGTTAAAATTGAAACGGTAATAGTGGCCTTGGCATGGTCGTAAAACGATAAAACAAAAGTTTAGTTAAATTTGAACTTATAGCATACATAGTGGGTGTTTTGTTTTTCAAGTTGTATTCAAATTTATACACTAACAATAAGATAAAAAGGATTGTTATTATATGTCAGTCGGTTGTAAGGTTATTGCATAAAATTAAAATCTTTTAAAAAGTTTGAAGAACCCTGTCTCAAGGGGAGGAAATTAAAATGGTGAAAATATTACAAGGAATTGAGGAAATCTGTGGGAGGAATGCAAAGTAAAATTTCAATATCAACCACAGCTTCTCTTGTCAGCTTGGTTGACATCCTCAACCTGTTTGCTGCAAGATAACTAGTCTTGAAAGTTACCAATCCAGTGCTATAGACAAGAAAACTCTTCTTACAATAGTGTAATTTGGTTGCAAGACAGCATCTTGTGCAAACAAGGAAATTTATGTATTCACTTAGATATGCCAAAAACTGGATGAAGACTTTCTATTTTCATCAATTTCTTTTTTCACAAGAAAAACCTGCCAGGAGGTATGTTCAAAAATATACTTTGTAGCAAACAGGTTAAAGCACAAAGAAGATCATGAAACTATCAGAAATTGCAGTAAAAGTTCCCATAGTTCATGATGAAATTTTTTCACCACCATAAATAGATAATCTAATTTTATGAGCACTTATCAGGAAATCTAAGTCAGTAAGAAGTATATCATATGGTGGATACACTAAAGGAGCCATTTGGAAATATAGCTTTTTATTCATATACAATTTTCAATGATTTTTCAAGATTCAAATTAGTAATGCTAGACTTCAAAATTCGAGAATTTAATAATGTAAATTAGTATCACTGGTCTCATTGATTTATATTTAAAAAAAGCTTAACTGGCAATGCTGATAAGAACAATATAGAACAAATTTGATTGCAGTGACACAAATAAGGGTTCAAACAGGGGGGGGGGCTTCTCACAGGAAGAAAAGCATGACAACTGTCCTTTTCTAACCATGATCAGTACTGTTAAGTATTGATAAAATACATAGGAGCCATGGTAACTGGATTAAATTAGATTAGGTACTGCTTACTAAGGGAAAAAAAAAAGTCTACACCATTATACTCAATTAGTCAAGCATTATATGTTTATCTAAGATGTTACTGCAGGCAAAATCTCAGCAAGATCAGTGCATTGAAACTTCCATGTTTTCTGATAATATAAAAGCCCAGATCAGTTTTTTGTTTGCTTTAGCCTGACAGAAACCAACAAACAGAATGAAAGGAATGGTGTAATAGCAAGTTTCTGCTACATCAATGTGACTGCATCTACATCACAATACTACTATCTTAGTAGTAGCACAGAAAATATAAGCATCTGATTTTTCATTAATAAAACTGGGAGTTTATAGACCCAAATCTGTTGCTTTATTATTTTTAAATTATTGAAAAACAGAAAATACAAAGATATATTTTGATCAAGGTATCTTTCTGTTTGCTATAGATACATTTATCCTAAAATATATTGGTAGGATTTATCCATGGACATAAGTAATCCAGTCATTTCTGACAGGTATTATGCTAGTTTTTATACAAAAGCTCTACAGACAAGCGAGATTAGGTGAAATTGTTACCATTACTCACTCCAATTTCAAGGGATTTTCAAAGCTTAACAGATTTTGACCACTAGTCCTTTTCACAAATGATGAAAATTCATAAAAGGCTTCAACAATAAAATCAAGAAAAGGGAAGGAAAAAAAAACAAATTTCACAAACAAAAATTTCTCAAATATTAATAACGATTTACGTACTGATTTTTCAGGTTTTTTTTTTTCTTTTTAAATCACAACTGAAAAATTAAATAGTCATAAGAATTTATGATTTGTAAAACTTGGACTAATCAAATAATTTCTGTATACTAATACCGACACAACCAGTTAGTAAGGATTGATATAGAGAGTAAGTTCAAGAGTTAGATTCAAATTTCTACCCGCTAGTTAGTCTCAGTAGAGCAGTAGTGTGTAAACCCAGCTTCCCATCGGGAATGCGAGTTTGAGACTAATCTGAAGCTTATTCTTTACTTCCGATCAATGCTCTTTACTCACTGCTGAAAAAAGCCAACCCAAGTGAAAGTTATGATTAAAAGCAACAGAAAAATCAAGATGAAGGTAAATAATAAATTAAAATACTTCATCTTATAGAAATAATGAAAAAAAAAAAAAATTCCAATAAGATGCAACAGTATCTAAAAAAAGAAAAAAAAAAAAAAAAAACCAATTCTTTTCCTCCTTTTTATTAGGTAAATCTTACAAGACTATCAGCTTGGATTTCTGTGCTAAGTGAACTCTGAGATAAATAGGCCTCAGTTGTCTCACCTTTCCCAGTCAAAAACAAAGCAAAGAAAGGTCTCGATGGTTTGTACAGTTTTTGTGATACTTAATTAAAAATTAACATTAACCAACAACTAGAGTGTCATCATCTTTGAATATATAAGGAGGAACTTCCAGGTTAAGGGGAGCTGGTCCTTTTCGAATACGTCCAGCTGCATCATAATGAGATCCATGGCAAGGGCAGTAGTAACCCCCAAAATCTCCGATGTTGGCAACTGGTACACAACCTGTCAAAAAACCAACAAGTGCCAAACATTAAAAATGAGCTTTTGATTCATAGAATAGGAAACACAATGAGAACACAAGACAATCCTTACAACAAGTTTGTTAAACGTTTCAAAACCAAATGTAAATTCTATCAAAAAGCAACGTTTGAAAATCATATTAGGTGAAATTCTTGTTTGCTGATTGCTTTATTATGACTGAAAACCAATCAAACAGAAAGAGAGGAAGGGGTACTGCTATCACAGACATAAAATAAACCAATACTTGTGAAAAAAAAAAATGAAAAACAACATTTATGTATTTTTGCTGGAAGTAAACATTGGTAATATGACTTATTATGTCAGTTTAATTTTATCATATTGTTACCGTATTGTTCTAACTCTCAATTTCATGAACTACTGATGAACCGCTCGAGCATATTCATAGACCAATGAAGCCCGCTTGAATATAAAACAACTTTCAAATAGATAACATAGGTACTGCAACCTTCCAGTCTAGCATGAAAAAAAATTTTCTTCTTCTTTCCAAAATGGTTCATGCGTATTTGAGTCTTTTTTGTTTGAACTGATTTTCAATTTTTTTTCCTCTCCTTTCTCTTTCAGAGAGAAGCCATCAATAATTCTAGTGACATTTTCATGCACAGACATTGTCTTGTTTTTTTCCTCAACAATCTTGATCCATTTTTGCCAGGTTTTTCCTTTCTTTTTCTTTTTCTGGGAGCGGGGATGGCCAGGAGCGATTCCAACAGAATACATATATATATCACATCATTCTTATAACATTATTTCTCTTTTATGCATATCACAATATAATCATGGCACAGAAAAAAATACTGGTACATAACATCAATATGAAAAAAAAAAATTTTTTTTCAAATAAACAATACTAATATGTGAAACATTTATATTGACAATATCTGAAAGTTTCATTACAATATAATAATGATTAACAGAAAAATTCACATCTCAGGAGATATAGCAAAGAACTTTAAACAGACAAGATGCAAACACTGCATTTTCTTGAGCAAGCTAACAATAACATGACAAGGAAACTTATCTGCAGGGGAGCTGTTGAACTGCAATAACTGAAATCTCCACCATCAACAGTTGATGAGTTCTATTCACAATTGCATGTAAATTGAGGTATGACAGTACATAGAAAAATAGTCCAAACAGAAAGAAAATCTCACCCAAATGTGTGCAGACTCCAATGATCACCAGCCACTCAGGATTCTGGCACCGGTCGTCATCATGTTGAGGATCTCTAAGGCTGCCAACGTCAACACCTCGTTCTGTATCAATTTCATCAGCTGTGCGATGTCTGACAAACAACGGTTTGCCTCTCCATTTGAATGTAACATTTTTGCCTTCAGGGATTTCTCCAAGTTTCACTTCAATTTTAGCCAAAGCCAATACATCAGCTGAGGCACTCATTGAGGCAACAAACTCATGGACAACAGATTTGGCTGCATAGATGCCAGTAACTGACCCACCTAGAATAAAATTATAAAAAAAACAAACAAGAATATCTCACTTTGATCCATGGCTTGAAAAGATGGACACAATGAAATTGGTCATTAATATGAAAGTGACTTTCTCACTGGATTACTGTAATCCAGATGAAATCGCCTACCTCCTAAATATCTAAATAGAATACTGGTTCCACAACAATAGAACTAACTAACACACTGCCACTCTTTGTCTTAATTTTTCGTTGCATGGTTGAAAAGAATTTGTTTAATCAATATTAATTCACTCATTCAGTTTTTGAAATGCATTAATTTGTATTTGTTAGATAGTTTTGTTCTTTACTTTTCTTTAAATATTTTATATTTTAAAATGATTATTAAAGATCAAATGGATCCTGGTTTAGAGGTGTATTTGTACTTGCTAAATGTACTTTCATTCATTGTTTATTTTATATTTCAAGTAAAGCCTTGGTTCATAAATCCAGATCACTTCCAGTCTCTTTCCTCTCCTGGATATCTACTATTATTAAAAAATTAAATTAATTAAAAAATTGATATATTTTTAAAAAAAAGGACAATTCTAGACATTTGCATTCACTTCACATGGACGCCCATGGGAAAGGCATGAATCAATCTTCCCCAGGTATGGGTAAAATAACAGGACAGACTGGACTCTCAGTTTAGAAGAATAACTTTAAATCCAAAACCCAGATTGCAATCAACTCCCCACCCCCCAGCTACAGGTAAAAATAGCAAAAAGGTGGGAGGTAGGGCTTGCAATGTCATCCAATAAAAACAAAGATGATCATAATGCAAGCTGAAGAAACAAGTTGAAAATGGTGTCGGTGAACAGAGTACAAACTCTTTGGATTTGACTGAAACAATCCGCATTCACCTCACACAAATACCCGTGGAAGACTTGAATCCATCTCCTCCCAAAGCTATTCACAGGGTGAAGTGAGTGATGCCACTTTGGAAGCTTATCACTTCCAAGTTTATTTCATACATCAAAAACCTGCCAAGACAGAGAAACTTGTGATACATGAAGCCCAGGCAGGAACGGCTGATGCTGTAGCCAGTGTGAGGGCACTACTTAAAGATTTTGAATTAATTTTTGCAAAGATTGATTTGTATCACAAAAGATTAAAAAAATAAATAGTAAAATAAAACAATTGAACTTTTTCTTCAACAAAAATTATCCAAATTTTATGAACCAAGACTTAAGAACAACTTATTTCTACAAATTAAACATCTGTTGAATTCAATCGTGTGGCCTTGTACCAGACTAAGCTAAACTGAGTAAATACCCACAAATAATATCAGTTGCTTTTCATCATGTTTACAAAGACTATCATTATATAGACATTACGGATCCAAAATAAAAATAAGCTCTTGGCAAGACTAAAAAAATAAAGGACAAGTTTATATGGTTACATTTAATCTACCAATTATAAAAATCTAATAGCTCAATCAGTGTCAGCAGCTATCATGATTGAATAGGCTACTGGAGGCAAAGGGCGTAGGAGTTGTAGACTCACTGAGAGCTTATTAATCATATCCAATTTGTGCTGTTTAATAATTTTAAGTTACGATGATTAGTTATAATGAAAGGCAACAAAAATTAAGATGAAAGAAAATACTAGTCAAAAATTAATAATGGTTGACAATACTTTATCTAATGATAATTGAATTAGAGATAATGTCACTATTTGTTTTTGTTTACTAATGATTGTAAAATACTGCCATCATTTTTTGACAGCATGGCTTAACTAGAGTGGTAATAATGCTCCTTATACAGTGTGTGAAGATTATGACAAACAAATCAGTATAGGGAAGATGGAAGTCATGACAGTCAGCCGAACACCAGAGACCTTGAACATATTTCTATCAACAGATGAAGGAGTTCAAGTACCTTGACAGTGTTTCCACTGAAGATTGCAACATTAGATAGAGAGATGAAGACTGGAGTGTGAAAAGCCAACGTCAGCTTCCAGCTGTTATCCCTCCTGAAACATCCCAACATCCAAATAAAGAACAAGCAAATCAAAACTATCTTTCTGCCCATGCTGACCCACCAATATCAGTGTCTTGGACACTGACCAAAGCCTGGAGGGAGAGGAAAAACACTGAGGAGGTGCCTCAGAGCAGCAGATAAGACAAGTAACAAGATCAGAGAAATTGTTGGAGCATGCTAGCTCATGAATACATCTGGTAGCAGAGAATTGAATAGTTTGGTCACCCGAAAAGAATTTCAACCAACTGGCCAGTGTTCGGAGTAAAAGATCTCAGAATCTAAGATGTTTGGACAAGAAGACAACCACGCTGAGATTGGACCAGGGGCGTGACAGAGACACTAAAGTTTCATGGCCTGTCAGTTAAGAGGCAACCCACTAAGCACTCAAACTCCAGCTCTACTTCTCCTCAATACACATGAGAGATAAGAGAAAAAATTTGTTGTATTGGGGTTGGCCAAAAAGTTTGCTTTTGGCATTAGAGGCGATAAGCTTTAACTAACTTGATTCAAACGGATTGCTTTTGATTGTGCAGAAACTGCTGCATGTCAATGAGGATTTCTATTTTTAATTTTGCTAAAATTGGTGTATTTTTGTTAAGTGATTATAACATAGAAGATGGAAGAAAACACGCAAGTTTTTGTATGTCATGCTTTTTATTTTAAGGTAAAAAATGCAACTCAAATACAAGAGGTCTGTGCAGTTCATGGAGAAGGTACTATGAATGATCCAACGTATCAGATGTGCAACAACATATTTTTTTTAAAATTTAGTAGTGAATATTCGAATTACAGAGAATTACAGTCCAATTCAAAGTTGTGATAAAATGCAACAGAAAGTTATGAGGGTGAAAATTAGTCTAAAATCGATTACATTACTTTATACAATAATAAAAATTTAATTAAAAAAAATATCGTATTAAAAGACTACCAGGTCTCAAATGTACACAACGACAAGCACCAAATATTGGTCGTAGGGAGTTCGATTTAAGGCATCAATCGGCTTCTGTTCAACTATCAAGTCCTGTGGCCAAATAGTTAAAGCAGATAGATATATACTGGACCCCTCTAGCTAGAAGGTGTGAGGTAGATTCTCACTGTGGGTTTACTCTTTATTTCCGATTACATCGTTTATTCATGCCATAGAATTGCAGTCCAATTCCAAGTTGTGATAAAAAACAGAGAGTTATGATGATAGTAAAAACTAGTCAAAAATTGAATAGGTATTGGGAGTGGTTTGTGGAATTTTGAACTGATGATTTCTCACTGAATGATGCTCCCCAGTCAGGTTTACAGATTGAGGTTGACAGTGAACAGATCAAGACATTGCTTGAGGATGATTAATGATATACAACACAGAAGATAGCCAACACACTCAAAATATCTGAATCATGCATTGGAAATCATTAGCACCAGATTGGTTATATAAGTCACTTTAATATGTAACTTCACATGAGTTAAGTGGGGGGGGGGCCTACTTAAATGTTATGAAATTGAAACTAATCATGACGGGGGAATGAAACAACAATATGGAAGCAAGAGGTCAAGGGGCAAGCAAAATAAACCAACACCAAGTATGCTAAAAGCTGGTCTTTATCCAAACATGATATAGTGAGATTGGAAGGGAGTCCTCAAGGAGCTACTCCTTGTACTTACCAACTGAAAGGAGGTATGTGAATGCCTTACGACTCTCATCAGATTTCTTGTTTGATTTTTTGCTATCCAACACAGATTCACGTCGGTAAGCACTGAAGTCTGGAATCTGAATGTCCGTATGAGCAAAACGGACTTGAGATGGGCCTGAAATTGAGAAAGAAAAAAGACACAAAACATTAAAAATCAATCAACTCGCAGACCCTTTAGACAGGAAGCAAAATTTGATGGGAAGAAAATGAATAACCGACTGCCAATAGAATGGGAGAATTTTTGACAAGGAGATTGAAACCTAAAATCCGTAATTAGTATATGTAAAATGCAACATCATTGTCTGGCCATGATTTTGATTACTTTTATCTTTATTCTTATCTCATTTTCATTAACAGATTTGAATTAGTTTGTTTCTGGCTGATAAGCAGTAATCTGGCCTTGAAAGGAAGGACAACTCTACATTCAAAACCAGAGCTGGGGTTCCTATGGTAGTTCAATGTAGTTGTCAGCCTTGTTCTAATGACTCCTACTAGCATAATGTTGCCAAGCTGTATCAGTCCTTGATTTTCCCTTGAACAAAAATTGATGCATGGAAAGGGAAGACTTGCCATATCAGCAACCACCTGTCTTCTGTGAAACCACGACCGATCTTGTAAGACTTTCTGGCTGCCAATCCATAGTTTCACAAGACTGATGGATGCAGCCATCACCAACTATTAGTAATAAATGAAATTGTTTATCAAACAAAGCTGACCTTTGATGGCATTGTGGGCAATATATAATATTCAATACTCTTCCATCTCCTCATCCTGCAGTCTCAGTTCATTGTCTGTTAAGAGGAATTTCTTCCAGTCAAGAGTCTGCTTGTAACCTTGTCTATAAACTATAGCCAACAAGGGCAGTGAAATACCCCCCCCCCAAAGAACTGTAATAATAAGACAGCCCATAGACATTATAGCAGAACTATACAATTACAATTCTGCCCAAGCATAATTCACATAGAGAAAACTGGAAAAATTCAGATTTGGGATACATGTACAAAGATAACTGTATGTCTATTATTCAAATTTTTCTCTATTGCAAATACAATTATTACTGTAATGAAGTGTACGAGGAATAAAACATGAATATTCAAGTTTGAAAAAGAAAAACATGAAAAAATGTTATGTAATCATCTGACTGTTATGTAATCATCAGCGTACATAGGTTTTTTAAACACATAACTACAATGAATCACAAATGATAATAAAATTTGAATTCTTTCAAAGAATAAATAGATAACAAAACACGTCTAATAAATTTGATTTTTTTTTTTTTCAAATATTCCTTCTCACAGGGTCAAATTTATCATAATCATTATTTCAGGTGTCCAATAACGAGATTTTTCTCTAAATCAGAACAGGCCAATCCAAGTATTTTATCAATTATCAGTCTTTAATAGATATAACTCTCATTATTTCGATACTGTAAACAATTCGACAAAGGAGGAAAGAATTTTGTCTATAATTTAGAAAACAGTATTTCGGACAATCTAACTCATTCTTCTTATTTTTGTTGTACATACAATGCCGTAGAATGGACCGGCCGAAATGTCGAGTGAACTACATCGAGAATGAAGTTCGATTGTCAAAAAAACTCTTCGAATGAACGGATTTATTATTCATATTTATAAAACAACTAATGACAAGAAGAAAAAGAACAAAAGCTTAATCAAGATCAAAGCGATACATTTTAAACAGTAAAATACGTCTTATATACCCCGAAATAAGTTTATAGCCTAAACTGGATAAAAAGGTTGTCAGTTTTCAAAATGACCTTCTAAATGAATGTCATTATGTAACAACAACAATCCAAGTATTTTGGTTTAGCAAAAAAATCAGAATTTTTTTTTATCAAATAAAATCATGTTTGTGTATCAAAAGGATAGGTTATTTTAATGTCTTGTTTGTTAAGCTTGTCTTCTTCAAGAAAGATGTTATTGAAAAGTTTAGATAAATAAATAAACAATGGCGATCTTTGGTTTTGTGGCTGTAAAAGGGGAACTAACTCTTACTTTTGGTGGAAAATGAAAAATAAAAATATGGGCAACAAATTACAAAAATTCATTTAATCTATTACAGGCAAAATTACCGAAGAATAATTATAAATGGATGGAAAGCATACAATGGGCTACAGAACCATGGTGTAGTAATCATAATATTATCGATGTTGATTTCAATGTCACTGTGCATACGAACACCAAATGGGTGTCATCCAAAACTTTACAAAAAAACAAACTGTTCCCTTAACTATTCGACGAGCCATACAGCAGGTTTCGGTATTTATTAATGTCTAGTCCAGAGGCTTCCATCCAGCAGCACCTCCCCAATGCACTAAGGGAAGAGTCTGATATTTCTGATTCATGTTGGAACCGACCTGTGTGTCAGATTTGCCCTCGTGGGGAGAGGGTTTGCTTCATACTAGTTTGTTGAATCCGTTGCCTCCATCAAGTTATATCCTCAGAAAACAATTCTCAATTACTAATGAAAATTTGTTATCCTCGATTTCAATCGTAAATGTAATTCATCAGGAAGTGGACTTAGCTTCTACCTTTACCGACATAAAAACGAACGATCGCTATGAATATATTATAAGAAGAGGAAGTGGTTAAATAGTGAACAATTTCTGAAAGATTTTAGAAATGCTAAAACAACAAAAACGTAAAAAAAAAATTGTTTAGAATTGGAAGAAAATTTCGGGATTTCGTTTCATTTTTTTTTATTATTGTCATTGAGTAGAAAACAAAATAAGGGGGAAACAATTTTTTTATAAAGAAATTCTCTCGTGGGTTTGAAAAAAATGATTTTTTTGTTACTTTTTTTCCACAGGTTGAAATCTATTTTGACATTTTATAGCAAAAACATCTTATGCACACATCAAACTAGTCTTAAAGTCATACATTGAGAAACTGTCAGGAATCATAAGAAATTCTCAACTCAGAAAATAAGTAGCTATGAGGAGAACTGTAGCGAAGGAACATACATTTTAACCTGATTTTGAACGGACCACACTCCTCGACTTATTCAGAGGGAAAAATCATGGATTATTAAATAAATTCAACTGGACCATTGCATTCCATCCGTCTTACGAAATTATGGATTAAAAGTAGGGGGACTTGGGCCAAGTTGGGCTCTTTTTCTTCTTTTTTTTTTTCATTATATAATGTTATCTATGAAAATGTTCTACCTTATTTTTTTCGGGAAATCTTTTATGAAAGATAAGACATTTGTAATTTTCTGAAAATTGATCAAATAAATTCAAATATGTTCAATTCTTACCTGTTAATCCATAAGAAGCAACGACTCCGTTATTAGGAATTTGTCTACACAGGTTAGAATTGGACGATTGCTTCACAGGAGGTTGAATGACGATTTTCGGGGATAAAATTGGCAATTCCGCGATGACTGGTCTAGAAACATGAGACACAACTTGTTTTGTAACCGTCCCAGTTAATTTGGGAAGCATATTAATCATTTTGGTGAGTTTTCAGCGATGTTTTTTTGCCTTTATGTCTGACCTCCACGAAATGTTCTTGGTAAATCGGAAGTGAGGAGAAAGGGCAGCCGGTAGTACGTCATAGAATTTAAGCACCTGTTCGGAAAAGGTTACATTCCTAGTAACCTTTATTCTAATATTCTCTTTTAGAATGCTAGAATATGAGATTACATTGATTCCGTTAAATACGATTCTCAATATTAAAGGGAGACAATTCGAGCATAGAGACGGCTTTGTACTCTAAGGCAGATCTTTCTAACTGCCAAGGGAGCTGTCTGTTTAATCGCGAATAATGTTATTAAGCAACTACTGTTATCAAAATTGGTTAGGGGGGAACACTTTATTTATGAATGGCTTTTTTTTCATTGATTATTCATTGCCTGAGCATCCAGCAACTTTACCTGGGCTCACAAAATGTAATCTTTACTCTTATTATTACAAACAAAAACTTCGCCCGTGCTCATAGCTTTCTTGACGAACCTTGCCCAAAGTGTTCACAATAAATGGCTTCCTCTGTACATGAAAATATTTTTATTCGTTTGTAACACAAAAAGTTTTCTTTAATCATAAAAACTGTTGATGATTGATTGATAAAATTTTCCAATTGACGAGCTACTCTCTCATAACAACCTTCTGTCAAGACAAAACTAACATTAATGAGCTTTTACTCACATTGTCATCCTTGTCAGAACTCAGAGAGATACCGAAAGTTATTAAGGCATTAAAATCAAATTATATACTCGCTCTAACGGGCGAGTAGAATTTAATTGTCTAAAAAAGTATCAATGAAATAATTACATCAATAGATAGAGATATAAATAAGGTGATGTTTGAATAGAATTATTTTTTTAAAGTGAAATTTGTGACTTTCGGAGTTCTTTCTACGAATGTTGGAAAATGTTTGTGTGTATGTTGAAGCAATAAACAAAGGCATTTTTCCTATTATACTCAGATCGCTCCTATGGACATTACAAAATTACCCAGTTTTAGATGGAAATTAGATAGTGTTTTAATAAACTTGTTTACAAAAAGCAATACTTATGTCCTTTGGCGTTTGTTTTTCACAATCCCAGAAAACAACGCTTAACATGAAATAAACAAAAAAGCGGTTACGTTTCCATTTAAGCTTGAATTTTAATCGACCACCTTCAAAAAATATTTTGCAGGGTGTATTTCAAAAACTAGTTTACTAAAAACCTTAGCGTCACATTGGTATACACATTGGGTCCTGTTGAGTGGCTTTTGCGATTTTTATAATTTCTTCTTACGATCTCGGGAAAACATCTTTGACTTTCTGTGAGCCAATCACTACTGTACTCCCTTTTACTTTACCATCCTCTTGAAGAACGATACGGCGATATTTCTTACTATACGAATAAACTTTTTTCAGCAGCAGTCAAGCAACAATCAAATGTATTCAGCAGAAAAATCAAGCACGAAATCATGTCCAATTTAGCATGGATATACATTGTAAATCGAACCTCCCACGTAAAAACATATTTTAAGGGTGATTTTCAATAACTAATTTGTTTGAAACCTATCATTGGTAACCACAGAAAATTTATTGGGGTATGGACTTTTGGTGAATCATGACAAGATGAATTATTTTAAGATAAAAAAGAATTATCTAAATTTTCATTTAAAATTGGAAATATTCATGAGGAAATTTAAAAAAAAAGAATTTATTAGGATTATTCTTGATTAATCAAGATTCTCGACGGCTTAGTAGAATGAAGACTGAGCTGTTTTTGTTTGTTTGTTTTCTAATCTAAAAACCCAACCATAATGAAAAAATTTCTTTCGGTGAATTTGAGGACGAAGGGAGATAACTTCATATATCAAATTAAATGAAATTACTCACCGTAGGTGAGCCTTTTTCATTGGGATAGATTCTTTTCAAAAGAACTAATTTCCTTTCCAAAAAAAGCTTGGTGTTGAGAGAGGTATTCTCATGAAGTGACAAATTCTTCAGAGTCAAATTTCTCTCAACTATTTATTAATTCCTTTAAACTAAATGACCGCTTTTCAGTGTTTATTTTGCTATTTCTATCTATCTATGTGACAAATTCTTCAGAATCAAATTTCTCTCAACTATTTATTAATTCCTTTAAACTAAATGACCGTTATTCAGTGTTTATTTTGCTGTTTCTATCCATCCATCCGTCCGTCCGTCCGTCCGTCCGTCCATCTGTCCATCCATCCATCCATCCAAAGAAAGATGTTCTTTATTTCTTAGTGAAGAGGATTAGAATAGAGAGATGTGGAATACCCTGCGAAACGCAGGAAATCTTAGATAACTTGACAGATGAACGGATGAGTGAAAATATTAACTATTTCAAATTATTATAAACATTAAAAAAGTAAACTCTTTACTTCGTGTTTGCAAGTTAATTTCTTCCAGATGAATCAATACATTTAAATCAATATATATATATATATATATATATATATATATATATATATATATATATATATATATATATATATATATATATATATATATATATATATATATAAATCTATCCATACACAACATAAAATCCTATCATTTTTTACGGGTACTGTGATAGTAAATTTAATTAACTGTGATAATTTATGTAACAGTGCATGGTTGGGAAAGATTTACTCTTTGCAGTATCAATCAACTCTCCTTTCAGCAATAACATCTTTCTTGAAAAAATACATTAATGGACAGGATTGTATCAATTTTGGTTCATTTCCTGACCGTATTATTTGCAAAAATTGATTCAAGGTTATATTCTGGTATCTTTTGATGACTCATTTTTCGCTTGGTCTCTAGGGGCAAAATATAGTAATTTATTAAGAATAGCTTATTCTAGCACCACAATAACGAGACATCGAGTGAGTATCGAACTCACTACATTAGCATATTGGTGATGATGCTATGTTATGCAGAGTCGTTGGAGGTTGGGATGGTCAGAGGTATAGGAGTCAATGACGTAGGTGTCAGAGAAAGAGGGTACATGCCACCTCTATAAGGACGAAGCAAATGCTGAATGCTATTTTCACCTTTTGCTTTCTTTCATAAAAGCAGAAAAGTGGCATAAATCTAACTTTCGAAAAGTGAGGTTTACTCGTGATAATTTTACTCTACAAATGGGAATTGTTAAAATAACAAAAACTTGACAAGTCTTTTGAAAACTCATTTGTCTTATACATCTGCTGATCTACACAAAATAATTTCCGAAAGATGGATGATTAGCAGTAATTCTATTCTTTTCTTCTTTTTTTTTAAATCTCGAATTTTGTTTTGAGCGACACTTAGACGAAAGGATATGTTCCAGAAGATACTGTGTTCAAATGATTTCCCAAATCAAAATTTTGAACATGTTTTAGGAGTTATTCCCCTTACATTGATAAACAATATTCCACTTTTTGCAAAGCACTCCAGCATGAAAAAGAAAAGAAAAAGAATAAAAACAAGAAATCGTTTTTCAGGCTTATTCAAACTTAAATAATATTTTCAATCAAAACCAGTGGATCTCAAACCGTGTGCTACGGTGCAATATTGCGCTGCACTTTTCTCACAAATGAGCAACTTTTTTTTCTTTTGTTTTTAATACGTAGAAATGTATTTTGAGCTTTGAACGTGTCTAGTATGAATATAATGTCTGTCCTGCTTCCACTGCAGAGTTGTCAATCTAGTTGTTTAATCATTAGGTTTTGTGGAAACTTTGAAACTTTATTAGCAACAGATGAAAGGTAAAAGATGCGACGAGTACATGTATCAGTAGGTGCTGGTATGAAAAGTTTTATTCATAGACCACTGAAATGTTGTTGTTTTTCTAATTCATTTTGTTTTTTACATTTTGTGAGTCGCATAAGTCGACTGTATTTTTCAGAGTACCGCCAAACAAAAAAGGTCTGAGAACCACTGGTATCAACAATTGTTCAAAATATCTGTGACTTTATCCTAAACGTATTGAGGTTTGTTCAAAATATCAAATATCCCCACGTCCCCGTCAGCTCCTTCAATCTTCATTTCTCAGGGAAATGGAGTTATTTGGCGATGCCCGTCTCCTCTCCCAGTAACATGTGGCAGGTTGTACTAAGTTACATGGTACCAGCATAAGAGATTAATCTCTCACGTGACCAAATGAGAGTTGTACATTCATGCCTTTCCCGAAGGCATTAGGGCGAAGTGAACACAAACTACATAATTTTGAACACTATTCGCAATTCTATTTTCAGTGCCGTTAACCGTTAACTCAGTTACAGATATAAGCGCATTTAGCCAAAGCCTGGGTACTTTTATCTAAATTTACAAATACTTTATTCAAGACATAAGTACCGTAATTCAAGTTTTTTTCCTATTGCAATTGAATATTACATAAGATGATAAAATAAATTTCAATAATTCTAATGTTGGAAAATAATCGAAGCAATCATTGTTTAGAAAAATTATGCACTTTATTTTCTTAAAACCTTTATCTTAAAAACGGTATACCTAGGTATATCTGACGCCTTGTTTCGCCAAAATATCCACTCATTGTGTTGAAATTCACAAGCATAGCATCCTATGTACAAGATCTGTGCGAAAAGTATCCAGTCACCTCGGACAATAGCACCTTCAAAGTACCCTTCTTGGGAGCTTACACATTTATCCCTTCTATTTTTCAAAACAGCCAGCAAAGTTATGCTTCAGAATCGTCATAAGCTGCCTTGTTGCGTTCTGCTCAATCTTGGCCACGGTCTGTAATCTCTTTGGAAAAAGTCAAAAGTCTCATTGAGCCAAATCTAGACGGAGGGGCGTCCAGACAGATTTGAGTCACGCAACGTTTTCCCCCAAACTCCTTGATGCTTATTCGCTGATGGGTTTGATTTATAATCTCCAATTACACTAGCCTAAGCAACATAAAACCAAATCCCCAGATGTCTGAATCGTTCAAAATTCTGAAAAACTAAAAACAAATGTCGACAATTTATGATACTGGATGCTGTTTTCTTTCATACCGTATTAATTTTTTTTTTCAAAAACACCGATTTTTAAAAAAATCATTGAACATGCTACCTATTTGCTTTGTTTTGTCTATTTTCTAAAATTGATCCGATGAGGGTTGTAGATTTAGTATTTTCGCTTATGAATTAACAACATAAAAACGAAATTTCTTTGAACATATTTTTTCTAATTCAAAGAATTGAATCGATTTTACGGAATTTAAAAAAAAAAAATTTATACGATTAATCAATTTTGCTTTTATTTGTTTCGATTCATGAATTCAAGAATTAATCTATTTTTGATTTGATATCTATAATACTAATTTTTTTATATATAAAAACGAATATTTTCACATGAATATTTTGATGATTATCAAAGAATGTTTGATATTATAAATTCATTTCATCATGAAAACTAAATCTACAACATAATTTTTGTATCTTCCATGGATTTTGATTGTACGATAATAAATACATAAAACCAAAAAGTTGTTGAAGAAAATTTGTTGCTGCTTTTTCTCATTCAATTTAGGAATGCGTGGAATTTTGGTGCCGAGAATGTCATGTTGAAGATTCAGCCGATTTCTCAGTATGGTGTAGGGACAATAATCCTACTTAGCAAACGGAAGAACCATTTCCATGGTTATTTGGAAAATTTGGAAATGTTTGGACTAGTGATGCCTAAAAGTTATTACTGTTTCTGACACTTGAGATGCGTGCACCCAAGGTAAAGAACCGCTGTCTTGGAGGCCCTGTTTTTTGAATTTTTTTGTTTTGTTTTACCTTTTGAAAGAAAGACTTTTTGAGTTTTCAAGTTTTCATTTGTAAATTTCATTTAGAAAAATAAATAAATAGAAGTAACGGACATAAAGATAAGATATTTTCACGACTTACGGGAAATCCCGTCAGGGAAATGACCGAGTGTTACTTTTTAAAACTGATTTTTTTTTTTTTTTTCATTAAAATTATTGATTTAAGAGGTCTGTTCGGAAAGTATCTTGCAGTCTTGAATATCCTGAGAACCGGTTGCTCGGATTTGATTTAAACTGACATGCAATCAGAAGAGACCTTACTGTGCTTGTGTGAGCAGACATTCTCATGTGGGACTACACAGTCGGCAGTTAGAGGTCATCGATTGAGTTTATATACTGTGTGACCGTTGCATTTACAATGATCGGGCAAGTCATTCTTCACGTCTTGCAGGGTTTCTTTGCAAACATTGCATCACTCAGATCTGTCAGCCCTCACTTCTTCAGTTAAGATTCGGCTCCTTGCTTTTCCCCAAAGCGATTTTAGACTGCAGACACAATTAAGGAGGACGCAACAAGGGAACTGATGACGACCCCGAAACAGGATTTCCCAGACTGTTTCGAACTATGGGAGGGACGCTGAGATAAGTGTTCGAGAACTCAAGGCAAGTATGTTGAACGGGACTAATGCGCCATTGCCCTTGGTAGGATACGTTCCCGTTCATATCAAATGGCTGGATAGATCTCGTACCCTCGTTGATTTGCATATTAGTTACGCTGTATTTGCCATCATGAATAGAAAACTTGCACCCTAGTTTTCTCGAAGAAGCAGACGATATTATCGCTATCTCTGGCTGATGAGAGGCAGATTTGAGCAGAAGGCAGCGAGAGGATCAAATTACTGAATATATCGCGTTACACTGAGGCGGGTGCTGATCAGAGAAAACTGGCTTAATACTCTGAACCAAGAAACTTGTATAGTACCCTGCTTAGCACTTACTTTGAGTCTTCCCCCATTACCCTGCCGCGTGAAGGAAGCCTAGGGTATGAAGTATGCAAGAAGTCAAAAAGGAAGGAATTCGGAGTGTGAAGGGTCGCTCGACTCTGTGTGTGTGTGTGTGTGTGTGTGTGCGCGCGCGCGCGCACGAAGAAGGAACGGGGAAAGAGGTGGAAAAAATTAGGCAGAGAGGGACAGACGGAGGTAAAGAGGAAGGCAGGGAAGCAAGCAGAGAAAGACCAAGAGTGAGAGGGGGGACGTAGTGTTATGGTATGAGATTTGGAACGGTTTTACCCCACACCCCGATACTCCATCTCCTTTAACTTGGCCGACTGGTTAATGACACGCGATACACAGAAAAAGAAGTTATTCTGAACAAGGCTGGCTCCTCAACGTGAGCATGTGTACACACACACACACATACACACACACACACACACACACACACACACACATACTTATTCACCTTTTACGCGTAATTAATAAAACATCCGTTGGTTTGCTGATGGCATATCTAAGGGTGGAAACTCAAAGCACTGTAGTATCTGAGAAAAAAAAAACAACAAAAAAACAATCCCCATGGCAGTTCGCCTCAAGACACCATTCCAGGCACTTGACCAAATGTTTCATTCAATTTTTTTTCAACATTACATGGAGTAAATATATCATTTTTCAGTCGTTCAGCTACATTGATGTGGTCTTTACATGTGGTTACGCTCATAATCAGCCAGACCTGCTTAAAAACTGAAAACAATAATGTTAACAGTTTGTTGTATGTTCCTTTAAATCGTATAAATTCTTGGCATCATAATTCAGTAATCAAAGTCTATAATCGACCATCAATGGCCTTTCACCACCTTGCAGTTAATTTCTGTATTCCATAATTAAAGTACGATGCCAGTTTTGTTCCGATTGATTCATGGAGAAATTTTCAAAATCATTTATTTGTTGGAACCACTGAGCGTAAAAAGGGTGTTGTAGGGAAGGAAACGAGTGATAGACAGAAGGTGACAGGGACCGAGAGTATCCTGCATGTAGGAGAACTGCCCAACCCAGCCCCATGATGGTTTGTTGCATTACATTTACGACGAGAGGACTGGTATTGCCGTGCAGCATAATCATCAGTCAAGTTCCTTGTACAGAGAAGATCTTTTGGTCTGGAGTTGACTATTGTAACAAGAACAATTAGAATAATCCTCTCCAAAATGAGGGATTTAAACCGATATGTAAACTCCACACCCCCTACTGTGGTTACAATTCACAACCAAGGCATTGTCAGGCGGCTGTCTTACTGATTGAGCTAGATTGACAAATCTTGGATATTAACAAAAAAATTATCATGCAGATACGAACAGGATTAATATATTCAAATAAATAAATAGATACATTTATACAAAAAAATATTTGTATGATTTTTTTAATTTGTTATCTATACAATCCAAAAGTTGCAGTAATCATCTTCAGTCGGAATATAAGTTGAGGTGGAGTTTGACCCAGCGGCTGTCCGGCTTATTTTAGTCTAATGAGCCATTTGAACGAATTGACTCACCAATCTCCATTTTTTTCTGCAAGATTACGTGATCTGTGTGAAGCATTTCCTCTCAAAAATCCCTCCAATTCATCAGTTTTCAAGTTCAGCATTCTTTCAAAACATTCTTCACTCTTAAACTCAGAATCCCATTTTCTAATCTTTACAAACCATTCTCGGTACGTGATTGCTCCTACTGCATCATTACCATAAGCCACTGCCCTTCTCCAGTAAGCCATTGGCTAACTTCCGGTGTAGTTCAACAGATTAACTATGTAGAACAAACAGTATTAAACGTGTATTTCGTATTCAGTCGTGATTTTTGGCAAAATAAATCCCTACCCCGCTAACAATTTTCAAGAGTATGCAGGCAGCGATGAATAGCTCAGTATACTTGAAAGGCACTTACAAGATTTTCCTAGCATTGTGTAAAATTTAATTTAATCGAATATTGAAGAGTCGTGTCTGTCACACTTATAGTATCAGTAGCAGCCTTCTACTGCCCATCCTCTAATTAAATTACCTAAATTAGTTTTCTTCCCACTACCTTGCCACCGTGTTCGTCACAGGTATGGTATCATTTACAGCGATCAACAGAGCTTATTTTTGTTCACTTGTGATAACCGTCAGCAACGAAGCAACGGGTCGTTGACTTGGTATATGTAAAGAGTGAACACTCGTCTGCTAAACGATGTCAACAGCTTATAAGATCTTTTGTTAAGAGAAATCTCACGATCATACAAGTAATCGTTTGAATGGTCGTACACCCATAATATTAAGTGACCCGTTAGTCACGATGTCTGTTTTTATTTAATTTATGTACCTTCCTTCGGGGTGAGAGAATATGACACTGAGTCGATTTTTAAAGGTGAAACTCACACATGAACGTGCGGGTAGAAGCAAATATTGCCCTCGCCCCTCTGTCTCTGCTGCAAAGTTCGACCAATGATCCTCCATTTTAAGTGCAATGGGGAGATTCTGCTTGGGAGACGAATCTCTGGGGACTAGGCATGCTTCAGTTTATGTCCTGTTTTATCTGAAGACAAGAACAAGACATGATTTTAGAAGAGCTGCCCTGAAAGTATCCAACTATTTAACATTAACGGGAAAAAGCGTACCTCGGACAACGGTGCCTTAATCCCTTCAAAGTACTCCCTCTGGACCTCACACACTTATTCTAGAGTCCACTCTACTTTCCAAAACAGCATGCAAAGTCCTCTGTTGGGATCGCCATCAGCTGCTTCGTCGCGTTCTCATTTATCTCACCCATGGTCTGAAATCTCTTTGGGAAAAGCTACAAGTCGTGTAGAGCCAAATTAGAAGTGTACGGGATACCGATCGACCTATTGTAATGCAATGTCTTGCAAAAAAAAAATCCCTGCTCGAGACATGAAGAATGACTCACTCGATCATCGTGAATGCAACGGTCGCACAATATACAAGTTTACTCAATGGCATCTTATTGGTTTCTTCTCGATAATTACCTACGCGAAGAATGCTTTATTTTTCCCTATCATAATCTGAAATTATGCGATGGAAACTAATATTCTTCTAGCTAACTGTTGAAGGTAAAATTATGAACACAGACTTTGATTCTCATAATAATGACAGTACATACATCAGTGCTGTAACTTTGGCTGTCGGGCCCTGGGCTAGACTCCAAGGTTGGGGCCCCCTATAAATATACTTTTCATAAAAAATAAGATTCTTAACAAAGCTGTGCTGATGTTACTTGAGATGGAATGAAAAGAATACATGTAAATAGTTGAAATTTTAAAAAAATTAAAAATTATATATTGAGACCAGTTCAGTTTAGGTACTTACATCAGTATACACATTTTTGACATAATGATCAGGGTAGACGAGTTATCACTTTTCAATTTCCAACATTTTTGTAATCTAGTGACGTAACCTGCACCTTGATGCATTGTCGAACTCCATCTGACATCAATTGTTGTGCATGGCTCAAGGTGATCATAAATACTTTGTGAAAGTTACGACAGGATTAAAAGAATGACAACCATGAATCAATTTTTTCCTTGAAAAAATTTAAAATATTACAAAATGAAAAACCACTCCTATTATTGATTTGCTTCCCCTATAAAAGTCACGATAGTTTTCTGGAAGAAACGAAAGTTGGAATCAGTGAAAGTAGAGCATTTGGTTTAAAACTTCAACTGATTGGGAACACATATCAATAATTATATTTTGTTGGGAACTGTTTCAAAATAACTTTCCCTCTTGCGCGTATATATTTTCATATGTATGTAACAATCATCTATGTAAAGGATATTCTGAAACTACTCCAATTGAAGAAGGGTGGCTCATCAGGACAGGAGCAATGATACATAGTATAAATCATGATAAATTATGTCTTGAAAGCTTTACAGCTTTAAACACTAGACATTAAAAAACTTCTCCAAAAATTTTTTTTTGTCACTACAGACACCTATTTCCCAATATCTGTCAATGCAATTTATGTAATTTTCTTCAGTGATTTTTTCCATATCTCACTTACTCTTCGCTATTGTGGTACAATGTATAAATTGTCTCTTTTTGGGAACATCAGTTGTTTACCATGTAACCGTTTTGGGGGTTTTAAAAACAAAACCGTTATGGTACCCCAGCAGTGTTGTTCAAACACCACCACCCCTTTCTCATCGTATCGTTTATGTCATACATGTAGTTCGTCATTTTGTATAAGTTTTTATGTGTATTGTAAATGGATATTGTTTTATACCACGTATCTATCTTTTTAAACAGGGCTTGCATAGGTTTTCCCAAAATCGTTTTAAAAAATGAGGGATCAGTAAGCGTAATAACAGACCTGACTGGCTCTTCGTGTCAATTCTATTGAATGTTCATCCATGTGAGTATTAAATCCATTATATATATATATATGTGTGTGTGTATTAAGAAATGATATATATGATCCGACAGAATGATTATGAATTGAGTTATATTACATGCAAACTATTAAAGAAAATAGGACTGCTGCAGGAATCGAACCTGCGACCGATAAGGTAGCCCCTTCAACCTAGCGTTGCTCTTACCATTGAGCTAAATAGCCACCGATAATGCAAATGCCTCAATGATAAAATGGTATAAAAGAAGGCTTTGGTTGAATTAAAGAGGCTACTGGTCCTGCAACTGCTTAAAAAGGATAGAAACAAAGATTCGTGACAATTTTTTGTGTTTTCGAACTAAGACCTTCCTTTCCTCTGGGAATTTATCAGTTTTGAAGAGTTTTATTTTTTAAAGTTTTAGAGGGCGTACAATTCAACTATAATGCCAAGATGAACTCTTAAGCCATTCGTGTACACAAGTTTTGAAAAATTACACGCAGAAAGTTTTTTTTCAGGCGGGACCAAACTATTAGAGCAGCACAAATTCTGAATTCCAAACAATGAAATCACTTTTTGATTATCTTAAACCTGATAAATCAAATTGCAGTTCGGATGCTACTTTTAGTTTAAATTTCTGATGCAATGATCATTTTTGCTTTGATACTTCAACCGTGATCGGCCAGCAGTTAAATTGAATAAATTATATCAAACTTGAACTTCGGATGCTATTCTTTGTTAATTGTCTGATGCAAGACTTTTCAAATGAAAAGGACGTAAGTTTGATTTTTTAATTTTTGTTTATTTTACAAAGTAAGTCTTATCATTGACCGCACATATGATAAGACCATAATATGATTAGACCATGTTTTTTCGTTTATCTCGATTCGAGAAATTTCGCTTCTTTCAACTGTTTTGGATAATCACCACTATCCACAACAGACCAGGTTTAATTACTGATGCTGGGGTTAGGTTATTCATTTGTTCAGACAATTTTATCTATCCATCTATCCATCTATCAGGACATTTCCCAGCCCTTAGTGATCATAATAGAAACTTGAAATTTTGTACGCAAACAAAATATTTTTTGTTTTTTTAAATTTCCCGTCCAAAATAGGTTTTTAGTTTAAGGTTCAATATGCAATGTGTGCTTATTGGTCTCTAGTTTGTGCCTGCTCGTATTTTGAAAATCCAAATTTTTTTCAGTGATCACAGTCCAACAAAAAACGAGAGAAGTAACTCATTCATTATTTACCCCTTTTCCGACTTTTTAATTGATCGCCCCCAACACAGCACATATGGATAGTGATGGTTCATAATTTCCTGAGGAATGCTAGTTAATTGGCTGTATGATTTCGGGGGGAGGGAGCTTTTTCGTGGCTTATTTCGATACTACAGTAGAACTACTCAACAAGTTCCTTGAGAATTATTGTAAATTGTGAAATTACAACCATACTATCTACACACATACCACATCCACACTTGTCACTTTTTTTTACGCTGACATGCCACACACAAATATGCACCATATACTCACTTGCATACGTATGTCGCTTTTTCACACATACACTTACCCTCACATAACACATGCACACACGAATACAAGCACACACATACTACATACGTGCATGTATGCAAATGTAAGTATGTGTATATGTTTTTGGCATGTATCTGTACATTGCATCTTTCGTCTCTTAATCGTCTATCGTTGACAATGCGTTGGCAGGCTGCCATACGCGTGTTCGTTTGAAACGTATTAATGTAGAGTTATCAAAAAGTGAACTTCCGATGAGATGTCACGTATTCTTTTTTTAATTATTATTATCATTTTTATCTCTGGTGAATTTGGTGATATTTTTGTGAATTTAAAAAATATACCGAATATTTCAATTCGCTTGTTCTTCGATTCTGATTCCTTTCCTTTCGTATTTAGGTCTTATTTTTTTTTTTTTTTTTTGCTACTTGAAATATTTTTTGTCTGAAACCTCTGCGGGTCCCCTTCTCCTTGGGCCCCTGAGGCATTGCCCCTGCCCCACCGGTTTTCATGGCACTGCCATACGTTCAGTAAAATTCTTTATTCTAAACTACAACCACTCGGCAGAAATGACAAGAAGAAATCAAACAGATATTGTACGTGGTACAACTGATTAAAATAGGTAGTTAAACAGACCTCATTGTGTACTTGAAACTTTACATGTTTATATGTTCCCGTCTCGGTTTACTCTAAAAAATAATTACCCATTTCTGAAACGTTTCATGACTTGTTGGGAAAAATGAATTCTTTGCGATAATCACAAACGTATACTTCGATTAGAAATAACGTTTTTGGATACGCTAGCATCTCTTGTACCGATGACCGTCACTGACTTATGGACAGATATACCGAAATAAACTTTGCCGATTTAGAGCTAGAGCTAGCTCCTTTTTTTGGTGAATTCAGCTCTCGTAAGCCCCTGATTGACTGACACACCGAAACAGATTTTAATGAAAGGGGCTTTGAAAAGAGGGACTGTTAAACGAAAGTGCTTCTAAAGAAAGGGGCTTTAGAAGGGGTCCATGAGATCGAACTAGCGCATGGTTTGATTTTCATGCTTGTTTTTGATACAATGTAGTTTAGATCATGTGGTACCATATAATCCTCGCGTGTGTGTATGTGAGTTTTCAGATTTTACATGAATTCAATTTTTTACCGAGGGGAAGTTTCCAATAAAAGTTTTATTCTTTAAGGTAAGTACCTCAGAGGATGTCAGCTCCCTTTCTGCTATTCGTAAAAGCTTCGGTGCTCCGTGCAAATATCATTGTCTTGCATCCAGTTTCTGTGGATTGGGGATTGGAAACCAAGTAGAAAGAAAAAGAACAAAAAGAAAAAAAACGAACGTGGCATTGGAAATTAATTCTTTGATCATTTTGGTACGCAGCTGATAAAGGAGAGCCTTTTCCAAGTCGTAACAACACTTGGGTGAAGAATGAAGGTATCTTGAAGAGAAGGGACAAATTTGAAACAAAAGTAGGAATGTGTTCCAAGACGAAAAAATAATTATCTTGAAGTTGCACCTGGGGTAGAATAAACGGACGATCAACATGAATACACTGCTGGGTATTTAGGAGTTGAGATCCATCCTAAAACTTATCCTCTACTCCAATGAAAAAGTATTTTGCTTAAGGGATAAGAGCAAAAATTCCTCAGCAAACAATTCATATTTATTAGTCTTAGCTTAGTCCAGCTTTTCTCACTCTGGGTTTCGCAGAGCCTCAGGGTTCCTCGAGAGTTTATAAGGGGTTCTACATAAATGTTATACATGCCTAAAAAAAAAACTTCACTCAAGTTTTTATTTATTTATATATATATATATAATCAGGAGTAGTTTTTGTCGTTATTACATTTGACAATTGAAGTACCAGAAAGAGACCAACGACTGTCATTTTTTACATCCGTTATGAAATTTCACTTTTTTGAATGAAACTCTTCAACAAAGAATTACAATCTCAGATAATATGATAAAATACTAATAATTAGGATTCCAGATTTTCGATATTTATTGATTTTTGTCCATTTATACCGTCAGTAGATTATAATATATTGCATAATACATAATACATGTGAATTTTTCTATCATAATGAAGTCGTTAGCAGTACATATATCTTTTATGCAGATGATCATTGAGATATGAAAATTAATGTGTTCTTCCGGTCTAAAAAGATTTTAGAGTGTCTGTAAATCTATTAGAATCAGTAGCAGCAATTAGACGACCATTTTGTACTTTTATAATAACTGTCAGTGGAGCGACGGATCATGGTCTTGTAATTACTAGATATTTCTTGGAAATCAAATGGAAACGATTGCTCGCTGATTCTCAAGTGTTTTAAAGAGGCACAAGCCGAGTGATTTTTTTTTCTTTCTTTACCCTCGAGATTTTTGGCGCTGAAATGTATCCCCTCGCTCTAAGTAGGCAAACGATACCCCTTCTTTTTCTTCTGTATTTCGTTGGACATGTGTGTGCCAGATGTCTGACTCTCGCGTGAGGCTTTCCTTGACTGTAATGAAAAGCCATGCTCACACATGTGGCGAATCGTAGGGCACGCGACGTCTTCAAGATAAGCTTAGGTCGCACTTACGATCGGTCGCCAATTGGATTTCATCAGATTGACAATTCTTTGATTCCGATCGGCGATAAATATATCGGAGATCAATAGTAGACATGAGTGTTCTTACGACCTTAAAAACATCTGGGATCAGTTCTATTTTCTACGATCAAATCAATGTCGTAACCAACGAAAAAGGAGAAAGAATTTTACGTCATCTCCTTTTCAATGAAATGAAAAAAATCAAATAAGAATAGCTTCCTGTCTGTATCATCATGAGAAATTTTCGATGATTAATAATGTCTATTTTCACAATTTTACATTATTTTCAGGAAAATTTAGATGTCTTCAAATAATGTTTGCCTCATTTTTGGATGTAAAACTATGACATATTAATGTCTTTTCTTTGTTTTGTAGTTTAATCGAGCATTTAGTATATCTAAAAATATTGTTTGAGGAATCTTTTTTTCTATTTATTTTCGAATATTCGATTTTCTTGACCACTTTTTTGCAAAAAAAAAAGTTTTGATGAAGTTGCCCTTGTTCTGAATAAATCAGAGTGAATGAGATTCCAATTAAATTGTAACTTTTTTTAACTTTTTTATTTATATATCATAGTCACGTGACGCCAGACTTTTCTGCAGCGATTGACAATCGAATCGTAGCGACATGAGTATGAAATGTCCTGATCTGCGATTAAAAAGAGCTCAACTTACGGTTCAATCAATTTGATCTGATCGTAGTGCCACCTAAGCACGCGTGCTCTCTCTCTCTCTCTCTCTCTCTCTCTCTCTCTCTCTCTCTGTGTTGTGGGAGTCCGTTAAGCACCCACCTGGAGAACCAAGCATACCCAGAAGGTCTTTACTCCAGCCCTTCATATGTGATTCCATTAGATTCAAGTGTGTTTCACATCTCGAAGAAAAGTCTTCACTTGCTAGAAATACTCTGTTTGTTTAGTAATTGCTGTAATTGCAGGAATCAACGCCTTTGTGAGTTGATTGTTTGGTAGAAAGCATTCGGAATGAGGCAGCAAATAATTTGCCTGTTCAAATTTGTGTTGTGTACACTGCATATGTTGAGGTCATTACTGCATGAGGCCTGTTGGAACATGATGAGAGGGGTCAGTTCCCTATTACACCGGCACATGAATTGACCCTCAAAACCGACCAGGTAAACATGTACTTGAATACTATATTTCCCCTAATTCATCCTTTAGACAGGAGCATTTCCTTCTTATGTGACTGATTGTACTTTTAATATTGACGAGGATTCCGTTGCAACAACCTATCCCACATTTTTTGCCCTACTGACCCCAAATGCTGCAACATAAAACTAAGCACCATCTGGCTCGGGATCCATTCTTTCACTAAAGTTGGCCCAAGGAAAAAGAAAAGGAGGGGGAGAACTGACAGAAAAAGAGTCTCATGAGCGTTTTGGAATCACACTGAAACCAAAGACTGCAAGGCAATTCGTCGAATACCCTATTCAAGAGACTGATAATGAGGATAGTAATAGAGAGGATAATGTTTCCCAGGACGTCATATCAGATGAGGAGGAACCATAAGACGATGAGCAAGCCACAAACAAACAGGAATGTAGAGACCCATCAAGTGCAATGGTGATGGACAAGAAAAGGGGCTATTATGTTGCACTGGTTGATCTATTTATCTATTGGCCTATAAGCCAGAGTGAATACCATGACAGGCCGTAGACCAATAAACTTTACTAATATGTGACAAACCAAAGTAGCAATCCAATGCCTGCTTGAAATCACCTGATAAAGTACATCATTGAAATTGAAAATTGAAAACATAATTTTTGAATTGTCCTATTTTTACACTGTCCCAACACGCCCCGTAACGAGTTCCAACTTACCCACAGTTGGGACGAGTTGGAACGCCTGGGCATGTTTGTTTTGTTTGTTTGTATATTTGTTTGTTTGTTTTATTTCAGGAATCTCTCTAAGATTCTACTGAAAGTATTTGCTGAGTTTGTTATACACATGTACGCCTATAAAAAAATAATAATATAGTAGATTCATCCATACGACAATGTGCTGAAAAATGAGTGTTTTTGATAAATGCGTTCCAAACTTCTCCTTTATTCATTTTAGTTGGGTACTCAAAATAAGAACCTGAAGAAGTTTGACGATGGATTTTCTGGTTGGGGTTGTATAAATTGATGTTCTGGTTTTTATCTTTTAATCGTTAAACACATTCAAAATTCGAGTGTCACGGCTGAAAATGATTATTTAGCTATTGGGTTCTAAATTCTAGACCTGCTAGAACAACTAATGTGATTAAAAAAATACGAGTATTGTCAAACATTTTTTAATATCTTTCAATATTCGTTCCAATTTTCGAAAAAATATTTTTTCAAAATATTATTTTTCATTTCATTTACGTACATGAATTATTTTTCTAATTGGTAACTTTTCTAATCTGTATTGCAGCGCTCGTGGGTCAATAAAATCATCAGTTTTTTTTTTGTTTTTTGTTGTTGTTTTTTTGTCAAGGGCGGAACAGAATCCATTTCTGCTGTTTCCAACTCTGGAAAAAAGTTGAATCTTAACATTGTCGTAATTAGTAGATACATAGTAAAACATAGGATGGTTGGAGAAAAAAGTTTGTTTTAGTTTTTTTTTTTCAAGGAATCCTTAAAAGCTTCTTTTGACTAATACTCATTAAAGATCGACGCGTCGGAGACATCTTTAAATGTACTGTGTCGAAATGATTTGAATGAATCCGAAAGTATCATTAAAAACGGCCAAAACGCACACCGAGGACACGTGCAAAAAATCAAAATGTGCTTTAAAATGCAGTTAAATTATATAAGTTATAGCGTGAAAACAATTTTTTTCTCCAAATCTTTCATGCATCCGCTAATTACAGCAATATTAAAGTGTTGTACCACTAAAAGGCCGTTCATCTAAAATTCTAACTCTAAAATATGCATTTATATGGATTTTTCATATCTTATTTGCAATTGTAAAAAAGTTTCCTTTTTAATGAAGATGTGGACTAAAAATTGCAAAAACATGAACATAAGCAGAAAAAAAAATCTTTAAAAGAAAAAATATTGTAAATTATTTAAAAAATATTATATATTAAGGAAAACCAGCCTGAAAATATCAGAAGGATATTTTTAAATTATCGTACAAAAATATATATCAAAATAAAGAATATGAAATAAAAATGAACATACGTACATTCATACATATATGCAAAAAGATCTAACATTACAATATGCAGTGAAATAAAATGCAGTCTACTATACTCCTGTGCGGTTCAGAGAGACGGTTCCTTAACTATCTTTTTGGAATCTAGCCATAATTCAAGAAAATAGAAATAAATACATTTTATCACTCTTCTACAGGGTACATTTATAATCGAATAGGTCCACAAAAAAATCACCTTGAAAATTTCGATCCCATTATTCGCTCTTTCCTGAAAAAAATAGTCATAATTATTTTAAATTGATTAAGATTTAATCTAAACAATATTTATAAATAATTTGTTTTAATAAAATATGCAAATATTCGGTAAAATTTGAAAAAATAAAACTTTTTGATTCAATCACATACAGTCAGAAAAAAGCATATAGCTTATGACCTGCGCCTTGAAAATATGCACCATAGATACATACATGCATAAATTCACTTTTGTATATATAAATATATATAGAAATATAAATGTACTTGTACGCATCTTAGCTCTTAAATGTGTGCGTGTATGTATGTGTACCAATTTATTAGTCAGTAGGCATGTATCTCAACTTTTCCGTATGTGTGCACGTATGTGTATAAATACCCATTTATCAGTCAATTGGTATGCATGTGTGTATGTGTAACTCAACTCAGTGATCTACTCTTAAGCACAGTGATAGTTGAAAGTTCCAATCAAAACAGGGACATCGCATCGCTTGAAGATCAAATCGACCCAAGGGCGCAGTAACTCTTTATCAGCTGAGCTTGAGAAACGTGTCTATCCATTCCTGCATGAGGTCCTCGTGGGGACTTACGGAAAGAGACGGACTTTCCTGGATTCTTGGAAGTACCTGGATGTTTCTTGGTTTTCCAGCGTGAGGGAAAATGCTGATTTCTTCGGATGTATTGGATCTCAGGATTCTCTGAAAGGAAGACATGTGAATTAATTTTTACCACAGCCTTTCAGGTATAAAAGATTGAGGACAATTATCATATAAGACAAACAGGAATGTAAATAGATAATTCTTTCTCTATAATCGACTTATCGGAAAGTTTCAGCTTTTAGGCCATCATCAGGAAAAAAGATGGGGGCTGCGTAAAAGGTTTTCTCTTGGCTGATCATAAGCCATATAACATATTGTAGTAAAAAGGTTAATTGAACGTAGTTCATTATGCTTTATCGTTTGTTATATTATCAACTTGATAATTTGAAAATATGTATATATACGCGTGTGTGTGTGTGTGTGTGTGTGTGAGAGAGAGATTTTAGTATTTCGCTGTTGAGAGCCAGGGTGATTCAGACCATGGACGAAGGAGAACGTAGTGACGTAGTTGATGGCGATTTCCCTAACTTTGCGGACTGATTTGAAAAGTAAAAGGGATGCTTGTGTAAGGTCAAAAAAAGATAGTAATTAGACGGCGACTAAGGTGCAATTGCTCTAGGTAAGTCATTTTCTCATAAATACAAAATTGTTAGATTCTTTCCGGGAAGACCTCGTAAGTACACACACACACACACACACACACACACACACACATACACAATTACACATATATATATACTTACCGCATGTTTTCTTAGTTCCCGTTCGTTGTTCGTGTATGGAGAACCTGCTCTTTTGTAGGCGATCAGCTTCCTTCGATTAACCTCCTTCAGGAATTTTTTCGCGTCTTCATCCGAGTATTCTGGCAAAGCAAACAAATAAGATGATTAAATGTGCAAAATATGAGATAGTGTAAATATTTATAGCCAGTATCCATTTTTTTCACATAAACAACTAAGCACTTGGGGGAGGAAGTCATTCCCTGGATGAGTTCGTGGAAACGATCTTTCACGATCATCACCATCAGGAGCAGCCTTTTAACGTCCGACGTTGGGCCAAGACCTTACCCAGACCTCTCTATCTAAGGCATCGCGAAACCTATACTTTCTGAGCAATACCAGCTTTTTTGAGTTGGTCAATGGTGCTGTTATCTGGTCCAGGGACTGTTCCTTTTTTTTATTTGCTTGATGGCTTGTTTCACTTCCCACTGAGTAACTTCAAGAAAATCTTTAGAGTGGTTACTGATAAGTTGTATATCCTGTTCGTGGCATTGTATCTCTTGTTTAGAATTCGTGTAGAATTCTTGGGTGCGTTCGACAATTCGGTCTGTTTTTGGGTCGCCATTTTCTTCGAACACTCTTGTTATTTGCATTTTCCCTGCACGGAGAGCTTTTTTAAATCGTTTTGAAGTCCCTAATTTTTTTTTTCGAGAATGCTTTTGATGATTGCTGCTTTCTATCTTCTTTTTCCATCTCTTCGTATCTTTTGAATAGTTTTGTTTAATTCGATTGTTTCAATCTTTTCTCTTGTTGGTGGTACCTTGAAATTTCTACGTTTTTCCATGAAATTCTTGGTTACTTCTGAGTGCTTACTGATGGTATGTTTGCTCTTTGACTTGAACATATTGGCGGCTTCTATCAGAGCGGTTGTTATTTTGTTGTTGAGCTCGTTGATGTTCTATTCTTGTTCGATGAGTTCATTCCTGTTTTTCAGTTCTAGCTTGAAGGATCGCGTAAGCTCTTTTTGATAAATAGTTACAGTTTTTGTGCAGAACATTTTATCGCGTCATTCCTTTAATTTGAATGTTTGCGTGTTGGTAGGCGGGGTCTGGTGGATTGGTAACGGCGAGAGTAGCCTCAGAGCTCTACCGACCCTTAGCACCTATCGTATTCCCTCGTGTTGAGGGGAGACATGGGAGTGCGCAGCGTTGTGAGAGATAATAGTGTGATTGAGCCGTTACCATTTCGACGCAGAACAACGCATGTGGTTTTTCAAGTAGCTCGGTGAGTGGTATTTATCTGTTCCCTTTCCCATGCACCTTTTCAAGTTTTGACTTAGAAAGGGTCCACGGTTATTTCAGCTCCAAAATGAAGTAGTCTCATGTTGTACAGAAGTAAACTGAACTTTCCTCACTCATTATTATCTCACTGGGCCCTTACCCTGTAAATGACGGCTTCTATCCATAACTACGCTACGAAGTTAGTTTTGTTTTGACGAAATTTGGGGGCGGGGAACCTTTCGTGAAAATAAATCCCACGTTGTATAGAATTCTAAATGTCTGGTTAGTCACACAATAGAAACCGTCACTTGTCCAATGTCATTTGACAGCACATCGTGTTGGGGGTGATCAATTAAAAAATTTGAAAAAGAGTTTATCAATGAATAAGTTACTTCTATCATTCTTAATTGGACGTTGGTCACTAAAAAGTTCGAAATTTTAAAAAGAACAAACGTGAACACTGCTGGGCACATATTGAGAGACCAATTTAGGATGGATTTACGTTGTAAATTGACCCCCCACTAAAAAGCCATTAGTAGAGAGTAGCTTGAAACTTGAATAAATCTTTTTTGATAAAGTCCGGATCTGGCTTTAAGTTAATATTAAATGGAGGGTTATACGTACTCGTATAGTTTCTCAAAAAAATGTCATTCAAAATGCATCGCTTACCTTCGCTCTCTGTTTCTGTAGTGTCTGAGTCACTGGTGGAAGAACAGGAAGACGATATCTGATCGTCTATTTCGTTATCTACAGAGTAAAAGATAATTATTAACTATCAGTTAATCACCGTGAGAAAAAGTCATGGATATACAGGTTTCCCTGTATCTGAAAGTAAAGCATTTCTATAAAAGCATTTCATAAGCCGAAATGGTACAAAGCGAAGGAGTAATTATATGTTCAGACCCCAAAATGGTGAAGATGGCATGTCAGTACTGGAGATGAGTGTAAAAGACAATGGAAGGAGATGTGCGCTGCATCTACAATGATTTACTACAAAACAAAAGCTGAACGCAATTTTCGACCTTCAACTTTTTTTTTTCGAAAAATTTGTGCAAAGCAAAATTTTTTTTCAACTTGAAAAGTTGTTTTAGTGGAAGAGTCCATTTTGCTCCATGTCCCACCCCAAGAGCTAAAAAAATCGTTGCCCCCTTACTATAATAAAACTATGATAAACTATGATAAACTATGATAAAAATTTAATGTTAAAATTCAGAAATTTAGCAAATTTCAGAGTTTTAACCCAAGGAAAATATCTGAGAAGAAACAAATTCTTTGTAATTAAAAATATTGATTTATGAACTTTGGGTCACTTGCTAAAAGTTTGCAATTTCTTCATATGAAATTTAGTCATAACAAAGTGATTACTGCATTGCTTTTATACACCTCATAGATTAACAAGTTAGTTTCATGGAATCTATAATAGGTTAGTAAATAATACAATCGTGTAACTGACACATTAATTAGGAATTAATAGCATTGTATGATTATGAATTAGTTAAGCCCTAAGACGATTTAGTTTTGAGCCAAGGAAAAGTTTTCACTCTCCACACTGAAATTTCGAATTGCCTACCCTCCAAATATTTTTCATTGCCCCCTTTGGGCCGTGCACCCCACGTTCAGAATCACTAGTCTATACATTAATATTTAAACTGCTTCAAAACGAACGTTTTTACGATACAAGCCCTCGTAGTCTGATCTGATATTGGCATTTTATTATACATTGCACAGTTAAAAGGAAGATCCTAATTTTATGTACCTTGAATTTTTCGGTTGTCAGATTTCCTCTTAATAATAAAAGAGATCAACCACAGTGTTTTTTTTTTATATATAGGTCACTTAAAGAAGACCGTTTCCTGGTGCCTGGAATCGGAAGTGTCCTAAATTTCAACCTTCGTCCACACACCCACAAATGACATCAAAGTTCGAAGACTAAATTTGGAATTTTCATACACTATTTTTACTACAAATCAAATTGACGGGCAATTAAACTGATATTTGTAAGTGGCCGGGGCAAATTCTTCTGACAAGATATGAATTTAATTTTGTTTAACATAATCAACTGCATACCCCGAGTGTCGCTCAGCTACTTTACAAAATATCTTGATATAGATAACTTTTCGTCTAATGTTGATATTTATATTCAAATAATACAATACATTTTCATCCATCTATCAAGAAACAAACTTTTAGACATGATAAAATTTCATAATGCTTATATAACATAGAAGAATATGAAATATGTTTTTGTAGGCTATTACGTTCGCAGAGTTATATTGAATATGACTGCAAAATTTCGTTTAAATCATTTCTGTGATTCAAGCATAAATGAAGGTGTTATAAAAGCACTAAATGTTTACCCAGAGAGTAGCGGGGACATGCACACGTGGGTGAGGGCATAATGAGGTAAAATTTATACCCAAGCTCTGCTTCGATTATTATACTGGGTTGTTACTTATGAAATATTTTGGGATAGTCATATGAAGGATGATATGAACGACAAAGGACAGTAGATATTTAATAAGAATATGACCCATTTGAAGCAATAATATTTTTCCAACGATCCCCTAATAAGAATACGTCATCTCTACAAAAACTTTTAGGTTTAGAGGCCAACGACTAACGAATAACGGGTTGAGTATTTTTTTAGAGACCTTGGGACTTCAGCAGCCACCATATCACTTCGTCCCAAGACAATAAGAAAGGTTAAAAAGTTGGGAAAATGGTTCTGAAGCGAACTGAATGAAATGCCCCCTGACAGTTCTTGACTCCACACCACTCAGCTGAATGTGTCTGAGCCTAGAGATTGGGATATGAAGTCTCATAGCATCCTGTATATTCACCCGATATTCCCTTAAGAGATTATCGTCTTTTCATGTTTTGAACTTCAAATCCGAAATAAAAGGTTCAATAACAGGGGAGCCATAATCTGTATTTTTACACCACTAAACCGAAAGATGTGTATTGACATGGCATGTTATTACGGGAGGATCGTTGGCAAAAGGTTATTGCTTCAAATGGGACATATTTTGATAAAATATTTACTGTTTTTTATTTATATAATCTTTCGTCTTATTATTCAATAACGATCTTTCATATATAACATCCAATTCTTCTTCTTCTTCTTCTCCTACTTCTTCTTCGTCTTATTATTATTATCATTATTATTATTATTTATAAAAAAAATTACCCTATAGAATAATGCAGGGAAATCTGTTGCAAACTAATATCTGACAATCATTTTGTGAGAATATAAATACAAACTTACTATCAAAATGCATGTGTCGTTAAATAGTGCCGCCAGAATGAGTGGCGTCTCAGCGAGAGTTCACTGTATTATTATAATTTGCTGTTGTTGTAGCAGTAACAGTCTTTGAACTTTAATGTCATTGGCATTTGTATGAACAAATGTTAAAATTTGGGACGCTTCCGATTTCAGACTATAGGAAATGGTCTTGATGTGACCTATATCAGAAACGGAATCGCCGAAACTGACTTCACTCTCGAGCTGAGGTTCTTTACGTTTAATTTACATTAATGTCTATAGGAAAGGCATGAATATACTCTTCCCTTTTTTCCATTCTCGTATATCTTGGCAAGATGTCTCGTCTCTGAAATACCTCGATGGTTGGAGAAAAAGAGAACGGGTCAGTGTGAAATTCCAATCACTCCCCCATAATTGATTTACCTGCCCGAACAGCCTTGGTATTTTCACCAACCGCTCAGTCCACTTCGTTTAGGGCGTCGAATCATTAAAATAATTGAATAATTTTCTCACTTCGCATTAATTCTTACGGGGAGGCACGAATCTACTTTTCCTTACGTTCTGTACCATCGTCATATATCTTGATGAAAAATATCTCATCACGGACTACCCCGTTGGTTGATGGAAAAGAAAGTGGGTGAATGAGTATTTGGTCAAAACCACTCTCCCATTATTACATTACTTGTTTAGGCAGCAACAGCAAAAAGCTCTTATCCCCATTGCCAACCTTGACGGGGACCCCCCAAATGTGATGACTCGATTAAGAAAAGAGTTATTTCTATCATTATTCGGACTATCATCATCTTGGTTGTTTTTCATACAATGTTTCGGCCGTTGTACTCTACGGCCTTCATCTGGTATCATCGGGCAGGTGTGGGGAAGTAACGAACCGAATCCTTTATTTAACTGGAACGTTGTATGAAAAACAACCAAGATGAGGATAGTCTGAATAATAATAGAAATAATAATAATACCTCATCTCAAACATTCAAAGGAAGAAAAGAGTGTAATTACCCAGTTCTGTGTCCCAGGTATAACTCCAAATTTCTGATTCGGTCGTCGTTTGGTTCATTGTGATATCTATAAAGAGAATATATGGATATATATTTGGTTGATGCAAAAGATACCAGTATTTTTGATAAAATCTTTTATTCATATAAATCCAAGCAAAGCAAAAAGAAGTTGCTTCCCGTGTCGCACGACACACGAGGCAATTATGTCATGAAATCCCTAGTTTTCAAATCAGCTTAGAAATGATTAACAAGCTTGTTGATGCTGACCATAACTATTGTAAAGAAGTACTAGAATGTTGAAATTTTCAGCCCTCTACTCCAATTGGTACAACCCGTTCGCGGGACAGATACATACATAGCCAGCCAACCAGAGTAGCTTAAAACTCAAATAAACCTATTTTGATAATTTCAGTCGACAGTGTTTAAGATAATAGGATCATTAAATAAACCAATGGATAAGACATCAGGGAATTAAATTGTATTTTACTAGTGTAAAACTGATCACTTGGTTGAAAAAAGTCTTGTTAGCATCACTCAGCTATGTCAGTTACCCAGCCACATGAAGTCCGGATCTGGCTCTCTGCATCTTGTGGCTTTTCCCAAAGCTAAAACCCTCGTTGAAAAGGAGATTTCAGTCGGTGGGCGAGATTATGGTGAACATGATGAGGCAGCTGATGGCAAAAGAGGACTTTGCAAACTGTTTTGAAAAGTTAAAAGGACATTGCGATAAGTGAGTGAGATCTCAAAGGGAGTATTTTGAAGAGGACTTAAACACCCCTTTCGTTTTCTTTGTTTTAAGTTATTATTAAATGGAGGGTTATACGTACTCGTATAGTTTCTCAAAAAAATGTCATTCAAAATGCATCGCTTACCTTCGCTCTCTGTTTCTGTAGTGTCTGAGTCACTGGTGGAAGAACAGGAAGACGACATCTGATCGTCTATTTCGTTATCTACAGAGTAAAAGACAATTATTAACTATCAGTTAATCACCGTGAGAAAAAGTAATGGATATACAGGTTTCCCTGTATCTGAAAGTAAAGCATTTCTATAAAAGCATTTCGTAAGCCGAAATGGTGCAAAGCGAAGTAGTAATTACCATTAATATATATAGATTTGAGCCAAGGAACAGTTCTCGCTCACCACACCAAAATTTCAAATAGCCACACTCCAAATATTTTTCATTGCCCCTCTTTGGGCCGTGCACCCCACGTTCAGAATCTCTGGTCTATACATCATTATTTAAACTGCTTCAAAACGAACGTTTTTACGATACAAGCCCTCATAGTCTGATCTGATATTGGCATTTTAGTATACATTGCGCGGTTAAAAGGAAGATCCTAATTTTATGTACCTTGAATTTTTCGGTTGTCAAATTTCCTCTTAATAATAAAGGGATCAATCACAGCGTTTTTTTTAACTTCATGACTCATCTGTTTTTCCTCAAGGAAGGGTAAAATGCGGAATAATTTTTGTTCCATTAAACTGACCCGGATTTTCCGAAGGAATGAAATTCTATTTGCACTCAGACAATGAGTTCTTAACTAGTAGGACACTTAACGATAGAAAAAAAGGAAATGCTCAAGCTGCAATCAATTAGCAAAGGATGATCAGTTCCTCTTCAATTCTTGGAAATTTCACGTTCAGAAAACATTTGATCACAAAATCTATGAACAATCACGGTTTTGGTGACTAGGCTAAAATTGTTAAAGTTTGGCTGTGAAATTTCAAATAATCCGCCGTATTCACCTTGGGATTTACAAATATTCCGATCATTGTAGAATTCTCTTTATAGAAACAAATTTAATTCCTCAGAAGACTGCAAAAGGCATCAAGAGAAGTTCTATGCTGTGACAGATTAAAACTTCTTGGAGAATGGAATTATGGAATTGGTTGAAATATCGTGAGACAAAACGGTAAAAGCATTTGTCCATGCCAAAAATGAAAAGAAAATGGTCTTTTTTCTTACCTAATGAATCGAGCGAATTTAGTTGGTCAGCCAATATGTGTATATTACGGCAATCTTATTAAGAATAGAATTACATTAAAAATTGGACACCACACTAAAAACCTATTTAGAGGTCGGTTTTGAAAAAAAAATCCTCCTATCTTGACATAATGAGGAGTAAATGTTTAAATCTTCATCTTTCTAGCATCATTGATGTGGCCAATACGCAGGATAAATACATAGCCAGTCAGCCAGCCAGCCAGTCAATCAGTCATACCAACTTGAAATCTGTAGAAATGTCGACAGTTTTAGTTGACAGTTTCTAACAAATAAAGAGCCAAGTATGGCACAAGGATCAGAGGGTGCAGGGAGATTGAAGCAACACAATCGTCCAAGTAGGGGAGAAGCGATGTCAGCTACAAGGCAGACGTTTGCTTTGTCGAGACAATCTTAGTCTGAAACAAAGTCATAGTAGTATAAAACATAATACGGATCAATGTCACTTCACTTGTGAGTTTGTTATGAGACGACAATATGAAACCTCTATAACAGTGACTCTAAACGTGGAGTGCAAACCCGACAAATGGACAATTCAAATATATTGGCAAGTTGGAATTTCGATATGAATAACAGGTTTTTTCGTGGCTCAAAACTTAGTAGTGTTAAGGTTTAGCAGATGAATTTCTAATTATACAATCAGAGTCGGTGCAAGGTTCAATACATCCTAAGCGATACCTGAATTTTTTCCCAACGGTTTCATGCAGCTTAGATGCGACTTGAAATTTGCACCCACGGTTGTATTCTAGCGAGTACCTTTTTAGTGTGCAGTGTGCCCCAAGGGTGTTGGTGCTCAGAGTGACCGCCCAAGTTCACCTAATTGAATCCTATATAGAGGAGGCCAGGGCTAGTTTGCCCCTTTTTTTCACTCAAAGCAGTGTGAAGAATACTTTAACAGAGTTAGAGGTACATGACTTGAATTGAACGTCAATATCTTGCTTGAATTTGTGATGTCAGTAAAGGGTAAAACTATTCTAACATAACTCACAGTTTGGCTCAGAACTACTCTAGTGACAAAGGGATGGAACTGCTCCACGTCGGCCCCCCCATTTTCAATAAACAAAATATGATTCACAAGAAGAGCAGCGCAGTTTTTGCATCTTTTTATATCATCTCCCATTCTGTTATGATGATGATGATGATGATGATGATGATGGTGGTGGTGGTGGTGGTGGTGGTGGTGGTGATGATGATGATGATGATGATAATGATGATATTTGGCACTCCTTCATTAGGCACAGTGAAAATATCAAAATAAATTAAAAGAGAAAGATTTCACTGCATCCATTTAGACTAAAATAACAGATCTACGTCATTTCCTTGTGACCAGGATATGTAATAAAATAAACACAAACCGTAAAGGAAACAACACTTTAACATTCATTAGACACTCTGTGACTAGAAAAATGATTTTTAAAAAGGAAACACAAGTCCTTACTACAATTCATCCAAAAACTTCTTTTAATAATGAGACCAACTTGCTCCATGGTAAAGGGGCTCACTTGCTCCGACACAGACATGTTTATTTTGAGGGATGATAGTTACCACTGTCAACGGACAGAGCAAAAGAGTTACTCGCCAATGACACCTTTCATACACAGGTTTTGCTCATAGCTGTGCATGTCTGGCTGATACCATTCACTCTTTTTAATACCTGATCGGAAAAATATTCAACATTTACTTTTAATGATCTAAATCAGTTTTTAGCACTTACCTCGGCAATCTGCAGTACATACATGCCAGATTTCCGGTACAAGAAGGCAAACAATCATGAGAGAGCCATGAGACCAAAATGACTGGAAAGCGCCCAGGCTTTAAATAAAAACCTTCGGTCAGACTCACCCTGAGCCAACTAGCCCAGTCTCCTCTGCAGTACCATTAATTACTAATTTTACATTAGATTCCATGGTAACTAATGTATAACTCATTGATTTTGAGCGACGTTGTAATTGTGTTGTAACTAAATTTTACTCAACAAAAAAAGTACAAAATCTTTAGTAAGTGTCCTAAAGTTCATATATCAGTTGATTTAAATTATTTCTCATTGATTTAAAACTTGACATTCTGTTAAATTTCTGAATTTAGAATAATATTATACTTTTTCAATACCAAATGCATTTTTATCATAATAAGGTGAACAATTTGTGAAATGTTGAGGTGAGGGGCCTTAAAGTTTAATAACCACTGCTCTATAATATCATTGGATAAGAATGTATGTCGTCATCAATGATGTTTTGATAAACAAAGAAACATCAAAGCTTTCATTCCTACTTTTGGCTGAACGGAATGAGGAACATCCGGGTATACCCCACTATTTAGAAGTTTACTTTACACCACTTTTTTTTACTTTTACGAGAAAAAAAGCGAAAAGCAAAAATAGCGTTATGATTTGCTTTGCAGCAAACCATTATTGAGGTAGCGTGCACCATCTTCCCCTCTTACCGACACCACAGTTTCCTGCACCCAGACCACACCAACCTCAGTCTGCCATACAATCATCACCCTTTTGGGCGTCTGGGAACGCTCAAAACTTTACCCCATATAAATTTGTGACAATTGCTTTTCCGCTTTACGCCCTTTTGGTATATGAAAACTTTTTCATAGGAACGCTCTATTTTTGGATTGCTGAGGGACCTATATTCAAATCGTTGACCAGGATACAGAGCTTGTAATTTGAGAACTACCGACTGATGAAATACATTAAAAGAATGAGCGACGTAGAGAATCCAGTGCCTCTCGCGTACCAACTGAGCGCTTTCCTCCTGAGCTAATTCCTCTCACAATGGAGCGAATCTCTGACAAGAGTATGAATTGAACTATGCATTTGTCAAACATCATTTTGTTGATGAAAATGTCATGGTCTCATGTCTGGTATAGACCATCCCCATTCACATTTTGTGGCTACGGTCGTTCAATAAAATAAAAATTGTACCAACGAAATTTCAGATGTTCCCACTATTACAGTTGGGTAAGATTTTATTCATTTATTATTACTTTTCTGGTTCAAGATCCAGTTGCTCTTTAGAACCAACACGCATGCGTAGTAAAAAATAACTGACCTTGAAATACTAAAGTTATTTCAAGGGTTCCTCCGGTCTAAGAAGGTTGAGAAGGCAGGATTACAGTATCGGATGTCCTTCCAAGAGAAGCTTGCTAACCATCGCCACCCACAAGGTACTGAGAACCATAACCGTATCTATTCTGTGGAAAAAAATTATGTTGTTGACTATTTTTGTTCAGTTTGTGTGGGTGAGGAATTGAGTCGGATGGTAGAGTTATCGCACGGTAGAGCGATTGCTTAGCATCTAAGGGGTATCGAGAACGATGTTCGGATACTCCATTGAGAAAATTTTATTTAGTTCATAATTTTAACATTTCCAGATCGCCAAGGGTTGACAAAAATTTTCCAATGCCAAAAACTGGGCAAATTTGTGACTGAAAAAAGCTATTGGTGTCCGAAAATTAAGATATGGTTCCGATGGAAAATTTGCATAAGATAACAATCACTCGCTCACAAATTATATGATACAGCATAAATATACATGAACAACAGAAAAAAATATGTATTTTCATCCATTTTTCCTGTAAACTAATTCTAGATTTCGAATTATTTGATCATTTGATAGATATCTATGTATTTTAGCTTAAACTGAATCAAGGCCAAATTGAAAGAGTGTGGTTTTGGAAGATTTTTTGTTCCCATCTTCCAAATGAAGAGGGATTTCCTACTTGCCCAGAAAATCAGCATTTGAAATCTATATTCAGTATGTTCAAAAATATACGATATAATTCTCAGGTTGTTCCTCTAATTTGAAACATTTCATTCTTGATATCAACTTAACTGGCATACTGTCCATAATTTTATTTACATTCAAAGAGTTTGGTGGACAATTGAACTCTAATCCATCCAGCATCAAAGAATTAAAAGGTTTGGACACTGACAAGAACGGCAACTGAAAAATTAGCATTCAGAGCCTACAATGTCAGAAGTTCAGGCGTCCAGACAAGAGAACGACCTTGTAGGCGTTGGATAGAGGGTGTGACAGAAAAGTTAAAGTTCCATGACCTGTCCATCACAATGATGAACCATCAAGCCGTCCCCCCCCCCACAACACCTTGCTGTACATCTGGAAGATGAAATTTAAAAAAAAAAACTGCACAACTTCATACTGTATGGGTTCAGTCGTAGCAATCTGACCGTAATGTTATTATGAGCTTTTTGTTTGATGTTTTGAATTTCAAGCAATTCTTTTGTACCTTGCCCTTTATGCGATTATGGCCAGTTTTTAGAGATACGAACCTGAATTTTCGGATGAAGACCTCTCTGACTTTTTCTGGTTCTTGAAAATTTCAGGAGACCTTGTTCCCCATAGCCTGTGGCAATATATCTACCATTGAAGCCTCAAGGCTGAGTTTTAGTAAGGCTCCCCCCCCCCGAATCACTCTTCGTTGAATAGACTGAAGTGACGTTAAGTCACGGTGAATAACTTATATCGTTGTACAATCTATGATATACAATCTATCTATATGTCTGTCTATCTATCTATCTGTCTGTATGTATATATATATATATATATATATATATATATATATATATATATATATATGCAAGAGTACCGAATTATCACCCAAAATACGTGTACACTCAAATCATCTTTGTACATTCATTTCATTGTCTTGAGCCCTTTCTTTCCAGGTCCCTAGGCTTAAGCTTACTCGGCCCAATGATTAATCTGCCACAAGTCATTCATTCTCTGACAGCATCTGAGCTGTTACTCTGAGAATATTTAAATGTTTTCCTTATTCGGAACCTTTTTAGCGACAGATAAAAGGGAAGGGGGTTGATCAGTGCGTGTATCAGTGTGCTGATATAAAGGTTTTCTTGACCGTCGACTGAAATATTTTGTCATTTTTCTGTACCTCGACTTACAGCGCACACTTTCATTATTACTTCAAAGTTTACTGTTACATGAAAACAGGATGGTGATCAAAAAGTAAAACAAGTATTTATAATTTTAATGGACTAAATAGTTGCTATACCGTGTAAGTCAAACATATTCCTTGGTGTGTCGTCATATAATAAAGTTTGAGAATCAATGTCCTACGATTTCTGTTTAATGCTCTGAATTTTAAGAAATTCTTTGTAAATTGCATCTCATGCGATTATAGGTTATTTTAGGGATATAGACCAGCATTTTCGCATAGACATCTCTTTAACATCTCACATTCTTCATTCAAGTGCTTTGCAGCAGGGCTTCTCAAACTATGTGTCTCATCCCCATAGTTTGGGAATCACAGAAATGTCCAAAAGAAGAGATGTTCATGGGGAAATGTGCGTGGATTGCGAAACACTTCGCTGTCAAATGATAGGCGGAAGAATTTCTGAAATTAGCAATGACCAGTAACTTATTGGAAGAATTAAAGAAAGTTTGTAATTTGCAATGCAGCTGGATAAATCGACTTTTACTTGCTTCTACGTTTAGTTGTCGTTAGGTTAGAATTAAGGACTGATTATAAACAGTATCTATTGCTTTTATACCATAATGGGGGCCTGATTCAAAGGGGTTACAAGTGAAAAATGTTTGAGAATCCCGGCTCAACAAAATGCAAGTCATTTATTCCCTGACAACTTATGAGAAGTTGTTCTCAGAATAGTTAAAAGCTTTCCTGTTTTGGAAAATGACGAAGGGATCGGACGAGACCTTACAGTCTACAGGAGATTGTTATTGCACGCCATCTTTTCGTTGAAAAGGCCTTAGCCTAATTCCGGTTAAACTGCACCCATCAATCTGTCCAGGAAAGATAAAACTGACTTCTAGAGATTTCGGATGTGAAATATTCACACGTCATGTCGAACATCTTAGGATATTCAGACTCAGAATAGAAAAAATAATTGAGACCATTTTCCAGTAAAGCTAAAATCAACTCTTCAAACGTTTCGTATTCTGTATTTAGGTTGTATAATTGGCTTTAGATGATAACAATAAACATTTTATCAAATATATTAATCACTGACAATACTTAATCGTCCATGAAAATTCCTACATGTGAATTTAAGTATATACGAGTATTTGTAAATTTTTGAAACACGGAGACTGTTAGAACCTCTCCTACTCATATAAAAAAAAATGAATAATATAAATACACGTACTGATTTGTGACTACGTACGAAACACTTCACACATTGATATCACACGATTCAAAGAATGGCTATTGTGTTTTTCTAAAACCAGAGAGCTCTTTTTGAGGCATAATAGCCTTTCCCCTTCGATAACATTTTCGTTATTTTTAAGGAGAATACTGAACAGCATACATGCCAAAACTTCGATTGAAACTCATGGATACATACTTATATTTTCTATCATAAACTCTTTTACTTTAGTTTGCAAGAGTAAATAAGAAAAAAGAGTCAGAAAAACTCGAAAACGTAAAATAGTTGCTCCAAAAATAACCTATTCCTTGTCGCAGTTAGCTCTATAGACTGAGACTTTAAATTGGACAATCTATTCATTTGGTTGAAAGAAAAATGCCCTCTCCGAGAAGATCGTCTCGTTTGCCTGTCCTGACAAAACGAACCCAGGAGGTAAGAATTTCATAGTCTAATTCGTTTATCTTATTTTGTTCGTTCCATAAAATCTTTATTAAATCAGTTTGAAAGGCTTGTTTATTCCTAACATTTCGGTTGTATACCCTCCGACCTTCATCGGGGATCTGCAGTGATCTGGAATGATTCCAGCATATAGCAGACACCTAAGGAAGGCCGGAGAGTACCCGATCAAAACAGAACAGCAGACTCTTGAAGAAAAACGGATGGGACACGGCCGAAACTGAGGACGACAGGCACTCAAGGAAGGCGGGAGGATACACGACCGAGTTGTTATGAGTAACAAATAACAAAAACGATGTGATCTGAACGACTTAACCACATACAATGCTAGAATTGATGTTGGACAATTATTTGAAATTTCAGGATTGGTTCAAACGTCAGAGAACTTTGAACCGGATCTGATTTCTCCTACACAATTGTAAAAAAAAATTATAGTTAATTTGTTCACATTTAAGGAACACACTCACACACATACACACACACACACACACACACATATATATATATATATATATATATATATATATATATATATATATATATATATGTGTGTGTGTGTATGTATGTATATGTCGGAAAGCAATGTTTGCACGTCAGCAAGCCACTGTGAATGAGTTCATTCACTAGGTGTGCTTTTAAGTGCTTATATATACAAACACACTCGAACTTACAAACACATGAACACACACATACATGGACATACACACGAGCATCAAATTCGCACGCAAATACTAACACACACACACAAGCGCCCAAGTATAAACACACACACACACACACACAAAAACACTGTTTAAAATTCGTTTTGATTGAACAAGGAGATAAATCACGTTATAATAAATGAAAGCATGAATTTTTCTTATAAGCAGCGAACTGTATTGATATACCAACCGTGTGATGGTCAGTAATTAATACAAACATGATTAATCACTTGATAATAACTATGGGCGGTCTCTCTTGATCATGTAGAGCGCATTTTGGGAAATAAATACGAAGCTTCTATTCAAAGGTTCTTTGTTTTCTTATTAAAACTAAGTATAATAACTAAGGAGGTACCAAGTCGTCGAACAATTTACGTCACTGAAAACGGGATCGTCGAGAGTTCAAACTCCGGCTGAGACAATTCGAGTTCACTTCACACTAATGCTTGGGAAATGACTTATGACCCAAGAGATGGCCGATATCCAACCCTGAGCTTTAAAAAAACTGAAAAAAATTATTGCCAAACTCAGCCCAGTCTGTCTCAGTGCTAAACAGGGGACATTAGGAAAGGAAGGTTGTGTAGCACCAAAATGCTAAGAGATCTGCTTGCGTTGGAGATCAACATTCGAAATCCTGTTTTTTTTGTTTGTTTGTTTTTAAATCTGTTCTCGAATACTAACTAAACGTTCCTCGTCTCTATTATTATTGTCTCATGCCTAGTAGCTGTCGTTGAAAATTGAGTGACAACGTCTCCTTAAATTCCCATCACCTTCCTCAGTATCTTTGCAGAACTCAGCCCTGTCGTGATTTGGACAGTATCAATTCTTCATCGAATTTTCACTTCCTCCAGGTCCTCTAGTGTTTTTGGCACGGCTCCAAGAGCGCCAATTATTAAGGACAAGACACTGGTTCTTGAGTTCCTGAGCTTCTTTGTTTCTCAGGCGAAGTCCTGGTATTTTCCCCCCGTTTTTCTAATGTTCATTTTTTAGTTTGCCGGCATCATCACTTGTACGATCTGGCTGGCATACGAGTCAATGATTATACGTTATATTTTCTTTACATTGACTGTCCTGATTTCTACGTGCGCATGTGGAGTTGTGGTGTGTCTGTCATCATTACAGTGAACATTCGTTGTTGATCAGTTAGTTTCCTTTTTGCTACCGAAGAGTAAATATGGGTTGAAATCAATCCAAGACTTTAAGCACAATATGGGGACAATTTATTACCACGATGGAGTGAGGATGAACGAATTGTAAGATTAAAAAATGGGCGGACGACCTTTAAGCCTGACAAAAAAGCAGGACAGCCATCAACATCCATTTCTGACCACATTAAACAACCATAATTCTGACGAACCGACGAGTTACTATGATAACTTGCAAATCATATGAAAATTATCTATTGCTCTGCTAATGATATCATCCATACCAGGCTTGGATTTCATAAAGTTTGTACAATATGGGCCTTGAACAACTCTCAGGATCACAAACACAATCAATGCATCCTCCTTATAGTCCTTGCCTCGATTCCTCAGATTATCATATCTGACCCTCTCAAAAATGCATTAAGAATTCATCGATTTGCCATGGACCAAGATGTGAAGACGCAGTGCATACATGGCTGGAGGCTAACCAAAAACATTTTCCTGGGGGCATATCGAAACACGTGAAACGCTGAATCAAGTTCATTGCATAACAAAGAGACAGTATTTGGAAATAATGAATTTGTAAGTTCTCTACAGTTGATCAAATAAACTGTTATACCAAAAGTGCAGATAACTATTGACTCACTTGCGTATATTTTCAGTTCATGACAACCAGAGTCAGTTTTCTCATTTGTATTGGTAGTCAGAATATTTTGAAATTTTCATTTTCTAGTACAACCTCTGGTTTGTGCTCAAATTATTAATTTGCATGGTTGAATCAAAGTTGCTTGCACAATTCTAGGTGTATCACTGTTATTGCTCTATTATGCAATTTGATATCTTGCCATGATCGAATTCGAGTCATAGATGTTTAATACATTCTGTTGTATTGCAGGCAAATCGATTGTTAGGAAGTTTTATTCATAAATATTTGCTCGAGAAACTGATCCACGATGAATTCATAGCTAAACAAGTTCAATTTTCATTATTATCATAATTACTAGCCTAGTACCCATCAAAAATGAATGGGTGATCCGTTTGAATTTCAAAGTCCCAGAGGATTTTATGTGTTTCGTTCTCTAGGACAGATTCTGGTCAGTGCATACACCATTGATTTATCCGGTTAGAACACAATCGCTTACACACTTCACGCCTAATCATGCCCATTCTTGTATCTGGATTAATTGGCTGAATCCGTTTACTGTGTGGTTGATTTTCTCATCTTTATCTCTGCATAATGTACACTTGATCTCCTGTTTCTGGTCTATCATAGCCTTTATATGATTGGTTCTTATGGCGTTGCTTTTAGGCTGCTATCAAGAACGACACAGTTTCTCTCTCCACGATTCATCCATGTAGCTATATTGATACCGATTCATATGCAATTCCTTGTATTTGTCTCCTAAAATATCTCTACCGTTGCTTTTCTTCCTACTTTTGGATTCTCGTTTTTGTGTTTTTCCTGGTTCTGCAGTCTTCATTGTGTTAGTCCATTATCGAGACTTTTTGGTTAAAGCGAAAACCTTTTGAATATTTTCCCTACATTCGTTCTCTCTTCATGATTAATTCTCTTTCTCATTCTCAGTGATGCAATATGCAATTTTCAGAATAAAAATGTGTCAAATTTCGAAAATATGTGAAAACAGATTCCATTGACTTTATTTGAATAAATATTAACCGTAATTTTATCTTCTAGTCACCGGATTTCCTGAGAAAAATTCGGTGATTTCTATTTATTGAAAATGTATTGTGGAGGTGATCTAATGGCTAACAGCACAGAAAAATGAATCACTCAATCAGTGGCCATACGTATAGGAGACAGACAACTAAATCTAAAGCAGGTAAAGTCCAACTCCTAGCCCAGCATCACAAATGATAGAGTAGTGTTTCTCCAAACGTGTGAATAACGGGATTCTGATAAAGCTTCAATGAGGCCAGCAAGCCGGAAGTGGATTATAATAAATTTATCTAGTGAAATAACGGAAAATGAAATTGATTGAAGAAATGAAGTGACTGCCATCTTCATCTCCTCATGAAACTTCGAATACAAGTGGAAGATTAAAAAAATAAAAACTTGTCACATCTCAATATTAACTAAAGTTAGCTTAGTACAGCACATGACCAAATGAGATTCGAAAGATCGTATGACGCCAATCAAGTGGAGAGGGTCTGTCTGCCGTGATAATCAGCATTCATTTACTACCAATTCATAAATAACAAATCATGCATATATACCAATTTGAGCATGTACACATATTTGGAAAGAATAATAGATGTGGCTACTTATTCCAGCTGATGAATGTGGACAGCTAGCGTGTGATTTATGCACCTGTATATCAAAACCTATATACACATACGTTGAAGTATTATTAAATTTAGTTTACATGTTACGTCACAGCCGCTTCATTAGAAACAATGTTGGAAAACGAAAGTTTGAAAAATAGCCTTTACACACATATATATATATATATATATATGTTTATATATATTTATATATATATATATATATATGTTTATATATATATATATATGTTTATATATATATATATGTTTATATATATATATATGTTTATATATATGTTATATATATATATATATATATATATATATATATATATATATATATATATATATAATCATATACAAACACGACAAATATGTATATGTATATACATGAATATCACACACGAACATATACACAAATGGCAAAATATTCATGTATAAACATTTTTCGTTTTTTCGTATATACACACACACACATATATATATATATATATATATAGAGAGAGAGAGTAGATAGAATGATAGAGAGATAGAAAGATGGACTGATAGATAGAAAAACAGCTGAAATAGGAAATCAAAATATTTGCGATTATGTGAAGGCCTTGCGTTAAGAGGTGTGTGTATGTGTGTGTGTGTGTGTGTGTGTGTGTGTAATTTTAGATTGAATAATCTCAACACAAGTTAGAAAAATATTGAAAAAAGAACTGGTATCGCCAAATGTCACTTCCTGTAATTTGTTTTTAAATAACAACCTACCCGTCGACACATTCAGTCCCAGTTTCTCCGATGTGGAGTTCCCATTATGGACACTGTCCCCTTTTTCCACGTCGTTATATATCCGAAGATGTTCCATTATGCTCTGTGTCGTGTCCCTCTGTGTCCAGGCTAGGCGTATGGACATTCTAGCCTTCTCAACTCCGGACCGACACTCTCTTTTCACACATCCGCTTAGTAAAACTTTATTTCGTCAATGGCTGCAGAGGAAGAGAAAGAAAGTAAGAGAAACATGTGATTCGGCGAATTTGTATAGCATTTCCGAAAACTAAGGAGTTTTTTGGCCTCTTTTATTTTATTTCCACGCCCCTTTAATATATCAGATTCTCGGTTTTATTCCTGGACTAGAGATGCACGACTTTGTCTCAATACTAAGTGGATTCGAAATAGAACAATGTGTGCGGGGGAGGGGGGGTGCGCGTGCGAGAGAGGGAGAGAGAAGGAAAGAATTGCGCGTGTGTTTATGTGTGTGTGTGCGCAGGAGTGTGCGTGCATGGGCATGTGTGCTCAAGTTGACATTTACTAAGCATCATTCAGTCTGGAAAAAAAACCCAGTAGTAGATCATTCAATGAGGATCGAACTTTCTAGACTAGCTACAGTCTGTCGAAATGGTTTGTTAACCATTGTACTACGGCATTGTCTTGAAGATATTTACTAAGTTTAGTTCATTTTGATACGACGTCACAATTGTGAAGTACCCGATGACGACTGAAATCACTACAATAACCAACAAATCATCACTCTGTGACAAGCGTCCCTTGAATACCATCAGTGAAATCCCGAAAACCTCAATACCAAAAGGTGAAAATCCCGAAAAGATAATTCAGGGAAAAAATTCTGAAAAGACATTTATTTACAGTTTTTAAAAACGATTTATTTGAGAAGCATTTGAAAAGCATTTACATAAAAAGTAATCCAAACCAAAACCCCTGATCCTGATCCTAATGTATTCCATTGTGTTTCAGGGAAACCAGTAAGGGAGATCAATTCTTTTGTAAGGATTTCAGTACAAAAAGATTGAGCCCAAAAAGTTGAAAACCTTCAATACAATATACAGAGATGAACGATCTGTACAAACAGCCGGACAGCCGGATCCCCCCCCTCTCTCTCTCTCTCTCTCTCTCTCTCTCTCTCCCTCTCTCTCTCTCTCTCTCTCTCTCTCTCTCTCATATTCAGTCTTTTTCGAGGGGAATTGCGATTTTCAGGATTTCAGCCTTATGCGATCTTAATATTTCAGGATTTTGGTTTCCGGTATTTTAGTGTTTAGGGATTCTGATGTTTCGGAATTCTAACATTCAGGATTATGGCATTTGTGATTGTGACTTTCGGGATTACGATTGGCACTGCATTGCAAGCAAACTAGATTCTCATCAAACGAAGCTGAATAAATTACTATAGAATTAATAAATTTGTACTTGACAAGAATGTCGCTAAAACTTATTTAGTTGACAAAAAAGTATGAATGAATGTGTTTATTTTTTATGAGAAATCGTAATTATTAGTTTTCCAATCAAATTTCCTCGAAGAACCCTAGCACCAAATACAAATAAATCAAAACATTGGGATAATTATTAAGATACGTTTCTCAAGAGAAACAAGTGATACGAATTCGAGTCTCCAGGAACATATGCGTAAATTTTAGGAGCAGAAATGCCACAAAAAGCTGATGTTCCCAACCTGGGATACGTGTCTCCCCGGGATACATTTGCTCTTCTCAAGTGGCAATTAGAGGACTGAGAGTATAACCATAGAATACACTGCTGTACAGTGAAATAAGCAAATTGTAAAACAGTCGCTTAACCCAAACAACTGCACAAGCTCTCCTCCCTCTTTCTTTCATGTTACCAAATTGCATATAAACTTTTTCAAGGCCTCCCTAGACTAAAATAAAACAAAGACTGAAATGTACAAAGAATTAATCACTGAAAATCTTATGAAGCTGCAAGAGGAACTTTAAGGATATTTCTTGAACTTTCCACAAATAATTAAATCGAGCTCTTATCAAAATCAATATACTTTTTTCAATTTTCTATCCTTAATGAGAACGCATCAGAATGTCCAAGGGATACAAGGGAACAAAAGGTTGGGAAATCCTACACTAAAGTAGAAGGTCAAGTTACTCTGATATTTTTGTATAATTCTTATTGTTACCAAATCGCGTTGGACCCACCGTTTCTCGCACGATTATCAAAGTAAGACAACGTCGTGACAGGTCAGTATTTAAATGGGTGACTGTCTGGATATACCAGGTACCGTAAGCAGCTGTGGATCATTCAGTGAGCCTTTGTGGCAATCTCCTAAGAAAGAAACAATTCTCTACACTAAGCTCTTTAGCGCAAACCAAGCTCCACCAATTCTCTGACTGACCTGGCTGTGAGCAACAAAAAAAGAATGAATCAGATTCATTTTCAGTATTTCCTTTTTTTTTTTTTAAATTTCCATTAATGATTCATGGTCATGTGTCTATCGTACTTCCAAGGTCGAAAAGCATGTGTGAGGCAATTCGTGTAGCTCAATTTGTCTCATGGTTTTGCTGTTTATACGGCCTGGAAGCATGCATACACTTTAGAATAACGTTTATGGTATGGATTTTCAACATCGTTGTTCAAATTACTTCCCCTTCTCTGAAATGACGTGAGCCATCCCAAGGACTCTCTTCCGGTATGCTCTCTCTCTCTCTCTCTCTCTCTCTCTCTCTCTCTCTCTCTCTCTCTACCAATATCTTCAGAAGTCTTGATCACGTTTGCATTTTACGAACATGTGATTAGTTAGGTCAGTTGATCTAAAACTACGTCCTGCAAATATCTTCCAAATGCATCGCGTATTTTTTTTTTTTCAAATACACAAAAACGCTTTGAACGTGTTCAGTACGGGTATTATGCCTGTCCTGCTTTCGCGACAGAGTTACCAATCTAGTGGTTTTATTAGTAGATTTTTTGAGGACCCAACATTTTTAGAGGCAAATAAAAGGAAAAAGAGATGATGAGTGCGCATATGTAAACAAATAGAACTTTGACGTTGCATTCATTTACAGCTGAAATGTTCTTGTCTCACTGAACAACCTTTGCCACCAAAGACGGCCAAGAATTCTACCCTTGTTTTTATATATATGTATATATATATATATATATATATATATATATATATATATATATATATATATATATATATATAAGTGCGTGTGTTCGTGTGTTTATTCATAACATATTGCGAGTTGAGACTTTTGACGGCTTTAATATTTAGTTTTTATAGACTTAAGAGCGGAGAAGAATATTCAATTGAACCAGAGGGAAAATTTCAGCGTATATATATCGGAAACTGTTTATCATGATCACTTCACGAAAGTGTCTTTCAGATAACAATGACCGGCTGACTATGCTCCATCCATTTTTTGTAATCAGCACGCGTAAAAATCTTATGTTGTGCCATTTTTCCCGTAACACATTTTAATTTGATTCATGGATTTGATATTTTTTAAATAAAAACTCAATTCTCTATTTCCAGAATTTGAAATCGTTTGTGTGCACATTAATCTCCATTGTACTCTGGTTGCAGCGAGGGAACTATGCCGGTTGATAACATTGGACAAAGGATATATAAAGGAAGCTGCTTATTGCGATCACAGGTCTTTTGTATCACAATAACCGGCCATTAACATTGAACGAAAAATGTACACAGGAAGTCACTTATTGCTATCACTTTGGGACAGGGTCTTTCAGAGAGCAATAAAAGGACAATAACATTGAGCGAATGATATACAGAGGAAGTTATTTATTGTGATTTGATTTGCCTGAGAATTTACATGGCTTTGCTCGTATTAAATTGATTTGCCCGAAATTTTACGCTGAGGCATTGAGTACCATATTTAAGTCTTTGGTATGACTCGGTAGCGGGTTAAATCACCGCCTACCGCAGGACGAGTACTCTACCTCTAGGCCACAGTGATCAGTACAGCTATTTAGTAAACAAACAATTGGGCGGAAAAGTTGTAGTTTTATGCCGGTGGATTTGCTAAGCCGAGAAATTTCCCTGATAAAATCTGTATAGGTGACGTAAATGTCAGAGTGACTCAGGGGTATGGTATGTGAGTTCAAATCTCGTCGGGAGCTACACCTGGATCTTTTTCGATAGATCTCATCACATTTATTAAGTGTAGAGCTTACAGTTCACCATATTTTTGTTTACTAAATAATTGTAAATGAAAAAGCTAAAAGCCCCCAATGCACACTAACCTTTATCCTTACTGTCTGACTAACCGTAACCCCTAACTCTGACCCAAGACTATTATCTTAATAAAATACCTGCAGTTGTATTGGAAATATTTTTTAATTTACATTTATTGTAATAAAAAATACGGCAAACTATAATAGCTATAATTTTAAAGTGTGAAAAATACCCCTGCTTATTTTTACGGTCGTAGAATGAAATGACTTAAGCGTTGTGATAAAAAGCAGTGATAAAATGGGAAAAAATGGTCAAATGGGTGCGATAGCTCCATACAACGTTTTAGAATTTAAAAGACAATTCTTCTACTTATCTTTGCTCACGCTAAAAAAATTCCAGAAATGAACGAAAATTGTCGAAGTTGGCCTTGCTTCTTGAATTGACGTCTAGTACATTTTGTTGACGGTGGATTTTTTCTGTTAAATTTAGCGTCCACTATGTTTAACTGAAATAAGAAGCAAATTATTTACCTAGAAATTATAAATGACTTTTAAAGAGAAGAAAATCATAAAATCTCAGAGAAAACAGGACCAGTAAGATGTTAATATTGTTGTAAGCACTTGAAAAAAAAAATGAACAAGAATGTTTTAATATGAAATTGACGAAAAAATATTGATGCAGTGGCAAATTTAAGCAATCTTATTTTACTAAGTTTAGTTTCATGCGGGTACATGCCACAAAAAAAACATCTATTACCGCATTAATATTTTAGTGCAAGAACGTTTAATAATGTAAATATTTCAACACAAAAATTCAGAAATCTTGGAGGTATCTTTGAAATTTATTCGCCTCTTTATTGCTTGTGAAATCGATCAAGTGTAGTGTATATCGTTTACGAAACATTAGAAAAATATTCAGAATTCAGGCAAACAGAGGCGGACCAAGAATTTTGATCAGGGTGGGGTCCATACGGAAAAATGTATTTTTACAAATAAATGCGTGAAAAAGAAAACAAATTTCCAACATCAAAAACTGGAAGTAATTTGTGATCCGACATTCTTCACTTACATTCGAGTCATAACGTCTCAGTACTAGAACTGACAAAAGAGTTCTGTGGAAGAAAAAATTAAACGGAGAAATTTACCACAGAACCAGTAACTAATAACTTTATAAAGAATAAGACAGAAGAAATCTGACAAATATTAGATAAAATTAAATATAATATTTTTTATTTGTAAAGTTAATTCACAATTACTTGGGATCATTTGTTTTTTTAATCAATAAAAAATTTCTTTGTTTAGATATTTATAAGTAATTAACTACGCTTTGTTTGGGAAGGGAGGGATCCGGACGACCCAGACCCCTATATCCTAATCCGTGCCTGGAAAATCTGTTCTACGTGAATTTATGAACATTTTGAACATGATAATGAAAAAAGGTTTTACATGGGGATTCAAAACGAAGAAAATCATGGCTACAACCAGGAAAGTAATCAACACATCAACATAAACGGAATCTACTTGGGGGGATATTCACCGTGTTTAGTGGGATTGAAAGAGAATCTCTCATTATTACAAATTTTTAGAAGCTGGACTCACTGTTACGGCGCAACGCCATAGTGAGCAAATGATTCGTTTGAATGATGCATTGGAAGAGTAAAGAGTTTCTGGGTAAGGAAGTCGATCTGTGATTTTGCCGTCTGACTCCAGTCGTTACTATCAACAAATGATCGTGAAGCTGGCAGGGAGAAGTTCTTCCAAACGAGTCGTATTCTCCAGATTTCTAACTTGCAGAATATCACCTGTTTCACTCCATGCAACAATACTCGTTGTTTGGTCAGCAATTTCAAGACGTCGGAAGAAATTCCTCGAAGAATTCACAAATCGAAATATTTTTTAGCGATGGAATACACAATTTAGCTCAAATAATGACTAAATAATGATGCTATAGATTTAAACAAATAAAAGATTTAGAAAAAATTCTGAAAACCTATGCATCAACCTTGTATCCTGATTTATTTAGAATGGGACATCAAGGATTATTTGTTAGAAACCGCTTACCAAAACTGTCTACATGAGTTTTCTCAGTTTTCAAGTTTGGCTGGCTGGCTGGCTGTTTATCTGGATAGCTTAGTATGTATGTATGTACGTATGTATGTATGTATCAGGCGTGCAGGTCACACCAATGAGACTATAGGGATGAAAATTTCAACATTTACTCCTTATTTGTCAGGGGAAATCGTTTTTCTTAAATCCCCCTTGAATAGGTTTTTAGCAGGGGTTCAATTTGCAATGCAAGTTTATGATACATTGGTCCAATAGTTCGTATTCAAGCAATATTTACGCTTGTTTTTTTTTAAATTCAGATGTTTTTTCAGTAATCACTGCCCAACAATAGTAGAGAGAAGTAACATACATTAATAATCCCTTTTTTCCATTTTCTGATCATCCCCAACACGGCATAATGACAAAAGTCATTGGTCATATGACAGTTTCGATTGATTGACTAACTAGACCTGCGTTTTTCCCTTTCTTCTTGATCTTCCACTTGTTCTCGGGGTGCTGGGCACGTTATATCGTCCATTCATTCTTATTCTCCTTCATTTTATTAGAGCAATTTATAATAATTAATTTCCAGTTTTCTGAAACAATCGAAGCTTCAACAGAGCCTTCTTAGCTGTACATTTCCTTAATCAGTCCGGTGATAGCCTCTAACCACGCTTGATGGAAGGAGACTTTCCGGTTTGAATTCGAAGTTGTCTGTCTCTTAGACAGGTTGCCAATGAAAACTGAGGAGCCCAGTCAGTCCTGATATTTAAACTGGGAGGGAGAACAGATGGATTCATGCATTCCCTAAGAGTATTGGTGCGAAATGATCGCAAACTGTCTCAATTTAAAATCGGTTCACTGATTCAGTTTTCCGTGCTGCAAACCAATAGGCCACCCGAAATTCATCCAAGAATAGATATAATAGTATGCTATGGCAAGGGGTATAAGTGCAAATGTTAAACATGCATCCTCCGCAGAGTTAGCCAGATAGTCCTGCAAGCTATTGTCAGTGATTTCATTTCTCAGTGCTTGCTCCATGAATGAAACCTTGAACCGAACTTGCGTTGGTTGATTATCTCTGGAAGTCATTGTGGGGATTTATTTCAAAATTAGTTATGTCTTTATCACAATATTTCATTCACCCCTGACAAATTTGATCAACCAAGGTAACCAAAGATGGCGAAGGGTTCTTTCCATTTTTATATGTGTGCTTATATGTACATATGTGTTTGTTTGTTCAGTGACTCCTGGTCATACTGTTTTGTCTACAAACTTGAAAATTGGCATCAGTACTCCATCATACCCTTTCTAAAATTTTTGGAAAGGACACCTTTTTGACTTGGAGGGGGGGGCTTATTTTGACGGGTTTATTAAGAATCTTCAGAATCTAGATATAACATACAGTGATGGATATAGAGATAAACATCCTGATCAAAAGGAAAGAAATTAAATATTATCTTCTTCATCTTTCTTGTAGACGAGAATAAACAATTTCTTAGTAAAAGTAATAGTGGAATATGGCATCCAGAAACCGAGCAGATTAAATGAAAACATTAAAATCGCTTATTATTACATTTGCTGTAAGATTGTGTTGCTACAAACAAATGGTGATATCATCAGAAGTTGATCGCAATTTTGAATTTCTAACTGTGGATATGCACTAGACCACAAAGTGAAACAATAGATAAATCTTCTGATAAATGGAAACCCCATATCCCGTTATTTCGTTTTTGAGCGGAAAACGCCAGCGGTGTCAAATATTCTGACTGCATTTATTTTTCGATTAAATATTTTTTTACATGACTTCAATTTATGATGGTAGGGTTGTCTAATGATTGACTGTGGTGGCGTGATTTTCTTATTTGTGATCACTTTTGTCTTACTCTCCCTAGCTTATCATTTTATACGGAATTCAATTTGTATCGGGAGCAAAACAAAGGAACAAAAAAACAATTATTCACTTTTAGGTGTTTAATTCATTCAAGGTTTTCAACATCATAAAAATATGTAAAAGAAAACTAGGAGTGTCAGTTGAAAACACACACACACACACACACACACACACACACACACACACACATACACACGAACACATGCACACAAACAAAAATCATTGGAATTCTTTTAGTTATCGTGAAATAATGTGAGTAAACTACAAACTTAGAATTAGATTCTTAGTGTTGTATATTGTGTTTGTTAACCACAAAAGTACTTCTTGAGCATAGAAAAGATATAAATAACTGAAAAAACTAATCCATTCACCCTTCAGTGACCTCCAGAATTGATTCATTCATCATTGGGTGAATCTTTCACCAATTCAAGAAGTTATGATTTAAACCAAATAAATTTATTTGGCAAAATCATTGCTTCATGAGATTAATGTATTTTTATGAAACATAGCTTGACCAGTTACAATGGCCGATTGGGAGGGGAAATAAGATGGGATTATTGTTCTGCACCACACTGCCAATAGACGAAAGTCTATCTGTCTTGAAAAACAGCGTTCGAACCTGGCGAAGGCAGATTTTCAAGGCAGGCATTGACAGAAAGAGCTGCTGTCGATGGAAAATACGCAACTATCTCTTTTTTTTTACTTACATCAAATAGGTCTAGTTAGTCACACAATACGAACACGTGAGCAATGTCTTTTGGCATCATGGAATGTTTGGCGTGATCAATCAAAAAATTGGAAAAAAGAATGATCCATGAATGAATTACTTCTATCACTTTTTGATGGGCGTTGATCACTAAAAAAAACTGGAAATTTTAACCCTCTACCTCCATGGGCGCGGCTTGTATATGCTTCACAAATAGATAGATAGATAGCCAGTCAGCCAGCCAGCGATGGTCTCTTAAAAACTGAATAAACCTATGTTGACATTTTTGGTGACAGTTTTTATCTTTTGTAATGTACGTGACTCTCATTATTAATTTTTTAACTATTATTTCTTTCTTCTTCATTCTAATTGCTTTTCATCACAACCAGGCCGTCAGTCTACAGCTGACAAAGCTCTCGTTGAGACTTGAACTCACATTCCTGTTGCCTCGTTAACTTGGTTGTCCGTACTAACGGCTCAAAGAGCAGTGATGGGAGTTCAAGTCTCGCCAAGAGCTGATCTTTTACTTCCGATCAGCGCTATTTACTAACGGTTGTACACTAACGGTCTGAGTGATTACAATGCAAAGCATCTGAAATCACGATAAAAAGAAAACTAAAAATTGTCAATGGCTGACAATGCTTCGTCTAATATAAATTCAAGATAATATTGGCCATAGAACGATGATTTGAGGAGTTGCAATGAAAAACAAATAAAATCAAGATGAAAGAAAATGCTAGTCAAAAATTGATAATGATTGACAAGGATTCATCTAATTAAACAAGAACTGTGAGTTCAACGATGCGTCCACCATCCGTAGTAGTAGTAGTAAGAGGATTTTTCATGACGTTTTCTGGCCATTTTTGGCTTCTATGCAGACCTTGGATATTCTGTTACGACATCATTAGCAGCTGGTAAAAAATGATCAGAATAGCTGTTACACCTTTGAATGATATCACACCTTTTAATGACATCATTCCTCTTAATGATACACCCTTTAATGACATCACACCCCTTTTTCTCCTTTTTCTGTTATTTAACATAACTGGAACCGACCAAACAACCGACCAACATGCGTCTTATAGAGATGTGTGAACACACGCAAAACATGGGATAATATTGCTGCAACTAATGCATCATGAGCTAAAAACATTAATGAACGCCGAGATATGTCTTGAAATCATTGTTTGTTATTTACATGACCGTTCGAAGGAAAAGAGAGGTATAATTTTCAGATTCCTAAGAGAGTAATAGAGATGGGGTGAGAGAGTGCATGTGTGCCAAAAGAAGAAATACTTCTGCTTGCATGTGCAAGTGATAAAAGAAGAAAGAGATAGCGTAATATTTATATATATATATATATATATATATATATATATATATATAGAGAGAGAGAGAGAGAGAGAGGGGGGGGACGTTAACGAAGCTTTGCTTAGTCAAGCACAAGGCCACGATGATGATAAACAATTAAAGAAAATGGGGCTGCTGCAGGAATCGAACTTGCGACCGATGGGGTAGCCGCCTCAACGTAGCAATGCTCCTGAGTTAAACAGCTGCAGTTATTGCAGCTGCCCCATTTTCTTTAATTGTTTATTCTATTTACGTCATCTAGGCTAAATGGTACATAAACTGTGTTACGACAAGAGATCACACACACACACACACACACACACACACACACATATATATATATATATATATATATATATATATATATATATTAGGGGTGATTTATTGTTATCTTTAAAAAACGGACACCAATCAGTTAACCTTTTTGCTAGATCTATTGACCCTTCTTCTCATCGTGTGCCCTGTCCATCTCCATTTGCGTTACTTGATTACTTAATATCCTTAATCCGGGTCCTCTCGCGGATCAATTTTGATCTTTTTCAATCGCTAAGAGTTATTCCGAATATTGCTCTCTCCATCATCTTCTATGCGGTTCTACGTTGGTTTTCGAATGGTTTTTGAGTTTCCAGTGATTGCATACTTGGCAATTTGCTTCTCAGTATATCTCTATTTATACCAAATGCTTTCCTGCTAATCGTTATCTGCCGTCTCATTTTTGCAGTCTTTCTCTTCCTTTATCGCCCGACTCAAGTGAACGTATTCCTTAACTTCATCTAAGGTTTCAACCTCTATTCTTATAGTCTTTTGTTGAACATGAACATAGGATAATAGATGAACAAAAAAGGGTCATATATATATATATATATATATATATATATATATATATATATATATATATATATATATATATATATATACGATCAGTGTTTGGATATGGGTACCTACAGAGCTCTCATTGACATAAAACCATTTAGGGGTAATCTAGAGTAACGACATTCGCAAAACTGACGATATCTCAATTTTCAAACGAGCCTAAAAGAATATCTTACGTTTGTATTTCCACTGCATTCTAAAACAGTCGCTGATCGATAACGTTAAAAGCCGAATTCGTTGTTTAAAATGAACTTTGTTTCATCAATGTGTCATGTCGACAACTGACTTCTTTATATATATATATATATATATATGTATATATATAAAATAAAGCGAAATAAAACAACGTATACGTTTGGTATGAAAAAGACATATCAACCAGCACCTTGCCAGTGTGGTAAAACCGTAAAGTATACAATGAATGCATAATACCAGCTATGACACGGGTGCGAAATATGGAAATTAACTGGTCAAATTGAGAACCAACTTAGATAGACAAAGGAAGAGCAATCTTAGGGATAATTCGAAGAGATTGGAAAAGATCAAAATGGATCTGAGAGATGACTTAAGTGAAGGGTATTATACAAATAATTAAGCAGCAAAAACTAAAGATGAATTGGACAATTATCAAGAAGAAATGACAATAGATGAAGTATCAGGCAAACCAATTGGTGTCCATGGGACAGTTAACGTTGTAGAAACATAGGATTAAGGAATGATGTAAAACGAACAGCGCTACCGTGGTCGACGGGAAAGGTCTTTGTCCAACTATGGACTTCTAATGGCTACTGCTGTTGTTAATATATATATATATATATATATATATATATATATATATATATATATAAAATTTATATATATATATATATATATATAAAATTTATATATATTTATATATATATATATATATATATATATATATATGTATATATATATATATATATATGAGTCTGTGTGTATGTGTGAAGGGTCTGATTCCAGCTCTTCTGCGCGTGTGTGCGTTACTATAAGGGAAGAAATAAAAACTTTATATATATATATATATATATATATCGGTCTTGTCACCCCCTCTCTATCTCTCTACCTCTCTATCTATCTATTTATCTATCCATCTATCTCGGTCTTCGCATTTCTATCTATGTCAGTCTGGTCATTCTCTCTCTCTCTCTCTCTCTCTCTCTCTCTCTCTCTCTCTCTCTCTCTCTCTCTCTCTCTCCCTCTCTCTCTCTCTCTTAATCTATCTATCTATCTATCTATCTATCTCAGTGTGTAATATCTATCTAGTGGGAGATTCTATACCCGCGCGTGTCGTTGTGTGTGTGTGCGAAATAAACTTCATTCTGGTAGACCGTAGGGATGTATTTACTGTGTCGAGTGCTGCAAAATTTTATACACTATGACTACAACTATTTCTTGAATGTTAATTATGCAACAATGTCAATGCCTAGCCTCTGTGTTCGGCCGCAGTTTTTTCCCGACATTTTCATTCTTGGTGACAAACACTCCCAGATCACGTTTCATAATCGACACAAAGACAAGGCAAAATGTCCCCTTTTTAGAGACAAATAATTGTAAGTGTTGTCGCATTTTCAGGATGCTTATTGGTCGCCGAGCTTTCAGCTTGTCTGTAAAAGCGGATGAAAGTTTTCGTTAGGAATTTAAAAGACCCACTTTTAAAAGAACGAAGGTAGGATCGGAGATTTGGTTGGTCGAAATTTTGTTTTACATCATGACAGGTTTAACCAAATTTGGCCACATTCTTTTTATCAATAATTTGTTTATTCTCAGCATTAAAATAAGACCACATTTTTTATTGTGATGCCCCCCCCCCCAATTTTGCATTTGCTCTGGTGTGTTTCTGGTTTTGAATGAGTGGGTAGTCAACCAAGGACAATTAAAAGATTAAGCTACGGAATTTTTGGAGACCAAATTTGGCCATATTTGTTTATTAATACTTCAATAATAATTAGCTATGAAATTATCAACAAGTTAATAATGATTAACAATGAAATAAGGTTAAGACTATTATATTTTCCTCCGTTTCTTGTGAGTGTGATATTCTTTACTGCATTCAACTTACCAGGTAGTCAGTAGTTCGGGGGTCATTTTGTTGCTTGACGAGAAAATGGAACTTGGGAAAAGATTTTTCCGATGGTGGATTTGATTTATAAACAGTTTGCACGGACAAAACTCTCTAGTTCCATACGGCCTTCCTAGTTGCAGTAAAACGTTCCAACCTCAGACTCGGTGATATTGCACCTATTTGAGGATTGCAGCTATGCACCCCACCCCTGAGTTGCATTTACACTCCCCTCAATTTGAAGATTGAAGCCACACATCACTCAAGTAAATGAAATAAGATGCTATTGGGGTTCCATCTATCAAAAGAAATAACTATAGCTCCACTGTGTGGTGTTGTACGTATCTGCGGCTAGAGGTTTGAGCTCATGCTCCAATTTCGAGTATAATGCTTTCAATTTGAAGATTGTAGCAACTCACTCCTCGAATAAAAAAATAAAAGGCTATGGGGGTTTCATCTATCAGAGGATTTGTCAGTTGTTTCACTTAGTGGTTTGGTGCATATCCACTGTTAGAAATTTAAATTTGCGATCAACTTCCGATGATATCACCATTTGTTTGTAGCAACACAATCTTATAGCGAAATGTAATAATAAGCGATTTTAATGTTTTCATTTAACCCGTTCGGTTTCTGGATGCCATATTCCACAATTACTTTTACTAAGAAATTGTTTGTTCTCGACTAGAACGTAAGATGAAAAAGACAATACTCAATTTCTTTCCTTTTGATCAGGATGTTTATCTCTATTATTGTATGTTGTTTTGAATTGACGTATTTAAAATGTACGTTTAGATTTTTAAGAATATCTGCAATATTTCACTGCGCTAGTATTCTGGGACTCTGTCGATGCTCGAAATGTGTGTAGAAGAGTTGCAGTGAGCGTAGTCCTCTAAATAACCTCTTTAACCATTCGTCTGCTGCTCCAGCATGTACGGTAAAAATATAGACTTATAACTAACATCTGTAGATTTAGGTAAGTTTGCAGAGAGGTGTACTCAAGGCGGGGATCTTTAAAATTTAAACATTAGAAAAGGAAAAAAATATTCTACTGAAATGATTATGTCCTGCGGTGTGGAATTTAATTAAAATCCAGTGAACACAAGAGGAAACTCACGATACCGGTACTCTATCTCTGATTTGAGGAAGGAAAAGAGGTTAAAAATAAAAGGAGCATCCTTAATGAGAATTTATTTTCTTCCACTGGGAGAAGTGACAACGTCTGTTATGGATTAAGCCTTGGGTCAAACCAAGAGCAGTTGTTGCTCAAGACAGGCGCCCATATCTAGACTCCATCTTGACTGGTGCTGGCGGATTCCTGTTTTCTAATTTTATTGCCTCTTGTACTTGTTGACAAAATTATTTGCCTTAATTCAATATATATATATCAAGTGCTCTCTAACCACCAGCTCACGCTAAGATTCACGCAAACACTCAACCATACAAATAATAATTAGCAATGAGCAGATGGTTTCTGTCACGGTAAGAGGTAAAACATAATTCTGTTATTGTTCTAATGACGTATTAAAATCTGCATTGTGGTATCATAGTATCATAGTGTAGTATAGTTGTGCTCATTAAAAAGTGTTTCATATAAAGAAATACATACTGAGAGACACATTAAGTTTTATTTACGTGGATTAGTAATTTGATTAGTTGCTTCATTTTTCTCAGTTTCCATCAAAACGTTTTCAGCTGATCTATTCAAGGTTTGTACAGAAAGTCAGACATATCGAGAGACTAGGAGAAAGATGTGATTCGTGAAGACAGACTTTTTCCCCAACAGACTCGTTTGATCAAAGGCCACCCAGTCAGCCATTTAATAACACTTTTGGAGGAGTCTGTTTATCAGGAGCAATGTACCATCTGTTAATGAATGTTATCATCTTGTTATGTACCGTAACATTTCTCGCCATCTTGAAGCACTTACCAAAGTGCCTGCCCTCTGCAACCCATTAAAAACCTCCGAAGGTTAATGACTTTTAATAGCGACATTGTTAATTCCTCTTTATTTAGCACCGTCGCCTGTTCGGTTTAAGACAATAGCAACTATTATTATCATCATTATCATCATCATCATCAATATTATTATTATTATTATTATTATTATTATTATTATTATTATTATTATTATTATTATTATTATTTTAAAGCAACAACAACAACAACAACAACAACAGACAGAAAACAAGACTATATAACAATGCTGAAAATTTTTGGTATATTGTTCACCTTCGTCAGTCGAAATTCAAACATTAAAAAAAAACTCTCAAAACGTAAATGGAGCGTTCTGCATTGAAACCCGAAATAGAATTTGAATGTCACTTTTCAAAGTTCCAATAACATTAAATAAGTGAAATGTGTGTTCTATCAAGAAAAACGAAATACAAATTGAAAGTCACACATTAATATTACACTAAACAAAGTGTTTCCTTAAATCTTTGGTAAACAATCACCAAAGAGTTTATGTGGAATATGAACCAGTTTGCCGAAATTATTATTCAAGCCATCTAGTTCATGAGTTTTTGGCTTTAAATCCACTTACCGTCTATCTTTGCTAGAGCATCAGCGCCCCCTTCCACTTTCTCTAAGTCATGTACTCGGAGGTTATTATTGGAATTACATGTCTTATTTTTACTGAAGTGCTCGCTCAACTCTGTCGCTACCGGTTCATTTTTCACACCGTTACGATGCTTGTTGAAACGCCTGCTCAAAGTGATAGATGATAATGATCATCATCATTATCATCAGGACCTCTCTATTGTTTTTTAAATTTTGATTCAGTTTTTTTTCTTGTTAGTGTACGGTGTTGGCAGAGATATTCACTGTCTTGTTTACGTTCTGCCGCAAATTTTGAATCGGCTCGATTTTGAAATGTCAACGTATTTATCGTTGATCAAATTCATCCTATTTCACGCTGCGCCCAGATTCGGCCTTTGTACTGCTGCACTGTCTAGTTATTTATCATAATGCGCATTCCAGAATTGTGTAAGCATTAAAAAAAGAAATTCCAGAGCGAAATATACATTGCATATTTCAAGAAGACAAGACTAACCGTGCGGGCTCAGTATAAGTCACTTCTTATAGGGGATACCCAAAAAAAGGATGCAACCATCCTTTTGATAATTTCTATTTAAACTATTTCAAATCTGAAAAGTATTTCTTAATGACACGAATTGCAAAAAAGATGTTAATTACGCATACATTTTAATTTTACCATAAATGTTGAAAATGATTTCCTCCAATTTGTATACAGGTTAGTAACCGTTTCATAACATAAACGTTTCATTACATTGAAGACCGACAAAGGAGTGTACGCTCGAATGGGCCTAGCACGTGATGCATTCATTTCAACTTCTGAATACTGTTGTTTCTGAGTGCAGTGTTACCACGTGACTAATATTGTAGTGTAAAATTTATGTAAATTATCCTCTCATCTTGAGAGTTGCGTCCTTATGATAAAACCCTGTACATTAGGGGTTCACGACCTTTTTTGACTAATTTATCTCTGGCAACTTTTTGAGAGTAAATTTACCCCCACCCTGTTTTGTCAAGTAAATTGAGTTTGCATTTCTAACATAATAAAACCAACTAAGAGGAATTTTGAAGTACAGTTTTTAGTATTAAAATTTTGAGTTCAAATAACAATAAAAGTGCGTAACAGTGTTATTTATCGAATTATAAAAAGTGGACAAATCAAGAATCACCTTAAATTTAATGTAAGCAATACAATGAGTAATACTTTTAAACAAAATAAGTATATCTTAGGACAATGTTTTACCACTAAATTGAGGGATATCTGTTGGTCTTTGCTTTGAAGTGGCTCCAAAAATCATACAAAATCTCTAAAAAATAATATTTTAAAAAAAGGCATGATTATGTCAATTAGAATTTACAACCATATGAAGTTGTAGAATTATTTTTGAAAATTTGGATGAATTAAAAGGTTTCAATTTCATTTTTTCACTAGTATCTTATGAATATGTTATTTGATCATACCTCTTAATTAAAAATAATATTTTTTGACTGCCTTTGTATGACTTGAACTGAATAAAGTAAATAAGTTGAAAATACAATTAACTTTAGATTCTTCCTTTACTTGAAAACTTGGTAGACAAAGGTCTTTTTTAATTTTTTTGACTTTTAATAATTCATTTCTTTTGAATTTATTGATTTTATGGACACTTTTTCCGATCCATAAAAAGGTACTCAAAAGTAGTTGATCTTTATTCATTATGATAATATCGCCCTTTATCCACAAAATGCGACCGCAACTGGGTATAATGCGTTTCGACAGGTTTTCAAGTATTCTAGAGATGGATTAACACATCGTTTTAACGTCTTTCTTCAAGTTTTCAGCCTTTGAAATAGGTGTGAATAAATTCATTTTAGAATCTAAAATTGGTTTATCTTTTGTTAAACCTTTTGACGCGTCATTTCAATATGATTCACTGAACATCTCTATTCATTGAAAACATTGAATGAATGAAAACTTTTATTTTATTTTTGCGTCAAATGCAGGGCTTAGAATAGTATAATTTCTATCAGTATAAACAAGCAACACATTTAACGCGAAAATTAAGTTAGAACCTCTCATTCATTCTGCGATTTTATGGCAACAAAATCTAATGAAAACATAAACCTTTCAATTAAAAATTATACTTTTTAAAGACTTTGTATGACTTTGGAGGCCGCTTCAAAGCAAAGATCAACATATATTACTGTATTAGTCGTAAAAAACTGTCATAAAATATTACTTATTTCACGTAAAAGTATTACTTATTTTGTTATCTAAATTTTTTTTTAAATATCACTAATTCTTCCTGTGACATATGGTGCGGAATAAAATCACAATTACACGTTTATTCATTTGAATTTACCAAAAATACTAAATTGAATTACTTTAATAGTACAAATTCAGTTTTTAAATGTTAGTAACTAGTGTGTGTTGTCGTTTTGACCGCACACGATTATAGTCTGTACTACACCGTTGTCCTTTTGACAAATGCTTTGTATCTTGATGCCTTTGACCGGCCACTGGACCAGGTGGGTTTGGTTAACATATGCCCCATATGTACTCGAGATTATCCATTAAAGGGTTACCTCGTGATGTTCTGGATAAAATAAACCAGATAGCACTCGGAGAGCACATCATTCTGCTAAAGCTGTGCACTGACTAAAAATTGAATAAAAACGAAATATCTTGAAACAAAGAGGAGAATTGTAAATGTACAAATATTGAGATACTTGGTTGACCATATTAAGCCTTTTTTTCTTGACTGTTCATTTTCAACCTCTTTTCTTGCAGAATGATAAAAATAGCTCGTAATTGAAAACTAATTCATGGATCTGTCCCAAATTAAACCAGCTGATCCGTAGCTCATGGCCCATCCTTCCACATTAAGCACTTTTGAAGATATAGCGTGAATAGACTGGAGGGTAGACGGACAGAAAGACGGAAAGACGAACAGATAGACGGAAAAACGGACTGATACGATTGAATACATATACCTTTTCCAACATCGTTGGCCGAGGTAAACTATTCAAAACACCTGCCCTAAATATCTGTTAATATGTAAATATAATCTGTTAATGGTATTAATTTTGTAGAGAATCAGAAGGAACGAAGCCAGGAAAGAAGGTAGAAGAGGTTAAGAGGACAACAAGAAAATTAATTTTAATATATATGAATACAGATATTTTCTTAGAACGAAACATTGATTCTGGTACATTTCAAGTTGGATATGTGAATAACGCCTGCAAAACCTTTGATGTTTTTTTCAAACAAAGATTTCTTTCACTGTTTTGCGGTTATCTTTGAAGCGTAAATAATTGGTAGCAAGGCTTTGGGGAGTAGCCATAAAATTCAGGGTGGCGCAAAGTAAACAGACTTTTTCGATTTTTCCTTTTGTATTTTGTTGTTTTTTTCAAAATTGTTATTATAACCAACACGCTGAAAAGCGACAAAAACTATTATTGCTATAGCTTCAATCAGCGATTACTCAACTACCAATGACCGGTCAGTCGGGTAACAGTATAAGCAGGTTACACGACTTTCGCAATTAAAACTTATGACACAAGATAAGGAAACTCACGCACAAAATGCACGCACACGCACGCACGCACAGGGGTTCGAATCAAAATGGTCAGATTATTTGATGCCATCTTATCTAAGATAATGCTAATGAGGTTTACGAATCTTTTTTTTGCAAATTGAATGTAGATAGGGATATAATTCATTTTATTGCAGTTTTTTGAGCCTTTAACAGTAATGGTGTCAACTCAAAAAGTTATACTAACTTTCAAGTACGAATTCAAATCAGGACATGGTGCTGCTGAAGCTGCTGATAACTTCAACAAAGCATTTGAAGAGAACACTACAACAGTGCGAACTGTTCAGTGTCGATTCAATAGGTTTAGGCCTGGAAACATGGATAATCATAATAAACATTAAGAGAGGCCCAAACTTGTTCTTGATAATGAAGAATTTTTTGACAGCAGTGGCCAACGACCCCTTAACAACAATTTGAGCACTTTCTGGAGACTTTATGCCTACAACTGCGACCATATCACGTCATTGAAGGCAATAGGAAATGCTGGGAAAGCGGATCATTTAACTGAAGGAAATGATCTATGATAATGGCAAACCCCACGTGTCTCTGTCGACTGTGTCTAAGCTTAGAGAATGGGGATGTGAAATCTTGCAGAAGCCCCCAAATTCATCAGACATTTCTCCTGGGCATTTTGAACTTCATAACTGTAATGAAAGGGTCAACAATAGGGAAGTCATAATTCGTGCTTTTACTGGATTCGTAATCACTAACCATGAAGAACGTTATGGAAATGGCATATTACCATTAGAAGTTTATCAGAAAAAAGTTTATTGCTTCGAATAGGTCATATTTTGATTAAGATATTTTTTCGTTGTTGCTGTTGTTTATATCATTCCTCATCTTTTTATTCAAACATGAAGCAACTTATATTTATAAAGGCGAAATTTTACGATACCTGGATGGATCCTTGTGCGTATAAAAGGCAACCGTCTTTTTGCAAGGTAGATTCTTGTAATATGTAATCAACCTCGCGCTGCGTGTCGTGGAGGGAAAAACAAAGAATGAAAACGAGGCTTCACACCTTTGTTCAATTTGTGTCATATCGGTATTTTGATTGTTTGTCGATCGAAAAGCAGAGTAGTTCAGCCTGACCTTTATAATTATCACTTGTTATCATCTTACACTACATACACGCATTCAACCATTTTTCACAGACACAAGATCAATGAAACTCTTCATAAAAGTATCAAACGGACAAATAGAAAAAAGAAAAATTAAAACTTGAAAATTTGTAAGCGTCCGTATAGGGCCTCTTCTTCTTCTATGTCTTCCGACTTAGGATTACAAAGTGGTTATTTACATTCAAATTATGTGATGATACTTAGTAGGACCCTATTCTTTCCAACGTGGCACTTTTAATGCATTCTAGTATGCTTTTACATGTTTTCCGTCTTCTTTGCCGTCCCAGACTTCTGTCTTTGGTTGGATGTAACATTTTGGACATTGCGACGTGATAGGGGTTGATTGGCCTTACTTTGCCACGCTGGCCCATAATGTCTTGGCAGTAGGAAGGTATCTAAAAAATCCCCGGCTTACAACACCTAGTATTCCCAGATGGCCACTCATGTAGGCACTAACCAAGTCTGATGTTGATCTCATGAGAACCGGTATGTCCAACAACATTTGACCGTGAGCTAAGAAGGCTTGCAAACAAGAAATGCTGAGAAGATAATTGTCTCTTTATCGCCTCGGTTAACGTATTTATACAGGGGTGGGTATGACTATTCGTTTGTTCGTTTGTTTGTTTAAAAATTATTTCCCAAAGTTATCAATGAATTCCAATGACATTTTGTGGAAGGGTAGACCATGAATCAATAAATAAATTCCCTGCAAACAAATTCAACTGCTTTTCTTGTTTCGTTTTATGATCTATTTTTATGTCAAGTTTTTATCCCGTTATTGACTATTCCTCTGAATTTCAAATGTGAGTTTTTGTCTATACAAATAAAGGATAGTGTCACCAAATCTTTTGATTCGTCTATTTAGCGCAAAGAGTCGCGCTGAACCAGAATCAGGCAAAAGCTAGAAATCTTCTTGCGACATCAGGGGAGCGAGTGGGAGAGTATTACATAGAGAAATTCACAACAAGTCACAGTTCGCTCAATGGATGTCATATTTTTTTTCATTGCTAAAATAAGATTACGTATTTGTTTTCTATTTCATTTTCAAAATCTATGAATGAGCAGTGCTGCCAGTTTAGACGAATGTGAGAGTCCAGTATTGATGATATTTAGATGTTTTGTTCTTTCATTTTTCATGAATTAAATTCCAGCGTTAGTAATTAAGATTATTTTTAATTTTTCGAATTTGTGAGTGACTTCCAGAATCGAAAAATTGAAAAATCCAATTAAAATTAGCAACACTGAATGAAAGAGTAAAGCATAGTATACAAACACTTCAGAAAAAAATTGTCCGATTAACGGCCTGCTAGTTTGAAGAGAAACCATGTTGTAAATCGGGGAGTACCTGTATAGATTATGTATAGATGTACAAAGCAGATAAATAGATAGACAAATCAAAATAAGATCAGAAACGGTCACGAATCGGATAAAACCGAATGAGTATACAATTATAGACAAATTTTATGTGCTTCATGACTTGATATTTAGGGACCTAAGAAAAAAAACATCAAAATTTAATTTTTCTCAAAACTGGCAAAATTCCAGAACGGAGATGATATTGACTGAAAGCACCAAAATTTGCATAATTAATGACCGTTTGATATTTTGACAAAAAAAAAAAAAAAAAACAAACTCTCGACCTTAGATTCGTAAGTTAATCGTACACTACTATATGAATAAATAAATACACTTATACTAAAATATGTACTTGTATATCTCATCCAAACATAACAGAAATAATCCCACCATTTTGTCCGGAGAGTACCTACCCATCTTGAATATTCCGAGAACCGGTCGCGCAGCTTTTATGTAATTTGGCAATCAATCAGAGGGAACCTTACTTCATCTCAGAACGTAAGACAACACATATTCATGTTCTATAAACAATAGATAATTAGACCTGGACAAAGCGAATACTAACCCGGGGCCAGATGGGAAATGTAGACTTCATTCCAAACTGTTCATTATGCAATTTTGTAACCAGTTCTAAATACATATGATTTATATGTGATTATATACATGTAGATGTAGTGTACATGATGCACAAAATAACTAAAACGAATGATAAAAGAGGCAATGGTAAGCAATTTTATTCAAAATGAGTAGAAGACAATAGAGTACAGTTGTGTTATGAGAAGTAATAGATACAATAGAATAGTAATACGACTTGGCTTTGTCCCAGTTGGTGTTTAAAACTGCTAATCATTTAAGGGGGTTGCTCCCTGTTCTTGCCTGCAAATAGCAAAAACTTTTTTAGTCCTTCTAGCTGTCATTTTATGAATTCGGTGTTTCCGGCAACGCCTCAGCAATCCTGGAAAACAACACAAGAAAAAGAAAAAATGTATTAAATCCATGGAAACATTTCCGTATGGAGGGGAAAACTCAGGATTTCTTTACTCATCTTTATTTATTTATCTATTTATTTATTTATCAGTTTATTTCTTTTATCATCATTTATGTGGTTCTCTTACTTAGGTTACGTTCAGCATCAAAAAGGACGTTAATTACGAGATTGATACATGGAGGAAGCTACTTATTATGATCGTTTTGGGACATGGTCTTTTAAAGATGGCCAATAACGTTAAGGGAATGATACACGGTGGGAGCTACTTATTATGATCTCTTTAAATAATGTGTTTGGGTCCGAAGTATTTTGATAACAATAACCATTTGACAACATTGTCTGTGAATATAATAATTGACCTCCTCAGTATGTACAAATTACTGTTGATAGATGGGAAAAACTCAAAAATAGAGTTAAAATTACCAACTGAAGTTGGGGACAGTATGGAACTCCTTTCTCGCCTAAAAAGAATACTGAACATATGGCAGCACATTGGTGTTAAGCGCAAATATCAGGTAATGCACTCATCTATTCATTTGTTGTCGCTCGCGGCCTGGCCAATGAGACGGTTTGGGGATTCTTGGGCGTAATATAGAGATCAGTCTCCTTCTAATGAGGATTAACAGGATCGCCGTGGAAGATCATCCCCTGCTGTTTTCGGCACCTGGTATCTTCTGACCGTCAACCATCTAGGTTTTGACCTGGCTCAACATTGCTTAACATGGGTTATCGTACGAGAAATGGTATGTCCAACACGATTTGGCCGTAATAGTGTGCAACAAAATATGGACCTCCGCAGCTGATGATTTTGTCGATATTTATCAGGCTTGACCTAGTCTGACAGGAGACCATAATAATGGGGGTACCCAATGAAGATCGAATTCACTAACGATTGTTTACGTAACGAGCTTCCTAACCATCACTATACAGCAGCTCAAGATTTGCTTTATTCAAGAGCGGTAACGTAATGGTTGCTTTTGGGTGCTCCATAACCAGAGGATCGTTTTCCTTTGACCCAACCAGAAGCTAACGTCCATGATTATTAAGTACGGAGGTCAAAAAAGACAAAAAAAATTAAATTTCTCTTCCCAGCTGAAAAAAGCCCAAAATACTACGTATTTTTGTGTAGTCCTCAAAAAGAAAGGTTAAAATGATTTGATTCATCTAGAACAAATGCTATCAGACTTTGACACCAAACTTACACTACGAAGTGAGTTTCTATTCTATGAAAGAAAGAAAATTCATCTTTTCTTCCTAATTAAGCTTCCGTACTTTAAAAATTATGGACGTTAGTTTTTAGTGGGGCGCCTGTCATACGGACGACGATATTTGATTAAAAGGGGCATTCCCAGTTGCCTGGGGTTATGACGAAGGGAATCTATGTTTGTTCTCTGTTGTCTGCCTGATTGGGGGATAGATAGACATCACAAGAGGTCAGAGTTTATCTTCAAGACAGCAGGCCTTTCCACTAGAAAGTAATTGGAGAAGTGAAATGAACAAAAAGAAAAGATAATATCTCAGATAATAACAAAGAATTTCTACGAATGAGGCGTCAGATTTCTCAGATACTTTATAGATATATTTGAAATTCTATGGAATATATATATATATATATATATATATATATATATATATATATATATATATATATATATATATATATATAATGGAGACTGTATTTGGTAAAAATATAATATGTAGTTCGAGCGGTTTTTTCAGGATTTACCAGTTCTCTGCTACAAAGCTGTTAATGGTGTAAATAAATATTTATGCTGTATTAATTTCCTCTCGGATTTTATCAAAAAGTTACCAAGCGTTCATGTGGAAGAGTCCATAGTCTCAGATGGTAGGTGAAAGATATTTCCCAACAAAATTGTTACCTTTAACTGGAAGAGAAACATTGTGTGCATCGGGGTGGGGGATAAAATTCTTTATGAATTTCCTATCCGCCAAAATGTCCGGTTATTCAACATAAAATTGCTGATTTAAGTTTGTAGCCGACTGGAAAAGTTTTTGCCTAGAGTGACCACTCTCTCACTTGTTGTTCCTGTGTTATGTGACACACAAGGCAATGAATTATTCTTGGTTTCTCGTACAATCCACAAAGATCAAATCATTGTTTCTGCAGCAATTAAAGGTTTAAACGGAGCCGACATACAAGCCCGGCTATCAAAATGGATTTACTGGACCGAAGAACTTCATCTGTACTGCTAGTTATCCTTAACAGGGAGAAAAAGGTTCATACCTTTTGCCAAACACCAGTCCATGTTGGAGTTGACTTTATTTACCCCTGTAACAAGAAGAACAGGAACAATCCTCACCAAATATAAGAGTATAAACTCTTCACTGTTGGTCTATCCCGTCAAGTTGAAAAAAAAACAGGGACGTGAAATCGTGATTTAAAACCACGACTAAGTGATTGTTCTAACCAAACTGACAAGCATTATATATTTACGAATTTATTCATTACACATACAATAAAAAGGTTGCAGAATCACCTTCAGCTGGAATAGAAGTAAGAGTGGACTGCAGCAGCCAGGCTTATCCCACGAGCATTTGAGCGAGAGTAAATGCAAAATGGCCCAGTTTGAATTCCTTGAGTGGTTTAGACGCGTTAAAGATGCTGATCCGTTGGAGACTGGTCGGAGGAATTAAAAGTCTCCATATTCAACTTCAGCAACAACATTATTTTCGCAATATGAGAGCGGGCGTTGTCATACAGCAAAATGACACCCTTTCTATTCACCAACATGTTGAACATTAAGAGCTTTTAATAACTCGCACAATTATTTACTTAGAGACATCAACACTTAAAAAAAAAGTGTTCTAAATTCTTTCGTAAAAGTGTTTGTAACCTCAATTTTAAATGCAGACTGCCTAAAAAGTAGCTTTTGGGACTAATTTTCTTTACTTGAACGGATCTGATAAAATTTCGCGCTAATTTTTTTTAACGGACATTTTAACAGAAAGGAATTTCATACGGCGGTGTTTAGTTGTTCTACACCCCTGCCGTCCTTTTTTTCATTTGTTATATCCCTTTTGGCGCGTTATACTATATTCACTCACCGGTAAACGATACAGTCAATTTATCATATTAATGGACATATTGTATCGACTCAGAAGTTTAACCCTCGACTCCCCTTTAACTATCTGTCCCCCTGGACCTTCGGGCCCCAGTGAGATGCATCGGCTGTACTCCCAATTCATGAGACCTACTGCCCATGAAAACAACGCTTACGACACGTTCAATTCGCTTGAACGATTTTTGATTGAATTTCAAGGCAAGTTTTTAAGGAAGATGAATAAATTCCATTGTGCTGGCTTTAACCGTTGAAATAGTTATTGTTAAACAACCAACCACTTAGAAAGATATCCAGGTGTATGCGGGTTTATTTATTTCTCAAAATGTTATTGTAATTCAACTGCTCCTAGGAGTAAATCTCTTTGTATGCGGTTGGCCGTTTAGGAGTAAAAACTTCAAGTGGTCTTATCAGCACGATGGAATTCATATTAAAAAGGCCAGTTCAAGTCAAGTATTACGGTCCCTAGAAAGAAATGCAGCTCCGTCTATATAGCTAGTAGTATTGTTTTATTTTCGAATTCCATCCTCCAACATTGCCGACATTCCTGCTGAACAACGATACAACGATAGGGTTGGGTAATTCGGAACCACAATCATCTGCCCCCTCTCTGCTTTATCATGACAGAAACTGAGCAACAAACAAACAGACAAAAAAGTGACATTTAATAATATTACAAGATACCATGCAAAACATTTCTAAAAAATAGGCAAATTGATTTTAATGTTATTGCAGAGAGTATTTCTCTGTCCTCTTCCTCTGTAAGCATTGATATCTAAGCTCTTTAAAAACCTTCAAGCTATTAAATATTTTTTTAAAAACTTGAGTAAAATATGAAACTAGGTTCAGAGATGTGACTGAAAATCACCCCCTGTTATCAGTGTTTAATCTGTCTCTAGTGGAATGCAGTACCGACCTCGGTACTTGAAAGTTGTGTACGCCTTAAATAAAAGTAGGTGGATGTGAAAATCGGTGTCTTGCAAGAGCTTAAAGGTATTAAATCACTTATTCGATTGTCGTCAACTGATCCCTGGAGACAAAAGTAGTAGCTTATTGTGGAGAAAAAATAACAATAAACGTTGATCATTTTGGAGAACGCAATCCATCAAAGGGGCCCAACAGTTGATAACGAAGAGAATGAAATCGACGAACCGAGTTCAAACTCAAGCTTGGACACTTCGCACTTATGCCATTGGGAAAGGAAAGAATCTGTTTCTCTCTTCAATTAGGGGTATATAGTAAGGCAGTTGGAGCTCTTGATTCTTGTGAGGCAGCCCATCTTGGGCCATAGAGCGAGCATCCCAGCGCCATAAAAACTCACAATTGCTACAATGATTGGGTCTCCGTGAAACTTCCGATAAGTGGAGACAGAATTATTGCCTCATGTATCTTGCGATGCAGGGGGCAACTTTTCTTGTTGCTTTGCCAAATATGTGTAAAACAAAGGGAAACCAATTCAATTTTACTGCCAATAGTTTGGAAAAGGGTCATAAACATTAAAAGAGTTTTTTAGACGATTGAACTCTTTCTTGTTGTCTATGTCGTCAACAAGACGTTTTGGTTGCGGCTTTCTTCAAGTGCACTTTCCGAACATAATGGTGGTAAATAGATTTTTTTAATAGCAACAACGCTTAGAACGTAGGATTCATGTGTTTTCCTTTCCTTTCCGTGTTGGGCAAATATTTCCATACAATGTCCTTGCTGAGTAGCAGAAGCCACATTGGGTTGAATTCTGCACTTGTTTGGCATATATTCAGCCAACATGCTGAAGTATGCTGCTACTTTGATTTTTCTCAAATTCCAACTGCGTTCCTAGACTATAATATGGACTTATTCTCAGAGAGGACAGTGTTCACTTTTCTCTCTCCAGATGTGGTTCGCCATCCAAGATTTTCCTATTTTGATCTCGGTTATGGCTTTTTATGTCTCTCGAGTTTTAAAGGGCCTGCAAGTTTCCCCTTTATGATTCTTTCCACATTTAAAGGGAATATTATAAATGCAGTTATTTTTAGACTTATGTCTTGCTGTGGTCCAACTCTAATGAACAAATTATTATGAGTGAAAGAACGACTAGAAGTTACCCGGATATTTAGACGGTCACGGAACCTTTGTATACGTTCTACTATTCCTGGTAACATATTTGGTACACTTAGAAGTGGAGTACTAACGACGCTACTATTTTTCTTCCTGGTGATAACGTGGGAGGGGTTGTTTTTTCGCCCCCTCCTCTGCTTTGGGGTTACTGTATAAAACTTCTATCCAATTTTTAAACAATTAACCAACCCATTCTCAACTCAGAAAGCGTGGTTTGAATAAAAATTCAGATATCGACCAGTTTCTATTTATCACTATTACATTTGGATAGAACGCCTAAAGAAAGCAGTAGAAAGGAGCGGCTGAAACATTTTGTTCACAACATTAGCAACACGGAGGAGTTCAATCGTCCAAAAAAAAAAAAAAAACAGTTTGATGTTATTTATTTATTATAACAATGAATCGTTTGTATCATAAAGAATCTTCGTCTACTTAAATAAGAAGCAGTGTGCTTTTTACTGTTTCTCTGTACTATCTGTATTCATAGACTCTTCAATTTGTAGGTAAGAATTTTGCTGATAAAAATATCTCCTACCCAGTGGTGGAAATGGCAGGGTACGCAAAGGGGTACGGTACATACCTACTTCTTGATTTCTAGGTCTTTTGTGAGTTCAATATCTACAAATGAAGACATTAACGCATACTTAGTTCCCTTAACCCAGCCTTACCATATGTACCTAATTCTCAAAACCCATTTCCACAGAACAATAAAACGCTAATTATAGAGTATCCCCCCTTATTTTTATAGCAAATGCGTAAAAAAATCCATGTTTATTCTGATTTTGACAGAGATGTTTTTATATCTACCACTATTATAACTTCTGTATCAACGTTGTTATTAAGCCAGACCGTCATATCTTACTCGCTCTCCTTGAAACCCAAGCTGTCGTTAGGAAGAAGACATGTACACAGCCTCTTAACGGTCGCACCGTCGTTATATTAATTATGCACAGGAATAATCCAGCTTGTTATTTTTTCACTTCGTTATGTCCCCCTTTACCCCCGTCTGGGTACTATTTCTTTCTTTACCCCGAATTCAAAAAAAGAGAAGAAATAAATAGAAACAGTAGTGTCTCGTTGTTATGAACTTGTATATAAATATTGCTCGTGAAGAATCCAGTTAAACGTTTCTTGTTTGTTGGTTTATTCTTTTTTTTCTGCCTTCTTGGCGTCTCCCCTTACCTACGGTCTTGATACTACTACCTCAGTCCCATAATAGTTGTCACATTTGCTATTCAATTATTACTAGTGAATGTAACAACTATTACGGGACAGAGGTAGTATAGGGATATTACTGAAGACAGAAAATAAATAAATATGAGCTTTCCTTAATGATCTTTCGAAGTGTTTAATTATTTGCTGGGCCTCATTTTGCGAGTATTTACAAAAAATGTAACATGTTTTCGTTGTAGTATACCACGGATATCACGAATTTTGATGATGCTTAGGAACTCGCTTATTATAATCACGGACATTTATCAAACGGTTATTGTAATCAAAATGAGTTGGTCCCACACAATTTAGAGCGATCACTTCTTCCCCTTTTCTCTAAACATCTTTGGCCACAATAATGAGCACTCAGTAAGTATCGAACACAGTACCTTAGCACTTGTCATAGTGAATCACTTCTCCATGATGAGGCACCAGTATGATTGAGCTCAGCTTAGTCTGGCACAAGGTCATATCATATGGGCACCTTGAGAGGATCAGACGCACAACTTGCTCCGATGATGATTCCTCGTTGACCATAGCAGTTAATTAAACCCATATTTATTTTAATTATGAGGTTTATTTAAGTCTGGCACAAGGCCACAGTATTTTGGGGAATAGAGAAGGATCGAACTCACTTTACTTGAACGAGTGGTCTGCATGACAATATTGCCAACCATTGCACTACGGCCAGCGCCCTACGAGCTTTCATGATTAAAGCTAAAAACGGCATAAAATAAGATCAATAGTGATTGTTGGCTATTTTGATAGAAACCCAACAGCTTTTTTATGTCGGTGAAGAGAATGATTATGATCATATTTTTTAACATGGTGTAAGTGTATGTACTTCTGTTGGACTATTTCTCTCGTCTTCCTTATTTTTCGCAACGTTTCGATCATGTACCTTCCGACCTTCTTCGGGTGTTTGTAGACGAAAAAAATAGACCGATTAAATTACATAATGATAAAAAAAACACCCCGTCTCTAACAGAACATGAAATGGTGTGTGTGTATGTGCGTGTGTAGTCTAGTCTGGTACTAAGTGTCTCTCTCTATGAATAGAGCTTTTATGATTTTAATATTTATTCTCTAAAATATTTGTTCTTAACATCCTCTAAAAATCATGATAATGCTGTCAAATGCCCGAGAAAAGTTATTACGCGCAGAAATGGTGTCAGGTCACAGGTAAAAAAGATCCACCATTCAAAAAATAGGTATCTCGTCGTCGGCTTTATTTTATTATCACTCAGCCATTGTTCGATCAGCTAGATAGCGTATTTCTTTTTTAGCTGTGTATTTACTGAATAAAATGACCAAGTAAATATATTTTCCCATTTGTCAATTAACAAAAAAAAAAAAAAAGAAGTCAATTTTGAAACTTACAAAATAAAATACAGGTATACCTTGATTAGTGCGGTTGATTAGTTCCAAAAGTAGTTTAAAACTGCACTGTTCAAGGTCTTTTAATTTAATGCTTTTCCAGCTTACTTAGTTGCATTAATTTGTACAGCTATACCTTAACTGCACTGTAAAAACCCCATATTAACCCAAACCGCACTATTCAAGGTATTGCTCAACTGAGTGAGTTCATCGAACTGACTATCGCATCTATTTGTGAGAAGAGTATCAGAAGGTAAATTAGAGAAGCAAGCGATGTTCGTTAGTCTCATAGGGTAGAGACGCATGCTAGGTTGTGCTGTAGATTTGAAAAAAGAAAAAAATTTATGTAATTGTAAATTTTTTTACCTGTAATTAAAAAAAACCTAAACTATCTCAATCAGAACAGGGTTCCGGGAAAGGAAAAGTGGAAAAGCAAAGTTGCTTATCATGTCGCGCCTAACATGACGCAATGATGTTTGTCACCATAACGATTCATCATGGAGATCCAACCCAAGCTTTGTTTGTTGTTGTTTGTAGGAATAGTGTATTTGATGGGACCAGGGTGCTAGCCTGACTTCCAAGATGGTCTGTCTTATAGGTAAAAAGACCTCAATTGCCAGCTATTTACCCATAACCGGGAGGAGAAGAGGATTCATGCCTTTCCCAAAGGCATTAGATCAAAGTGGATACAAACTATCCCAGCCGGAGTTTGAACACGGTTCGCTGATTCCGTGCCATTATCGGCTACGCCACTTGCACTTCATTAGTTTTTAAATCGACATAGTAAAAATGAAAAAAAAAAAAAAAAATCATATACAATTACGTAAACCTATGAAAATTTGTGATTATAGAAAATATTTTTCCATATATTTATTTACTAACTAATAAAAGTAGACGGAAAGAAAGTGCTTGGTTTAAAAGCTCTGTTTGCATCCATTTAGTATACAAAATCAGAATTTATTTTTCGATATGCAAACATTTTTTTTATATTTGAAGTTTTTCAAATTTTTTTTAGAAATTTATTTGAAACTTAATTAAGTTAATAAAAAAAGGAGATGCTTTCAACATTTTCTATATTTTTAAATTTGAATAAACGTTTACTTTCTAACTTAATTGTGCTGAACTGAAAACTTATGCACACTTGAAAAAATATGATTTTTTTAAAATAAAATGTTATTATATGTACAAAATGAGTACAATAGATAAAAAGAAGGTACTTAGGCTTTCCAAATGTAAGCATTAACCCTTTTTTGTGAATTTGAATTAACATTTTATTGAAATGAAAACCTGTTATTGCACAATTAAAAAAACGAACTGATAAATACTATGCACGAAGTAATAATTTATTAATTTAGAAAAAATCATTTTAGATATTTATTAAAATCAGTGAATTTGAAGAAAAAAATTCTAGGAATTTATTCAAAATTGAATAATTAATAAAATAAATAAGAGAGATGCTTTCGAAATGTACGCATAAACTATTTTACAACTTCAAATTAACGTTCAAAGTATTACTTTACAAAACTGGGAACTATTCCGCATATTCGGCAAAATTTTTGAATGTTTAAAAAACTTCAAAATAAATTTTTCAGATTATTCAATATTTAATAAAGTTGTTTCTTTTCCAAAAAAGTTCTCTTTAGCTTTAAATATTAGCACTAACACTTTTTGAAAAAAGATTAACATTTAAATTATAATTTTACTGAACAAGTATCATCAGAACTAATGAAAAATTTAGATATTAATTCAATTGTATATTTACTAGTGTAGCTATAAGGAAAGTGCTCGTTGTAGTGAGGATTCATTTTTCCTTGCGTTGCCGCGGAATTAGGTCATTGTTAGTAACAAGGAATTATGGGAAAGCACCATATTTGAAAATGTCCAGCGAAGAGGATATATATGAGGTGAGTCTGTTGTTCGCTTTTCTAATAATTTCACTGTCGTATTATCCGTTTTAAAATCGCAAAAATACACATGCTGAGAAGCAAACTCTGTAGATGTCTGTAGGTATTTTCAAACTGATCAAACTGTTTTGTTAAAGCAATAAAATTGCATTTACAAGGTCGGGTTTGCATGTCAACACTGAAGCCATGCCGGAGTTGTCTCAGCCATGTGCCCAGATGCAACTGATTATTGTCAGGAAATCGGGGATCATTTCGGGTGTATTTCTATGTGTACATTGATCCTCCACTTTATGACAGGCTTGTGTACTTTAAAAGAAAAAAAAGGGTACCTTGCACAAGCTTAGAAGCATTTGAAATTTTTTTCATGGAGATTTTGTTTTGATTTTAATGGAAATAATGTCTTACTTTTAGTTCCGATTATGTTTGGGGGATTTGCAAATTTTCATTCACTTGGAATATTTTATATTTCATTTTTAATATTCGATTTGCAATTCATAAACAGAATAAAATATGTAACCCCGGAGGTTCTTGAAGACCGGTAATGCTGGGATTTCATTGTTTTGTTGTTGTTTTCATTTTTCTTGTTAGATTTCCCCTTGTTTATGTTCTCTATCTGCAATAATTAAAATGAAATCTCCGAAACATAAATACTTGGAAATTTCATCGAATATTTATGATATTGAGTAAAGATGACAAGTGTGTGTCTATGAATTGAAGAGCCCTAATGAAGAAATCTGTCACGATAGAGAACACAAGAAAATCAAATGGTTAACTTTTCCATATTTTTTTTTTCTTTTGTCCCCAGCTAAAGATCTCGCTCCCCACCACCACACACACTAAATGTTTACCTTTTCTTTTTTCTTCTATTATTATGCAATTAGCATTTCTTTTATTACTTTTTAGACCTTAATTAATGAAAGACAATGCTTTTGAGTTCATCTCCATCGGTCACGCACGTGTTTACAAAAATAAAATTAGTACATTTGAGAATATCAATTGAATATTCAAATTCGTTCTGTAGGCAAGTGTATGAATCAATATTTATTTTATTCTTCAAAACCAAATTATTGCTTATTGTGTAATAATTTTGCACAATTTTTGTCTGAATTTTTTAGATGAGAAATTATCGTTATATATGGAACTTTTCAGGCTATTGTCTTGTTTGCTTTTGCTAACACAAAATAGGGTAACAACAGCTGAAACTTGATTAAACAAAAAAAAAAAAAAAAAGATGAGAACACTGGCAATTGTAAAAAAATCAATGTACAATAAGTTGAAAATTCCGATGATAAAAAAAAATGATCTGTCGAATTCATGAAATTTCGAATTGATGTTTAGTTTGATGACTTGAAAAGTTAGTGCTTTATTTATCTATTTATTTATTTGGGGACCTGAATTTCTTGGTAAACCCTTGACTGAGAATTTTTATTATATCATTTTCGAATCAATTGCTGCTTTTCTTTTCTATAGCACAAAGGTTAAAAATTCAACTTTTGATAATTTTCCTCAAAAATACAAGTTTTATAACTCTCTCCCTCCTTTTTTTTTTTTTTTTTTTTCCCCTCTTTCCTCAAAGATACTGCAAGTTTAAAGATAGGTTCCTCTCCCAGATGATCTTGACTTGAAAAAAAAAGTGGAGTACTCTCTGAAAAACAGTACTCCTTTTTGCTTCTACTTCTTTTCACGCTATTTTTGGAAAAATTGTACTCGATACCTGAGATCCACGTACAGATCGACATGCCATAAATGAGCTCAAGCATTGCCGGTTTTGGATGATACTTTTTGTTTGAATTCAAACTTATTGTCCCCCTAACCTTTTTGTGTTCAATTTCAATTTCAAATGGTAAATAGGTGCAAGTAATAACTTACCTCCACGTGTATTTGTATACATATATTTGTCTGTAACACCCAAGTACTTTTTACGCTGTTAAGTTTTATTCGTGCACTCCTGAAATGTTCTTGTCTAATTTATTTCATCTTTACAATTGGTATAAGGATTTCGATTCCACATATGCTGTCATTATTACCAGGAAATGTCAGTTTGATATGAACAACTATAAAGAAACTTTTTTCCAATAATGGATTAAAATGAAATTATTAAAAACTGGGCTAATATGAGTACTTTCATTTCAATTAATAGTACTCAATCGAGCACATTATTAATGTTTTCCATTTGTACTTGAATATACTTTTTTGACAGCAGTTAATTGTCATTAAGCCATTTTCGGTTTTGGGGTAGATTTAACTATATCAGTCGAATTTCATATGACTGACATCAGAATGTATGCAGTAGACTCCCTTTATTATGGCATCGCCGGCGAGTTCTGTTGTAACGGTTGGACTGAAAGATACAAGCCAATTTACTTTTTAATTTGTTCAGGTAAAGGTATCATCTCCGACAATAGTCTTGTGCCGTTGGAACGTGTCATTAGCACTTCGGTTACAACGAGTTTATTGTAGCTGTGAATTTTGAGTCTTCTTCTAAACAATATATTCAAGAAATTAGATCACTCAACATTTTTTTTTTTTTTTAATTCATGTTGGCGGTTTTGGTTTCATTTTCGTAGCATTTTTTTTAGTTTGAGGATTTACTGCAGAAGGGGTACTTGAAACCTCTGGCTCAGAGTGTAGGGCAACCCTTCCCAATGACCTTTTTTAGGAAAATGATTTACAGAATTTTTAAATCATAGCTGTTCTTGACCGTGTATTTTTGAACGTCGTCACGAAATAAGTTTTTATCCATCTTCCCACAAGGACAGAATTTGACACACGGTCATGTTTAGTGTGGGAACCCACATGGAGATGAAAATGGTCCAGTTCTCTTGGGACGCCTTTGACTATAGGAATTGTTCTTACCCCTTCTAAGTCTGATGGGGAGGTGCTGCCTAGGGGTACGCCCCAGCTTGATCTAGACGTGCGTTTTCTTCCCAGGTCACCAAATGACCGGGTCAGGATCAATGCCTAAGGCGTTCCAAGGGGAAGTGCCAAGGGAACTAGACAAATTTCATCCTCCATACCCTCTGGCGCACGTGTAGGTCCTTACACTAAATTTGACCTTGCGCCAGAATCTGCCCTCGTAGTAAGGGGGCGTTTGGGGCTTTTCATCAGATTTAAATATGATAAAAGGAAATTGAATTCTTATTCACTCAATCGTATGATTTCTCCTTGTTGCAGAATTATTTCCTAAATGGCATGCCCATTGTTAGATAAATGGTTTTACAACTGTTTGTTTTCTTGAATGGTAGGTTTCAGATTTTTCCCTAAATCGGCTTTTTGAAAAAAAATTCCACCATTATTATCAATAAGGCATTTTTTCCTTAGTGACAGATTTAAATTTTAGCAACGGAAAAAAAATTATTATAGTTTGAAGAATTGTGGTTGCGGTACAAAAGACCCCCCGCTCCCTCACGATTGCAGCTGCTTGGTCACGTGATCAGAACACATGCTGGACAAAAACGCTGCTGAGCGAAAATGTTCGGTCATTATAAACACACACACACACACGCACAATAAATCAAAGTAGAGATTTATTCCCCTCAAAATTCGACGCAAAGTTCAGGTGTAATGCGGAAACCCACATGCGTACGCGTAGATGGACGAACAATTGTTTAGCTCCCACACGGTTATGTCTTTTAGTACGCTACAGGCACCGGTTAATTTTCTAGCTTATGAGTGCACTTAATTTATTTAAAATCATACCAACCTTACTCTTTTATGCACTCAATATCCTGCATCTGATGCAGGGTATTGTTGATGTCGGTTAAGTTTGCTGTTGATTTCTTATGATATCTACCGAGCCGCTATGAATTGCCGCTTAAAATGCGTGTTTCCCCTTCTCTTTTCTTTTTCTTTTTGAGAAAATGTAATCGATACACAGACTGATTACATTTAGTTTTATATAATATGCCAGGTGACTGGTTATATTTTGTCTGTAAAATTCGTCACGGGAGATTAAATGCTAATTAATTGAGTAGTATCTTCCTTAACTTAATGTTCAATCAAAAAGATTAAATGAGGAAATGTAGTGCAACATTATGTTTTTGATATTTTCAAAATGCAATGCAATTACCGTATTCTATTTAAATTCTGTGGTCATTTTTGACGACGTATTATTATTGAACGCTCACAGTAAAATTTTACCGTGCGCCGGTTGTAATATATAATTCTTTGATTTTAATTGCGGTTAAATTCACTGCGCCCGTGAACTTGTTGAAGACTACCGAATGACGTGTATTTTTCCTAAAAACCTGCGAAAGTATTACTCGTTATATGCAAATATTTTAACGTTAGCAGAATATTTCTTGTCCTTTTTGGAAGGGTCGGATTTAGACGCTGGGTGTCTGGGGTACTTCAGGTTTGATGCTCCCACCTCTGCACAGATATTAAAAAACAAAATTTACGCATCAAAGTCCGTTTATTGCATGGTAATGGAACTCATCTGCTATGCATACTATGCAGGATTAGATTAGTTATATATCTGAAATAAACACAATATACGCCATCAAAAATATATTTTAGGTAAGACAAGAACATATCTATGGTGCTGGGTAATCTTTAGCGTCTACAAATAACAATGGTTGACGCAACAATTTTTCATTTTCGCATAGAGGTAGCCCCGGAGTATTTTGCCTCCTTATGAATCCCGGCTTTTATTGTGTTAGTAAAATATCGTTTTGTCATTTTTAGCTATCCATACTTCAGCTTTCCCATGAGACGCTCGTGAATTAAAGTAGGCTATCACGTATGGGTAAGGAAAGCTGACTCAATATGCCCCCTTGACCTTTGAACTGAGGTGATCTGTAATAGATACCCCCTTCAAGCAAACGTATTTTTTCACTTTATTTTTTATAATTAAATTAACTTGTTTTGGTCGATTCCTATATTTCTATGACAGCTACTTAAGAGGGGAAGATTTTCAATGATTCTCTAGATATTTCTATTAACACAGATCAATTATGGCATAATCAAAGTCAGTTTCGGATGACAGCTTTCAATTTGCAAAAGTAATTATCTCTTTACAATTGATTTCACACTATTGAAATTAAAACCAAAATTAAAACTTAAAAGAATATATTTAAATTATTGCAATGTTTAACAAATTTTCATGAAAAAAAAAACAAACTACTGATTGTAGCTACAATTTTTAATGCTTTAGGTACTTGGGATGAGCAACATTATGAAGTATACCAATTTATGTAGACCTAATTTGGGGTTATCTATGCAAAATATGAAAGATGTCTCTGGGTTACTCTACTGAATTTGTTTTTAGTACCTACCTAGTTGAGATGGGCAACTTCTAAATTCTACCATTTTTTACTGACAGATTCTGAAGTTGGTGTGCTAAAGATGTATCTGGTCTACACTTATACATGAACAAAATTGTAGCACACGTTTGGTCCATCACTAGTTAGTAGTGTATGCAGTACCTATCTAGTTGAGATGAGCCACTTATAAATTATATTCTTTTTGTACCATAATAGTTGTTCAAGTAAATAAATATAACAACTGGGACAGAGGTAGTTTCATTTTATTCAATCATATTTTGGCATTGTGTATGCAAAATATGAAAGTCGTACCTGATCTTAAATATGAACAAAAACATAGCGTGACCTGTTTTGTGCGTTAGCAACCGATACTGGCTTTTATTCATTTTTTATATATATATATATATATATATATATGTGTGTGTGTGTAAAAAGGAAGCTTCTCATATTACACAGAGTGGAACACCTTAGTGTCTTCTCTTACGATACACATACAGAACTTGTTGACTATAATTGCAAGGGAAAGGAGAGAAAAACGGCAGCAAATAAGATGGTTATCTCCTACTGTAATTCACCACATGTCTGTCTGTATGTGACTGAGGGAAAAACATATCCCTAAGAAATTCTGCATACACCAATGGGACTGCCAAGCAAGTTTTTTAAAATTGGAAAAAAAAGTGTTGGTCTTCATTGTCTGCACTCGCATCGATAATAATGATCTGATTTCTATCCATCTATTTATGTAATACTAAAAGTCTAGTTCTGTTTATCTGTATCTGACTTCTAAGTAGCTGAAATGGTGCATTGTAGCCAGTGGTTTGATATTAACATACCTCCTTAAAAAAAAAAAAATGTAGAAACTGCCTGAAGATTCCCATTCATGGGGGGGGGGGGGTCGGCTAGTATTAGCTTTATTCCTTTTGTTATTTGATGGGGGGGGGTAGTCATTTACCGTACCAATTACTTGGAAAAAGCAGAATAATAAATTTGCTCTTGATATTTTCAAGACTTGTTAATCATTTTTGAAACATACAATAGATTTTTTTTTTCTTGCTTTACGACTTATTTGAGTCCAAGTGAAGTCCCTGAGAAGAAATGTGGTCCCTTCTACTGAGCCAGTAGTATTGCTTTATTTTTACATTTTATACTCCAATGACTGATTCTGAATTTCCTGACCCTATGCCTACCCCCTACCCTAACTTGATACAACAGGAATGTCAGCAATGTTTTGACCATATATTGTTGCATATTTCTCAGTGGTATCTTATGCATTTATAATTACTGCTTGGAATTTTGGATCACATTCATTGGAGTATGAAATGCAAAAATACAGCAATGCTATGAGCTTTTTAGGAAGGATTGCATGACTTGGACTCTGAAGCTTTTGTTGTTATTATCATTGAATTTTGAGTGGCTGTTTGAAAATGTTGATCTACATAAATTACTGTTTTTGTTCTGGTTATAAAGCTACAGCAAAAATCTTCACTCAAGCAGCAAATATAACCTACTTTATTTATTACTTGAAATTGTTTGGTTATGCAATGTTTCAGCCTTTTTTACACTCGGTGAATCTCATATTTGAATATCTGTAAGCTGTACACTAGTTGTTCTCTAACTTTATTGTATGACAGCACACTTACACTTTACTCCATCAAAATATGAATATACATTAGTGTATATTAGGCCATGATTTGAGAAACGATCACTTACTCATGAATGACATTATATACACTTGAAAAATAGATACGTATTCCATTTTTCTTGCAAGCTTAGTCTGAAAATGGGTTTCTAGTTATTTGATTATTTTGGTATTGAAGCTACTTAGATTGGTTTCAAGACAATACAAATTTAGTCTTGTGCAGCAACCCTTAATCATATTTGTGACTAGTTTGCTAACTACCACTCTATAGCAAGGTGCTCTTCTCTCTCTATCTCTCTCTATCTCTCTCTCTCTATAGTTACATTCATTCATAATTTGCCAAAAGTCTGTCTGTATGTGGTTACTTACTGCAAAAACTACACAGCATAACCCCATGGAGTTTTCTGTATGTACTAATGTAACCCTAGGAAAGGTTTTTAATAAATTAGTTTTTGAAAATCATCCCCAAAATGTTTCTTAGGGGGTTGGAATCACAATATAAATCAATGCTGAATTGGACACATTTTTTTGTATCTACTTTTTAGCTGAATGACTTGGGTGGTGATGAAATTAAGCACTTAGTATCATTCATAGACAGGAAGGGAGCATAAGAGGGACAATGGGTGTTTATCACTGCTCTGCCTCATCCTCTGTCTAGAATCAAAGTGTTTTATCTGCGTGCTATTGATCTTATTTATTTCATGTTGCCAAATGAGTTTTGATGCATCACTGGCTTCTGTAAAAGCTACTTCAGCAGTAGGTATCAACTTATGAATTTCCAGTCTTTTTCAATGATTTTAAATTAAAGCCTCTTTCCCCCCCCCCTTTCTTTCCCCCCATGTACTAGGTTACTTAATTGGCAGATCTTAATTTCAATCTCTGGATTTAGCTTCACTATCAGGAACTGTGCCAAGTTTTTGTTTACGTAATTGGATTATTTTTGCATAAGAATATTATACAATGTGATTATTAACTAAAATTACGATTCTTGACTTTTTTTTTCTTTTTCTTAGCCATGGCCCCTTTGAGAGCTCTTCTCTGGTTCCAGGAATCCTTATCAAATAAATAAACAATACAAATAGATAGAAATTGATTATTTCAGTCTATGATCCCCCCCCATCAAATGTGCAATGTCTCCAATAAAGAAGGAAGATTTTAGCTCTGCTGTTGCTATTGTGGTGACAAATAATACATCCAGTGTCAGCAAAATGAGAAAACTATTGAAAGTGAATCATAAACGTTGACTTATGGATGCACAGCACACTTTTTAAATCTGCTGGTTCATAATGTGGAAGTTTCTAGTGTGTGCTTTACATGGTGAAATACTTCGGGAACAATCAAGACTCCGTCAGCCATTAAATAATGGAATTCACACGTACGTGTTTTGATCTGTGATACACTTTCTACTGTAAAAGAAATCAGTGCTGGCCTCATCTTCTGGCATTGGACATAGTTTCTCGGTTCAGAATGAAGAGAAGCAGGTAGAGCAGCAGAACATTTATTTGTTTAAAGCAAAGAACACAAAAACTACTCATATTGAAGAACTTGAATATGCTTAAGCTTAATAAGTAAGACATTTGTCACTTGAATAACTCGGATAAAATAAAAATTACTTAAAGCTGTTTTTAGACTGTAATGACAATGTTTGTCTACAGAAATTACTAATCTGTCATTACCCCCCCCCCCAGTAACCATCATAGGAATCGACGAAAATTAGATAATTTGATAAGGCAAGGTATTTGTCACTTGAATTACTTGAAGAGAATTTTTATTCAGTTGGTGATTTGAAATAAATATTCGTTTCAGTATGTCTTACATTTTCCTTCTTTCATGAATATAAAAGTAAACAACAAATTGTAATTAAAAAAAAAAACACTCCTGATTTAAATCCAATAACCCTGGTGTGTCACGTTATAGAAGTTCATTCCCTGGTGAAGTGAATTTGAGAGATATGGGGAAATGTCTGCTAAGATACCAAGAAATACTGGGTAACTTGGCAGATGGAATTTTATTCCCTTTTGAACAGTTTGTAGTGGTTTGTTTGTTTTTGTTTTCTTTTTCTTTTTTTTTCTTCTACAGAAAATTTATTACCTTTATAATACTTCACCATGGTATAGTCTAAAAATGCGTCTTCTATGTCAGCCTTAGTCATAACAACTGAAAATTAGTCTGGCTTATCATTCACAGCTTTGTGACCTGAAAACTATCTACAGTCTGTATATGACACCGAAGTACAAGAGGTTCAGTTTTTATGTTCAAAATTGAAACTCTCTCTGGATTGTGATAAAAATAAATGGTCTGCAGAAATCAGCAAATTATTATTATTTTTTTTTCTTCTCAAACCAATTCAGACTGAAGATGACTTTATTTTTGGCAAGTTTTCATATTAACTACAGATGTTTTTTAATGAAAAAAATTATATGCAATTTTTGGTTCCGTGACAATTTTGTGAACAAGGCAAGAAATCTGCATTGGCTACCTTTTTATGAGCAGCTGAATTTTCATGATTTTTCTTTTTTTTTATAAATAATTTCTTAAATGATATTCATGAATATATTAAATAGATTTTTCGATGACTTTTTGGACACTTTATATGTTTAATGCTGAACACTTCATATATGAGTTGGTCTACAGTGCATATAACTATCAAATGAGAAGTGTTAGTTTTAAAGACCCCTTTCCCCTTGCTGGATGCCTATTCTTAGAAATCATCAAAATAGTTTTTCATTTTTTAAACAATTCTGGCTATCTATAGGAGTCATTCCTTAGGAAATCAACAAGAGGTCAAACCATTGGCTTTTTTTTCCTTATTTGTTACATTTATAGATCTTAATGAGACATTGAATAGCATCTTTTTCACTTTTCTGGTTCAATGGAGATACGACTCCCGGAACTTTGCCAAATATATGAATTTTCAAAGAGAGTGACAAACTTTTAAAATCAATATCTTTGTTGTTTTTCCAGCTAGAAAGCTCATTTATATACCATTTTAAAGTACTTGAGTAGATCTAAAAATCAAGTAAGAACCATGGTCATAAAATCAAAATTTATTTGTGGTCAAATATAGATCAGACCGGTTTTAGGAAATTAAATAACTATTTTTATTCAAAATTTTTCATATATCATTTTTTTACATATCGAAATCTGTTTGTTATATGAAGAATTGTAAACAAAAACCAGTTGTTTAATTCCCTGAAGCCAATTTGATCAACATTTGACCATAAATTATGACCATGGTTCTTGTGAATAGCAATCAGCATTAAGAGCTTTCTAAAGATATCTCACAATATGGACAAGTCGTACACCAAAATCAGCCATTTTGAACTTGTAAAAACCCTTGTAACACAGGCTCTCATTAAATATCTACCATGATATTTTGTCCATATCCTGTCATAAGCCTGACAAATTTATTTGTAAATTTGAAAAAAAAAAGTAAAATGACCCTCAAGAAATGAAAGGTCAAGGTCAATTTTTTTCATTTGACCTTTCGAGGTGAAAAATACACTATACATTTTAGATATACTCAAATACTTAAAAATGGTATATAAATGAGCTTTATAGTTGTAAAAAAAAACCAAACATGTGAAATGTTGATTTCTAAACTTTGTCATTACCCTTGAAAATTCACATCCTGGCAAAGTTCAGGGGTCCAATCTCCTGACCCAATTGAGCTAGGAAGGTAATTTGTCTCCTCAAAATATATCAGTGTACGAAATATCCCTGATGGTCACGATATTTTGCCTGAAAAATTTGTCATCACACAGAATAACCCAGGGACAGTTACTTAAGATGTCTGGAAAGAACTTGTTTTTTTTTTTTTTCAAATCCCTACCTCCCTGATATAAGTTTTTTGTGATTGAGTGCAATATCATCTTAAAATGTAGGTTTTATTCCCTTAGGTTTGTGCCCAACTGAGTTCACACTTAAAAAATTCAGACTTTTTAGTTATCTGACATTGATCACGCCTTTCTATTCTTCGAATTTTTGATTGATCACCCCCTAACATAGCCTGCTGCCAAATGTCATTGGTCACGCTAGTCTTAATGAATGACTAACCACCTTTTCTTTCTTTTTTTTTTTTTTTTTTGTTCAAACTCGAAACTTGAAAATAAAACTTCTCTATCCCTTTAATTAACTGTTCAGTAAGTTTACTTCAGATATAAACTGGACATTTTATTTCTATTTATTTATTTTAAACGAGTTGCTCAAATTCTGATGGTATGTCTTACTAAGATTTATTTGTTGAATTAATCCTTTGGTTGAATTTTTTCATTATTTATCACCTGTTAAAAATCAACAATTATATAAACTCGCATGATTGTATTTTTCCTTGAGATACCAGTTGTGACGAGGCATAAATATTCCTAGTGTAAAGACCTATTTGATGGTCTCTATAGTTTTCATAACGGCTTATTATTTTTATTTTTATATTGTTACTATTTTTGATAACAGCTTAATTTGCATTCAGAATCATGTCAAAGTCTCCAGTTATCCTGGTAACATCTTGTTTTAAATATTATACTGTGCAACTGGTGTGCTACCCAAAGCTTATAAAATCACCAGCCTGGCACACTGGATGTATAGTCAAAAGGGAGTAATTGAACTCTTCATAATTTTATATCCAAATGGGTTATATTGTTTGAAATGACCACCTGTTATTGAATGGAGAATGAGTCCTTTGGCCTTGACTGTAAAACAAGAGAAAATGGGGTTGCTGCAGCGATCGAACCTGCGACCGATAAAGTAGCTGCTTCAACGTAGCATCACTCTTTCTTTTGAGCTAAACAGCCTGGTGGAAAGGTGAAGGCCCAAATAATATAATGCATTCATGAATATTCTATCAGATTATTTATCCATTTCTTAATCTGAATTAACGTACATTAAAATCAGTAGGCTTTTTGCTTAACTCTAAAATTCAAATAAGAAAATTCAGATGTTGATAACAAGGGAATAACTTTTGACTAAAGTTATCACCCTTGCATGATTTTTGGTAAAAACTTTTTTTAAAAATCTACTTTTTAAAATTCTATCAATTTCAACAAATTTTATCTCCACAACAGAAGAGTTCCACTGCCTATTTGAAGTGGTATCAAGCAGTTTGTAAAGTTAAATAGAGGCCCTGATGTTAGATATTTTGAGTATTTTGACTGGAGCATCATTCAGTGAAAAATCTCCTGCACAGAACTTCACAAACCACATCTGACTTGTGGTCATTCTCTGTACCTTCTCAATTAGCTACACAAACCTTTTTTGCATTTGAATTTCTTTTTTAATGTTTCAAAGGTTGTTTTCGTTCATCTTAAATGTCAAAATAGATTAACAAAAATCTGCCAATTTTAGCAATTTCTCAAACTCAATTTTATATAGGTATTTGCTGAGTTTAGTACAGTAGTTGGTCATGTGTAGGGTACCCAATGAGGATCAAACCTACTACATTAGTAATAGTCCTCAAGACTAGCTTGCTATCCATAACATGATAAGGCAAGGCAGACTAGTTATTCCACAGAGGCTGCAGGAGAAGGTCTCAGGGAAACGCCAAGTTTACCGCTCTGCCTCCTCTCCTCTCAGCTCTGATTCTGTGATTGGATTCACTAAAAAGGGGGCTGCCTGGAAGACCTTTTTGGTGCTGTGTGTTCCTGTCGGCAGTCTCCGCTTCCTATTCACTTTATTATACTAACTGGTACGAATGGGAAGGAAAATAACTTGAAACTTAATTAAAAATGAAACCTGACCTACTGGAAATTTCATACCCTGCTACTAACTTATAAAGCCTCCTATTTTGGTGATACTTCAGTTAGTGCTCTGGATACATTCCTGAAAAATATAACACTGGATGGAACAGCGCTAATAGGGGTCATTATAACCTAGCTTAGTTTGTGCCAGCAATCATTTAGAAAAAAAAAAGTATCCATTGCCATTTGCAAGAGTTAGGGGCCCCAGGGGCCTGCAACTGTGCTTAACGCTTCACCATTCCCAAACTATAAATGTATACAGTGAAAATTTAACTTATAAAACTATTCATTTTTTTCTGGTGATAGATCTGTCAATTATGGGAAAATACATGTATTCCTTATTTTTTATTTCATAGTTGTTAATTTTTTATTTATTTATTTATTTATTTTTTTTTTTTCTGTCGAAAATGTAAACTCGGCTTCACACTACTTGGAAATCCTCTTATTTCTTAATATTTTCGTTATTTTAAAAAAAGACTTTATCTGGTCTAAGAGTTGTGATAAAGAGCAGCAAAAATATTAAAATGAAGGTTAAAAAGTAACCGAAAATTCAAAACAAATCTTTAATAATGTACAATTTTTATCTACTTGAAAATGAATTTGTTTTTACCATAAGTAGGCAAAAAAAATTTCCTGTCTGAAATACCATTTGACTAACAAGTTGACAAATATAAAGATTGGACGAGTTCAAGTTTTCAACCAGGTTTATATTTTTGGATAGTAATACATTTTTTTTTTTCATGATGGGTGAGAGATGTATTGGAAGTTTTCTGTTGGCTTTCATTTATAATGTAATTATGTTAAACTGGACTCTAACTTTTTATTCAATGTAACCCGAATTCAATTTTGCATTGAGGATGTTGAACTTTGTCCTAGGGGTACCTTTTTAGAGCAGGGTAAAGGGCTATGTGAGGTAATCTTGAAGGTTATACTGATTTATCTGGCCATTTGTTGTCATTTCTAGCCAATTGAAGCAATTGTAGGCTATTGTTTGCCCTAAGGAAGCTGAAATTTGGCATAGGGGAACATCTTAGCCCATGACCTTCACTGTAATATGTGAGGTTGAACTCGGACATATCAGGTTACCAGGGATCATTTATAATCATTTCTAGCCAATCGGAGCAATTGCATGGCACAATTTTGCATTGGGGAAGCTGAAATTTGGCACTAAGACATAGCTCATTACCTTTGCTGTGAAAAGATTGGCCTTAGATTTCATTCAAGGTTACTAGAAGTCATTTTAATAAGTTAGATGTAAGGGAAACAGTTCATTTTCCTAAATATTTCACAAAAAAATTGGTAAAATTTCTTTTAAATCTTCAGAAATATGAATTCTAAGACTTTCAAGAGATAAATATGTAAAGTGCCAAAAAAGATTTTAATGACTTTTAAAAAAATTTTAATAACACTTTCATGGGATAACTTTGTTTTAATATTTTTAAAAAATCATTTCAATATTTTCCAATAATTTACCCTCATATTCTTTACAAAGATATTTTTACTTTATCATTCCTGGCAATTTGACACCACGGTAGAGAAATATGTTCTTTTGATATATTTATTCTTACTTAATACAAACCACCGGATGTTAATTCAGTTATTTTTACATTTTTTTAATCTTATTTTTTTAATTTTTTTATTTTATTTATTTATTTATTTTTTTATATATATCAGATGTCTCGCAACCTGAACAGGCCCATACACTCTCCCTGGCAGACCCATGTGCAAATATCAGTTTCAGTCAAAATATTTGAAAAGAATTTAGAGAAAATAATCTTAGACTTGGATACTTAGGAATAAAAATTTCAAAAATCAATCTGCTCCATTGGTACTAATTTAAGTTCATTACCAGACGGTTGAGTGGAAATTTGTTGATCAACCGCATCCAAATTTACTAGACCTATCTTATTCTGGATGGAAGATGACCTGGTATTAGTACACTCACATTATATTTATCCTTCCATGTGCACAAGAATCGGTCTTCCAGTTGGTAAGATGCTCACATATCAAAGACAATGTGCTGTGCATTGCAAATGTCGAGCTCAGTCGCTGGGATGTTCAAAACTGTCTCAGTGTGGTGGTGGTGGTGGTGGTGGTGGTGAAGAGCTCTGTAATGAAGTTGATGATGAACCTGACCTCTGGGACTCTGATAATGAGTTTTAAAACATTACCCTGCTTTGGATTCCAATACATGTTTCAGTTTAATACATTGTAAAAATTTTGAACCCTCGTGTTTAATGATCCTATAATCTAGTGTGTACCGTGCAATTTAGAAGATGAATGCTTCTATCTTGTAAACAATGAGATATTAGTTTACAAATCCTTACTGAGGATATAATGCTCCCTCACTTGGCCCATTAATTGTGAGCAAGAATTTTTCACTATTACATAGTCAAGTTATAGCATTTAGTAACTACACACAAAAATTCTTTCTGATTATTTTTTTGACACGCTGATATTTGGCAAAAACATATTCAGAAAATCTTTATCCATTTCCAAAAAAAAAAGGCAATCCTTGATTATACAGATGTAAAATAACATTTGTGTGCTCTGTTTAATTACCTGCTTCTGAAAAAACATTATTATTTCCCAACTACTATGGCACTATAGTAATGTGGAGATCAAGATTTTACAAGTACATAGAATTAATGCTGGAACATAAGTTAAAAATAATTTTGAATCTTAAATTATAAAAATAAGCAGATTTAGTTGTATTTATGCAAGAGAATTTTTATTGAAAACCTGATTGCAGGTGGTTATTGTTTAGTGAACTTGTTTGTCAAAACAAGACGCTCGGGTAACAGTGTCTTCAGGTGTTTCCTCTCTGACTGTCTCATTAATGATAGATGCATTCTAAGGTAACTGATGGGACGTTCAGATGGTACTTTCTATGAATTAATCAATCATTGAATCCACCAAAACAATTTTTTTCAACTTTAAATGACTGAACCATAAGAACAAAGATGAATGAATGCAAACATTGTGGTAATCAATTTGAGTACATTTTATGACCCCCCCCCCAAAGTCAATAACTGATGGGACATAATAAATCCCTAACTAAAATAAGCTGCTAACTCAGTGGGGTTAAATCATCATGATTATTGAATGATGTTTTAACACATTCAGAACTCGTATTTGAGTATGGGGATGAAACCTAAATCATCATAATCAGTCTTTTAACATCCGTCGTTGGACATAGACTTCCCCCAGGATTCACCACAATTCTCTATCATGGGCGTTGCAGAGCCAGTATTTTCTGAATTTGTCTAGTTCATCTCTCCATTTTGTATTCTGTCAGCCTCAGTTTAGCATGTGATCTCTGGGGATCCATGTTGTTAGTTATGATGTCCACCGGTTGTCTTTCATTTTTGCAACATGGCCTGCCCATTGCCATCTAAGTTTTTTGATAGATTCTTTGATTTTCTTCCTGATATACTGTGCTGTCTTGTGTCTCTCCATGTGAGGTTAAGCATGATCTCTCATGCGGGTGTTGCATACTTCTGAGTTTGCAGGTCGGTCTCTTGGTTAGGTTCCATGTTTCAGCTCTACAAGTGACTACGGGGAGAAATACATTGGTTGTATACTCTTCTTTTTAGGATTATTATGGTTTTAGAAAGTTGAGGTTGCTCTGCTGAAGGCTTACCATCCTAGAGTGATTCTTCGCTTGATTTCCTCTTCTTTTTGAGGATCTCCTGGAGATTCATTGTCCTACGTAGATGTAGTGGTCTACTTTTGATCTTCGCAATTATGCTCTTATTCTCCATGTGATTGTTGCACATGATTTTCATTTTACTAAAGTTCAGGCTGACTTTTTTGCTTTCTTCGTTGAGTTCATCTAGCATTAGTTTGTGGTTGTGTAAGTTCTCTGCAAAAAGGATGATGTCGTCTGCAAATCTGAGGTTGCTCAGATATTTTGGAAGATCATCTCAAGGCAGGCTGTAAAGAGATTGGGTGAGTGCAGCCTGATGAAGGAGTTGCTGTGATTGTAATAATTGTGGAGTATCCCAGGCGTATTGCTTTGAGTAACTGATGGGACTTGAGAAGGATGACTGATGGGACATAATGGGCGTATATTTCAGAAATTATAACCATATTATAATCAAAACAAATGACCTGATATCATTTCAAACGAAACGTACAAAGAAAGCTATTTTGGAAGCAAAACTCGGTCTTGGTCTTGTGTATAGTTGAGTTTAAAAAAATTCATGAACTGATAAAATCTCTGTACCTTAAGTGGGGGGTTGGTTTTCTATAGTTATCAGGTAATGAAATGATTAATACACCTTAGGATAAGATGGCCCTGGCCATAAAGAGGAGTATCAGTTCTTTATTGGTATTTAGTTGTATTAATTTGGGTGAGGGGGTTCACATCTGTCTAGTAACAAGTCTATACCAATCTTCTATTATCGACTAAACTGATCCCTCCAAGGAATAATGAATTATGCATTTTGGATATCAAGTGGATAAGTATTCCTAGTATCAAAATACCATCACAGAACGGGTAATATTCTTGTAAATAATAAAATCTGTGCCTGTCACACTTATTATATAAGTAACATTCTTTGCTCTGTCTCCTTCCCCTCTCTCTTATTGAACCACCTTTCTTTCCTCCTTCTTATAGTATCGGTACAACTCTTCAGTGAATCCAGTTGTACACTTGTAATCACCAGCAAAGCAACAAATCATGTATTAGTATGACTAAAGGGCCACTCTGCATTTTGTATGTAAGGCTATTTTATAGTAGTCAAGACTTGAATATTTGAATATTACCTTACAGAAGAGCCTCCTCTTAGCATATTAAAACTGGTCTTAATTTTTTTTTTTTTTTTTTAAACTTTTACACAATTCAATTTGATAATTCATTAACCATTTTCTATTAGTGCAGCTATAGTGGCATCTGAATTCCTCATTTCCCTCGTTCTAGCCTCTGCCTTGAAGAATCTTTGAAATTTGAATATCAACTCACAATTAATTCAATTTGGAGCAAGTTTCTTCATGCTTGCTTCCTTTTTTCCACATCCATAAAGTCAAGTTCCTTATGACTGAATTTTTCAGTTTTGTTTGTGGAAATTATGGGCATCTTACTTCAATCATACATTTTTTCTAATAAATTGAATATTAGTCCTTATTGTATTAACTATTCTTTACTTTCATCTCAGTGTTTTTAATTGTTTTTATCATAACTACATTCTAGCCATCACTCTATGGCAGTAAGCATTCAGAGTGGAGTATGCTCAACTCAACAAAAGATTATTTGAGTTTTCACTTTCAGATTTTTCTAATTAACCCTTCATTTCCGTAGTGTTATATCACTCCCTAATTTTTTTGTCATTTTGTTGTAAGTGACATTGATTCTCTGCCTATCTTCGGCGAGAAACATGTAACATCTTTCCTACCCGATAAGCTGTAGGTTTTTCAGCTTTTTTTTTTCATTATTCAATTTTTCCAGGACTCTCCTGCTACCCATGCAGCAGGGATTAAAAAGATCTCCCACCTTCTTCAGTCATAATTCTCCTACTCCACATGCAGTAGGGATTAAAAAAAAGTCTTTTCATCTTCTTCTCTTGACTCAGGTTTGCAGCAATAGAATTTATTAATGAAACCTTTTCCTTGTATTTCTCTTAGGCTTGATAATATGGGGGTGTAGATATCAACACCCCAAATGCAGAACATTCCAATGGTATTTTTATTGTGGATAAGGGTGGTACTATATTTACTGTCTCATTCGACTTCCCTTCATATACACGAGATAAGATCTCACTCTGGGTGGCTACAGCCTAGAATCCCTCCGAGATACTTACTGCCAGTGGCAACATAACGTCCATTAACACTTCCATCTGACAATTCTTCCTTATCTCATCCCAATTACCTTTAAACAATTCCAGAACACACAGCTCATGACCTCCTGCAACATAGCTCAGGCTTTCAGACGTGCAACTCCAGAGGGCGTTTGTTTTACATTTCTTGGTTTCCCTTTTAGTTAACAACATAAATTTTGTGCAAGCCAAATTGAGTGCCATGAATTCCGTCTCCACCTTCATACTTAGCCACTGCCCTCTCTTTCATTTCTTTATTAATCTCATCACTATGCTTTGGGTCACTGATTGAATCTTTTCTCCTAATGAACAAGATGCTGGTGTCAACACCAGAAAACCCCATTTCCACGGCCGCAGCACTAAACACACATGGGGGCTCCCGTATGCACACAGCACCACTTTGGCAGAAACAGTCACTTGACTGGTTGGCTGCTTTGTACCAACTATCCATTCTATAACTATTCTCGCTTAATTAACTTGGCTAATTGGAAACAATAGAACTGGTCAACCCAAAATCAATATGACAAAAAACAACAAAATAATTCTACTTTTCAGCGAGGCGCAATACTGACAAAAATAAAAAATTAGTATTAAAAAAAGAGCACATACTTTCTCTTTAGTTTGGCTTGCTTCTTTTTGTCTTTGTCTGTTTTTTTTTTTTTTTTTTTTTTTCCTTCAAAGCACAATTTCTGGGCCCTTACTCTTGTGTTATAGTCACCCTGGATTGAAAATTCTATGTCACAGCACCAGTCACATATCCCTGACTGGTCTCTGCTACACTTGATGGTTGGTTCCCTTTGTGTATGGGGGCCAATGGCTGAAGGGTTCATGATTGATTTCCCTTTCTCAGCTGGTAAATCATGAAATTGTGCTGACTTGAATAATTTTCCCTCCGCCCTCACCAAATTAGGGAATCCATGATTTTCCCATAGAAATATGTAAAGACAATAGGCAGCGCTAAATCCTCTTGCAATCAATTTACCTGCCCAGAAGCTGAAATGGTCAATCCCTCTACAACAAGATCTTAGTTTCCATTTTCAGATTTTTCTAATTAACCCTTCATTTCCATGGTGTCACACATGTTTTGTTGATAAGATGAAGGTAAATAGTTGTTGAAATTGATACAATGGATTACATTACTTCATCTTATAATGTAATAATTAGCCTACATATTCTTATAAATGATGGTTTTTCTTTATTTTTATGATGGAAAATGGGGAATTGATTCATCAAAAGAAATCAATGATTTGTTATACTAAGCTTAGCAGTGAAGATTGAAGTTAGTCGCAACAATCTGCTAGGCTAGCTTACTAATCACTACTTCATAGCAAATCAACCTGTATATCTGCCTCTGAAAGTTTAGCTTTTATCCCCTCAAAAAACCAAACTATTCCTCCCATTATCAGCCTTGACATGGACCAATCTTATGTGGGCAGTTTTTTATAATAATAAATGGCAACTTTTTTTTTTTTCTTCCTTTAAACAAAAAAGAAATGTAATAAACTTAACAGCCAAATTTACATAGACAGTAACATATGCTGCTGACAGTGCCAAATTCGACATGGGGGGGGGGGCATAAAAAGAAGTATATTCTATTATGTGGAGCCTTTACTTTTTAATAATGCAGTCAAGTAGCAAGGATTTTCTGATATGATATGCATGATCTTATATTAGTGAATCTTATGAACAGCAAAAACAAATTAACAAAATATCCACTCGTATTGTCCCATTGAAGCCTAATTTCTGACATGACATTCCTTAATACTTGACATACATAGAATGAGCATGATTTTTAATAGTCAGAGATCATGATTGGTAAAATATTGTTGCCCCCCACACACGCACACACTTAAATGAAAATGTTGTGTAGATAGTGTTTTCTCTTTTTTCCCTTCATCCACTTTTTCCTGTTCTCAAAACCATATATGTTTACCCCTTCGGGTATGTACTCAAGAGAAGGTGGTAAGAGAAGTTTGTGAAAACAATGGAATTTTGAAGTAATCCCTACCAAATAGAAAAAAGTAGAATTTTCATGCAAGACTGTCTTTTGAAAATGGTATGCAGGTGTCGCTCAATCTCATTAAAAATGTAACATTAAATTGAATGAATTTAACCAACGAATACTGCAGTCTATTCTTTCTTAGTATCTATAAATTATACACTATATTCTTCACAAAGGTGGTAAATTTTAATGACCTTTCTTGAGAAAACCACTTTGAAAATACACCGATGATCAGTCATATAGGGAATACACAATTATTTATGTGTGTTAATTGTTTGACCCCCTGCCTGCCCTGCTGGAACCTACTCCCTCTTGCTTCACTTAACTATTACTTGGTTTCCAGTGAGAAGATCAAGAATAAAAGGCATCTTTTAGACTAGGGCTTCTCAAACTTTTCCAATTCGCGACCCCTTTTGATATGACAAATTTTTCTGGGGGCTCCTAACTCATTGTTATAAAAGCAATACTATGTACTAAGAATATTTTACAATAAGCACCAGATGGAGTAAATTTTAGTGTAAAGATATAAATTATAGATAAAAATATTATTTACAAAAATATTCTTTAAAAAAGGTGTTCAAATATTTCTGCAACCTTCCCTCTTCCTAGTGGTCTTGACTCTGAATTTGGGGAGTCCTGTTTTAGACAGAAGAAATGTTGTATCAGATTAGTGTCATCTGGGAGATAGTCCCAGTGATAAAATGTAGAATAGGAACCATCTTTTTAGTCAGTAGGAATGTTGTCCCAGATATGTGTGACTAGGGAGTTGGTCCCCAGTGAGGACACTCAGAATGGAGGTAATATTAGTGTCACCTGAGAGATAAGGAAGTCTACTTGACTAATTTTACGGCTTGTTTTATCTTTTCTTTTTGATAGCATTCTTTTCCTTTCAACTTGTAACTAAAGAAACATGGTCTACTTTCTACGTTTTCCTATTTCCTGTTTTTGTTTTTTTTTTTAAACTTCTGGGCTGCATTTTTTTCTATTTTGAAATAGGATCACTTTATCCCACTTCCACATCCAAATCATGCTGTGCAGAAACTTCTCATTTCATTTTTTTTTTTTTTTTTTCGATTGTATATTAGGTCAATCGTTCCCAACCTTTTCATTATGCAAAGATCCTTTTTATTTAAATGTATTTCCTACGGACTCCAGGCTTTTGAAAGGTTTGCCTATTCAACAAGCTCACGGACCCCCAGTAATGCCTTTGTGGACCCCAGGAAATTCATGGATTGGGAAGTAATGTCAAGAGCTTAATAATCCTTACTAATTAACTTTTTAATTTTTTTTCCTATATATATATATATATAATCCAGAATCCACTTTCAACATCTAAACTAGGCGTACTCAATCTTTTTGGTGTCACCACCCACTTTCTCATGGAAAATTTTTCCACTGCTCTAACATGAGAAACAACAATAAAAATGAACAGCTCTCATTGTTTCTTTAATGAAAGTAATATCAACAAATGTTAAGCACACAAATGTGATCCATGTGTCAGGTGAGACACAGCTTGTGCAGACATATTGGGTTTACATGATGTGCAACATCAGTGTTGGTTGGTAAATTAATGATAGAAAACGTTTTTGTTGACTCATTTTTGATTGTCAATCGTAGACATCAGTGCTCAAAATCCTATGCCACCCACTCAAGTGTTAGAAAGCCCAGCATTTTTTACCACAGCTACCACTGGTAGAAATTGCCCATGTTTAGAAACCCAGATTTTTTAAGGTCTTGGTGAGCAGTCAGTGGGATATAGTAGGTTTCATTAACCTTGAGATCTTAAAATAAGACAATCACAGCAGAAGTAGATCATTTTATTTCAAGAATGAGTGCAGAATGAAATTTTATACTTGAAAATGCCCTGATTTCTGTCAATATAAAGTGTCCTTCTTCAGATTGACAAGTCCATATTCAGCAGAAAAGGAAATACGTAGATTTGGATATTTAGACACATCTATCTCAGTCAACCGGCTTGTTTCTATATAATCAAATCGGTGATTCCTAAAGTGTGTGTATCATTTAGCTCCCTGGAGTGCCGAAGGATATTCCAGGTCATCAGAATTGAACACTCTGATGCGTGGTCACAATAAAAGAAAGTGACCCAACTGGCACATTGTGAATCAATCTGTTTGTCCAATATGGAACTTGACCATTCCAACACTAAATGCACTCTGTCAATAAACAAAGTTCACATTCAGGATTTTTCTAGAACTGATACTTAACAGCCTCAGTAAAACTACATAATTCATTTTTTACCTGATTCATCATCATCATCATCAGTCTTTTAGCGTCCGTCGTTGGACATAGACCTTCCCCAGGATTTGCCACACTTCTCTATCATGGGCGTCATGGAGCCAGTACTTCCTGAACTTGTCTAGCTCATCTCTCCCTGATTAATAATGTAAAAAAAAAACATACGCTGGGTATGCTGTGATTCAGAAAAGTTTGGGAACTGCTGAATTGGATAACTGAAACACTTTCTTAGCAGCAAAACCTTTTAAAAGTTTGGAAGGGATCAAATCAGTGTTATTGATTCTTCTGATACAAAATCTCAGATTCTTTTTAAATAACCACTCCCCTACTTTCACCTAAGTTTAAATGCTTGCCCCAATTGTTGTAAAGTGGAAAAAGGTAATAAACCATTCTCATGGATTCCCCCCACCTCCCATGAACATATTTGTTTCCTATTGATACCTTAACAAAATACTACTGTTTAGTTGTGTGGGTCAGAGAGTTACAAGCAGAGCATACAGATACTCAGATCCATGGCAGACACGTAAATAACCCTGTCATTTTTGACAGGTACTATGCTAGTTCATAGAATAACAATTTTTCTGTTTTGGACAACACTAATTAATCTTTTTGTTACTGACAAATTCCGAACATAAGTTGAAGGCACACCAACTCATACTAGGTGACCTAAACCCAGATTTCAGTTTAGGAATATTCAAGCTGGAAAGTCAACAGTTTGTAGATTGAAGATGGGCACCTGCTGGAATTGTGGGCCTACCTAAATGTGAGTGAAAATGTTAAAGGAAGGGAGATGCAAGGAGAGAATACGTGCCGAGATAAAACAAAGTAAAAAGACACACAACTATTTGGATGGATAAATAAAGTGTACATTTAATACACGAACATAAATGACAAATAACAAATGAAAATGAAATACGTGCAATGATAACATTAATACGATCGATCGTGTAAAGAGGAGAGAGATAACGAAAGGTGGGAGCTTTGTTGTCATTGATAGTACAGGTGTCGGAGTTGAAATGGAGGTGTCTGAACTGCTTTTGAATCCATAAAACTTGGAGCATACCAAGGAATGGTTATGGAGACCGGGTTCAGTGTGTGTGCCAAACTGCCAAGTTGCGTGTGCAATTTACGGGCTATTCTCTGACACTGGTAGACACTCGATGGATTGACTATGAAGGTACAGAACAGTTTAATCCATACTGCTTCCCGAAGTAAGGAGAATGAGGAGAGATCGTTGCCATTTCATTCATGAGAGCGAGAGGTATATACGTGTAGGAGGACATGGCTGTGTAGCTGTGCGTATTTTTGGTACCTCAACATTGGTGAACTAAAATGGACAAAGTTAGTGCAGAGATTGGTCAAGGTGGAAGAATGGTAAAGATCAGATTGGCTGGGATGTCCGTGTAATGGTATCAATCTTAGGGAGAAGGAGGGAGAGAGAAAGAGTAGCTGGCAGTATTAGGCCAGGGCTAAAAGGGCATAACCAGTTTGAGGTGCTGGCACCAATGAGCAACTGACCACGTGTTTTATAGGATCATCGTAGGAAGTGACGTTTTCGATAACTAGCTGAAAGAAGAGTTTCGTATTCAATTTTTAACTAAAAGTTTAGGGAGCGCTGCAGTACTCTCCCACCCCAGAAGTCTGAAGAGGAGTAAGAAATTGACAGGCGAAAGAAAGTAGATAGAAATCTGCTTCAACGTGATGAAAAAATCATGAAAAAATTTTACAAAAAATTCAAATACAAAGAATTACAATGTGTCAGTGAAGGTTTTGCTGTATGAGCCAAATAGTCACAAAACAATGTTCACTTAGTCTTTGAAATAACACAAAATGTCTCTCTCTTTTTCGAGTGAATGCTGTGTGGAAAATTTTTTTTGTGTGTTTGTAAATAGTTTGAAAATGACGACTACCCTGATTGTGGTAGTATTTGACCATTATTTTGTGTGAGTGTGATGTCGACTGTTAGTTGTCAGGTTTATGTGAAACACATATTTGTAGTTGGTCAAATCATCCATGCTGAATTTGGAGAAAAAAATGTGTCCATTCTGGGATGATTGCATGTTTTTTGCAGAAAATCTGTTCTTGTGTTGAAAATAGTGATGTTTTTTGTGCAATTTTGTTGAAAAACTTTTGTGCATTGTTTTAGAAAAATGTTTGCATGATTATGTAAATAGGGTCACTATTGAAGAACTTTTTCTTGTCGGATATAAAGTTCTTGACTTCTTGAATTAAAAATTTTGGCAAATTCATTTTAGATTTACCTTCAGATTTTAATCCGGAGGTTTTATAGAATCTATTCATGTTTGAGGTCAACAGTTATAGGATACATGCAGGTTGGGCATCTATGAGCCATTGACCACGGCTTTTATAGAGGTCATCGTGGGAAGTGGCATTTTCAATATCTAGCTGAAAGTATGAACAAGCACCTCAAGCTGGTCTCTGCCCTCTTCACTGGTCGGTGAAGTGTGACACTGATCAGGCCATAAGTGACTGGTCACTGTATCTCTGCCTCAAGTTGCCTCCACCTTGCCCATGTCATGTTTAAATCCAAGGGTGTGCGGCTGTCAGCTAAAGGACTCTGTGGAGCTAGAACAAAGACTCCCCCCCCCCCAGGTCACAAATTGAAAAGGAACAATCGACACTGGGTGTAAATATGTAACCGTATTTTTGTTAGAATTATTACAGGATGGACACTATGGAATAGCTATCAGTCTGTCTTTCTGGGTTATCTATTTGATATCTCTTGCTATGTCTATTGGTATAACTTCAACAAAACCCCTGAGTTGAAATTACAAGTCATTCAGGGAATCCACTTGATGTCTCTTGGTATAACTTCACCAAAGATATAATCTTTCAGGGGTCAGGATATAGCAGTGACAAGGGACATGGAATTCTATACAGTCCCTGACAGCTTCTCTGCACTCTCTCTTTCTCTGATACTCAAAAATAGCTTGCTTATATAATATCTGAATCCCCTTGAGTGTGGGTGGGGGCAATGACTGGAGGGTTTGTGATTGATTTCTTCCCTTCTCAGCTGGTAAATATTGAAATCATGCTCGCCTAAGCATCCTCATTCTGATCCCTCCAAATTTGGGAATCCATAATTTTCCTTTGGAAATATGCGTAGGCAATGCCAGATCTTCTGGCAATTAATTTACTTGCCTGGAAACTAGAGATATTTTTCCAACTCAGGATTTTTAATCTTCTCCAACAAAGGTGATTTATCATACATCTGTATTTCATCCAGGCCTCGCTTGTCTGCCACTTTAGTGCAAAAGTATTTTCCCAACTCAGAGATTTTTAAACCTTTCAAACAGAGGCGATTAATCACACACCTGGGTTCTCAAAAACCATTCTGATTTTTAAGTACACTCAACTTCACAAGGTGGTCTTATTTCTGCTTTCAGATTTTTCCTATTGACCCATTTTATAGTGTCATTTTTTTTAAAATTGGCCCTTCGATTTCATAGGGTCACAAAGGGTTTCATATTTAATTCTCAACTAAAAGTAAAAGTATAAATCAGCAAGATGTGTATATCCTTGGTTTATTAGTTTGGTTGCAACAAGAATTTATTCATTTCATATGCTTACAATAAATCTTACCTAACCCCAAAATAAGTTAGTCTTTTTGTAATCATCTTAGTTAAACCTTTTGATAATCCTGGGACACGTGTAACTCTCGGTTCCTATGACTGCTGGGATATATAGATGTCTCATAGATCTCTTTTTAGAAGTCCACTGAAACGTGTCTGTTGTGAAAAATGAAGTAAATGTAGTTTTCCCTGCTTTTACAATGATAATGACATCGTAGTATGAAACCAACTCAGAAATTAGTTTGCATCACATAATAGGGGAAGTGAACTGTTAGTTCAGTGTTTTTCATCTGCCCTGGGATGAATGTCTAATGTGACAAATGTATCCTATCATGAGTGTGGTTCTTCAAATCACAGAAAAATTATGATTCAATAAAAATGGTTTTCTGCAACCATTAAATGAAAATTAACAAGTTTTTAGCTTTTTCGTTTATTTATTTTTTTTTTGTTGTATACCACTTTGAAAATTCAGGCATTGAGCACTTTAGTGGATTAGTCCTGAAAGGGTTTATTTAGTTTGTCTTTCTTAAAATTCTATTCATAAAGATTCAACCTCTATTTTCTGAAAGTTTTGCTTATAACACAGTAGAGGGGGGGGTGTCTCTTTGTTAACAGTTGAGTTTTGTCATGTGATAACCCTTCCCCCCCCTTTTCAGATGCATATAATTTTCGCCTCTGGCTGCTAAACAAATGAATATTCTCTGAATAAAAGTGGGTCATGTAGTTACCAAGGAATTTAGGTTGTCTGTGCCAGAACGAATAAACAATTTGAGAAGAAAATTCACTAAAAATGAAATTTAGGCAGCACCCCCCCCTTTTTTTTTTCTCTTTCTGTGTGGAAGTATAAGAAAACAAAAACTCAAATTGTTTAGCATTTGTTCTGCAGTGAGCCATTATAGAGGCAGTGTGCACCCTCTCTCCCATTACTAGGAGTAGATGTAAGCATATTAAGCTATGAGTTTTACAAAATTGATGGAGCAGTAACAACTGCTGTGATGTCTTCTGTGGTCACTTGGTGTGAGAAAATAAAGTGGCTGCTCATAATTTTGCCCCGATTTAGAGGTACTGGAAAATCAGTAGTGTTCCTGTGATTCCTATGAGTTCGACTTGATGCAATCCTATGCACAAATGTCTTCATTATCCAGAGGCAAGCTTTAATTAGTCATTTAATTGAAATTATATTTAACCTCCCCCTTAATTTTTGTGTCTGATAGACATATATCTCCCACCGGCGCAATCTTTATAGAGTTTTCACCCCATTTCTGCTCATTTGAGACTAAGCAAAGTTTTGTAAATATCAATTATCTTGCTTATTTGCTGTCATTTTAAGAAAATCCTATTCCTCAATGTTTTTTTCTTTTCCAGGTTGGCGAAGTCCTGAAGGACCGAAAGAAGCGTGGTCAAATTGAATACCTTATAAGATGGAAGAATTTTGGTCAAGATGAAGATTCCTGGGAACCAGCTTCAAATCTACAAAATGCTGGTTCCATTCTACAAGATTATATCAAGAATAAGGCGACAAGAGTAAGTATCAGAACTTTCCTCTTAATAATTATTCATTATAGGTTGTAAGCAATGTGCTAAAAAATTTGTGTTTGTGATGGTTTATTCATAAAAGAATATTCTCTCTTCTGTTGTTCAGTTCTGGACTAACTATCCAGCTTCCAGAAAAACATCTATTTTTTTAACTGAACAATTTTGAATTTGGTGGGCCTCACTGCTTGGCTGCTTTTTGTTTTCATTCTTGAGGTATAGTTGAATCATCTTCAGATGAAGATGAGTAGATTTAAATTGATTAAAAAGAATCTATTTTAGAAATGAAGTTTGTTTACTTTTTCTTTGTTTTAATTTTTCTTTTATATTTTAAGAATTTTATGTAAATCATTAAAGATCCTACAAAACCCTTAGTAAAAGATCGATTTGTAACTAGTGAACACGATTTCATTCTTTTCATAGCTTACTTTGTGTATTGCATCATACAGTGAAAGGATCAGATATAGGGCAGATTCAGACTGCCTTCCTGAAGGCAGTCAGAATTTCCTGAAGATTTTATTTGTAGTTTCCTTTTATTGTTTATCTCTAATAAATGGCTTTGTTAACCTATACTTCTTTTGTCAGTTATTGATGATTTTATCATGTTGTTGTGTTTTACTTTTTTCACATTGAAAAACATTGAAAATTAATGGTTTTCATTAAGATGGCAAAATTAGCAAAAATAATTACCTGCAAAAATTTATTAATTCACTGTAGTTCGCAAGCCATTGATTGTGAGTTCAGTCCTAAGTGGTCTCTCCACTTTTATGGCCTTGTACAAAACCAAAGTTAAACTGATTGTTCATTTTATCTACTTGCTACGCTTCATCATGTCCCTCTCGTAAACTTTTTTCTTTTTCTTTTTCTTCAAATAGAATCCAGCCACTAACTTTTCAACTATCAAAATTACTGTATTTCTTGGTATCCAAACCTGCCGCTTTTTCTTGAAATAACCCTACAAAATTTGCCATTCATCTCTTAATTATACCTGTAATAACCTTATTCTATCAGTAACATTCTCTTTACTTCCTGTTCGCTGACAATTCCTTTCTCTCTAATTTTCCATGTATTTCCATCGTAAATATGTATTGTACATATATTATCCACATTCTGTCTGTAATGCTTGCATTAATTCCTGACCACTAACAATCCTGTCTTGATTTTCAATGCATTTCCAAAGAAAATGTTTATACATGAAACTTATCTCAGTTGTCTCAGTTCTTCATATAAGTCATATCCAGTCCAGCCTTCAGCATTTGCATTTTGAAAATTTTGGTGGCAAACACAGGAAATACAGTTTCTCTTGGAATCTTGTCATATTTGCTCTCCCTTGCTAATATATGTAATGTGGTGGCCACAGTATTGGTATACCATTAATGTTCATGAAATTATCTTTGTCTTGTAGAAGAGTCGACGGTCATCATCTCGATCACGTTCCAGATCCCGGTCTCGCACACGGCTTCCTCGAAAGAAAGCGGAAAAGGAAAAGGTTGGTTCGAGAGAGAGCACCCCTCTTAAAAAATCTTCTCGAGAGGGCACTCCGATCAAGAAACGAGAGCCAACTCCAATTAAGTCCTTGGAAACCGAAACTCCAATAGAAGAAGATCTTGAGAAGCCACCTCCGGAAAAGGAAGCTACCCCACCTCCGGTAAAAGAAGCCACCCCACCTCCCTCACCACCTACAGAAGAGCCAGTTCCCCCAGTACCAGAAGAAGTTATCCTTGATACACCTCCTCCCAAAGTTGTTACGGAACTTACCAATGAAGGAGTGGAGGAGACCCCATTAACAATTTTCACATCACAGATCACTGCCGTAAGTTTAGTTTTTACTATTTTGGTATTTCTGTTTCACTTTCCATATTTGACAGCATATAAAGCCCCGCCCCCTAAGAAACAAAAAAATGTCTGAAAAGGTGAACATAACCTTCATTGTCCCATTCTCATTCTGGCCAAAACTTGTAGAAGGATTAAAAAAAACTGAGTGATAATTAAGAAAAATTTAGAGAAATTTTTTTAAAATTATTTTTTTGTTTTCATTATGGTCAATATTTTTTCCCTGCTGAAGTAGGGTTGGGATTATCTTCTGGTTAAAAAGATACAAAAATAATTTCCCTTGGTTTCTTGGGTAATGCAAAGATAAACTCAATTCTTTAACCTTTTCAAGACTACCTGGATGTATATCCTGTAGATCACTTTTAGACGTTATGTCACAAAAAATAAACATTAAAACTAATGTCCAATGGGGTAAAAGTACCGAATAATGCTTCTTGGCTCTTCAAAATATGAGAATTCTTTATTTAATGAAAGATTAGTTTTATTTTCAATCATTAAATGGAAATTGAAAAGTTTTTGGCTTTTTTTTTTTTTTTTTTTTTTTTAAATTCAGGCATTAAACACTTTGATGTATGAGTTTCGAAGATGTCAAGAGAATTAGTCTTGGACATTTCAGAAAATCATCTTATAATTTATATTTGCTCTAATTTACAGAATAATATTCTTGAATATTGTAATTCAACGAAGTGTTGTCAATTATTATTAACTCTTAAATTCATGTTAAGGGATTCACAAGGGAAGTCACTTCTGGTTGAAATTATTTCTCTTGTACTTTTTAGAGATTTTTTTTTTTTAATTTAAAAAAAAAATTTTTTTTTTCTTAAATTTTTTTTTTATTTCTATTTATTTTTTTTTTTTTAATAGAAAAAAATTTATTCAGTTCTATTCAGTTTCAAGTGGTTTATGAATCTCAGTTACTTTTTGATTGGTATTCTTTCACTCTCAATTTCAGTTGCTTTTTTATTGCAACTACTCAGACTGTCATTCTATGACCATTTGTAAACAACCAGAAATAAAGAATAGTCTTTCAGCAAGACTTGAACTCACACCTCATTTTTCTTGGGTAACAGCTGTTCTACTGCTTGAGATATGAAGGCCAACATTTGAAGAAGCTCAAATCAAGTTTTTTCCTCATTTTTGATCAACACTGTTTACTAGCAGTTGTTTAGAATGACAGTCTGAGAAATAGATATTAGTCGAAAAATTAATTGCTATTATTTTGTTGGGGGAGGGACAATGTATTTATATTTATCTTTTCATATGAGTCCTGCATTGATATACAGGCAATCCTTGGATTTGTTTGATTTTCATACACTTCAGACTTTGGACCCTATGAATTAACACCCTTAATTCAATATTGGTACCATCAATATTCAGACATTCGTCTATTATTGTATTTTATTTTTATCCCCCCCCCCCACTGAACTGCATTAGACCTAGGAAATTTATGCTTTCATTTTCATTTTCCACTTAATTTTCGAGATTACAATGTTATAAAATCTTCAAATAATAGTATATTATATGCAAACATTATTTTTATACATTGTAGGTTTGCTTAAAATAGGCTAGAGAATCATTTATTTACAAAAATTGATGAACAGAATATCATCTACGTACTTTGAATAATATTTTCCAAGTTTTCATGAGTTTGCTCAAATTGTTGCTTTTATGTCTTTCTGGGACTTTTTTCTACTCCATTCAACTTTGTAAATGAATCGATGCTGTGACAGTTATTCACTTCATGGTGCAATTAGTGTCTGAAGACATTTTTACTTCATTATTTTAGATTTTTAAGATATGTTATTTTTTAAAAAAATGAGTACAAAATGTATAAATGATAATGCTGATGTGAATGTGAAGACATGTAGATCCCATTAAACTAATGCAACATAGTTGAAGAAGGACATTATTAACAGTTCTGAAACTGGCCAATCTCGATCTTCAATATACAAGGCTTCGAGCATAACCAAATCAACTGTGTATTCAATTATTATTTTCATAAAAATGCAATTAAAGGATATGTACATAATGCAAAAAAATGTGTTGATGACAATCATATCCAAAAATCAAGGTATAGAAATCACAGATTGATGACCAGCATAGAAAAAAAATGCTCCAGTCAGTCTTGTTATAATTGTATTATGTTTTGATTGTTAAAATCCCCTGTAGAAATCTCACCCACAAGGGAACGCAAACTAACAAGTAATGCAAAGTGTCAAGATGCAGAAATTCAACTTTTGTACAGATTTCCAGGAACGCTACCAATGTTGGAGTAGAGGACTGTCTGTATCTAATGTTTTGTTCAGTGAACAAAGAGCTAAAAGTTTGTCCTACCACAGCAGGAAACTCTGAGTGCCAAATAATTGTGGATGAATTAGCAGTGGTATTATCATGTCAATCAAAATAAGATTGCTCATTCACTCCAGTATTGATACACATTTTCAAGGGAAGAACATTCCTATGAAACCTTGTGTGAGCAGAAATGGCATAAAGTGAACAGACAACTACTATTAACTCATATAGTGGAATTTTTTTTCTGTGCATTCACAGACTCCAAAAGTGAACTTCTTATATGTCAGCCAGTTTTACACTAAACATAGCACTCTAGTAGGGTTTTTTTAAAATTAAAAAAATAATATTTTGAGGAACGTCTCGATAATGGATTTACGAAATGAATCAAGATAAACACAGTTCAAACCTGTGGTGTAAATTGAATTTTCGCAATGTGCTGAATGCCTTCATCAGCTATTGTCAAGAATTAAGGCAAATTGAATATTTATGTCTTGATGCAGGTATTTGAGTCAGAGGTGAATTAGAGTGTTTTCAGGGGGTATCTATTTTGTATACCTATCAATGTAAAATACAAGGTCTATTTTCATGTGGGTAGGTTAAAAAATAAACATAGCCCCTTGATTCCCTAGTTGATACTACAGACAGCAGGGTGTGCCTTGTTCCCATATCAAAGTAGGCAAATCAAAAAGTAAATAAAATTGTATTTTGGGGATTGTCTTATAGTATAAATCCATTGTCAGTTTTTGTTTGGTTGTCAGTTGGTTTCTATCAGGCTAAAGCAAACAAAAAGTAAGGGAGGGTGTAACAAGGTTCTGTCTGTGTACACCTCTACATCACTACTACTACAGCTGCTGCTGTCTTTTGTAGTAGCACAGAAAGCAATTCCTCTAAATGTAGGTATCTCTATCTTTCTTCTATTAAAGGATAAATTTGTTGCCTCATTGTTTTAAAATTGTTGAAAAACAAGAATGATACAAATAAATTTTGCTTGAGGTATTTTTTGTTTTTAAAGAAAAAGTATATTTATACTAAAATATGTATTTGAATAATCTATCCATATACATAAATAATCAGGACATTTTTTTCACAGGTATCATGCTTGTGTTGAAGTATTTAGTTAACTTGAAATCAGCAGAAATGTATTAAGCTAGTGTTTCCACCTCACCATCTTTCTTGTGACTGGAGTTGATCAAATCTAGGACAGAAACCTGATGCCTACATTCAACATGGATTTAATTGGGTTTTTTTTTTTTTTTTTTTTTTTTTTTTTTCCCCTCTTTCTCCCTCCTTAGTAGAGGAGGAAAAGCTCCCTTTGCCAGTTGAAATATTTCCTCCTTTTCTTCAAGTGTTTTTGCTTTGGAGCCATGCTCTGAATACTTTCTTCCTTCTGCTGGTTGGACAATGAAAATCTTTTTATAGAATTTTTTTTCTTTAAAATTTGTCTACATCAGCTGAACAGCTTTCTGAGCTTTTACAGAAATCGAAAGCACAAGAATTACTTTATTTTTATTTTTCTCTCTCCTTTGTAGGAGACAACGGAAATTTTCACCCCGGTGTCAGAAAGTGTTTCCACAGTATTAACCCGAAGAATGGAAATGAGGGCAGCAGCCAAAGCCACAGAGCTTGAAGAAGAACAGAAAATAATTGAGGAAGAGGTGAGAGAACCAGAACCAGAATTGGTCGAATTAACTAAAGAGAAAGAAGTGGAAGATGTTGTAGAGGACCCGGCTCCAGCACCAGCTCCGGCTCCGGCTCCTGCACCGGATATTTCTGCTTTGTCTGAGTCGGATGCTGAAGTGACCACACCTGCTCCCCCACGTCAGAGCGTGGTTACTCTTCCAGTTCCAGCTCGGAAATGGCCAATTGTCGTCTTCATTGTGTGTCTATTGGTTGTAGGCATCAGCTTTTTGGTTGAGAAATACCTCAGAAGTTGAATTTTCATTCCTCATTGATGTAAGTGGCTCTTTTTCTTTCTCTTTGATTATTGTGTATATGTAGGTGTGGATATGGGGGTTAAACCTTCCTTCCTCCCTCTTGCTTGGGCAAATGCAAATGAATTTTCCTTCCCAAATGTCAGGATGGAGAAATTTTTTCCCTTTGACCCCATCCCACTGCTGAAAATTTTGGACATCTCCACCCCCCGATATTTTTTGCAATCGTCACTTATCATGTTATTCGAATTTAGAACTAAATCATTTCAGACTTTTAATCATAGTCCTTATATGTGAAGTGGGGTACAAAAAACAGAAATTTAAATGTGACTAAAAAAAAAAGCAAAAAAAAAAACAAACTGGGCATAGTTGCTATCTGTCTCTAGGTGACCCTATTATGAGCTAGTCTGCTACGTGGCATGCTTCTGGATTGATTTTGTTCCTATTGCTTTTTTTTTTTTTTTTTTTTTTTCTAAATGCTTCATCACTTCCATGATACCTGATTGAAAAAAAAAAAAGGCTTGCATTGTTTGCTGACAGAGGATCAAAAACACAATCGTTTGTGTGCCATAACTTGGGGAAAGAACAAGTTCAAAATGATCCATAGTCTCTTTCCTAGGTTAAAAAATAATTCCAGCTATTCTTGGGTACCACCTTCATATTTAGGCCACTGGATAATTCCTTTTATTTTCTATTTTAGTAGCTGGTGTAAGATAAGCATTTCGTTAAGGGGGTAACTCTTGTTTGCTATATTATCGGTATTAAATTATGACTTATATGAAAAGGTTTTGAAAAATTATTTTGGAAATGGAGATAGATTTTGAGGTTTATTGGGGGGGGTCATATAAATATGAATATTTTATTTATGCAACTGCATTGAGAAAATTAAAATATAATTAATCATAATAATATAAACAGTAATTATGAATTTGTATCAAGGACTTGCTATCACTTTATCCCCATCTAGTCTACTTATGATTTGCCACATTATATATATAAGAATGCTGAGCGAGGAAGTTTTTGAAAATATATGGATATCAATTTTTTTTCTTTCTTTTTTTTTTTTTTTTTTTTTTTTTTTCCTTTTTTCATTCTCCACCCCCCCCTTTTTTTTCCCTCCCTCTCCCTGCTGAAAAATGTTTATGTCTGCAAAAGTAGTGATTGGTGTTGGGCAGAAATTTGAGGTTGTGGAGGGGTTGAAAAGTGCAGTCAAGGTCAGTGGTTAAATGGTAGGGGGAATGTAGATGTCTAGAAACTAATGCTGTTGGCAAATGGTGTGGTGGTGATATTGTTTCCAGCTGACAGATTTACTTGTAGAATGGATTGTGAGAGATTCTATTAAGAAGGAAAGAAATTATTACTGGTGAAAAATACACAATGAAAGTAAAATAAAATTGATTATATTTCCTTTTTTTTTTTTTTTCTTCTTAGATGAAGAAGCATTGACGAACATCATTAATTTTTTACTAGTATTTCTGTTCTCTTAATTTTTGTTGCTTTTCATCACAACTACTCAGGCCAACAGTCAACGTACAGAAGTTTTTAGTGAGACTCACTTACAATCTCTTCTTTTGCTTCTAAAAGCCTGATTATCCATCTGTTGCTTGAGCTACAAGAGCTTTTAAGACTAGCAAAAGATGAAATCTTGAACTTATCCTTCATTTTTCCCTGATTGTTCAGCAATATGGATATACATGGATTTGTTGTTTTTGATTATGTTAGTAGCATTGATAAATAATGATGTTTGTAAATATATTCTTGTTTTTAACACTTTGGTCAAATGTTGACTTTTTTTCTTTCTTTTTTCTTCCAGTTGGCCAAATTTTCTCTTGAGCCATTTCGTCTTCTCCATGGATTAATCCCAGGATTTTTCATCTTTGTTTTTGGTTGGTGTTTCTTCCCTTCATCAACAGTGACGGACCGACCCTGTTGTGGACCAAGTGTGGTTGGCTGTGTGTGCGAGTGAATGAATGGGTGCATAATTATCAGTGTCCTCCAATTCTCTGAGTGTAACATTTACATTTCAGAGCCCCCCTCCCCCCGTAAGTTAGCCATATATGAATTTCCAACAATCACTTCGAATTATACCATTTTTCAACTAACGAACAGAATCACCTCTCTAACATGACAATTTATTTAAAAAAATAATCAAATGAAATGTGTATGTGTGTGTGTGTGTGTATATGATATATATATATATATATATATATATATATATATATACACACACATACATGTACATCATAAATTTAAAAACAAAAATAAAAGGACCCTCCCCTGATTCTGGACATAAGCATGAATCACAATGTCTTTTTTTCCTTTTTCCCTTGTCTCCCCCTCTCTCCCTCTTCTCTTCCCAACAACTTTTAACTTTTCCAATTTCCTCTGTCCTTTGAGTGGAGAAAAAGTCTGAATTTTTTAGTAAACATTTCCTAACTGCTTATGATTGTTTTTAACTTTTCAACGATAGTTATTTTAATATTGACAATTTATTAATAAATGATGTACATGACATTTGAACTTGTTTTTGTTTTTCTCTCCCTTCAAGAGTTCAGCCTTATTGATAATATGCAGTGTTTTTACTCCACAGCAAGGGGATTGCACCTCCTTTATTTGTTGGATAAGAGCAAATTATATTGATGAATACAGCGAAACCAGTGGGAATCACTAGCTTAAGTGATCAAATCTAATGCAACCTAAAATTTGAAATTATATAGTGGCTCAGGAAATTTGAAATCCATGTCGACTTGATGGAGATGTATTTTGTAATATCATTATGAAACCTTATTGAATTTTTATTTAAGCAATTTGGAGTTATTGATAAGGCTCCACCTCAGAACTTCAGACAAGTTAGGAATTGTCTCCCTTTAATGCAATTCCATCTTGCACAGTTAAATAGTGATAATTACTTCTAGATTATAATACATAAACATTTTTGGACACTGCTGTTTTATTGGCTGTACATAGATTTTTATGCTGGGGTTGAGAAAGGCAGGTATATAGGAAATTTGAGGAGTGTTATTTTTTTACTAAATACATAAGAATTAGAAAAATCTCAACTGATGGCAAAAATGGTTTTGTTAGTTTTTGTTTTTTTGGTCTTTTTTTCTATTTTTCTCTCCCAATGTAACCATAAAGCTAAACTGGGCACTTTTTGTTATTTTTACAGAGGTTCAGCTTACATGAGATAATTTTCAATTCATTGTTTTATGGGTTTTTTTCTTAAATAATTGTATTTAGACAAATTCAAAACTTTATATTTCTCAGAAAACGAATTTCCCTTTGGATTAAAGGTCATAATTATTCAAAATGTCATGATTAAAAAATAAAAACTTCTATTTTCACATTAGTTTTTAAATTTTTGGTGTTATTTTTATATTATGATAAAGCATGCGGTGAATGAAGGCTTAATTTGTGGTGTATTTTTAGTTATCATTCTGATATTACTAGATATTTTTGGATATTTTTTGCTGCCATTCAGGATTTGGAACTTTAAAAAAAAAATGAAATAAAATAAGTTAGCCAAGCTACTCACTCTATTTTGACTTAAGCTAAGCTTAGGTCACACTATGATCCAATCAAATTACCACCAATTTTTAAAAAAAACAAAAAAACATGTTAAGCTCTGGTCAGTTTTTGCAAAGTGTCACCAATTTGTATTTCAATTATAGGTTGAGACATTTAATTCTCATGTCGCTATGACTCTACTCTCAATCGCTGCAGAAAAGTTTGTCACGTGACGATATAAAGATAGGTATAATTTTAGTGGTTCGGTCACACATTCGAAAATGAATAGAAAAAACCTTTCACTAGTAATTTTTGATACTTACAAGTACCTTAATTACCTAAACTCTCCTTTATGTACCCATTTGTCAAACAATATTTTAGATATACTAAACAATTAATATGACAAAACTGCGATGCCCTTTCTTTGGTTATATTTGAGTTGACGGACAACTAGTCATCATCCTTATTAGTCCGTTAGCAGTACAGTAAACCCTTGGTTTATTTCCCAGTTTTACTGGTTGAGAATTTCCTTTCTCCTTAATTGCTGCTCAAAGGGAAATAGCTCAATACAAGTAATGTCATCAGAATATTCCCTTCATGAAAATATTCTGTCTTTACTACTTTTAAAAGGGGAAAAAAAATTCTGTATGCTTATGCAAGAAGATTAATGTGAAGAGGAAGAGCGTGTATTGTTGTGGTGGCGAGCTGAACACCATTTTAACTTTTTTTTTTTTTTTTTTTTTTTTCATGGAAGCAAAAAAGTGGCATGAGGCAAACTTTTGAAGACTTGGGAATACCTGTAGCACCGTTATTAATTTGTCAGAGGTTTTGTGATGGGATTATTTTTTCATCCACTTTCAAAATCCGGATCAAAGCAACTTCAGATGAGACTTAAACTCAACTCCTGCATCAAGATAGATGTGGAGGTATTTTTACATGGCATAGACTCATCCTGTACCACAAGTGCCCACTGTCTCCAAACCTAGTTCTGACTTCTTGCAATTTGATTTGAAAAACAAAGAATATATTTGCTAAAAACATAAATGATAGAATGGAATATGTACATGTTATATACACATAGACCCTCCATTCTCAACAGGAGGCTACTTGGCCCCTTTGGTGACAAGGCACATTTGAAGGGGGTGATATACAGACCGAATTAATACTAAACGAATTCCAATCTGTTCATGTTGTCTCCTTGTTTGACAGGGTCATGCAGCCTGAACATCAAAGATAATCAGAAAGATGAAAATCCAGGGTTTTTCATCAGGTAATACAGGTGATAATTAATAAGAACCAATTTATATTATGATTCAAATTGTTTCCCTTTTGTAAATTTTCTTCGGAAAAATTGATAAAAGTTAACAATATCAATTTTTTAAAACTTTTTGAGACTGCTGGGAGATACATGTCCCATACATATCTTTTTAGAAGTATGTATCAAGATAAAGTAAAATAGATCTGTCTTGGCTTTTATAACTGAAGACAATGATGTCATCATAGTATGAAACCCACACAGAAATTAAATTGCATTATATGATTGAACAGGAAAGATGTGTAGAAGAAAGATATTTCATGCAAGCTGAACCTCTATAAAAATGACAGAAAGCGCCCAGTTTATGTTTATAGTTACAATGTGGGGGGAGAAGGTTTATTGCATATTTAATTTAATAAAATAAACAAAACCATTTTTGCCATCAGTTGAGATTTTTCAAATTCTTATGTATTTAGTAAAAAAAAGTAACACTCCTCAAATTTTCTATATACCTGCCTTTCTCAACCTCGGCATAATAGTCTATGTACAGCCAATTAAACAGCAGTGTTCAAAAAGGTTTAAGTATTATAATCTAAAAGTAATTCTCAGTATTCAACTGTACAGGGAGATGGAATGGGGGGGGCTCAAGTTACCTTTCATTAAATTGAGGTTTTTATGAATTTATGTATAAGAACTTAGAAGGCAGACAAAATTAATAACTGGTTTTATACAAAGAAAAACAGTTTCCCTATAATCTTGATTAATGAAAGTGAAGTTTTGATACTTATCTACAGCATGAACGAAAACAATTTAAGGCAATACAATTTTTAACACTAATTTACAGGTCAATTTTATCTTACTAGTGTGAAACTTGTGCTTGTTTTTCACTGTAGAAATGCTCAATTATGGAACAAACTTCAGATGAACACATACAAATTTCATATTCCATCGAAACAGTCTTTCTTTCTTTTTCTTTCAAGCATATATGAAAATTTTAGCACCAAAGAAATCCCAGTTGAAAAAACGCAACTAAAGCAATAACTCCAATGCCCATTGGCTTAAGGGGAGACAATTCCAAATTTATAATTCATTCTGTTGAACTAAAATGTCCTATTTTCCTAAATACACACAGTTGCATTAAAAGAAACGAAAAAGACTTGGAATTTTGGTTGAAAGTATATATATATATATATATATATATATATATATATATATATATATATGTGTGTGTATATGATTATATACTGCGTTTTATTATATAGAAATTCTTATTTGAAATGATCTCCCATCATAGCATTGCTCTTTCCATTGAGTGAAACAGTTGCTGGTAAAGCAAAGGCCCAAATAAGTGTTTTCACCTGAAATTCCCATCTCGTCTATTTGATTCTTTTCAAGCGGCCACTTTATCGGTCGCTGTTTCAATTCCGACAGCTGCCCCACTCTCTGTAATTGTTTATTCTACTTACGTTGTTTAGTTCTAGTGATACATGAACTGTTCAATGACGGGGGATCATTTCAAATAAGTTTCTATATAATTTAATGCAATTTTTAATCATTCTGTCAGATCATATGTATCCATTTCTTGATACATTATAATGTAGACTACAAGCTATTTGTTGTAATTCACCAAGTGGGAGTAGCTTCCCCTTAGTTTATGTTTAATTCAATAAATAAGATCTCCTGATCCATACTAGCTTACCGATGACAGCAGTATTAGTTACCTCTGCCAGAGAAAATAGTGAGGTATATGTATTAACCTATGTCTGTCTGTACATAGTAGAATATCTCTGAAATTTTGTGGTAGGGTGGGCTACCAAGAAGAGATTAAATTTGGGGGTGCATCCATGTACATCCATTGTTATAATGTACGGTCTGGATAGTTGAAATGAAAAGCATTAAAGTGAAATGAATACCCGTCAAAAATGAATAATAATGGTGGTCAATGTTTCGTCTAATAAAATGAATCAAAGTAATATCAATACTAATAATACAACAAATGTTGTAGAACTTTTGCAGTTGTTTTCCAAGTCCGAAGAAACGCATTTAAAACTAAAGAGTACCCAGAGAGTGCATATTTCTGGCCACGCTGTAAAAAATGGAAACTTATTAATAAAAAAAAGAGGACTTGGAATGTATAAATATTAAGTTACTGCCCCTAAAAATCAACTTTTTTTTTCTTTTTCTCTTTTCCTTTCCCCCAACTGTTCCTTTTTAACATCTTTTCCAGCGAAATAATGATCAAGATTAAAGGAAAAAAAGATCCTGGATTCCCAAACTCCCAATGGAAATTCATTGAACTCTTGGAAGTAGTGTGCAGGCGGACCTATACCTATATAATGTATTTACAACTTTGTAGTCAAATGTAAATTACCAAAAGCTTAACGACGTATTGGAGAACGTTTCCACGTCATGATTGATAATACTCTCAGGAACACGGATAGATTCAATCGATTTTTGCCATCTCTGGGACGACAGAGCCTCATTAAAACAACTAAACTGACCGAATTAATGACCAGGTGTGAAAATCAATGAATCACGGGTTGTACTGGTTTTGGTTGTGAGTAAGAAAAGGGAATTAAACGAATAAGCTTCGACTTCTTTTTTTCTTTCTCTTCTTTATTGCAACATAATGACTGGTAGTCATTATTTATTTTTCGCTTCTGACGAAGTACTGGTGAAGTTCCTACTACATCCTTTACGGACTCCTATTCCAAAAATATAGGAGCTTCGGTCTTCATCTGTAATTGTGCCCAGATTGAACCTAACTCTCAGATAGTCCATTTTCCCAGAACGAATTTTGTGCAGAATAGGAAATTTACCTGAATTTTTCGTATGATTCCTTCTAGCTCACTTGGCAATCCTTGCGATAACACTCGATGGGAACGGTCATTTTTAATGGCTGAAAATGACTGTATTATTCACAAAAAAAAAAAATGCTAAAATTGGGTTGATCTCACTTCAAGGTTCTATATGCACTCGAAAAACTCTTATAAAAGCATCCTGCCCTCCAAAGTATAGATATACAATATATTGATCAGATAATAACGTTGTTCGAATGAACGTTATTTTCGATCTAGATGTATTATGCTTTGTATTTATTTTGTTTATATTTATTTATATTATTTGGGGTCTTCATGAATTTTTGGAGCGTATACAATTACCTGGAAATTAAATCTACCCTATCTTAGCCATTTTCTTTTTTATTTTGGAAAAATATAGCCACTTTTAGCCATTCAAAATGGCCGTTCTCCTCCCTCGTGTGTTATTATTGCAAAGGATTGCCGTTTTTTAATTAAATTATTCAATTACATTCTTTGGTGTAAGTTGGATCAAAAAACTAAGAATTGACCCAGCTAATAGCTGAACTTTATGTACTAACTTTAGGTTAGTGTGGGCACTTAGTGGGGGTCGAATTTACTACAGTTGTCATTGGTCTGCGGAACTACCTTCCCTGGCGACTAGGTGCCCATCTGGACAAAAAAAGAAAATACCCTGAATTGGTACAACAGAGAGAAGTTGCCAATACTGGATACTTTCTGGTACTCATACAAATATCTCCCCTCCACTGAAAGGAAGTTATTTAAGTCTGTGTCCTGTGTTTTAATTGTCATTGAATCAATCTAACGAATTTGGTTCTTAGTCAATGATTGTTTTGTTTTTTAAATACTTGATAAAGTTTTTTACCCATGCTGTTAAAAATGAATGACGGCCGTTGTGTATGTAAATGATTGTGCGACAGCATTGTTCTTTAAAAAAAAAATACCAATTACATTATCTAGTTTTGCATTGTTGTCAGCAAGTAAGAAGTATATATTTTTGTTAATTAAGAAATTTAAGTATCGATGAATTCAGAAACCGGTATTTTTCCTCCGTGCAGTGGTATCATTCCGATTCATCTGTCTGTTAAAGTCCGTTCTTACTCGGAGCACTGATGTTGAAAGATGGTTGTTCTTATTAGAGGAACGTGCAAGCAATGGCTGTTTGGACATTGTGCCGGCTTGTGCCAAGTTTTCTTTTCAACGTCGGACACCACGCACTTTCACATTATAGGCGTTACCAGAAAATACTGTTCCGTCGAATTTCGCCGTAGGCGTCAGAGAGTGCCACTGACCCCAACCCGTTAAAATGTTAGGGTTGGTTTTCTTTTTTTTTTTTTTGATGGGGTAGACAAATTTTAAATCCATTTGTACGCATTCTACCAACAACTATTAGTTTGTTTTCTCTTACGTCAAAATTTACACAGAAAGTTTTCAGGTTTCATTGTGAGCTTCTTCAAGACACTCGCTCGCGCAGTGAAGTCATGTAATAATCCCCATGTGTAAAAACGTTATGTCCATCGTGTGTGCAACACTTCAATGAGCACATAGATACTACACTCTGATCCTAAGCAGTACGCATGTGTGATCCCACTTTTGATTGACCCTTTAAATGAGCCGAGGTAAATACGAATAGGCAGAAGAGCCGATCTATTCATAAAATATCAATTTTTACGGTTTCTATGCTACTACTACTACTACAAGTAATGATAATGATGATGATGATGATGATGATTAAATAGCATACTTGGGACACAAAGAGTTACCCTAGTGATTTTTTTCTCTTTTCCAACAGTCAAGTTTTATCACGATTTCGTCTGCATTTGCAAGTTGTTAGGGATTTACGTTTTAACAATAAATCGCTTAAAAAAAATATTCAAAACTTTGAACACTTCGCATATTTTTGTTTATATATATATATATATTGTGCTTTTTTTCACATTATTTTTAACTCGGCCGTCAATAATGACGGCATATGAAATTGGTATTTTTTCCAATTGACAATTCATTTCTTTTTTACAAGTGTGCTGCATAAGTCAAATGTATTTCGCAGTGTGCCATCATGTTGAGAATAATCAGTTTTAATGTCTCGTAAAAATGGCAGTTTGTTAAATTCGGAATGTTACAGACAAAAAATAATATACAAATACACGTGGCTTGGTAGATTACTAATTTAAAAAAAAAAACATCTTGTTCGACTTGAGAAAAAAAGTATCTTTATAGTCAAACATTGAAGAAGTAAAATCCTTTTTGACGAGGTGGTCAAAAAGAATTTAACTTCTTGAATGCTTGATCGTAAAAAATCAAAAAATACATTTTTTTTTTCAAGTTGAACAAGCAAAAAAGAAACTTATTTTTAAAAAATTTGCTAAATTTTTTGTAATTTTTTCCTCTCGAAATAAATCCATGGGGGATTAAAAAAACAAAAAACAAAAAACAAAACGGACTTACCAGCTAATAAATATCCGATCCGGGATTTCTTCAACTTGAGTTTTCCATGGAGAATTAGAAAGCCTATCGTCCGGACGTCCGCCGATCAGTGCACAAATCCTGACACTAGTCATTGACACACCCATCTCTCTGGGTCAGACTGATGAAGAAGCAAACCTAACCAGCTGTGTTCTCCGAATTATCATGAGTCACTTTTTGTTTTAATAAAAAAGTAAATAATGATGAAAAAAGAGGCGGTTGCCAGAGAAACGAGTGACGTCAACCTCAGACATGGAGCCAGTTTTTTTTATTTTTATCTTTTTATCATAATTTTCCCTCTCTCCACCCGTTTATTTATTTTCCTAAGGGAGTCTGGCTACCCGCCAATGCTCTGTAGTCTTTGTCGTAATGATAAATGGTACGCATTGGTACAACTAAGAAGAGGTTTCACTCGTGCCATTAACACACCAATCCCAAAAGTTGGAGTCATCAAGATGATTATTCATTATCATTGCAATATTCGTTTTTAATTGAAGAAAAAAAATACGGGTCTCGGTAGAATACAAGAAGCAAAGCATATTATTTATCATGTATCATTTATTACCAATAAAAAATGCTCTAATCGACAAATAACCCACATTTATCTAATCAATCACGAACAAACCTTTACATGAAAACTTATCAAAAATTACATTCCCTTCGCTTCTCATGAAGAAGGACCCCCCAAAAAGAGGTCAGCCTGATAGCATGAATCAACTAAATGAATATCCTAGTCAGTTGACGTAGAATTCATGTAATAGCTACTATTTCTTTTATGGAGTTACAGAACAGTTTTTTCGTTTTATTTTAACCATCATCTGATTTAATGATGAATGACGTTTCCTGTTCGTTTATCTGTCATAATCAACTGTCAGTAAGTTCCACTAGAGTGCACAGATACTACACTCTGGAACGAGTTAGAGGACTGGGGAGCAACACTGATTCTAGTCTGAGTGCACAGACGCTTTCATCCTTGGAAGAAGTGCCAATCCATTCATAAATATTTCCAAGGGTACGATGTTAGTTATAAATAAGATTGTCATCTGCTTGTCTTACTGGCACTGGCACACAAAAATGGACTGTATAGATTTTCATAAATTTGGACAGGAGATGGATTCCAAGACCCGAGACATTGAAAAAGGAAAATTTTGAATATGGAGTTAATTTTAAGCATTCTAGTATTTATGCAATTTTTTTTATTTGTACTTGTCTTTTTTTTTTAACCTAAAAATAAAAAAATTAAAGATGCAGTTCTTTCACTTCAGACAAAACTGGATCAAAATGATTAAGCTTCAATCAAAAATAAAATAGGGTGCAAGTTTAGTAATGTGGTGCCCCCTACTGAGCTAGTACTATCACTTCATTTTCTCGTCTCTTACTCCAATGATTGTGGTCCTGATTTACAAGCAGTGATAATTAATTTATTTTAATACAATTCAAGGTGTAACATACCGTTATTCAGAAATGTATAAAAATATATGGTTAAAACATTGCCAACATTTTTGTTGTTCCTCATAGGGTTAGTGGAAGATAATTCAGGACAAGTCATTGAAGTATGAGATGTAAAAATACAGCAATACCACTAGTTCTGTAGGATGGACCATACTTCTATTTATAAACCATTACTACCTATGTATTTATTCAGAAATGGGGATCAGCTAAAAGGAAGGTATCTTTGAAGAATGCATTCAAATGATAAAATTTTCAAGTAGTTCCAAATATGCTAGCCTAAAATAATACATTAAAAACATCGGCGTCATATGATACTTTATTTATGTTTGGAGAGATCACAGAAACATGGGTGGGGCAGTTTGTCAACGGAGAACTTGTATGTGTTCACAGCATGTGATAACTCCCAGACATGTCTCCCAGTTGTTTCAAAAGATATTAAATTTCTAATGCAAAAATAGATAATGACAGATCATGCCAAAAATACATTTTTTTTCTTGAAGAGATGTTTAACTTTCTTTTGAGGTCAAAGAGAAAAAAAAATGAGGGAAAAATCAAGAAAGTCCACAACTTATAATGAAATTTTCCTGTACCGAAAGAATTTTGAAATACCATGTATGATGGACTATGAAAACAAATGCTTTACAAGAGTATTTGGAGGATTCTCACTCTCTGCATCTCATCCAAGCTCCAAAACTGTCCATATCAAGCTTTGGTAGATGTCCCTCTAGTCATAATACCAACATGTTGGATGCAGTGTAATTGTAGTTAAAAAATAAAAAAAATAAATAAATAACCATCTTGTATACCAGCAAATACAGTTGTCCAATTCAGACATTTACTAAGTTTAACTTAGTCAGGTACAGGGCCGCAACAATGAGTGCTGCACTTGGTCAGCTGGAATAGCTTAACCAACACTCTGTGTAAATATTTACCAAGCTGTGCAGAGCCTGGCATGACGCCACATCAGTGGATAAGCCACACAGGACTGAACTTACTACACAAGCTAAATTATAATCCAACAGACAATCACTTCAAGATATGACCTACAGTGGAACAGAACCAGGTCATGAGTCAAGGAGTAAGGGTACTATGCTCAATAATGCAAACCAAACCCTCAGAGACAAGCAGCAAAGGAATGAGTAATTCTAGCATTTTAGTCAACTGAATTTCAAATCCAAATTGGAAGAAAAAAATCTGTGGTAGAGTAGTGGTTAACATGCTAGTCTCACAAGCTATTGCTAGTGAGTTAGTTCCTCACAAGGCGCTCCATTTTTGTGGCTTTTTGCTATAATGAATGTTTACAAGGTGCACCTGCTGTACAGTGATGATTTCTAGCTAATCTCGAAAGTCATTGATAGTTCATTGTGGGTTCTCCACTATAATGGCCTTGTGCAATACTATGCTTAAATATCTTAACTTCTTTCCTGAAAGATTTGGAGTGTTTACATTTTGAGTTGCTACTCAAACAGAAACGTAGAAAATGAATCCTTTTTTTGTTTATTCCTATAAACTTTTTGTCTTGTTATATGGCTGCAATCACGCAGTTGGTTTTTCAGGGTTGAGTAGCTAACCCAATGCCAAACCTTTCTCCTTTAACCATCCAGGTTTGGAACTAGCTATATCGACTGCCAAGTTGTAGGTTTCTTCTGAGTATCCTCTTAGATAGAGCTAAAGAACTTTAACTGTTTGCTTGGATTGGAGAGGAGAAATTGAATCATGCCTTTGTCAATGGTATTAGAGCAAAGTAAACGAACAGCCTCAGGTGTAAAAACTGTCCACCAATTCAGTTTCTTGTGCTGATAGCCAATACATAACTCCAGCAAATGATTCTTAAAAATTTCAAATTACCTCTGTAATTCTCCACCCAATCTTTATTCAAATTACCTGTGACCCAACACAACATCATTACCTGAATACGACAAAGAATCTAAAATCTAATTAAAAAAAGATCATTGCAAATAGAAAATATTCAAGGAATTCTGAAAATATTTTTCTTTCCTCTCAAATACCATATCTCCCAACATCTAACACTATTTTTCCCCTGCATCCTACAGACCAAAAATTACTTTTGTTTATAGAGCTATCCTAATCCCAGAGGAAGGTAATCTATGCTAGGCAGTAATCTTAACTCCTGTATAAAACCTCTGAATGAAGAGTATGAATTATACTTAGTATGAAATAGTAAATAAAATAAAGCATGATAAATAATAAAATAATATCATAAAAATTAATTCCCGTAATCCTGTAGATATCACTAATAAAACTATTTTATCCACTGTTTCCTTTAACTTTGGAATAGAATTAAAAAAATAAAATAAAATAAAAATAGAAAAAAATTTTTTTCTTATATCCCCCCAAATTGACTTATGCAGTACTTGGGGGTACATTCATCCTCGTATAAGAACCACTGCTTTAAGGGAACATTCTTATGTGACAAAAGAAGTAAAATGGCGATATCTTAAAAAAAGTATCTCAGGTATTTATTGAAAAGCTAAGTGAAAACTTACCATGTCTCCATGTTGTGAGAGAAAAAAAAATGAAGACAATGCAAGTGGTCAAAAGTATCTAAATATCACTAAGTCACCCCAAAAATATCTTGGTAAGGTATGTGAAAGTGCTGATACCTTAATTTTTTGTCTGTTTATTTTTTTCAAAATTTTGCAAGTCAAAATTGGAGTGCATCATTGAAGCTGAGAAATTTGGTAATTTATGCTTTTAGAGAACTTAAGGGAGAGGAAATAATTTGTTGATTGGACTTCAATGAATTATTGAAATCTTCAAGTGGAAGATTCCATTGTCACTGACAAAGAAATAGAAAAAGTTACTGTTCATTATATAGATACCAGATAAATCTTACATGCAACATTATCACTAAAAAGTTTTGATTGGATCATTTCTCATAGAATTTAACATGCAGACTTACTAAAATCTTTTGGAAGTAGTTGTTCAATATCTTTTCTCAAATGCATTAATAATAAGATAAACAACCTTAGAATTAATGCTGAAATGCGCCCAAGATTTGCAGAAAACAGATTTCAGAACAAAGACTCAATAGAAAGTATGATTCCATTGTTATCCGCCACAAGCGAATGGGATATTGCTCAGTAAAAGATAGATGAGATTTTCAAGTTATCTTACCAAGAACCAGTGATGTACTTAGAGATTTGGGGGCCTGGGGTGCGTGGTTCCTTCAGCCCCAACCCCCTCAAACATTTTGTGAGATTTGGTGAAAAAGGTCTATTTGCAATAAATAAACATGCACTATCACTTAATCAGTGAAAATAATTCCAAAAGCCAAATCATTATTCATGCAATTCATGTATGTATAATATATCCTTGTTATTGTGTAATATCTGTAGAAACACTAAGAGAAAACCAAATAGTATTGCTAGTTCAATGGTTCTCAGAATCTCAGTTCACATTGCTGTCCTTGTAATCTTAGAGTTTTTTTTTCACTATTATAATTTCCATTATACATTCCTTCCTAATTATACCATTAGCTAAAATTCCTCACCTGTGAACCATGTGTCTCATATTTGAGAATCACTGTGATAGATGAGATAAAAGAAAATTGAATTTGGATCATCTTTTGTAAAGCAATTTCTAATGACATTTATTCATGTGCATTAACCATCTTTAAAATTTTGTAAATTAAGAGGATATTATTTAACCTTTAGCACTCTGAAGGAAACTTTATTCATCAAACAAAAGTTGGACCTGACACTGCAGGCTTTTCAAATTGCTGAACAATAATGTGTTTGAATTTCAAGGTTGTCTCATGTCAATTTTAGTCATAAGTGAACCAACACATAAGTTACAGGTTTTTGAAGTGACTAAGTGCATAAAATCTTAGCACCCATGAAAGTGAATGCAGAGTGCTAAAGGATAATCAGTAAATTGTGCTGTTTGTTTTCATTCATGAGGAAAAAAAAAAAAAAACTGTTCCCCTTTAATCTGCTTCCAGTTTTTATTTTACAAGAGACACTTTTTTTTTTTCAAAAGGAAAGCCAACTGAGAATAACAGAAAAGGATGTTAACTTTGGAAACCAGAGTTGGCAGAGATGACGGCCATCCTTTTCAGTTCATGATCATTATGAAGAGCACTGGTCATTAAACAGGGTGCATCAAGTTCGGAATCTTCACTGCTAGACGTCTCAGAGTCAGAGCTTGGACATGAATATGCACCAATACTGGGGAGAATATACTTGACATAGGCCTGATCTGACCGAGATGTCTTTGCTTGGGAACAGCTTTCATCTTTTTGTAGAGATGAACCTAAATGCAAAGGAAAAAAAAAACAATTTACAAATAGACAGAGAGAGAGAGAGGAGATAATAACAGAAACATATCCAAATCATCTAAACAAACAAAAACTTCTTGATTTTTTGACTATTGTTTCTTTCATCTTGATTTTTGTAGCTTTTCATTACAACTTCATCTAAACAGAATGTTTTTTCAAAATATCAAATAGATGACAATTAAAATACATAGGAACAAAAGTAGCATATGATGATCAGAAAAAATGAAAGAGTAGGTTTAAAGTTTAGATTTGATCTTCTGCCCGTTCTAAGAATTCTCATTGCTCAAGCAGCAGAGCAGCTGATACAGAGAATCAGGCTTCCTAAGGCAAAAAGGATTTGTGTTTGAGTCTCACAGGTAACTCATCCTTCATTTTCAATTAATATTGTTTATTCACTTCTGTAGACTGACAGTCTGAGTATTCGCAACTAGAAACAACTAAAATCAAGATTAAAGTAATTTTATGAGAAATTTAACAATGGTTAACAATGCTTCATCTAATTTAAAAGAATGAAGATAACAGAAGCTAATTGGCCATAAAATTATTTGAAAATTATGAGTTCAAACCTAGTCAGATGCTGCTACTTTATTTTTCAATCTATGCTGCTTCACTCAAGTCATAGAATGTAGAGAAAAAAAAAATGCAAAAAAGCGACAAAAAAAAAAACTAGTGAAAAAGTAATAGCGATAACACTTCATCTAAAAGATTTGGACAATTGAAGAAGAGTATCATGAGTTCTCTTAGATAAAACAATAAAAGACTGGACATAGATTGACAATGGCAAGAGAACAACTAAACAGACTTATTTTCATGGCAATGGGAAGGGAAATTCTCAAAAAATTACAATATATAGTGAGGTTTTAGAGGAATTTGTTTCCAAGGAATTACACAAAGCAAATGCATGAATTTTAATTATTGTTAGCCATGTAAAAAAAAAGATTTTATTTTTCTTTGACCTTTTTTTTCCTCTAGGGAAAATACAACTGATGTCCTCACAGTACCTGTCACCCAGGGTTCCAACAAAATCTTAATCCAGCTCTGTATTCAACTACAAAAACAACTTACTGCCTTTTTTCTTTTCATCTCCATCAGATTTCTTTTCAGGACTTGGACTAAAAAAAAATTGAAAGAAAAACATTTAAAATTTAGAACAACAAAACCCGAAACAAAAACAATTGTTTTAAAGTAAAAATGTTTTTTAAATATCAAAATGGTAAAATTATTTTCAACCTATAATGATATTAAAATCCAATTTTAATAAAACTGGTGCTTTTCGGCAAAAAAATATAACTACCTGATTTACTTCCTACCAGGCATTATGTTTATTATGATTAAATTTTAATAAAAATGTATGTCATCTTATAGAGACCCTACTGTAAGCAACTTTTTTACATACACAGTCATGAATTTTGATTAAATGTTATGTACATCTAAACCACTGAAGCAAATTTCTGCTTATTAGAAATTTATTTTATGAATTCTCTCATTTCTCATTTATTAGAGTGAAATTAAAAGAATTGGGGGGGGGGCTTTATTTTCAATATTGTGCTTAATTTTTAAGAATTATTCTTACTTTTTCAAACAACGGTCACACAGGCACACAGTATACTGTAATCCCTCTGTATAACAGTTTTCAGATTTAGCAGACACTTTGATCGTGCATGCAAACAAAAAAATTTGTTTTCAGTTTTCGTTCAAGTTGGTCAAAGTAACATTTTCAACAGTGTATGTTGGCTCAAAACCTTACTTGTCTTCATGGCATATTCATTTTATAGCAAATATTGTTCCCAATTTAATGAATTGTGTTTTACTTAAAAAAAGAAAAAAAAATACACTTCAAATTTTCCATTAGTTTTTGCTATTTTAAATCTACCAAATGTCCACAGAAAGAAATGTTATGTAACCAACTTGGAAAAATTTACTCTAATACTTGAATAGTAAGAAATTTGAGTATTTTTCAAAAGTTGGTCAATGTAGAATTTTTTTTTTAGTGTAGGATTGAAATTTGTCAAGATTTGTTTCTTTGAATCTCAAAGTTCTTGAAGGAGAATTATTTTTTCTCTTTCAGGTTTAGGTGCTTTCAATCCATTACACCCCAGAACCTCCTGGAAATCTATTAATTTTTACAAAAACAGTCTTTTAAACGTTTTACAAGCAGTAATCTATTTACAGTGCAACTAAAACATGTCTTAACTGGACACTTGCTTCCCGCGATTTTTACGGATGTTCGGCTTACATGAATTATCTTTTAAATGACCGTATTTCAACATAAATTCAAAAATTCTCAAAAATGAAAAATTTCTCGATGAAATGAAGGTTTTATAATCATTCAGAATATCAAAATCTAAAAAAAACAAAAAAATGAATGACTTCCATATTTTCACTTTACAGTCCTTAAGGTTTTGGTATGTCTTGATACATAGTGTATTTTTAGATGATTTCCTGGAATATTTAAATAAGTTTGGATATTTTTTGCCTCAATTTTGGATAATCTTTTAGATTATTTTGTGGATCAACTAGATATTTTAGGATTTATTTATTCAGTAATCAGCAATTTCTGAATGTTAATTTTTATTTATAAAATGATTTTGCAATCCTTACAACTCAAAATGAAATCGACTGATACAGAAGTTAAAAGAAAGCGAGCCAACTTGAATGTGGTACTGAAATTGAAGTTAATTGAAAAATTGTCATTAATGACTAAGTAATTGAAAAAAAAACAGTTCAGAACTACGATTGCTTTCAAGTTTTGCAAATTTTACAGCCTTGTTCTGTTTTATAATTCAATAAATGTATATTCTATATTGTATTAAAGTTACTCTTGCATTAAGATATTTTTATTTTGATTTGAAAAGAGCCAAAAAACAAGGTAAAAAATGCTATTTCTCAGGCAACATTGAATCTAACTGACATTTGCAATTACTGGACAACTGTCCGCTCCAATTAGTCTGTTAAATTGAGGGTTTACTGTATATATATTCTCTTTTCTGTCCAATTTTCACAGATTTTGGTAAATCTCTGTCCAATTTAGATGAAAATAACAACCCTGGTTTTTACAAAAAAATGACTAATTTTGTTATTCAAAAAAGTATCCATGTCATGAATGAATCTGGCAAGCTGATTTACAGTTAATTTTATGTTTATGAAAAAATTAGTAAAGAGGTCATGGTGAAATTAAAATATCCCAATTGCCTACCTAGGAGTTATGACATTCTAAAAAATTAGAAAATCTTAAAGGAATCAGGACCAGTAAGAAAAAATAATTACCTGCACAATGTAATTGTAAAAACTTGAAAACCATTAAACTAGAATATTTTAACATGAAATAGAGAAAAATATCAATGCAGTGGCAAAAATGAACCAACTTATTATCACTAAGTTTAGTTACATGTGGGTACATGCCACCAAAAACAGCAATATCATACCACTGAATTAGTATTTTTTTGTCTATTTTCCCAAAAGTTTAACAAAACAGACGAAAATATAATAATGCAGTGGCAAAATTACGCTTTGTAAAAAAAGATTATTTCAATTTGCCACTGTATAAATATTTTTCATCAATTTAATGTTAAAATATCTGTGTTCAATTGTTTCTAAGTTTTTACTATGTTTAAAACATTGTGCAGGTGAGAGAAAAACAAAACACATTGCATAGAAATTCAAAAATGTATATCAATGGATTTTTTCAGTCCAATAAAATAAAACAAGCAGACATGATGAAATTTAAGAGATGGAATGAATTTAAGAGTAAAAATAGAAGCAAAATTAAATGCTATAAAATTAGCATTCCTGATTTGAATTGACCAATTAAAGTTTGGGGGGGGGATCATTTCATTTTTGACCCATGAGGGGGGGGGAGCAACTATCTAACCCTAAAACATATAAAAGCAAAATCGCTGAAATCTCCTTAACTTTTCTTTTATTTACATTTATTTAGCAAACAAAAATATGGTAAACTGTAATAGCTATTATCATTTAGTATGGTGGGGACTGATGAGAAAGACCTTAATATCCTTGTGAATAAAACTGCAACTCACGCTTTCCTTTTCACAGCACCCATCAATAGTTGGGCTTGGGACTTGGATTTGGAAGCTCCAACTTGCAACCGAGGGGCTTTCTTTTCTTCAATTTTCATCTCTTTGCCGGTATCAACTTTGGTTACAGCTGCTTCGTAAAAATAAAGTTAAGGAGAAAAATCTCTTAAATCTGCAACGAGTAGCATTTTGGCTAAGGTTATGTTCACTTCTCACTAATTCCTTTAGGAGAGGCATGAATCCACTTCTACCCCCAGCTATGCACAAATAGCAGGGCAGTAGGAGCCCTTTAAGCCCTCCAATTGAGTAGGGCTAACAATTTACTCTGTAAAAATCTACTTGCGACTGAAACGGCTAGGCAGCCATACGCACTTTCAAATTTCTGTGTGTCAATACAATCATTAGCTGATTCCAGAGATCATTGGGGTGCCATGCTAGACTTTTTACTTGGATGGTATCTAAAAGAGCATGATGCCCATCTCCTTTCCAAGAATCATGTGATAGATAATACCAAATTAGATGGTACCAGCAACAGAAAAAAATACCCCGCCCTTACCAAGCTCCTTTTCTCATTGTATATAGTAGCATACCAGTGATGAGATCTGAAGATACTTTGAAATAGAATAGAGTTCAGGGAATAATTAACTCATGCCTTTCACAGATTCAGTTTTCCATGCTGATAATGCACTTGTATTTTATTCCAGAATTAGAAAAGCTAGTCTCTAGAGTAGATGAAGATATTTACAAAGCTAAGCTTAGTCTGGCTCGAGGCTACAATAGTGGGTCACACAGTGAGAATAGAACTCACAACCAAAACAAAAAAGTTGTGAGACCAAATTGCTAACTATTACCTAAAGGTAGGCACCCATGTAGATACTTACTATACTCAGCTTGGGTGCAAGGCCAACTGAGGGAGATAAAAGAGTAAGAAGATTGTATAGTACCAAAATCCCAAGAGGTGAAGGCCTACCTGCTTGCCTTGAAAATCAGTATTTCTGGGTTTGAACACAGACACGAACGAGGCAAGAAGCAAATAGAATTGAACAGAAATCTTACACTTATATTACGTTGCTGATCTAGGTTTAGGTCTAGGAATATAGATACCAATAATAAACATTGACACAAACAAAAACCTGTTCTTAATGAAAAATGAACAAGTGTAGCCAATGACTTACAAAAATGGTTTGAACAATTTCAGGGGATTTTTGGACTTCATGTCAAATCATATCAAGGCAATTTGAAAGGTTAAAAAGTTGGAAAAATAGGTCCCACATGAACTGAATGAAATAGTCAATGACAGTTCCGAACCCCCTCATCTCTCAGCTGACTTTGTCTAAGCTTGCAGCAGAGGAATTTCGTTTAGTAAAGAAAAAAAGGATATCTTCAATTCTTGGATGACGCTTGCTTGTTCTTTGTCTCTCTGTTTCTGTAATCTCTCTTGTTGTTTAGAGACAAATTCCAAGAAATTCACTTCATCTTCAGCCAATCCTTTCACAGAATTGCCTAGTTGAAATAAACAAAAAGAAAAATTACAAGTCGAATAAAAAAGAAAAACAGTGAATACTTTACTCCCCTTAATTTGGTGAGGATTGTTCTTGTTATAAGGAAATGGAGATAAAGTCAAATCTCATAAAAACAAACAGCAATCAAAGTGGGGATTTGTCATATCACACAGAGCCAAATTTTAAACATTATGAAAAATGGCATGAATTAGCAATTTATACATATATACACACACATACATATATATATATATATATATATATATATATATATATATAAATTGGTTTTTTAGCAATAATTTTCTTTCTTGAAAGCTTTAAGAAAGCATTGACAAATATATACCATAAATGCAAATTATCTTGGCCCAGAACTGACCACATCGTGCTTCAGAAGATGGTTCTAAAGTTATAATACCTAAGCATTGGACAAAGTGTAATATTTGCACAGTTTTTGTTTTTTATAGATCAAATGCCCATCTTACATAGCAACATATATTGTATTAGAAAAATGACCAAGCTTTATTCACAGAAATATTCTAGTTTTATGAAGAGAAAACAATCTGCAATATGAAAAATTCCAGACAACTCACGAATTCTTTGCTCCTCTTCATATTCATCTTCTTTTCTTTGTTTTTGTTCTTGAAGTCTTTCATATAAACTGCGGGAATCTTCTTCAGGACATTCTGAAGTAAAATGTAAGAAAACAACATTAAAATTTGAAAGGGAAAACAGTTAAATTCAAATTTGTTTATGTTCAAATCGGTAGTCATCAATACTATTATTGTGCTTGTTTGTGTGTATGCCTGTTACACTTTTCTTCCTATGATTAGCAACTCTTCTGAGCTGGAATCAATTAAGATTTCTGACCAAGAAACCTACATAACATTAAGCAAAAAAGAATTGGCAGGAGAGAAGGAGGAAAAAGAGGATGTGAAAGAGAAAAAGTAGGAGGTAAGGAAGAGAGAAAAATAAGAATGGAGAAAAGGGAAAATATATATATATATATATATATATATATATATATATATATACACACACACACAAATATAATAGAAATACTTGACATTTAAGCTAGTTTTTTTTCATCCTTCTATCAGACAATCTCTTATATTTTCTATAAAACAAATGTCGATCCCTCAGTCTAGTGTCCCAAATTATTACACATTTCTTTGTTGTTGTGAGGGCACGTGGTCAGTTGCAAAAACAAAATCACAAAGTAAAATATGAGTAAACACTCAACTACAGGTGTATTTCATCAAAGTTGAGAGCACACTAATTTTTTAGCTTTGATGTTGGTGAATTTTTTTTTTTTAGGGTAAAATACAAATATCAATCAAGAAATGTTGATACTGTCAAAATGGTAACTCTGAAAAGTTTATTTTTATCTGCTTACTATTTTATAGTAACTGAGTACCCATACAAAAACTGTGATCATTTGGGTCACCTAAGAACGTGATTGACAAACAAATTTCATCAATTACCCAAGGGTTGATCGGGTGTCCGGACTTTCTCCCATTCTTCTTGCCGTTTTTGTCGCCGTTCTTCTATTTCCTTTTCGGACACAAAATTTTTCAGGGATGACCCGGCAGAGGGATAATCGTCTGAGCTCATTTTCACACTATTAGATTAATCTAAACGTTGAGAGAGAAATAAAAAAAAGAAGAAATGTGTGAGAATATACATTGGTAAAATGAATAATTCGTGTACCATATTAAAAGAAGAAAAAATAAAATAAAAAATTCAAACGAATCAGTAATCTATCTTCATCTCCACACAAAATTATTCCAGTCTGATTCTTGAGATTTTCATTATCATACACCGATTCATTCGGAATGTTGTCTTTATTTAGGTTGTTATAATCACAATGTTTTAGCCTTTGTACGATCAGAATATGAGCCTAGGTAAAGAAATTTAGGGGAGGCGTTTCAGTATTTGTAGTGTGAAATTTGTTTCGGACGTAATAAAACATAAAGAAAGCCAAAAAAGAGGGTAGGAAGATTGCGTAAGTTTGGAAAGTTTGCCTGTCTTGAAAATCAGCATTCACAATCTAACTTTTGACCTGAGCTAGAACACTGACCTCTGGAGCCAGTGGGAAATATGTAACTATTTCAGCCAATCGTGGAAAATCATCACTTGCCTATCCCCTACCTTGAGATGTTATTTTGGTCTAGATAATAATTTTGATTTTCTTGCATCAACTCTCAGCTCTCTTGAAGGGAAAAAAAAGCTAATTAAACAATTTTTATCAATTATAAAGACTAAATAAATGTGAACACTAAATAACTTCATAAAAAAAGCTCGCACATCCCACTAAAGAAACTCATGCATAAAGTGATTTTATACTAAAATGAAGAAAATGTAACCTATGCCGTGTACAGCAATTACAGCTAGATACAAAATTCGCGAATGAAAATAAAGAATGCATACATATTTCTCACAAGGCGAAATATTCCCAAGTTTTAAAAAATAATTAAAGGGTCAAGTCAAAAGTTTCTTGAATTTAGAAAAAAATAATCCAAAACAAAAAATAAACAAATTTAAATCGGAACAATTTTCAACAAAACAAAAAAGTATTTCTGCTCTTTAAGATTTTTTTAATATTAAGGTTTTGTTTATTTTTTTTATACAACAACAAACTCTTATCTCGCTACTCGTACGCCACTGTATTTACTAGTCGAATCGGATATATTGTGACCCCTATTTTTCCTAGTTTAACATCAGTAATCTATCAATCTATCTATGTAGAATATGAGTTTTTACACTTGAGCATGAAGCTACCATTAAATTTGACCCTGATTTTTTACCTCTGTCGTTTCTACCTGATTTGTCACTTTGTACATTGAGCAAATGCAGCATATCGTCCATACGAGTAAGAAAGTGAAACGTACCAACTTAACGAAGATACAGAAGTCCAATGGAATACCATTAATTATTAGTGTCCAAACTTACTGGCTCAGGCGATAAATTAACAAATTGACTAATCATTGGCGCCATCAAGAATAAAATGTACCTGAATGTTTATTTTGGATAATTAACTTCACAATAATTTAAGTTACTTTCATCATGAAGTAAGTGAACTGTTTTATAGCGTCGAGATGCAGAATGTTCAAAGCATTAGCTTTAGAACTGGAACAATTTTTTTAGGGTAGATGAGATTTAGGAAAAATGAGAAACCCACAGGTAAAATAATTAAACATAAATCAACGATTAATCAAAAACATACCTTAGTTTATTTTGACAATAGCATCTATACATAAAAAATCAGCGATCATTTGGGGAACTCTCCATAAAATGGAGGTTCTAAAATCACATAAAGCCGAAGTTTCCCACCTTATTTTTGCCAAGCCAACTTATTAAATTTTGACTACTTATCTTCATTTTCTAATTACTTTTTGAAGGTAAGTAGAGGTAAAAAAAAATTAATAATAATGACATAATGTTGATGACTAAATATGATAAAAATCAAGGATAAAATAATTGCTTTATCATTTTAAAAGATTATAACAATAGTATAACACAATAATCGAAGAGTAGTAGCCGCTTAATTTTAGTACGCGAAGTTGTACGAAAGTCACTAACAAATGAAATATATAGTTTTAACTACGAAACCTAAAGCTAGCCGTAATTACTGACGTTAGCCACTTCTAGCTCCTTGCTACAGAAGCCCTCACTTCTATTTATTAGTGCTCACTCAACGGGCAATTTTAGCCATAAATGAACCTTTGTTGCAAAGACAAAAATATTTCTGCATCTCCCTTTATCTTTTAGTTATTCCTTACTTTGTGGGTTCGACTTAATAGAAGGCGCCCTCTCTCGGGAACCTCGATACTCAAGTCCCCACTGAAGAAAAGTGCTTGAAAACCTGTGTAATCATTATAGTAAAAATGTGACACCTGTTAAAAAAAAATTAGAGGAAAGTGAAACTTGTCAAAAAGTCATTTACATAACAGGAACTACAATTATGAAGTGCATTTATTTACTGAGTTCGTATATTTAGAAAAGTCCCAAAACGAGAAATTTTTTATTTTTTTAATTTAAAACTTCTAAATATATGTTCCTGATATCATAGTGTATCTGATCGAAAAGCATTGGTGCTATATAGGCGAAACTCTTACATCCATGAGTTGTGTACATCAAGACAAATTCCAAGGTCAAATCATCTAAGTTTCAAATGTTAATCAGAGCATGGGGTTTATGAGGATACGTATCGTGTAAACATTTGAATATTGTAATTCAAATTTTGAACACTACCCTTTCTTCTATTCAAACCTAATGTAGACTGCTAATACCAGTCCTAATTGACTCGCATTTCATGTGTTTCAAAAGTAACTGGGCAATAGCATCTTGAACTTTTTGAACAAAGACAAAAGAAAATGAAAAAGGAAAAATTCACTTTTGCTTATTTGCAAGAATGTCAATATCTTCAGTGTGTGAATCTCCATACATATGCGGCTCACAAGTCCAGTTGTCTTGACTGGTTGTGGTCTGATGTTCTGGCATGGCGTTAGCAACTTTCTTGGCCTTGATGAAGAGCATGTATTTCCTCCAAGATTAAACCTAGAGAATTCACAACGCGTTCTCTTTAGAGTAACAATCATTATACACAGTCAACTCAGAGCTGTGGTTGAAGTAAGGTGAAATGTCTGGCTGGCTTTGCTTCATTCTTGCTGACCATCCAAACGTGATGTGATCTCTCAAAATTTACTTCGTTTGATATGACAAAGTAGAAGATCGTATTTCATCAATTTTGTGATCACTGATGGATGCATTTCAAGACAGCTACAACTTGTGTTTCAATGTAGAGCACTGTTTGAGCAGTTAGGATTGATCCTGATGTGTTGTTCAGCAGGGTTGTGCAAGACAGTACATCAGGTGCATACATGTATATGCCTGGTATGTGACCAACCTTTGTGCCTTGAGTCTAATCTGCTGTTGACAGTCATTGAGTGCTTTTTGGAATATGAATACAAAAGGCTTGTGTTTGATTACCAATAGCGCAGATTTTCCATAGATGTAATGGTGAAAGCGCTCACACGCAATTGTATTGCCAGCACTCAAATGGTGCATATCAGCTCTGCGTGTTTGTAATCAAGCATGATGCATATGCAACAGGTAGCTATTGATCATGATGCTGTTGCTCCGGTATCGTAACAAGGCCTTTTTACTTGCACCATATAATATTTTGGTTGGTAGTCATGGATTTTAGAATAGTATAATTAGAACAGTGGTTGTTTCAATTCTAGGAATTCACATTCGTGTTCCGGACCCCAAGTGAATGCAATGTTGGATTTTAGGATGCTACACATGTGATAGGTTCATTGAGATAGATTCTCAGTATATCTTGTGAGATACTTGACCATTCTAAGAAACCAGACGATGTCTGACAAATTTAAGGCTTTGGAAATCAAACAATAGGCTCTACCTTGGCTGAGTTTGGTTGTAATCCTTTTGATGTGTCACTTATCCAGGGATTTCATCTCTGGTACTGCGATTTTACATTTGTCTTTATTCAATGACATATTGTTGAGCTTCCATGCGTCTGTCACTTTCCTGACAGTCAGCAGATATGATAGTGTTTCAGTTCCTCACAACTCAATGTCATCCATTGACATTTCAACATTTTTCATTCTTTCAAACTTATGACATAATGTGCGATGGTAAATCTTTGACATCAAGGAAATCCAAAAGTATAATCTGAGGTATTTATACATACCAAATGGAGATACGAGAATGCAAGGTTGGAACTCTCTTCATCCAATCTTAACTGCCCAAATCCTGGATTGATTTATTCAGGTTGTGGGGGTCTAGACAAATGTGCTGTTTACCGTTCTGTTTATATACACTATGCATTTCAGTCAATCATTCTACAGGTTCTCTCACCATCTCTATGACTCCAGTCTGTTTCATTCTGTTTAGACCCTTTTTAACTTTTATTTGCATCACAAACAGAACTTTACCGCTCACTTCAATGACAGGTTCTGAATCTTGTATCAGTTTTATGTGAAATCAACTTGGTCGACATCCCAGACCATTGAAAAGTTCACTGCACTTTGACAAGATATCACTGCTTTCTGGATTTTATATCATGTTGACTCATTTAATTAAATTCAGTTTTTCACGTATGTCTTTACCTTATATGGATGGAAGATTTTGATGTTTGATAATCAAGCAAATTTTGTGCAACATTTCTTTTCTCTCTGTAGTAATGATCACTTTACCTGAAACTGGCACTGTATTTCTGGATGTCAGTCTTACTTTAGCTGGGCTTATCACTGGCTTCATTTTCATTTTATTGTAATGAGATATTGGAAGAATGTTCACATCATTGCCTGTCTCAAGTTTTAATGATACCATAGCGACCTACACCGATAGATTCATCAACCATTATGGGATGTGTGTAACCTTCATACTGTCAATTGCAACATTGTTGTACTTATTGTCATCAAGATGCATAGATCCAATCGTACAATGCACCTTTTTCTTTAACCTATCATCTATCTTATGACACTTTCTGCATATTTGTCCCTTAGTTGGGCATGTTCAATTGACAGGTCTGTATCAGCATCGTCCGCATTTGAAATGTGGTTTTAGATTATCATTTTGGAAAGAAGGGTCTACAATCAATGCATCCTTCCAGTAGCCACTTACAGAATGGAAACATGGAGTCTGACCGAAATACTGATTCTCTAACCAAGAACCATGCAATGTGCAAAATATAGGATCATGCCGAATATCCCGTGGAGATACTACAAGATAGCACAGCATATTACAGAAAAAACAAAGGCCAGATATATCATAAAATCCGGTTGAAAACTAAAGTAGCCATGGGCAGGCCATGTTGCAAGAATTGCATGGAGTAAAAAGAAGTGAACTTTGTATTTGAAAACTATATTTTCATACAACAGATGGGATGTAAGGGTCTTGTGCAGCAGCATAGATAAATTGTAAATAGAAGTCCTCCCCTGGGGATCGGCCATCTGCTCCAGTCACTTAGAAAAAAGTTTTCTCCTTCTCTCTTTCTCTTGCTATATCCTTTTTCTTCCTTTCATTCTTTATCTCTTTTATTCTCTCTTTTTTTCTCTATCTTCACTTCCTTTCTTTTTTCCCTCCATTTCATAGGACCAGATGATTAGTGTCTCTGATATCTATTTCACCATGACAATGTAATGATTCATTTTCACTGTATCTGCTTTCTTACTTTCCTTATTTTCTTTCCCTATCAGTTTTTCTATTCTCTCATTGAACTATGATACAATAAAGATATAGAGGAGGTAGTAATTACATGCAATAATATATAGATGTACATCTATGTATCAATGTCTCTGGAGTACTTCAAGTTCTAAATGTTCATTGTATAAACTTGAAATTTTGCACACACTCTCTCCTCGATGAGTAAAGAAAACATGTTCATATTTTTTTGAAAATTGCCCCATATAACCTTTCATGGGGGGAGGGTCAATTTACAGTTTAATCTTAGACTAAATTGATCCCTTAGGTTGTGTTGGCAGTGTTCATGCCTGTAACTTATCTGTTGATCACCCCTTTTCCAAAATTTAATATATATATATATATATATATATATATATATATATATATCTCATCTGTTGTGCATGTAATTGTTATTGGTGTTGTTGTTGATAATCATGCTGGTTTAAACACTTTTGCTGGGAATAGGTTATTCATGTGTTCTGAAATTTTTAAAAATATATTTTTGTCTTTTTCAGTGTGTGTGTGTGTGGGGGGGAGTCAATTCAGGAAAACATATCTTTTGTTTTTTGAAAATTCCCCCCAATTAACTTTTCAGTGGTGGTGGTGGGGGGAATTTACAATGTAAGTTTATGCTGAATTGCCTCCTCGAGTTGTGTATGGCAGTGTTCATGCTTTATCTTTGATGAGTCAGACTTCTTTGTGATCATCTGCCCAACAAAATGCGAGAGAAGTAACTAATTCATTGATCACCCCAACCTGGTATGCAGCAGTAAGACATTTGTAACGTGATGTTTTTAATTGAGTGATTACCCAGATGTATTTTTTTAATCACGAATTTATGATTTAAACCATACCAGTAGCATTTCCACTGAGGTAACTAAATTTATCGCCCCCACAGATTAATTTCCGAGATAAAAATAAGCACAAAATTAGTATATATGTGTGGGTGGCAGTGATTCATAATTACATTCGGAATACCAGTTCTAGTTATTTTTTCACAACTTGACTCAGGCCATTATTATCAAGTTTTGACTCCAATTCTTATTAGATGACCAATTATAATCCATTATAGTTGATTTTCAAAGAGAAATATGCATTAAAGATGAAAGATTTCTTTAAAATGAATTTTCCTTCCTTTTAGAAAGAATTGTATATTTTGAGAAATGTTTTGAATAAACAAAATCATCTGTATATTTTGAAAAAAAAAAAACAGAAAAACATTTTTTGAAATAATGTTATACGTTTTTTTCAATCAATTCTGCTTAAACAATGAAAGATTAAAAAATTCTGTTGTTCATTAATTCGGTTTGAAAGATAAACTATCGACAAGAAAAAATCTGTTCGTTTAACGTCCCACTGCTGCTAGTTCGGTAGTTCAATATTACATCACCTTCACCACCAGCGGCCTGTCATGTCTCCTGGGTCCTAACGACTCAAGCGAAAGCGTTAATCAGATTCGACTGTAAATTATTTCTTTTTGACCATGTCTGACGAAAATTGCACGAATAATAACGATGGCGATAACAGCGAAAAGGCTGTAATTTCATCTTCGTTTCCATCCTCCCCTCTTTTCAAGAGCAGATTAGACGAAAACGGCAAAAATAAAACCAAAATTTATTGCACGCGATGTCCGAGTCTTGTTCTCACCCCAGGAAATGGTGGATACGTTCGGAAAAAGGTGAAGACTTATTTATTTAATTTTGTGGGAAAATTTATTGTTTATTCGTTTAAATTTGGATAGGATGGATAATATTTCTCTTTTTCATATCTGTGATTTTATTATTCTAGCACTAGTGATCACGACAAATAGTCCGGCCCCTGAAGGAGACATTTTTTTTTTTCACAAGAAGTGAAATTAATTTCTTTATGCTTTCATTTTCTCAGGAAATTTGACAGTTTTGAAAAAATTAATTTTGTATGGCATTGATGGGTGGGGGGAGTTAAAGCCTGCTTTAGCATTATAGTTGCATTGTAAATAGAACCACCCAGTCCCTAACCTTAAAAAAAATTAACTTTTTTCAAAACTGACTTATTTCCTGGAGAAATGAATGTCTTAATTGATTGAGAGAACAAAATCATGAAATAATTATCACGAAAGAATTGTGAAATATTATTTCATTAATAATTGAATAGAATGGATTTTTCCATCTCCTTGATTTTGTTATTAGTTTATTTATGCTTCTTACTTGGGTGTTTCCGCCTCAAACATACTTTGGATATAATAAACATAATCCAGGTTGGTTTTATAAAGTAACTACATTAGGGTTTTTTGTTATTGAATTGTTTATATTATGATCTTTTAAATAGAATGGGTGATAATTATGGCAAAGCTTAACGATGATGGTCCCGATTGGAATTCAGCTGATAGCTGGTGTAATGGTGAAATAAGACCGAGTGGGTGGCAATGGGCTTGGATTTAATTAAAATTAAAATAAACGCATTTCCCAAAGTATACAATTCTTTCTAAAATAAGGAAAATCATTGACAGCATTGTTTTATTTTATAACGTGATACTATTTACACCATAAGATTACCGCCTCCCTGATTTGAAGCTATGAACAAAAACTTTCGGTTTTTGTTACCTTTACCGTTTCAAAATGGCTGCCGAGTGGCAACTGCTGATGGCGAATTTAAAGTCGAAGAAGTAGACATGACTCCTCAGAAGGGCGTTTTATAGGGTTAGTATTTCAACTCCCTGAATGTAATTTCCAGTTGTGGTAAAAAACAATTCCCTTGTTAGTTGCAATGGGACAAGAGGTATTAGTATAGCAGGCCTACCACGTTTATGTACTGTATTTCTTTCTATCGGGTAAATAAACACGTCCTTCGGTCATTTTGAATTTAAAAAAGGGGGGGGGATGTTGATCTTGTCGTCTGCTTCTTTGGTTTTATAAAATTCACCAGCTGCCACCATTTTGAAACGTGAAAGGTCACTATTGCCTAATGTTCTCTGGAAAATCGATACCTGATTTTAAAAAAGTAATTAACACAGAAAACATTTTTTTTTTAGAAATAAATTAGCACAAATTTTTGTTTGAACAAAAAAAAATGAAATATTTTCATTAATTATAATTTAGATTTTCACTTATAAATTCAATGTTTCCTATATTCATCTAGAAAACATTTCTGAATTTAAAATAGATATTGTCAATTGCAGATCATTTGAGGAGAAAACATTTTTTTTATGATTGGTTTTCTAAACTGCTCAAAAATGTGCATTTCGCTTTTAAGAAAACTGAAAAATAAAGCTAATGATAGTTGTTTATAATTGGGTAATGATGAACTGGCTAATTTCAAGACAGTTTGGCCGAATGGAAGACGTAGGAGACATAGTCCAAAAAGCAGCCATAAAAAAAGAAACTAACTTTTAAGATGAAAGTGAGTGCATTGTCTCTACAGAGGGGGTTCAATTTATAATGTACATTTAATGCAAAATTGAATCCTTACTTGTATCCTCGAGTAAAGATTGAAAAAGGATGCAGTTGTATAGAACACTGGTAAAATCAATAATGCTATACAACTGTGTTAATGGAATACAAGAGAATATTGATCCTCCAATATTCCTATGGGATGGGAAACAAAACCTTCAGAAAACAATAAAAAAAGCCAGATGGGAGTTGTTAGGCCTTATATCCAGGAAAAGATGGAAATATATTGGCAAAAGAAGTAATGCTGCTCTATTGCAACAAGTTGGCAAAGGGGTTCAGAGTAAGCGCAGGAAAGCTCTCCCTATCGTTCTCAATCAAACTGTTTCAAGAGTAAGTTACAAGATAACTATCCCTGGAGGCTTCAACTACATGACTCCTAAGAACTTGATATAAAAAAAAAAAAAACAATGAAAATTAAGAGATCATGAAACAGCACTGGTCAGAAATGAAAAAGAAATATATTCTAAAAATTTTTTTTAAATTCGGCAGCTTCGGACGAAAATTCTCAGGATTCACATTCTGTAGACTAGTCTTTGAAGATGCCCTCAGAATTTGGTAGTCTTAACATCTTCAGCACCAACACTTTTCTTCACTGTTGGGGTAGGCTAAGAATACAACCATGGGGATTCCTTAGATACTCAATAACATTGCTGAAAAGCATGTATTAGATACAGCAGTATTCGGAGAACAAAATTGAGACAAGGTGCAATTTCAAAAAGGGGGGATGCTTTACATAATTAATGTCGTTTGGCACTTGATAGGTAAAGTAGCGAAAATGTTAATTAACATCCTTTGGTGCCGAACATGTTAAAAAGTCTGCAGTTAAATGCTACAAAATCACTCTTTCAAAGAATGCTAATGAATACTCTTTTTCTCAAAAATAAAGACCCCTCCCCCCCCCAAAAAACCCAACCTCATTGAAGAAGCATTGATGTTTTTTTTTAGTTTTTTTTATTTTACTCTTAGTGTCAGAAGTCAATTAATGTAATGTGCAATTAACGAAACTAGCTTCTTTCTTCTTCTCCCCTTTGTGTCAAAAGGTTTGTGCTCAGTTAAAAGGTATTAATTAGACTGATGGGCTGTTGAATACTTATTCCTTATGCACTTTGTTGCATTTAGTTGTGCTAAAAGTGGATTAATAGATTAGACAAACCTATTAATCTGTCTGGTGGGAGGGAACTTGTGACCTTGTAACCTTGATTAATCTTCCGAAAAGTTCATTATGAACCAATATTTTCAGGGTCATTTTGAAATTTTCATAAATTTAATTTGTGACATTATAAATTAGATGTGGAAAAGGTAAATGAAAGAATTTATTCCATTTTTAGATAGGTTAAAGTGAGCAACACTTCGATCCCAAGTAGAAGTACTGATCCATCTGTAGATAATCCTGTCATTTTTCAAGTTTCATAGTAATATGATAATTAACAATATTGATAAATTTATCATTAGACGATAATAAGATAAATGAATCATAATTCTCAGCACTAGAAGTTATTAAAATTCAAACTGCATAAGGACTTTATAATGACCCTCTATATTAGTTTACCAATATCAACCAAGAATGTTGGCAATATTCAAATTATTTTAGAGTTACACATTACCTGAAAAATATCAAAAACATTATCTTGCTCTATACATCTTACTTATGTTGCACCAGAATAAACCTGGATTTTTTATGCATTTGCAAAAATTTGTCAATACATCGTATCGCATATTATATAAGTAGATTTGTTACATTTTGCCCCAAAGACTTGTACAAATTCATTTTAGTTTCTCAAAGATTTGTTTCAATCTACAGAAAAATAATTGAGATGTGTTTGGGTTATGTCTAATGAAGTATTTTGCTATGTAAAAGTGACGAGTGTAAATATTGTGGTGGAAAACCAATTAAATATCTTGTCCATTCTAAGGAATTTTTCAGACAATTGAAGTCCTTATTGTTTGTATTGACATTTCAACAAGTTCAATCGTCCAAAGAAACTCTTTGAATGTTAATGACCCTTCTCAAAACTATGGACAGTATATTGTCTATTTACTGTATATACTTATGTTTGTGTTCATCAGAATGGATGTGGGGGATTAGTGAAATGGAGGAATAAGGCAGAATGATTGGCATGTAGATATCAAAGAAGAACCCAAGAAGCCATTATTTTGTTTTTTTTAGGTAATTCTTCTCAATGTTTTATGACCTTAAAATGTTTTGTCTTCATTCTGTGTGATCAATTGTTTCTATTTTATTTTTATTTTTTCCCCTCTAGTTTTCTCTTCCATCTGACAAAGATAAGAAAAGTGACCCCGAATTGGAAATTGAAGAAAAAGATGCATCCCCCGAGGAAACCTTACACGACTGCTGGATGATTGAAAACATGTACTCTTTTGAAAACATTGGATTCTCTAACACTGTCGGGACAATCAAATACCTTGTGTGTGCCGATTGTGAATCTGGACCAATAGGTTGGCATGACCTTAGCGATGGAGGAAAAGCTTGTTTCTTATCTTGGGAACGTGTGCGACATTCAGAATCGAACTAAGCGATTGGTTCGTTAGTTTTGTTAGGCTGTTGTGATGGATGACAGAGGCTTAGCTGAGAGGGGGTATGGGGAGGGATGGACGTCCAATGGAGGGCCCCTCCCCCTCAAAAGCTTTTAAGCAGTAGTTCAACTACTGCATTTCTACTGACAAATCTCACTAAATGTTAGATGGGGCTCCTCAAGGAACTTTAGCTATGCCTCTGGTTGATGAAGGTAAAGAGAAAGAAGGAAAAAAGAGAAATTCATTTTAATTCTCTTGAATTGTTTTTGATGTCTGCTATCTGTTTTTCATGCCATCCACGAGGGTGTCTTAGCAAATACCGTATTTCCCGACTTCTAGGGCACTCCCCAATTTTGACTTGAAAAAGGAGAAGAATTCAGTAAGGGTCTTGTGTGTGGTACCGTAGCCCATGAGGATTTTCTGAGGCGTGGTTATTGCTATGTACAGACCCAAGATTCATCCTGTGGAAGAAAGGTAAAGCTTGCTCAGTTTCGGGTATCAATTGCCCCAGGGTAGCAACCTCTCATTGCACTAGAAGGGGAGGGTCAGGCCTAACTTCATGTTGCTAGTTGTGGTGATGAGCAATTTTTCTCTCTGCCCACACCAATGTTGAACCAACCTCGACACAAATAAACAAAATTAGGGTCTTGGCACTTTCAACTACCTTAAGAAAGATGTTTTTTTGGTGGTTTAATGACATGTAAATCCTCTTGACCACTTATAATCTACATTTTTTTTTCTTCTAGCCTACCAGTGAGTATGCACGGTAGAGTTTCATTATGATATACCAGTTCCATGACTCGGTCTTTGATATGGGAATGAATATTAGAAGCTACATTCATTTTTCTAAATTATGTATCATACTTATGTTTGTTTACTATTTTATTTTAATTATAATTTATACACTTCATTTAAAGGCTCTATATAGAAGTTCAGATAACTGTCTAGAGTATTTTGCCTTCCTCTAATGTTAGAATAGGCCCCTGAAAAAATTAACTATTGGCCTGTATAATGTTGAGTAAATTTTCGAAATGTATTTGTGGAGGGAAAAAAAAAATTGAGTCTTTGATGTCGGGAAATATGGTACATCTTTCAAGTACTGCTGTAGACATTGTTCTCATCTTCCGAAAATCAAAAAAGAAAAAGAGCGAACGAATCGGAAAAGCAAAAACAAATTGAAACAACGTCTAAGATTGTTTGGATAAGGGGCAGTGGTGAAGGATCATTTTTGGTTTCATTTCCTTTTGCCAGAAATGACTTTGAAGCAGTGTTTCTCAAACCTTTTCCTTGCAGACCCCTTAATGTTCTCAATGTGTGGACCCCTACAGAGTTATCTTGATTAGATGATTATTTTAATAATACACTGTATGTGCATATTTATTTTTTGTCTGTAATGCCCCTAATCAATTAAATAAACAGTGTTACTTAAGGGACATAACCTATTCAGTAATAATATACAAGAGTTGCATCCCTTGCATAATTTTTCTTATCCATGAAATACGAACACATTTTATATATGCCGTCATTTTTTAAGGCACTGGTACACTAGTAGTAAAAGTAAACCATCACAACTTTTCTAAAATTACTTTTATTTAACTGAATACATTCTGAAAGGGTAGTGAAATGAAAAAAATCAATCGGCTGTACAAAACTCATTTTTTTTTTTTACAAATCTCTTTCAAGTTGGGTTTAATAGTCAACTGCTGAATTCTCATATCTGCCTTAACATTTAGTTTATCGTGATTACTTTTATTTTAATTTTTATTTCTATTGTTGTGTGTGCAGAAAATCTTGCTTCACATAAATACATGGTTGGAAAAAGAGTATCGATAGCCTTTTCCGATTGCAGTTGTCCGGATTTTTTTTAGGTCTGCTAATTAATGTATAAAACTGAAAAAAACTTTCACTAACCCCTTACATGGGTTTTTCGGACCACACTTTGAGAACCGCTGCTTTGAAGTATTTTGACATTTCGAATAGCTTGTTGAGGTTGTAAAATACAATTATGAAAAAACTACAAAGTGGTGTTTTTTTTTTTCATTGAAATTTGTATGGAAGTTGAAATCTGGACAATTTAACACAGTTGTGAGATGAAAAGCATGTTTTATTGAAAATTCAGAGGAAGCCACTTATTGTGATCACTTTGGGAAGGGTCTTTCAGATAACAATAACCAGCTGATAACATTAACTGATTAACTGCGGAAGATGGAAAGTGTAATTGTTATCCAATACTAAATAATCCATAGCAGGATAAAAGCCCTGACTCTCAGATAGAACTGGGTTGCTATCAATGAAAATAAAACAAAAATCTTAAGTAGCCATTGTTAGCAATGATGGAAATTTTTATCATCTGTTAATGTTTGGAGCAAAGGATGAAAAAAAAAATCATTGTTGTAAACAACTTTTCATTACAAAAAGTTGATATAAAATTTATTTTAGATAAAGCTTTTGGAACTGTCTAATTTTGATGATAATAGTTTGAAAACATTATCTGTGATTATAATGAATGGCTTCCTTTGTACCTTATTTGATGTCATATAGGACTTCCTTGACATTTCCTATTATTCATGAAGATGAAACTCATCCAATATTTATCCTCTATAATAAAGAAGCACATTTTTTGTGCCTGCATCCAATATACAATCAAATATGTTATATATTACAGGGTTTTCTCTGCTATTTGAAAGTAAAGCATTCCTATGAAAACCTTTGGAAAAATTTCAGAGAAAAATCATTAAAAAATATTCCTGAGCAGGAGGACACATCTGTCTAGTGGCAACAATATAATACAACTGTATGGTTTGAGTTGAGCCAAGACTGTCTTGAAATAATGACTTGTGCTAGGCTATTCAGGGCCTTCAAGATCATTGAGAGTGGGTTGTCTGGTGCTAAATGTGAGTTTTGGAATGCAGACAACTGGACGTTTTTTTCCCTTTTTTTTTTTTTTTTTTTTTTTTTTTTGAACATTTTGGTTCTCACTTTGAAAGCTTAAAAAAATCTTATTTATTGCCAGTAGATTACTTATCAACAAGTCTCTTTAATTATTATTTTTGACTATTCACCTTCATCTTTTAATTACTTTATTTTCCTATTTCAGCTCTATGCTGTAGACTGTGCTCTTAACTCAGGCTATCAATCAAAAATATAGTTAAAAAAGCTAAAAAAATTAATGATGGTGGAAAGTCAAAAATTAAGTTAATTTAATAATAAAATAATTGCTTTACTGCTACTACCAGTTTGAACACAAATATGGCACAGATATATCTGGATAGAGCATAGGTGTAAGGGTTCGATTTTGACTTCTGCTAGCCATATTATAGCTGTTTATAAGAGCAGCAAAGTGTTGACCTGAAATATGTTTGAGTCTCCCAGAGAGCTTACTCCTTATTTTCAATCAGGCTGTTTACTCATTACTATAAATTGATAGCATAAGCTGTGATAAATAGCAACTGAAAAATTAAGATGAAGATGCAATACTTGATCTCATAAAAATGAAGTCCTTTTAATTCTTTACTTTAAGAAATACGCATGATTATTGCAAGAAACCAACTTGCTGAGAGTCATTGTTCAAGCTGATATTTAAGAAAAAAAATTGTTTTTCATTGAAGACTGAAATAGAACTTTGTCATAATTTGGTTTATTTATTGGGTTGATAAAAGCTTGTATGTATCCTGGAGGTTTTGACTCTAAATAATGTTCAATTCAGAAAAGTGAATTCAGTTTTTCTGATGTAATAAAAGTTAAATATAAAGAAGTAACTCTCTTCTTCCCCAGCTATGGGCAAGTAGAAGGGCAGCACTGGGCTCTTCAGGCTTGGTTGACATCTGGTCTAGGAGAAGGACAAATATTGTCCAAGGTTGTAAGCAGATGGTAATGGCTAGAGTACAGTTAACAATGCTTTGGTGATGCTTCAACAGACTTATTGTATATGGATCAAATATTTCTGCAAGCAACTGTGCGTAGAATTAAGGTTCTTGTTTGGAAGATAAATGTGTAACATGAAATTACTCACGAACAATTATCCATACATTTTACACAATATTCTTTACAAAGGGTAAGCGAACACGGTTGGGAAGGACAAATGTAGGTGCGGGGAGCAAGAGGCTCCAAATGGTGTGGTCTACGCCAAAGCAAGGGAGATAACTTTGTTCCAACTCTTGAAAGAACAATAAATGACACGAGAGTCTGGCTGAGATTGAATGCTATTTATTGAGTTTTCAAAACGTCAAGAATTATTGGAGATTTGGATTAGAAAGAAAGATCCATGGAATCCAACTTCCACGAAAACAAAATGAACTGAAAAAAAAATCTCATGAAAGCTGCTGTAATTGGAAACAATGATAATACATTTTGTACCTCTTTAATCTCACAACCTTAGAAAATGCAGGGAAACTGGAAAATAGATTTTCTTGATAGATTATTTTATGTAAATTATAATAAATCAAAAATTGGTTGAACTGAAAATGATTTGAAAAAAAAAAAAAAAAAATTAAATATAAGTCTAATTTTATTCTAAAATAATAAGGAAAGTTGTGGAATTTAGAATTTCCAACAAGTTTTTCTATTTTATGCATTGATTTTTCAAACCTGTGTTACAGTTCCAAATTGAATTGAAGAACTCCAGTGTCAGATTAGAGGGGTACAATCTGTAAAAATGAAAATACCTTTCTTTTTAAATTTTTTCTTTATTTACCAGCAATAAAGAAAAAATTGAAACAATTATGCAATTAGATGAACGTTACTCATGTTGGGGGGAAAAATAGCGCAATGAGACAGAAAAAAACACAAGGGTTTTGAAATTTGCTGCTCATAAGCATATATTTAGTATACGTTTACAAATTCATACAAATTTGAGAAAAAAAAGTTATGTAACATTAGCGTAGAAATTACTGGGCCATTTTTTATATTATACATATACATATTTATAACAGTTATTAAACTGAATGCACTGGATAAAAAACAAATTTAACTGCAGAAGGATATTTCATACTTGATGAAAATATTTTTTCAACCCATCAACTGCGGCAGGTGGAGAATAGGTTTATTACTGCTATGACTGAACTTTCAGTCATTCACAGTTCATGGGTTGATATTACACTTGGATTTATACACATCTGATTCCCAAGTGTTTTGTTTAACAAACAAAAAATTTTTTAAAAATCACAGTACAAATGAAAAGAAGAGTATTAGCAGGGGATTATTATGCAATTTCTCTCAACCAATCAATACACACATTTAGCTTGAAAGATGTGGGGGTTAATCTTGTGAACAGGAATGGATTTAAAAAAATTCTACTATTATTTTGGATTTCAGATCAAGTGTGTGCACATATATATATATATATATATATATATATATATATATATATATATATATATATATGCACCCACTACAAGATCTCTAAACAACATTACTGGTGGCAGGGGGTGGTCTAAGAAGGATCATTCTATAAAAGTAAATACATTGTATCTTTGATGTTATTGGGATTTTGCGTTTTGCTTGAAATTCACTGAAAATATTCTTAATTTTTGGTAGGGAAGCCAAGACCTCATTTGCCATGGATCATCTTATATCAGAAAGTGTGTGTGTGTGTGTGTGTGTGTGTGTGAGTGTATTTGTCCCTCTCTCTGATACCACCATAATTTTCCTCTGCTAACAAAGTTGGAAGATTTATATGTATTCCCTCATGTTTGTTTCTGTTCACATGATATCTCCAAAATTCTCCATGAATTTCAATGATATTTTGTGGAACGATGGGCTAGATTGAATTTTGGGGCAAATCCTTATTTTTTTCTTTCCAGTTGATGGATATTTTTTCATACATTAAGGCATAGTCTGATTTATGACAAATCTTCAAAATTGAAGTCATGACAGTATAACAATAAGGGTTTACTAGTTTAGCTCACTAATCATCACTTCATGGCGAGATAGCTATTTATCTCTTAATCTATTTGAAAAAGAAAGAAAAAAGATTTTACTTTGCACTAGGTGTATAAAAAGTGTGGTACGTAATGAAGGAGGTATACAGGCTGAACCTCAGTTATCCGGGATCCACAAGTCCCGCAGCTTTGATGGTTCAGGACGGTGATTTGAGTCTGGTGGTCGTAGGTATGGACAATAAGTTTCAGTGGGAAATTGACACCCGAGGGGAAAAAACTTGTAGAATAGTTTATAGTCAAAATCTTTGTAAGAGGAAAGATTGGAGGAAATTCTGATATTAGAATTATTTTGTGTACAATCCACAGAACCAAAGATATTTTTTGAAAGTGATAGTGTGAAAAGTTCACCTGTAAACAAAAAATAATTGCAATAATTTGCAATCAAAAATTTTTGGGTGAGAAACACCAATACAAAAACAATCTACCAAAAATCAAGTAATTAATTTTGATACTTAAAAAAGGATGAAAAAAAAGAAATTTCCATTCCAAAGTTCAGAGAAAAAAGAAGTCCAGTAATCCTGAGTTAGTTTTATAACTATGTAAATTGTATTGATATCAGTAATGCAGTACGCACATTTTTTTACCTTAAGCTGGTTCAGAAAATACGCTACTTCCAGCAGCAAGCTGGTCCCAAGCTTGCCGGATTAGTGAGGTTCAACCTGTACTTGAACAATTTAAACTTAAATTCATATTATACTTTGCAAACTGTCAGTCTGTCTGTGACATAAACAGTAAGAGAGGAAGGGGGTAATATGAATACGTGAACATAAAATTGGCTATTCTGCCATGTGTGTGTGCAAGTGTATACGTGTCTGTTCACTGGCTACTAATTTAATTACAACTGCTGATGTGTGAATTTTGTTTATTGCCCAAAATGAATATAAGAATTTTACCTTGTGTTGACCTTTCAAATTACTGGGCAAACATACTGACACAAAACACAGCTTTAAGTACATTGTTAGCAAAGCAATGGGCATTTACGAGTAGGTTATATCTGTAGGGTGTGTGAACAAGAATTTTATTGAAAAGTTAATTTTTTTAAATTTGAAATTTGATGAAGTTATCCATTTCTAACTCCTGAAAGATGAACCAAGAATAAAACAATGTCTTTGAGGTAGAAATTTTTACATGCTGATTTTATAGGTGTCTACTACGCTCTTTGAGGATCAAACTCAGCACTGTTGTAATGGTCTGCTAGACTAGTTTGTTAACTATCACTCCATGATAGAAAGAGAGAACATTTTCACAATTATTCTTTCATTACTAGTTTTACTCCATAATATCATTGCTTTCTTCTTTTCTTTTGTTAGGTGAAACATTTTCACAATTATTTAGTTATGAGTTTCACTGGAAGGTTCTCTCAGGTTGGCTGGCTTATTCAGTTAATCCCTTTTCCTTTTTAATTTAAAAAACATTTTTCTTTTAATTCTCCTTCATTTCGCTTGGAGAATTTATTATAGTGCAGTTTTGGTTTCCTAGACCCATCATAGCTTCACCAGGACTTTGCTGGTTTGAATTCAAAGTTGTCTGCTTCCTAGACCGATTGTCAACCAGGGCTGAAGAGCCTAGTTTTCCCTGCTATTTACCCATAGCTGGGATAGCTGGGGGTGAGGGGTAGATTCATGCCTTTCCAAAGGGCATTTATGCACAGTGAATGCAAACTGTCTTAGCTAAAGTTTGAACTTGGTCCACCTGTTAGGCCACCTGCACTTCAGCACACACATTAATTGGAAGAAATAGAGGATCCTTTGTATAAAACTTTTTTCTCGGTGGAATAAGAATGCTCCATAGGAACTAGTTTTAATATTCCAGAACAAACGAAGCCTAAGGAAGGCCAGAGGGTACACAGATGAAACGCGAGAAAATGAACAAGAAAGACAAGGAAAATAGTAAGACTAAACGACATACAATGATTAAATCACATACAATAACATTTTTGATGAAGACAAAATTGAAAATCATTGAAACAAGAGAAACACGAAGTGTAGAATGCATTGTCTGCCATCTTCAAGAAAAAGAAAAGAATTCTAAATCTAGGAAAATAGGGTTAGGATTCCTTCCTTATTAGGAGAAGCTTCAACTATACCTCCCCAAAGTTTGGGGAGGCCTTCTGCGGACAGAATCAGCTTCAGACTTTGAGACTGCCCAGCTTTAGGGGGAAGAGGGCAGACAGGCAATCTCAAAGAGGGTGCTCCAAGTTCAGCAGGTAGGAGTCTAAGCCACCTTAATCTGATTACTACTTTGAGATATTCTCAATATACATTTTTAAAAAAAATTCTTGAGAGAAGACACACACGGCCAACAGCCATAATTTGAGGTTTATTTTCCGGTCATCATCAGAATCAGACTTTAGAGTCCGTTTTTGGATCTAGACTGTCCTATAAGATCCATTGTTGTGAGTATAAGACATAGATGAGAGATATTTATTTTTTTCAAGTGCTCAAAATGCTGTAGATTCTTTGCTGGAATAATGTGATCTGTTAACTGTTTCTAGAAAGACCAGCCAGATCTGGCCAGTCAAATATTTGCATTTGTTTACAAACCATGTCTTATAATAACAATTATCTGTTGTGGGTTATACTCTATTGAATCATTCCAAGGAACAGTAATTTCCATGTAGCAGTAGAGTGCTTTGAAATTAGCAATATGATCAAATTTCGTTACTATGACAACCAAGTATATACTTATGAATGCCCAGGAGGCCTGGTAGGCCATTCTTGACTTTGATGAGAAGTTTTATGTTGGGGAAAATTATTGTTTAATTTGAATACATTAAAATTAATGTAACATGACTTTGAGACATAATTGTTACAACTTCTCCCTTGGTACAGTTATATTCACAATATATTCTGCATTTTTTGGTAATTTTATTGCATCAGTTTTCCATTTGAATTACGAAAACCAGATATTCATGAGTAAAAATTCCTCTACCATATAGCCTGAGCATAATCCAACCAGAATATGAATGGTATTGGTAAGTAGATAACTCACAGATTGAATTTGAATTACTTCAAAACTGGTAAAATCCAGAAATAAATTCAGTCTGGAAAGGGTCAACAGAAGGTTCCTCTTTGACTCATTCCTCAAAATGATACAACCTTTTGAAAGTAGTGCAGTAGGAAGGCCAGTTTTGGATGTATTGTTAGATTGCTAATGTAAATAAAATAATTCTTGGCAAGGATAAAGACTATAAGATGTAGTTTTACAGCTTTTGCATATATGACTAAGATATGTACTGCCAAGATTTGATAATCAAAACAACAAAGACAAGGAAACTTGTCTGAACATAGAGCAATATCATTTCTAAACGCGGAGATATTCATGTGGTCACTCAGGAATAAACAGATTATTAAGAATATATCAAGGTTGCATAAAAGATTGGTGAGCTGACAGCATACCCACAGAAAATGGTTTGCTTCTGAATGAAGCAAGCCATATTTTAGGATAAGAGTATCCAGTTGGACATTTTCCTTCTCACCACTGACTGGAAACATATTTCTCTGTTGCGAACCTGTCTGGTTGGTTGGTGAGCTTTGAACCCTTTACCTTGCAGTTTAGTGATTACTAAACATGTTCCACGTGAGTTCAGCCCATAAAAAGTCAATCAGACAGGTGGCGCACAAAACAGCTTTGGAGGATAGAGACATGGGAGGTATGTCCTCCAAAGTCGGAGGTTTTCAAGACGGCAATGACTGAAAAACAATCTACTAGATTTACCAAAACCAGAATAAAACAAACTATGAAAGGATTTAAAAGGTAAAAGTTTGAAACTGAATGTGTGAAAAAGAGATTTTGTTTATCTCAACAGAATTCCACAGTATTTTGTTTCTCAAAATTTAAATGAAAAAAACTAAGAATGATACTAAACAGTACTTGTGATAGATGATGCTCAACAATACTAACCACTGAAGACAGCATACAGTAACTGTAATAAACACAATATTGTAATCCTATTATGTATAGTATTAAAATATTATTACTATTGATAATCATAATAAACATCAGGTAAGAATTAAACGTTTAAAAAGAAAAGATATAAAAAGCCTAAAAATCAATATCTTCAAGAGAAAATTATGCAAAATATTTTAGAATCTGACTTCTTATAAAAAAAGTCTTGCTTTGGAAATGATAATGTTTTGTCCCTTGACTGAAAAGTACAAGGAGAGGTAGATTCATGCCTTTTATTGGTCCCCTTATTTCGGAGATTCTAAAGGTGTCATACTGAGTCCTACATGACACCTTAAGAGCAAGGGGAGTTACTTGACAATACCCACCTCCTCTCCAAGGAAGGTGAAACAGGAAGTATTGGGTTACATGGTACCAGAGGTAGGAAAAAACCTTGACATGAGTATAAGTCTTTTCTGTGGCATGCCAGTAGCAAGACCTTCACCAAGACATCTGGCAACAAGATGGAGTACAGGCAGAGACAGATTCATGTCTTTCACAAGAGCATGAATGCTCAAGTGAAGACAAGCAGCCTCAGCTGGAATTTGAAATTTACTGATTCTGTCTTCTACATTATCAATCATCAATATCACCTAAAATGTTTGAAGTTGGAAAAATCCATTGTGTTGTAGGGGGCATAATTAGAAAGAATGACATGAAAATGTCAGAAACCCCTCAAGTATCAAATAAAGAATGATTTCTATAAGCAACCGGAGCACCTACCTCTTATTTAGTCCTTTTTTTAATGGGAATTATGGTTTTCAGGATTTTGACCTTCAGGGATCATGGTTTCGAGGATTCTGGAATTTGAGGATTTTGATCTTTTAGGATTAAGGTGTTCAGTATTATGCCTGCCCAGCTATTTACTCATAGCTAAGGGAGGAGTGGATTTATGCCTTTTCCAATGGTATTAATACAAAGTGAATACCTACTGTCTTAGCTGGAATCTTAACTGAACAATTCCATTTCCTGTGCTATTAATCATTAGGCCACCCCCATGTCCAACAAAATATTGGAAAATTATGTTAAACGATGCTAAAATGTACAAAATTTCTTTCTCTGTAGAAGCTGTAAGTAACCATAAGGAGAAAATCTGAAGCAAAAATAAAATTCTTTAGATTGAATTAAATTCCAAAAATAATCTATTATTTAACAAATCGTATTTCAAAACTCAACAAGTGCTCTGATACTACACTCTGATCCTAGGCAGAAATTCTGGGGGGAGACACTTTAGTTTTAGGCAGAGTGCACAGATACTACACTTTGAGCTGAGTGCCAGGGAGTAATACTTTGTGCTAATTCATAAGTAAATAATTCCATCATTTTTGGTTGAGTTAAGATAATCTAGTACATATATAAAAAGAGAGAGGTTATGTGTTATTTATTTGTGAGTATATGTATGTTTGTATTTTTGTGAAATAAAAAATATAAAACAGGCCAAATTCTTTTGACTAAGAAAATATACATCAATAAGTAAAATAATTTTAATGAATTGCTAAAATGAAGAAAAAAGTCTGTACAATTAAATGTTAAAGTTTTCTTTTTCATAAAAGTAAAAAAAAATGAATATAGATCTTATGGCTCTTTTTAATATCTAAATACAAACATGACACTGACGTCAGTTCCTTTTAATGTGTTTTAAATAAATATTTGAAATTTATCACAGATTATTCATGGGGATAGGGAGAACGAAATTTTTCTTAATAAATAAACATTTGAATAAATTGAAAAAAGTTTGGGGAAAATATTATATATGTTGAGAATATGTCATAGGAGAAAAAGAAAAAAAAAAATCTTTATATCATCCAATTCTACACCTGAGTAGCTAGAAGAGTTATCTTCCTTGACTATTTTCTCTCACCAACTAGAGGTTTTCACTTTGACGGAAAATCATTTATAGTTACAAAATTTCCCTCTCGGTAGAAGCTGTTTATATTTTTTTCAAAGAAATGTAAACAGAAATTCAACATAATTCTCTTTAAGACGAAGTTCATTTCAAATCTTATATTACAGAAATTTAATAAAAATAAGTCATTTTAGATCAGTGATTCCCCAAGTGGATGCTACCGCCCCCTTGATACCTCCTATGCAGAGTCATACATCTGAAAAGCTGATTTTAGATACTGTTATAAAATAAATGCTTGAATTAAAAGAGAAAAAAAAAAAGATCATTAAAATTTAATTATCAATGTATCATTTTTTATCCATTTTGCAGTGAGCACTGATGAAATATATGTTCTGAAAGGGGGTGGTATTCCGAACAAGTTTGGGAAACACTGCTTTATTCTTTTTTAAATCACAAGGCAGAGCAAAAAAATTCGAAATATGTACATATTTTTAGTAATTGATTTCGTATATTAATAAATATAAGTTTCAAATTAAAGAGGCAAAAAGGGTTCTGGTCATTATATTAGATGTGTGCAAAAGTTCCCAGCACTCTTTCCTTGAAAACTAAAGACTGAATACATGGTTGAAAACCATTTCTTCAAAGGGAACTTTTGCACATACCTAATTTTCTGATGAATTTTTGTAATAAATAAAGTTCTTCTGTTTAAAAAGCAATGTCTTCCCCTACAAATATGTACATAAGGAAAAAAATCAAAGCTTGAAATAAAAATCCTTAGAACTATTCATGCAAAATTGAGACATTAAAACAAAATAAGAAATGATATTTTAATTCAAAGATAAACACAATTGATAATAAATTAATGAACAAAAGAAACAATGAAAAAAAATATTTAAAAAAAGCAAAGAGAAGAAAATTTATAATTTTTGTTTCTAGTAAATTTTAAATCAGAATTCCATGAAATTTCTTCCCAGTAAATTAGCAGCAGAAAATGATTTAAGATATTCACAAAAACAATAAAAATAAACTTCCAATAATTCAATGCTTCTATATTGTGAAAGGACTTTTTTTTTCAATAAATTTATTAGCATCAGTATTTTCAGATCTATGACAAACTGGTCTCAAGTTACTGAGTGTAGGACAAAATCCTGTTGAGGACCAACCCCTATGGACAACCCCAGCCCCAGGATGAAACCCTCTCAAGGAAAATAATATAGAAAATTCCTAAATCATTATTTTCATTCTTTTTATTTTTTGCAGTTTGTGAACTATTCCTTGAGATGTAAAATACTACATTCATTGTATAACTAGTTAATCTCAAAAATTTCATGGATATATTCGATGATTTTTTTAATTAAAGGTAATACTGGTTTTGGTGGAAGAGTCCATTATTTCAAAAGGTGGGTAGAAGACATTTTCATCAGAAAAAATGTTACTTTCTAGAGGAAGAGTCCATTGTTATGGACAGACAAACAAAAATTGTTCATCATGGTTAACAGAGATTTCAGCTGTGGATGGTCCAGGCTCGTCTTGTTTTTAAAGGCAAGAATAACTGACAAGATTTAATCTAAAATGAAATACAATGTACAACAATTTTATGATGTATGTTTGTTCTTTAGCATTTTATAAATCTTATTTTTAACTTTTTATAAATAATTTTTGTTTGTGACTAAATGGTTAAAAAATTAGAAAATATTTTTCAATAATTTTATATGAGTGTGAAAATTTCATGCACATGCACACTTGATATTAAAATGGTACGTAAATAAAAAGAAATAAGAGAAACCATGAATGAAAAACAGAAGTAAAAGTATAAGTTATTTATATAATTTTCACCTTTAAAAACGAAATGAGGCCAAAACGTCCACAGTGAAAATATCTGCAGCCGAAATGTCTTACAATTGTTCACTGCAATAAGGAAGACATTACAAGTATTATACTGACAGGTATACTTATGCTTGCATTGTAAATTTATAGCCCATTATTTCACAGCACAATATTTGCACAATCGTAAAACTGAGCATCATAAAAAGATCATCATAAAGTATCTTTGAGAAATAAAACAAACACACTATAGAAAACCTCACCAAGTTTTAAGATTCATTTGAAGTTCATGTTATTATCACTGGGTGCTGAGTTTTATGCCATTCAGATCTTCCTTGTGTTGAATTTAGTTTTTTCATTTATAGAAAAAAAAATTATTTTTAATAATCTAGAGGATGAAAATCCTGATCATTTATCACATTTGTTTTCAGACTTCACAAAAATTCATTGTGGTGATATAATTAAGAATAATAAGAAAGGCAAAAATATTTGATACTGTCACCAATTACTTGGATTTTTGTCATGTTTTAATTCGATCATTTTGTTCAGATCTCCAAATTACCGAAGATATTAATGAAAATGTTACGAGAATAAAACCAAATTTTCAGATTTTGCAGAATTCTAGTGTGTTATATACAGTCATAGACAGAAAGTTGAGTTACGTGTTACAAGAAGCAGAAGATATCACTAGTGCGCGGTGGCAGGCTGAGTAGGGTTTAAGCCAAGGGGCCTGCAAGGGAGGGAGCAAAAAAATGGCTCTTGTTTTGGGGATTCTGTTATTGGTTCATATTACTTTGTCATAATATATATTTAGTACATTATATTTAGTACAACTATATAAGCTATTTAACATGACTTAATGTCACTTTCTATTTCCAGAGGGTAGGGTAGGGAGGCAAGGTCACAGGAATTTTATTAAAGTTCAGCCCAGGGGTCTAGAATAAGCAATCCTTCACTGCGAATGAAATCTTTTGTCCATATTTAATTTTGATTATGTCTTTAAAATATTTTGATATTTATGCCATGTAGCGTTCAAGAGACTGAGAACATCATCAAATTTGAAAATCTTTTCACAATAAATTTGAGCATTCACAGAAAATAAGTTATTTTGAACAGAAAAATATATACAAGTAAATATAAATAGATTTCTTTGCTGAAAGAAAAACAATATTGCATTTAGCTTCTGATGACCACCTCAAATTTTGGTGCTTTATACATGGTTCTGGAGTCTGATGATGATGATGATGTCAGAATATACATTTTAAGTTAATCAGGTTTTAGCTTTTAATATAAGAATAATAACTCATATTTAATAGAAGATAAATTAGAATACAGGGAAAGAACTTTCTTTGTTTAAATAGAATAAGGACTTCAATGCTTATACGAATATCCTTTAATATTATATCAAGATAATATAGATAGCTAATATTTAGTTTATATATATATATATATATATATATATATATATATATATATGTGTGTGTGTGTGTGTGTATGCATGTGTGTGAATATGCAATTGAGGAAAATACATAGATGCTATTTCATTATACATACATATGTATATATGTATCACTTTATGAAAATGTCTGTATAAGTGCTATTTCCTTACACACACACAAACAAATATATTATATATTCATGTTTCAGTTAAATAGTAATAATGTATATTCAGATAAATAAAAGAAACCTTCCAAAAATAAAAAGAAATCTTGCCATACAAATATTGGTGGGTATGTTTAGGGTGTCATCAGAAGCTATCAATCAACATTCACACCGGTCGAAATGTAATAAAGCTCACAGCATTCTAAGAAATGATGGGCCAGCATCATAGTTCTCTCTAAACTGTGCATGAGTGTGTGCACACTTGTTTTGCAACCAGCGCACAAAGGGAATCAATGTGTGCACAAAAGATTATAAAATGTAGTAGTAATTGATAATTATACTTACAATAAATCCAGTAATATACTATAATAATAATTATTGGAAATAATCTCTTAACTGATTACTTCTGTTAATTAGTTGTTTTTTCAAATACCACATTTGTACAGATTGCATTACATAAAAATAAGACATACTCATATTTTACTAAATGGAACAACAAATTGAACAAATAGTTCAAAGTAAAGAGTAAAATCTTAACTAAATACATTACTTTGTAGAATGCAATTGAATTTGTATTAGAACCTATCAAAACAATTTGATTGGCCATAAGAAATAGGCTTTGTCAAAATTATCTAGAAACAATTTCAAGTATACATTTGCACAAGCATTTAGTGTGAAGATTCTTTGGTCACAGGAAAAAATTTGCACAACATAAGATTTTTGTGCACACTGACTTGAAATTAGGGGAGACATTGGCCAACATCATTAGCAGTGTGAAGAACTCAAATTCTATCAATCTTTGGAATTACCTGAAGCTTTCTAAAAAAACTAAATATTCTCTTGGTTACTACTCAATCATACAACAAATACCACAAACTTTTTTTCCTTTTAAGTCAAATAATTTGTATCTCATTTGAATAAATAGGGCTTAGCATAAAATTGTCAAAATTTAGAAATTATAAAATTGGTGCTTGAAAAGGTGAGAGAAAGTGTATGTTTGATCTCACCTGCTGGAATCAGATATTTAAGGTGTGTTGTTCCCAGACATGTTCAATTTTTCAAAATTTGCAGCATTCAAAAACGCATTCAGTTATTGAGTTTTTCTTCTGAACTTTTGTTTGGACAATCAAATCTTTTCATACCTTTCTTTACGTCATCAACACATTTCGGCTGATCAATTATTCAGCCCCTTTTCTTGGATTACACACCTAAAGAAGACCAAAGAATGGACTAACCAAAACATGGTGATGAAAACATTGAAAAATGAAAGAAGGGATTTGATTGTCTGGAGAAAAGTTATAGATAATATTGAGTTTTTTGACTTTGTTTTAAAATTTTGATATTTCAGGCAGATATTTTGAAAGTGGACATGAAGAGAGGTGCAACAAAATGTCAGATCTGTTTTTTTTTAACTTTGTTTTGCACATTGAAAAGATTCTTCTAGTCACTTAGTGACTTTTTTGTTGTTATTATGTTACTGTTAGATTGTGAAACTAGTGATTTCATGAAATCTCTGGGGATTTTGTGAAATCACCAGGCAATCCAGTCGTTTCATGAAATTCTTAGTTTCACAATCAATGTAGTAATGATTAACAAGCTTGTGAACCATTACAACCGTAATGAGTTTGATGCCCCACCACCGAAGCCTTGTGTCAAACTAAACTGTATATACACAGTAAATACTGAAATATACTCGATATTTAATAAGTTTAGCATAGTTTGACACAATGCCACAGTAGTAGGGCACTCAGTGAGGATTGAATCCATTACAGTAGTAATTGTCAGCATCACAAGCTTGTTAACCCATACGACACTAATTGTGAAACTGAATATTTCATTAAATTACTGAAATGTTCAAGGATTTCACAAAATCCTTAGAGGTTTCATGAAATCACTAGTTTCACAACCTTACAGTAACAGTTACATTACATGGCTTGTGATGTCAGGCAGCAGTGCTCTCCCCCTTTCTCTTCATCTTGCTGGTAAATGGCTGTAGGTGGAGCTATGGTAGTTTACCACTGGCTCAGTGCTGAGTGACCTGAGAAAAAAACAAATCAGAATTAATCCAAAGAAAAATGAGGAGAAACAGAGCCAAAGGGGAAAACATTCAGCTACTTTGCAGTGAGAAAATACAGTGAAGTTTTCAGATCAAAAGTGTTCAGGCAAAGTTCATATCATCTAAAGAAAACTGTCTGGAGTTACTGGTTTGTTTTTTTTTAAGTGTGAAGTGTAGTCGTCTTGGAGAGATTGGTCAATGTTGGAATGTAGTAGGGTTATCCACTATGACGCAAATGCTCTTAGGGTATCTACGAAAAGATGGTGCATTCAAGTTGTGAATAAGTATGTGTGAGGCTGTGTATATCATATCACATTTCAAATAGTTTGAAATGAAAGGTTTCATGTCAACTTATGTATCCTTCATTATTATAATGGAGCTAAGGTAAGTATACGTAACCAAAACTGCTACTGATATGTGATGGCTATTGTTGATATGTAATGAAATTGTATCTGGACATTTTGCCAATGTATGTTTTGTCTACTGGAACAGACATTTCATTGAAAAGATTTTCCTCAAAAATTGATTTTGGAAATGAATAACTCTCTGAGAGACATTATGTCAAACGACATTTGGGCTTTACTTATGAATCAGTATATTTATTGTCTCAAAACATTTTATATTGCAAGAAAAATTAAACTTAATCATATGTTGATTTATTAGAATAAAGAAATGAAATTTCAATTTTATCAAAAACCATCAGGAGATTAGGTATTTGTCTAGTTAATTCTAATTACTTGATAAGAAAAATACAAAGGAGACACATAGTCTACGGTCATGCTGAAAAGAAAAGGTAGTTAGTATTAGTAGAAATGCTAATAGCTTTCATATCATCTAAGAAAACTTTGTCTGGAGTTATTGGTTTGTTTGTTTCTATCTTTTCTTAAAGCTGTGAAGTGTAGTTGACACGGTTCTCTTGAAGAAACAGGTCAAGCTTGTGATGTTGCAGAATTGTGCACTATGACACAAATGCTTTTGGGGTGTCTACAAAAGATAGTGCATTCAAGTTGTCTACTCACGAATATTTGTTGAGTTCATGAAATATCACGTTGGCTATGAGGAAATAGAAGTATTGTGTCTGCAGACGAAAAGGTTTTACGTCGCCCAGGTAGGGGCGATGACTCTTCAGAGCTCCACCCTGGTCTAGCTGTGACAAAAAAGAGGAAGATTTTCGTGGTTTCTGTTATTTATAGAGCTGTTAAGTTTGCTATTGGCAACAAAATCTTATAACTCTTTTGTGAAGAGTTACTCGTAGGAGAACTAATTTGGCTTTCATATTCCAATACAGAAACATTTTAGTGATGAAGCATTTCTGAAAGAATCATTCTAGGATTGTTTACAAAATGAAAACATAAATCAAATAAGATGTAATGAATGAGGCTCTAACCAGAGGAAGGTACTGATCTCGAAACTAAGGCTTGAATTATATAAGTATATTAACCTGTTCACTGCCTGAGACAAGATAATTCATCTTAGCAAATCAACAGTCGAGTACCATGGATGAGATAATTCATCTTGGGATAGTTTGATATTTTTTCACAAGATGGCAAAACTCAAAAGTATAAAGTACATTTACAAAATGCAAAATGACAAAATAGATATGAATGTACTGAGTATAAGACCGCCCTATGTATAAATCCATGTTTCAAGATATTTCATACTAGTTTATACCACTAAAATATTTAAATACATATATGCTGTTGTACATATTGGTAGAATTTTTATTTTATGAAAATAAAAACGTTTCAAACATGCAATAAAGACTTGCTATTTTCATCAAATTTTTGCAAGAAAAACCCAGCACACGAGTTAAAATGTTAAAAAAATATAATTGGCATTGAACAGGTTATACTTTAAATTCAGAGTTTTCTGCTTTGATTATCAAACAGGGTTTCAACAGTGTTAATGATTGTATTAGTAATTAATACATGGTTCATAAAATAATATAACTTATTTGAGTATTGGTTATTGAACAGTTGATATTTTCCGGAAATCTACAGGGTTAGGGCAGAAGTCTATATCTCTTCTATAGGGAAATGAGACTCATTTTAGTATTACATCTCTATGATAGGAAAAAACTCATAGACAGTATTTGGGTGCATGATCTTTCTTGAGAAGGAACAACTTTGGAAGATATACAAGAATCATTTTCAGAGATTCAATAAATGTGTTCCTAACCATGATGCTATTGGGAAAGTAAGCTTTTTTCTACATAATATTGTCAGAATTTCTGATCAATAATTGTACCAAGCAATGGAGTTGATCCATCCTGTGTTTATAAAGCTGTTGCCATAATAAACAAGACTGACCATAGAATTATAGTGCATAGAGTTGAATTTAACTTCAAACATGAAAGGAACAAAATGATTCAAGAGAAAATATGCCCTAATAAGATAGAGGAAGAGTAAATTATCAACTTTTGGATAACGATAGAAAACAGATTCCAGGCTTTGTGGAATAGCGTAAGTAACACTGAAAAGAGTAAAAGTCTAACAAATATAATTAAGGAAGCATCAAAGATGGTAGTCAGTAGAAAAGAAAGCAATAAAAAAGGGAAATACTGAAAGCAACATTGAAACTAATCGAAAATAGAAACATGGAGATGAAAACTAAAGACGAACCCAGGACAGAACTAAACAAAGGGATGAATAAAAGAATGAGAGAAGAAAAAAAAGGAAAACAAGAACAGGATAATTGAGGCTATTAGAAAAGATCAGCAAGCAACAGATGCTTGCACAAAAAGACAGAAATGGCAAAATTATCAAATATAGGAAACAACATATTGAGAATAACTGAAAAATAACTTGTACGTTTGGAGAGGTCTTTCACAGAGGAATAGCACAGCTATTTGTCTACACAATACGTTCAAGGAAGAAAAGTGCCTCAAAGCTTCTATCTAGGAATAGTGATATTAATTCACAAAAAAAGGAGATAATTGTCATCTCGGCAATCACCATCAACATTATACTATTACCTATTTCTAACTATTCACAAGAATAATTTCAAAGAGTCCAACAGACATTTTAGATGAAAATCAATTACATGAACAAGCATGCTTCAGGAGTGGCAATTCAACAGTAGACCACCTACATACAATAAAACAACTAATTGAAAAATCATTAGAATACAACAAACCACTTTGTTAGGCTTTTGTAGATTCCAAAAAAGTCTTCAACTCAATGCAAGAACAAGGGCTTAATGAGAATTTCATGCAAGTCATTCGGACCATTTATGAAAATGGTTCTACAATAATAAGACTGTACAGAGATAAAATAAGATAAAAATAGGAAAAGAAAAGACAAGGAGACACAATGTCACCTAAACTCTTCACTGCCAGCCTAGGAAGCATCTTTCAGGAATTTGACTGGGAGAGAATCGGAATAAACTTAGATAGTGAATATTGGAATCACTTAAGATTTGCTGACAATGTATCAATGACAACGAAGGCAATCTGCTTAAAGCATAAAGTTCACAATGAATTCATAATACCAGCTTGGATGTGAAACATGTGAATCAACAAAACAAACCAAGAACTATGGAAAGAGCAATTCTAGTGCAAACTCTAAGATAGAAAAAGATCAACATAAATCCATGGGTGGACCATTGTGAAAGATAAACAAATAATCAAGCAACAAAAATGAAGACGGGCTGGATATTTAGCAAGAAGAAATGACAACAGAAGGAACAAAAGGTTAACCAATTGGTGCTCATGGGATAGTAGACACTATAGGTGGAGATCAGATAAGATAGAGGGATAAGATGAAAATTTTTGCAGGTTAGACATGGCAAAAGTCTGTGCAGTTGGAAAGAGATTGGAACAGACTTTATCCAGCAGTGGACATAACGGCTATTGATGACATATATATATATATATATATATACACATACATGTGTATATATAGTGCTTGGAGTAATGGTTAGCCAACTAGTTCATTTAAAACGGTAGTAAGTTTGATCTTCACATGTTGCCCTGCTATTGTGTCCTTATGCAAGACTAAGGTACTCATAATATCTTATATATATATATGTATAAGGTTTTTTCACTGAAGAAAAAATGGCTCAAATTCAGCAGTTCAACTTAATTAGGTCAGTGAAAAATACTTTTTCCAGTATGAACACAGTATTGATAAACAATACATATTAGTGAATAATAATGCCAATTGTTTAAACTAAATGCTATGCAAGTAGTATACAATGCATATTTTGTAATATGCTTTTAAAATCATTTTTTCAGGTAGATTCCTCATCATTGATGAGAAATTCTTATTTTAATGATGGTTGACTAAGAGGATTCAATTGAATGGGATATCTTTCATGGCTAAATAATGGACTTGGCTTGTATTTGAATCTGTTGATTTGCTGAAATTTTATGCTTAATTCTGAACTTGTCTTACACACACAGTCAACTAATATTATGATATATATATATATATATATATATATATATATATATATATATACACGATTGACTTCTGTCAAGGTTGATAATGGGTGTAATAGCATTTTGTTACACCTGTCAGGGCTCTTTGAAGATTGGTACAACATAATCTTCCCATAAACTTTCACTCCCACTTGTCCTATGATAGACTAATCTTACCTTAGTCAATATCTATTCATATCAACTAATATCTCCCAATTTCAGAATATTCGCTTCACACCAAGTTTTTACTTTCCTGAAAAAAAGGTGCAACACAAAAACATCGTCCATCATTTGTTTTGCAGCAAACCGTTATAGAGGCAGCATGCATACGCTTCCTCTCAATCCCACACCACAGTCTCCTGTACCCCTCCATCCAAATCTCTGATGACTCAGCCTAATATACCATAATTTTCTTATTTGGGTCTGGGAATGCTCAAATATTTTCCCTTATAAATTAATTATGATGGCTCCTTTTGTTTACACAATTCTGACTGACTTGAGTTTCCTTTAGGGACACTATCTTTGAATAACAGGGAAAACCTGTCAATATAATTTTGGCAGGATAACAATGTAATATTTTATTTTTGGAAGGAGAAAAATAGACATTATTTTGTAGGAGAAAGAAGGGTTGCAGTCATCTACAAGAAGAAGGGGGTTGAAACAGAGCATTTGACCCCTAACTCCCTGTTATCGGGACATCACTGACAGTGAGGGTGTTGGAACTTTATAGAAGATGGGGGATCAATGAGTGAACAGCTACAGCTTAGACACTCACTAGTCCTTTACCTGACAACAAACATTTTTTGGCTCCCTCCCCATGGAATATATCCTTTTGCCACCTCTCCCTGGGAAAGTGCCAAGGGACACCTATAGGTGGGGTGGAAACTAGATATGAAAAAAAAAAAGAAAAGGTAAAATTTCAAGAGAGTCATTGTTAGTTGGGTTCAACACAAACAGAAAGCTTGTGATATTAAGAAAGGATTTTAGGAAAAATTAGGAACATAAAAAAAGAAAAACTGAATTCCACACTTAGCTTACCGATTGACATGGATCTTCTAGAAGGAAGAAAGGAAAAGAAAAATGATAAAAGAAGACATAAGTTCAATTTGTTAAATATATATATATATGCATATATATATATTTATATATATCTAGCATAGTACCCATAAAAAATGGGATTATTTACATATAGATAAATTATACTAAAATATTATCTAGTATAAATATATTTATTGTAACCCTTCAACAATGTCTACGTCAAATAAAATCTATCTTTCAGTACATTTTCTACAACTCATCATATTTTTCTGTTTTCTAATAATTTTCAAACAATAACGCAATAGAATTTGGTAAAGAATAATCTTTTTTTGATGAGAAAAATATCAGTTTTATTCAAGAACAATCAGAGATGCTTATATTTGTTTTGTGTCCTACTATGAAGACATCAGTCGTAGTAGAGATGCAAACATGAACATATGGATACATAGCTGTATGTTGCAGTGTACTTGAACACATAGTCGCAAGCTTTCTTTTATCTGTTTCTTCTATTTGAGAGGGACAGAAACCAACAAATGAGAAAGTGACAATGGTTTTTATGTAATTAGATAATACAATTAATTCAATGCATATACGCAGGGACATCTGTCATTGTGTGGGGGGAAAATAACTCTAAGAATATAACAGGAGGAATATGTTCTTCAATATAATTCTTCTAACATAGCTAATGAAAAAAAACCCCAATTATTTGCACTCTCTACACACAATAAAAATAATAATGTGAGGGGAGATCTATTCTATTGCTCAAAAAAGATATTGTCCATGTGCCTTGTTACAATTTCCAGACATGACCTCAGGTGACCTCCAGCATCACCCTCACATTACATGGCAAAAGTTATAGGCAAAATCGTACTCCAAAGCAAAATTTTGTTCGTCCTAGATGCAGTATTGTGGCTAAAAACTTGGGAATGAGCTAGAAATGACCCAAAACGACCTCAGATGACTTCCGAAGTCAATATTAGATTGCGTTCAGCATTTGTTTTGTGGCAAGCCATTATGGAGGCAGCAACAAAACATTTACCCCTATGCCAAACTTTAGTAACACAAGTGCAAAATTATTGTCCCAAACTTGGAAAATTGAATAGAAATGACTAGCAATGGCCTCTGGTGACCTTAAATGACCTCCAAGGTCAACCTTACTAAGCCACTTATCTTCAATGTGAGATGATATACCTATACACTCAATTTCAGTATACTTGGTACAAAATTGAGGCTCACAACTCTGAAAATCAGCCAAAAATGTTGACCTCATATTACCCCAGAGCTCCACATTGAATATGACCTTCAACATGGAATGGTTTACCTCTATGCCCAATTTCAGTTTGAAATACACAAGTGTGTTCCCATTTGTTTTAATAAAATAAGTGAAAATTTGGAAGAATTTGACAAAAAACTAAACCAAAAAACATTTTATGAGTTTAATTCATAGTTTTTAAGAAAATCCTGAATACACTGACTACACATATTTTAGAGATATAAGCAAAAAGGTCTTCAAAATCCAGGTTAGCTCTTCCTTAGCTCATGGCCTACCCTACCACAAAATTGCATAAAAATTGATTGAGAACTTTTGGAGTTGTTGTATGAACGAACATGAGTGAGTGTATAAATGTATGAAAGAAACCAAATAAAAAAACCCAAACTCTCTCGATTGAAAAAAAAATTTAAAAATCCTGGATCAAAATCAAATGTAAGCAGATAAAAAAAAAAGACGAAAGAAAAATAAACAATTCAAATGCATTCACGAAATTAAAAAACAAACAATGTTGGTCGTTCTTTCATACAATCTTCTTAAGTTTCCGAAACAAAACTTTCTTCATGGTTTAACTTTGGCAACCTTCTGATAAACAGAAAATACCTCCAGAAATGTTTGTGTATTTTTTTTTTTCAGAATCACAACCTTGTTTCATACCTTCATAACAAACAATAATGATTATTACAAAATTTAGAAACAAAAGTATGCATATACATATATATCATCTGCCATTTCATGCATGTCCACTGGACGAATGCATTTCAAAAGTCCTCCCAGGACAGTTGTATGGTTATGTTGGTTTTATGGACAGTATTAGCTATTTGAGCTTACATATTGCCATAATCTTCTGGTGAATTAATTCAGAGTTGTCTTTCTCCTAGACTGGTTGCCTCCCAAGGCTAATGAATCCAATCTGGCAAGTTATTTTACCCTTAGCTAGGGAGAGAAGATAAATTCATACCTCTCCTTGGGCATTAGTACAAAGTGAAGATACATATGGTTTGCTGATTTCAGATTTCCATGCTGTTATGCCACTCAGCTCTTATTCATTTCTATAGAAATTTCTATCCTTTAATTCCAGTTGATATCTCTTTTGGAGGCAATGATAGATTCAGTCAAATTATAGCAGGAATATGGGATCAAGTTAGATCAAATTTTCTTAATTGAATTCAAATCAAGGAGAAGTCTGCAAAAGATGATTCTTAACATTTTCAAACTCCTTTGTATGTGTGGGACTAAATATTGCCTTGTCTTACTCCTTTTTGCATCTCACTAAAGGAGTAAAGGTGACACCAGCTCACCCAAACCATTCACAGCATATTTTGAAATGGTCTTCCAAAACTTGGATTGGATAAATAAAGAAATCATAATTGATGGCTAATACTTGATTAACCTCAGATTTGCTGATGACATCATCCTTTTAACTGAAAACCTCTATGATCTATAAACAATGCAAGATAAGCTGAATAAAAAAAGCAAAGAGTTGATCTTCAATAAACCAATGTCACATGCAATGAATATGTTGAGGATAAAGACACAACGATCAGAATTGAAAAAACATTGAGCTGAAGAAAGTAGACCACTACATCTACATGCGACAACAAATCTCTATGGAATCTTTTTTTGAGGATTCCAGTTACACATTAAATGTTGTTTTATTTTTTACATCATATCCATGAAGTTGGACTAATTTTCAAGAATGATTTCAAATGAAGACATAATTTCAAATTAAGACTGCTGCTAATAACTTCAACAAAGTATTGAATTGAATGTTACTAAAGTGCAAACAGTTTAAAGTTGGTTCAACAGGTTTAGGTCTGGAAATATGGATACCAATAATAAACTTTGAACTTGATGAGGAATTATTGACAACAGTAACCAAGTACTTTCTGGACTTCAACAGCAACTATATAACATTATCTCAAGACAACAGGAAAGTTGGAAAAATAAGTCTCACATTAACTGAATGACATGCTCAATGACTGGTGACAGACATCACACCTCTCAGGTATGCTTCGAAATTTGATGAAGCATTATCTATATTCTCCACATGTTATCATCTTTTCAAGCATTTTGAACTTTACATCTATAGTAAATAAAGCTTTGATAATAGGGAAGCCATAATTTGAGCTCTCACGGTGATAACTACACCTGGAGAATTTCACAGAGATGGCATATTATCATTAGGGTATCATTAGGAAAAGGTTGCTTTAAATAGGTCATAATTTGATTGAATATTTACCGTTTTTTGTTATTTATATGATCCTTCATCTTACTATTAAAAAAAACAACATTTCTTATGTAACAACCTAATTCAACAATTGAAAATTATAGATCTGGTTAGTCACTCAATAGAAACTGTGATGTGACCTACATCTTTTGGCAGCATACCATGTTGGGTATGATCAAAGAATAAATCACTTTTTTCTCATTTTGTGCAGCCAAACACAAACTAAGGGACCAATTTAGAATAGACTCGCGTTGTAAATTGAACATACCCCCCCCCACTAGAAAAAAAATTTATAGGCATAATAAAGAGTAAATATCAAATTTTCAGCTCTCTGGCTACATCTGTATGCATCATACATACTTACATACATACATAGCCAGCCAGACTGGCTGGAAAACTGAAGAAAGCCATGTCAACAATTTTGGTTGACAGTTGCTGAAAATTGATGAAAGAATATACTAATATATTCTTTTAGGAAAAGGGAGATAAATTTTCAATCTTGAAGACAGTAAGATGCATTTAAATCCCAGAAGTTATGGTTGAGTCTATGCATTTATGAATATTATATTATGATTCCTACATACGTAATTGATGCAGTTATAATTTGAAAAAAAAAAAAAATACAAAACTGAAACAGGTCAGTCACTCAACAGAAAATGTCATGTGACATAAGGAAAAAAAGTTAAAATTTTCAGTCTGCTAACCCTATAAGTAGAGCCAACAGGCATGATGGATATATAACTGGTCAATCAGCCAAACTAACTTAAAAACTGAAAAAACCTATCTTGTCAGTGTTGGTTGACAGTTTCTAATATGAAAAAATAAGTAGCTAAAACATTTTGCATTTTTTACACATTTCCTAGCATTGAATTGTTTGGAAAGAAACCTTACATTTAACCTTAATTTTGCAGTAAATGGGTGGTTCTGAATTTGCATAGTTTAAATGTGAGATTACTTGCTAGACAACCTAATGTTTTTGGCAGTTTTTTTTCCTGCTTTTTCAACAAGCGGGTTATGCCCATAGGTGCAGAATTCAAATATTGTCCAAAGCAATTTATATACGGAGTTATTTTGATTAGAATTTCAGATCTTCTACACCAGCCATTCTCAACGGGGGTCATAAGGCCCCTTTTGGGGCCCTTACACATTTGGAGGGGGCCCATAGACTGATAAGTGAATGAATTTCTGTCTATCCAATCATATTGTATACTTGTTTGATCTGGGGGTCCTAGAACCAAAGAAGAGCTCTTAAAGGCTCTGTGGCCAAAGAAAGGTTGAGAATGTCTGCTCTACAACAAAAAAGTCACACAAAAACCATCCAACAACAACAAAAACAACAGCTACTACTCTAATGGAAAAGAAAGAAAATAAAGGAAAATAAAAATAGAAAAACAACAATAACTACTGACTATTCTGTGTCTACAGGAATTGGAGGAGGTGGTAGTAATTGTAGTAGAGGGCAAGGCAGTTTCTGTTCTGATCGAGTCAGAGTGTTTTCGGATCTTACCGCGGTGGCAACTGTAGCTCGGGAGGCCAAGGCACCAAAATGCCAGTCATGGGGCTAGAAGGTGACTCTCCGACATTGGTAGGGACACCAGCATCAACAGGGAAACCACAGCTATTAGACCGACCTCCTGGCAAACGAGCGAGTTTAAATGCAAATATATACGTTGGAAAGATACTGTCATTGCATAATGGAAGCAGAGTTGCAGATTGTTCAACAAAGGGAAATAATCTGAACTTTATCTCCGAGACTTACCCAACATAGGCATTGGAATAGCACCGAATTTGGTATTGAACTTCTACCTCCAGACTTGCTAGATTTCCAAATTCAATGCTATTTCAAACCTATATGGAGTGAATTTCAGCTAAAGTTTAGATTATTTCCCTTAGTAGCTCAAGCTGGCAAGCCCCGAACAGAAGAACTGTCATTAGTAAATTGGTCAGAAAAAGGAAATTTCATGTATGTACAACCTAAGCAACTGAAGCAAATAAGAAATCAGAGCCAAATTAAAGAAAACTTGAACAACCCCCCACCACCGAAAAAAACAAACAAAAAAGAAAAAGATAATTGGTAAGTCTTTGTTATCTGTACCTGCCACTCTTTGCACCCTCTTCCTCCATTTTGCTCTTCCTCACATCCATCCTGCTTTTTTTATGTTTACTCTTCAGGCTGCTATTCTCAGTGAATCAAATTCTCTTTTCACTTGTTGATGTGGGTAGAGAGAGTGAGGACAAAGTTAGAAATAATAATTGAATTTTATCTCTCTAGTATATTTTTTATATAAACTATCCGGATCAAATGTAGAATCCTGACTCCAAAATTTGATCAAAACAAGGATGAAATATGGATTTCAGATCACTTTAGCAACATGGAAGAATATTGTGAAGAAATAGTTTCACAACTTATAGTGTCTTTCATACCACAGTGCAATCTGAAATTTGCAATCTGCATTTTTCACTTGAATCAACTAACTTTCCTAATTTCAACCAATTATTATGTCATATTTATTGTCTGCTCTGTATATGTCTACTCAGGTGTAAGTTGCTTTGGAAGTGGGAATTGCAAATGGACAACTAGTAAATGATGACCCCTAATCCTATTTCTGACCCTACCCCAGCAGAGTACAATAGGAATGTCGGCAGACTTATTATTTTGGAGAATGAGGTTTGAAAATAAAGGATCTATTATTAGCTCTGTCGGAAGGACAACACTTTTTTCTCTTTAGAGACTGTCCTACTCATAACCAGCAACATAAGGAAATGTTTCTTCAATTCAATTGCATCAAATAGCAGCCTGAGGAGTTAACACACAAAAAGTAGAATGGTTGTGGGGGATCGGTGAAATGGAAGAACAATGTATAATTAGTTGCTACTCATTGCACCTTGTTCCTCCATTACAGATAATAAGGAAGTAGTGGAAAATCTAGAAAGAAAAAAGAACTCTAAGAAAAAGATGAAAAAAGAAATCATAAACCCCTGAAAACAAGCCATTAGATTTGAAGAAAAATCGGCTCCAAACTGTTACAGCTTAGAAAAGAAAAAAAAAGCATTATTGACTATAAATTTGAGAAGAGTTATTAACATTCAAACTTTCCTTTGGGCAACAGAATTTCTTACTTTTTTTAATGTCAGCACTATTTGTCTGATCCATTCTCCAAAAAGAGACAGAAAAAAGAAAGTTTGCCCAGTTCCTATGAGTGGAAAAGGAATGACGGCTGAAGAATGGACCAACTTAAACAGTGTTGACAACATCAAAAAAAATAAGTCATTTAATTGTTTGAACAAAAGATTGAAAAGTTGCATTATATTGAACACGGACCAGTTTTTACTAAGATTAAGTCAAATTAGATAAATTAATTACTGGCAATAAAAATAAATGTGTCTTTGTCTATAAATTTGAGAAAAGTCATTAACATTCCAACTTTTGGACAATCGAATCTCTTCACATCTTTGATATTGTCAATACAACTTTTCAGCCAATTCATTCTTCAACCTCGTTAGGGGTATAATTCAAGAAAAAAGACAAAGATTTTTGTGGTTCTGGTTATCAATATACCAACCACACTAATCCATTTCAGCAGCGTTAGGTACTGAGATGTAACCTTAACACCAACTAAACACACAAGCAATTCTAAACTAAAAATAGGGCTGTTCCACAACACCTGCTTTGCTAAGGAAGAAAACTGAATGGTGTTGAAATCTGAACTACCCTATCAATTGTCTGGTCCTCATCCCGGAGGGAGTAATGTGTACTTGTATCACTTCAGAATCGATTGCTCAGGTTGGTATATTAATGATCAAAAATTTTCTTTGCCTGGAGAATAAGGTTTGCCTCTTTCCTTGAATCAAACTCCTGATAAGGGTTGAAGAATGGATCAGCTGAAACACTGTCTTGACAACATTGACAACATCAAGGATAGGAAAAAAAGATTCCATTGTCTGAACAAAAATTGGAATGAAATGTATCATTCATAAATAATTTGTCATATTTCAGAGTAAAATTCTTTCTCTGACAAGATACTCATTAAACTCCCCAATATTCACTATAACTAAATCAAAACTTAAAATAAGTTCATGGGGGTCATAATATGTGATAGGGTCGGACTATTTTCCCTTCATATATTGCTCATTTTTTTCAATCTTGTGGCAGTGTGCCCTCTGGCCTTCATTTTTTTTTGTTCTGGAATGTGGAAGCTCCTTGACTTACCCTACTAGTCATGTTACAACTGGGTTGTCAGAGCGTAGTATGTAGGTAGCTTTCTCAGACATCTTATTGACCAATATCTCTCCCAGTCTATTAGTCTGACCTCCACAACCAGAATGGGCAAAAAATGAGCAAAGCAGACAAGGAAAATAGTCAAACCAAACCACATATAATTATTGCTTAACAAAATTAAAACAAGAAGTTAATAGTAAACTATTTACCTGAAGATACATTGTTGCATAGTGTTCAACTACCATTTTGTGATTTCACACTTGAAATATACATATATAGTGTCTGTTGCTTTGTGAATCACAAAACATGTCATGCTAGGTTTTTGTTCATATCTAACATATAAAGTTTTAAAATTTATTGCAATAGTTTCAATATCTACTTTGAAGTTTTAATTTTGGTTTTAATTGTAAGAAAATAGCATCAAGATACTCATCAAAGGAAAAAATAAAAGATAAAATCACATTTGCGCCAGCATACTTGAAGCAAGTTTCAGACCGCTTTTGATATCAATTTTTGTCATTCAAAATTAACTTGATTAAAAACTGTCAACAGAAAAATTTAAACTCTGCAATTAAAAATATTTTAGAAATGAAGAAGCCATTACAGAAATAGGTTTCAACAGAAATTGGATAATTTAATGATCACTTAACTGGATTCTGGAAAAATATTATGATTTTACTTAAAATATAATAAGAAATACATTTACAGTTCACAGTGGGTGTCTGTTACCTGTCAACTCAGCTCAATGGTCAAGTGGGTGTTGAATTATCTTTCCTTACCCAATGGTGATGAAAGTCTGCTTAAATTTACAACACTGTCATGAGATAGCTGAAGTATGGATAACCAAAAGTGACAGAACCTCATACTACCCTCAATGTTGAAAGTATATTCCCAACATAAAATAATGGGCAACACTAGTAATAATGAAGAGTATATCCACTCTGCATGTTATGATAAAAAAGGCAACAATAATAAGATGAAGTAAAACTTATAATAAAATGATACTAATAATGAAAAGTGTATTGACCCAGAGTGTTGTGATAAAAAGCAACAATAATAAGTTGGAGTGAAACTAGTGATAAATTAATGCTAATGATAAAGGGTGTGTTGACCAATAGTTACGATAGCCAGATGTGTCATTTTTGTGCAATCTGTCCCTCTTTTGACTCATCTTCCTATTTGGAGTCAGACTGAAAAACTTATTCAAGTTACATCGGATATACTTAGAATAGTGGGAAGAGAAAGCCAACACTAACTACTTATAAAAAAGTATGTTAATGGTTGTTAACTTTCAATATATTTCTTTCAGATGTTGTTGCCATTGTCAGCACTGCTGATGAGTCACAGTAAATAGTCACATTGTCAACAAGTGGGGGAGAGTCAGCCAAAGGATGATTTGACTTGTAAACATTTTTTTGTGAAATTTTACAAAAATTACAACAAAAAAATATTCAGAAGTGAAAGCGATGCTTAACAAATCAACAATTCTTCTAAGTATTTTGCATATTCTTTCACTCACTGATTATTACTCATACAAAACTTTCATACATTTACACCACATCATTCACCATGATTCATGTCTCTCTTTTCAGTTTGCAATATCCTCCTTCTTCAAAATTCTGAAATACCCCCAACCTCCTTTTTTTAGATTCTGAGGGATCCGCAGACCTTAGGTTAGAGTGTCCTTTTTTTTCAAGTTTGGAAATAGCAACCCTACTGATAACATTGGGATGAAAAGCAATGATAATAAAATGGATCATCAAAATTAGTAATAAAATAATAGAAATAATGAAAAGTGTATTGACCTAGAATGTTACAATAAAAAGCAACAATAATACAACACTATGACTAATATAGATTTTACAAGTCTACAATTAACAGTTGATCAAAATCAGTCTAATCTTGTAAGTTTAATGTAAAAGGCCTACAAGGCAAATGTAAGATTTTATAGACAAATGGAATATTTAGTTGACTGGGTAAAATCTGAATGATATCTCTCTTTACAAGAATAAAATTTTCAATGACTTGGGGAGAAAACAGAATTTCAGACAGGAAATATAAATGTTTGGGTAATTGGTGTATTTGAAAATTTGTTCTATTCACATTGAAGTGAAGTTTTCACCAAATTTATTTTTTCAAGTTGTAATGAACATGGGGTCAGATAACCAGACAGGTGTATCTATGGAAATGTGTAAGACACTAGCTCCTCATGGTCAGATGATGACTGATGAAAGTCTCTGTCAAGGACATCAAGCATTATGTAAGATAGCATAATTCCTCATTACAAAATGGGCATAATTAAGAGGAACACATTTAATTAATTGACTATAGGATGTAATAGGCTGATCCTATCTGGTTTCTTACCATAACACCATGGGTTCTCATAAATAGGGCTCATTTTTTTCACCCAGTAATTGTTACAAAGACCATCCCAGGTACTGTTTGATTAAGGTAAAGTCAAGTAGAAGTGGACATTTGATCAGTGGCCACAGTTCCCTGTCCCACCTCCACTCTGCTGCTACGAGATCTTCTTATCTTACATTACACTGTAGTAACAAGCCAACCAACTGACTTCAAAAAAGAAATCACATTGTTATTACCTGGGAAGGGTTAATGAAGTGCTGCTGTACTCTTAAAAAATAGATATGTTTTATTTTGTTAATTTAAAAAAAAAAGCAGCCATTCTTTATTTTTTATTTAACTTTGCTTAGTGACCAATATCATTTCATCAGACGCTCAACAATGAAAAATTAAAGTGGGTGGAGGAGAGCATATAATGTGAAGTGACCAAACGACAATGGGAGTGTAATGTCATCATGATAAGATGGATTGAAACTAGTAATAATGAAGGATGTAATGACCTATATGCTGTGAGAAAAAGCATGAGATGAGTAAAACTAGTGATCACAAGACTGGCAGCTGCAAGGTCAAACTCCACTTCAATTTCTACATGATTACTGCAACTTTTGTATTGTCTATGAGATGAATAAAAAAAAATCATAATTATTTTTTGTATGACTGTATTTATTTATTAGAATGGAATAAGCTCTTGTGTATCTGAGTTTTGCAATTAAGCTCAATAAGTAAAACAGTCTATTGACAATCAGTTGATTGTGAGTTCAAATCATGGTAGATGGATGTGAATCTTTCATCCTCAATTTTGGTGAAGATTGTTCTTATTATGTTGGAAAAATTAAGTCAACTCCAGTTTTGGAATTAGATGAAACAAACTAATAATGAGAAGTGTATCAACTCACATTGTTGTGATAAAACAATTGTAATAAATAAATGTATCAACATCAGCTACAAAATCATTTATTTTCATTTCATTTCATTAATTTTGTTAAAAGATTATCTGAAACAAAAATTTAGTGAAACTTTTTTTTTCAAACCGCAATAATGAAAAGATCAAATATGACTTTTTTTTCTTTCTATTATAATTGATGTAAACTCTTCTACAGCTACTATATCAGCAATTTATCTATGGCCAAACACACCACAGAACATTTTAAAACCAATGCTTTTCAACCTTTTTTGTTTCATGCCCCGCCTTGACAGCTGAAAAAAAATTGATATCCACCTATAAATTTTTTTAATCTAATAACAGATCATGTAGCAAAAATTTTACAACTTTTATGCTTCTTGGAGTATAAAGCCAAACGTCAAATACTCTGCTGAATACTGACAAATATTTCTTTTGTTAGCATTACTCAGGTAAGTGGATAAATACCTGTGAAGAAAATTCTTTGAAGAAAAAAAAACCAAAAACTGATAGATAAACTTTGGGGCACTTATTGGAGTTTTGGTAATTTCTTTATTATTTGAAGTTTAGTAAGAACAACTTAATTACTTCATTACTTTTAGACATCATAGAGTTAAGCAATGGTTACTATGGAATCTACAGTAAAATAAGTAATTAATAGTATTGAGTAATTAGGAATTTCTCAGTTAAGCCTGAACATAACTTACTTCTGAACTTTGGAATGGTTTTCAATCTTAATACTCTAATTTCAGCTTGCATCCGAATGCATTCAAATTGCACCCTTGTAGGGTGTGCACTCCATGTTCAGAATCTCTGCTTTAAATCCATTTAAAAACATTTTAAGGATTAATGTAATGATAGGATGAGTAAAAAGTTATCAATTTATCCCGTCTGAAAACTGAAATATTAACAGCTCTAGTATGAGAAGCATTGGAAATAGAGATTTCCCCTACTATCCATAAGAAATCTTCCATAAGCTGAAATGGTACAGAGTAAAGAAGCTATTACCGTTAATTTATATGGGAAAAATATTCCCAGGTCCTCTAAATTGTTATGATTAAAGGTTAAACCAAATCATCAGAAGTTGGGGTGGTGGGAAGTACAAGTGATTGAGAGAGAGGAAGAAGTTGCACACTGCTTCTACAACAAACGCTGAATGCTATTTGCCTTTTATTGTAAAAGCAAGTGTTGTAGAGCAAACTTCCAAAAAGAAGGGGATACCTGTGTATACATTATATATATAAATATACATATATGTATATATGTATATATATGAAAAAAAGCTCCATTCTTTCTGTAAAGTTCCCCTTAAATTAAGATCAATTTTACCCCAAGTTTTAAAAAAACAAAAATAGATTATTTTCTTTAAGTACTTCATAAGTACGGTTAGAGTGTATTTGTAAACGATATGGAAATTGACTTTTTCTTTAACTAAATTTTTTCTATTTTTTAAAAAAATACATCCACCCACTATGAGGTATCATTAAAATACAAGCCACTGTAACAGAAAAAAAAAACAAACAAAAAACTGAAAGACAAAGCTGAAATTAACAATGGCAAACAAACTGTACAAATTTTTACCACACGTCATGCAAACAAAGGATCTACTTTCTGGACATTGCAAAAACAGGAAAAATTGTCTGAGACATTTGAAATGAGCAGCAGAAATAGGTGCTCTTGGTGCCTTTTGCAGTCTTCTAGGAAATTGCCATTTTTTCATAAAGAGAATTCTGTCAAGGCCCCCCCAAATGCTAATCCAAAGGTGCAGTATCTGTTGATTATAGCTAATGAGTGAAATTTTCCCAACCAAGCAATTTAGCATTATCATGAAGGAACATTATACACTTTTTGTTAACTAATTCTTGACACTTTATTGATAATTGCCTTCATTTGGTTCAATAAAGAGTAGCGTTTGCACAAATGTTTTGCATTTGAATCGCATTTTTACATTTCTTAAATAAAAAAGGCATGAAATGCCATAAATGTTGAGAATCAATAAACAAAAATTTGCCAATTTCGAAAATATTTTTTTCAAAAATACACTCACAATACAATCAGATATGGTCTTTCTGAATGAAGGTAGTTAATACTAAATGACTAATGCCATCTAACAACAAAAATACAATATTTTTGACAAATCTGCAAATTCACAGATTTTCTTTCAATTTCAAACATTCACTCTTCCCAGAACAAATCAACTCATGATTGTGAGATGACAAAATTTACGACAACGGACATATTTTTGTCATTTGAATCAGTTACGAGTGGGAGTTCTGGATGAAAAGAAAAAAATAAAATATTTACAATCTCCAGGTTTGACATGTACTGTATATTTAGCCCCAAGTTTAGATAAATGAAATCCAGAATTACATGGTTTTTAGCTCACTGTTTAGTCACTGTTCTTGCATCTGACCTATAGGATGACCCCAAATTTGTAGGCGTTTTTCAGATGCTTAAAGTGTTTCTTTATCTGCAAAAATGCTTGGTACTTCAAGAAGTCTCAAACCACCTTAACAGGACTGTATTCTTTTTCAAGGGCGCCAAGATTTTGTGCATCTAGTAACTTTAAAAGCCTATAACTTGTGTGTCTGTTCATGCATGACTGAAATTGATATGACATCACAATCTCAATATTCAAACACACTCTCATTAGGCAACCTGAGTTGTCTGTAGTGGCAGGACAAACTTTTTGCTTGGCAAACAAAATCACCTACATACTGCTAAAGGTTAACTATTAATATCAAAGACCACTGGAAAATGCTCCTAATTGATAGCAGAGCTCTTTGGGGCTGGAAAAAAGTTTGTACTTTATTATGTCAGTTGGAATGAAAAATAAATAAAAAAACTTTACCTAATCTTGGAAGGGAGGTAACTTTGATTACTATTATTCCCTCTGTTATTAACAGAAATTAATACCTAAATTTTCTTATATGAAACTAATAATTCAAATAGGTGAGAATAAAAAATGAAAAGTAAGAAACAAAGATTGAGGAATGTTTTTGCGATGTCCAGAAGGGATACGAGTGAATTGAATAAGAAATGGTGTACCGTGTCATGCCCCAATGCGTACGCTTGTCACCATCGTGCAATTGGTCCGGTCGTTTTAGGGTCACAGCAGGCAAACCTGTGGTCAGGAGGGTGCAGGAGCAAAACAATTATTGACAACAAATTGATAGCACGCAACAAGCAGTCAGAGAAAGGTTAAAGGCAACTAAAATCAAGAACAAAAAACAATCTCACGGTTAACACAAGGAAAAGATAAAAGGTTGGCGCAAAAGTTACTTTCTATTTTAAAACTTGAATAACTTTTTGAATAAAAATATAAAGAAATTTTGCTTCGAATGTATTTTGGACCTTGGAAATTAATTATAGCTGATTGTAGGATTCAACATCCCACAAATGCCTTCTATTTTCAGCTTTGCAGAGTTGAACCCTTTCTAGGCAATGTTCCATGATTGTTTGTAATGCATCTGGCTCAAATGCTCCATTTCTAGAATATTGTTCTTTAATGTCAGAAGTATTTGGGGGCTAGTTTATGTGACCTGAGTCTTTACAATAAGCCCCAAAAATGAAAAATTGAGATTGGTCAAAATTGGCGAATATAGTGGCCAGTTAATCTCTGACGCACGTTGAGAATGGGAGGCATTTGTGGGATGTCATAGATGAATATTATATATATATATATATATATATATATATATATATATATATATATATATATATATACGATTACTGTGTTTACTCATATATTGCATATAAGAGGGTACCATTATACTTGAGAGTAAAAAGGAAAAAAAAAAAGAAATTTATGTGAACTGATTCTTTATGATAATTTCAAAAGATAAAAAATTTTGAATGGTCATATCCAGCGAAGGAGACTAAACCAACAAACATAAAGAATTAGGATCTTTAATGTATGGATTGGGTAAATTCAAACCAAATTTTGATATTAATTTTAAAATTTTTTCTGAAATTTGGAATAAAAATTTCTTTAAAAAAATTTTAAAAATCTTATTAAAATTTGATAATAGGTTGATTTTTAATAGAATTTTAAAATGTGAGTGTATTCTACATAAAAATTATAGAAAATTTTCTCATGCAAATTATTATGATTTTTTGTTCACATGGTTACAACTTTTTACACTATTTTCAAATTTAGTTTTTGTGTTTTACAGGATTTCAAATTTCTAGCAATATCATGTTGGTTTCTTAGAAATGTAAATAATTATGACTGCATCTAGGTGTTGCATCATGTAAGGGGATAAGATATATTACTCATTTTTAATAGTAAAAAGAGGGGGTTGTATTATGTTTGAGATCACATTGTACTCAAGTAAATATGGTAGTTCTAAGTAATCTCCAAGGTCAAAAGTAAATACATATCTGAAGGGAAAATTTCTATTCAAGTTTTAAGATAGAAAGTGACTTTTACATGCCCTATAGAAAGCACCCAGCTCTGCCAATGTCATTATCACTAAAAACTGAATGATTAAACATAGCTACAATGCAAGGGAGGGAACTGTGAAAAATTCCAGGATCCAATCCAAAATTTAACTTTTGGAGATATTGTTGACAGACAGACAAACATGATTGAATATATACGTCTTTTCTAATTTCCTTGGCAGAGCTGAAAAAATGGCAAATCTCTGGGTCAACATGTGAAAAATTAATTAGTTGGTAGTATTTTACTTCTAATGGAGGTAAATTTTCAAAGAAATACAGGGTCAGTCAGGAGAGTATCCAGCCATTTTCAATAACTCAAGAACCGATTTCATAACTGCAACACCACTTGGCAACCACTCTCAAGAGTCCATAATGCGCATGTGTGAACAGACTCTCACATGGGGTTACTCAGTCAACATGAGACATTATAAGCTTAGCTTGTGTATAGAGTGACCATCACATTCACAATGAGCAAGTGAGGAGATTCTTCATGTCTCATACAGGGTTTTTTGGTATAACATTACACTATTTAGTCCAAATAAAGTCCAGACTTGATTCACTGCTACTTCTGGCTTTCCCCAAAGAGACTAAAGACCATGGACAAAATTAAGGAGAACATGATGAGGCAGCTGCTGGCAATCCTGATAGAGGACTTTGTAGACTGTTTTGAAAAATAAAAAGGGATGCTGCGATAATGTGTGAGGTCCCAAGGGGAGTTCTTTGAAGGTGACTAAGGCTCATTGCCCAAGGCAGGCTTTTCTCAAAATTTCAAATGGTTGGATACTTTCTGGACAGACCTTGTATAGCAAAGCGATAAGGCTGAATAGGTGCTGGCAAGAGAGAGATAAAAGCCAGTGTGTTTATAAAATAGCAGTTGTTTGTTTAGAAGTTCTAAGATGATGATATTCTTCATTTTTGTTTTTCAGTAATTTCATCTTTTTTGTTGCCTTTTTAAAAAATGTTTGTAATTATTTGAATTAATTATATTTCTTTTTTATTCAAACAATCATACTTTTGATATTAACTTAACTGTTCCCATTGACCATATATAACAAATGTTCATACATCTTATTTTCATTTATCTTTTGAGAATTTAGTATCTCAATAATAATGAAATCAAGTTTTAGTTGAAGAAATAATCAAAGAATCAACGACAGATTTCAAACTTTGTAGCCACGACCGTAAATGTGATAAAAATTCAAATAAAATGTTAGCTTAAGTTTTTATTGCTTCAGATTATGAAAAAACCCCAACTAAACTAACCTTTTCTTAGTCAGGCACACGGCCACAAGATGCTTATAATAGCTGGTGTTCCCAAGTGATCACTCAGTTCAGTGCCAGCCAGGTTTAACTTAAGCGATCAGATGTGACTTATACCTCAACAGGAGTGTAACACGCCATCCATCTCCATCAATTTGCTGAAGAAGGAAACAGGCCCAGATTTCACCTACCAGACTTGCCACACCCTCTGATGCTAAGTTGGACAAAGATTTACAGGTATTCCCCACTTTTCATTTTATGCCACTTTGCTTCAATGAAATACCACTTTGAACCTTAGATGAGAGCATCTGTCCTTTATTTCAAATTATCTTGTGTATTAGTTAGCAAGATATGTTCTAAGGTATCAGAAAAGCCTGAAAGAGCTCTCAAGAGTGTCACACTTGGCATAAAACTGGCAGATGTAAAAGGTTATTTTCTAGTTGAGGAACACTCAAAATATTCCCCCTTCTAAATTAAATGTAATTGATTCATAGGAATACTCTATAGCAACAGAAGCCTGTGTTGATAGATATATATTAGTTGATTACACTTATCTAACAGCAATAATGAACTCATAGATCTGATATAATTTGTCCTAAAAACTATCCTTTTGACATTTTCTTAGTCTATTATGTAATCAAAACCTTGTATATTGTCTGCTTGGCTTATCTAGCCATACAAGTAGTGATTGAAAGCCTTGGATATCAAATGCTTGCCGGAATCAGCCCCACAGGCAACGACTGAAAGCCTTAAAGATCAACTGTTTGTTCACATCAGCCCAATGGATGGAGATTATTGAATCAAATTCAATAATTGTACTCTTTTTTTCCCCAAAGTTTGCCAAAGTAGAGATTCAATTTTTTCAAGATCAGACAAACCACTTTGAAAGATTTTGAACTTTGTATCTTTAGGTTACCAATTTGATGAGCAACCACTTGCTGATATAATTAATTTGAATTGGTTCAAGAAAATTTCCATAGTTGTTATTACTTGAATATTGTCATATTGTGGAAATTACTCTTTAAAAACTTTTTTGTTAGCTTAACAAGAGTGACGAAGTAAAAACTGTAGAGAATTTTTCTTGTTAGTTTTGCAAGGTTTTTTGATTGGTAATTTCAGATGATGATTATTCCATTATTCATTTAAAAAAAAAAATTTTTTAAACAAAGTATTGTTACCCATTATTATCAATTTTTGACTACTATTCACCTTTGGCTTCATCGTAATTTTTTTAGTTCTTTTTTTGTCACCCCAGTAGCAGGAGAAACATGAATTCAAGTCTCATCCAGAGTTTATTCTTTATTTCCTGTTTATTCATTGCTGTAGATTGATGACCCAAGTTACATTGTGATAAAAAACTAACTCTACCAGAGAAACCAAAAACCAACAAGATAAAGGATAAATTTAAAAGGTTAGATTTAGACCTCTACAAGTTATCCATATTCCTGTAGGTTGGATCTCAGACCAGCTGGTGTATTTCACCTTGTTTCCCTTGTGACAAGAGGAATGTGAGTTTGAGTCTCACTAGAAGCTTATTTTTTTTCAATTTGCAATCTACACTGTTTACTTGCTGTCATAGATTGAAGGCCAGACTTAAATTGGAATAAAAAGTAACTAATGAAATCGAGATTAGGGTAAAAAGAAGTTAAAAATTGATAATAATTGACACATACGACAAATATTCCCAATTCTTCATTTTCTGTCACTTTTAATCATATTTTAACTCATCTAACTTCAGACTTGAAATTGTGTGAATTCAGAATAAAAAAAAAAAGAGTTTAGGACAGGACTTGAAATTGCATCCTCTGTCAAAGGAACTTGCTGTGCAATGTAGTAATGCATGTAGGTAGTTTCACATTTATTAATTTGCATTCAAAGAAAGTTTGCAGTTAGAATTCTAGAAACATTCTCAACATGACAGTATTCAAATATATGTCAAATAAACTTGGACATAAAAATAATTCAAAAATTAGTATTTATTCTTGAACAAACATTAAAAGAATGTTAAAAAAAAACAAAAAAACAATTCATTTGATATTCTGTAACAATGCCTCAGCATAAAAATAGCACCAATAATAATGATTAAACCATCATCATATAAATAAAATTGTCTGTTGACACATACGCACATATCTCTCTCTCTCTCTCTCTATATATATATGTATATAATGTATGTTCATCAATAAGTCTGCAGCCTTATGATGGAAAATTTTTATTTATTTTATACACAAAATAGCCTTCAACATAATCACCTTTAAGGTTGCTAATTTAGATATTCATTAATTCTTATTTTTCGAATCAATGAGTCCAGTATTGCTGATTTTGATTTTTTTTTTTTTAAATTTAAGAGTAATTTACACGATTGGATAATTGAAATATAAATCTAAATTAGCAACCCTAATCTCTTGGTAATGTACTTAATTTGGAGCTAAATATTACACATAGATTGAACATTACAGGACAAAATTCAGTTAAAAACTTTGCGTTAGGATATATATATATATATATATATATATATATATATATATATATATATATATATATATATATACACACACACATATATCCTAGAAATGGAAAGTATTTATTTTGCACACAAAATATTCATTTTTCAACATAATCTCCTTCAATAATGTACTTCACAAAACACTCCTCCATTAATGACAGATCAAACATACAGAAAATATTTCAGATCAAAATACACTTAGTAAACATCAGGCTACAGACCATGGATCAAACCATTATATAAATATATAGATGAGAAGAGAGTGCAGAGAAGTGAGAGGAAGAGCGAGGGGGAAAGAATAAATGGGAGACAAAGAGAGAGGGGAAAGGATGAATGGGAGACAAAGAGAGGGGGGAAAGAATGAATGGGAGACAAAGAGAGGGGGGAAAGAATGAATGGGAGACAAAGAGAGGGGGGAAAGAATGAATGGGAGACAAAGAGAGGGGGGAAAGAATGAATGGGAGACAAAGAGAGGGGGGAAAGAATGAATGGGAGACAAAGAGAGGGGGAAAGAATGAATGGGAGACAAAGAGAGGGGGGAAAGAATGAATGGGAGACAAAGAGAGGGGGGAAAGAATGAATGGGAGACAAAGAGAGGGGGGAAAGAATGAATGGGAGACAAAGAGAGGGGGGAAAGGATGAATGGGAGACAAATAGAGGGGGGGAAAGAATGAATGGGAGACAAATAGAGGGGGGAAAGGATGAATGGGAGAGATAGAGAGAGAGGGAAAGAATGAAAGGGACCAAGCAAGAGGGGGAAAAAAAGTGAGAATTTGCATTTATAATAACGTGTTCAGTTATTTAGCATTTTAAAATATTCCAATACAGATATAAAACCCTCAAGTCTGACTTCCACTGGTTCAATTGTCTTACTATCTGAGATAATTTTGATCAAAACCTTTCATTCACATTTACTGTGTAGTTTTCGATTCATTCCATGGGTATAAGTCATCTAGAATGACATTTTTTCTTTTTTTTTTCAGACTAAAATTTGCAATAAATGTTTTATTCATATATATTATTAGTTTGTGCATCTATAAATTCATCCTACAAGTTCTGGAGTTTAACCTTCTTTAAATCCAATCAACATTTGGTGAGACCGCTTTATTGCTATTTACTATATATTTGTGTTTCTATCAATCTGTGATACTTAAAAGACATTGTAGGTGCAGAAGTATTTTATTTCATTATTTTCCGTAGATGAAATATTATAAATCATTATAATCAATTATTGCCGTCAATTGATGGTCTGAGTAAAAGTTGCGATAAAAAGCAATTGAAAAATTTAGAAGGTTGTCAAAAATTAATAATAATGAACGAGTGTTTTGTTGGGTTAATACAAAATTCAACACTGTGGTCACCATAACATTTAATAATCCAATCAGGTTAAGTAACCATGGAAGTCAGACTTAGTTCTATAAAACACAAACTGCACAAAAAGCACACAGGTCTGACATTTACACTTGAAATAAAGGAAAAACCACAAGGAATAAGTGATCCACATGAGGAAAATTCAGGGAATGTTTTGAGTCTAACTTTTCTTATTTTTCGTTGAAGACCAATGCTCATAATTTCAAAGTATAAAATCCTCAAAAGAGAAAAAAAGTTTCAATAGGTGTGTGTCTTCAGTTTGCAAGTCTTTGGTAAAATTGAACGAAAAGGCTACCAAATCTTGTGAACTGAAGTTTATGGGGAAAAATGCATGTGATGTGCATGCACAATTTTGTGAAAGTTGCAAGAATTTGGGAGATGATGAACGTTGCAAATGCCTTTCCACAACAAGAACTGGCCGGCATGTTACAAAAAGGAAATTGGACAAATCATTCAGAACGATTGACAAAATCAGCGTCAGAATGATTGCAGAGATGGTTCTTATACCTAGACAACTGGCAGTTTCTGTTCCCAAAACTACTATAACTAGCCAGGTGTTGACACAGATGAAATTATTACTATAGCCAAAATATTCTTAAACTATTCAAAATATTGAAATAAAACGTATGTGACGTTGTCAGTGTCCACAATTCAGCCTCTGCTTGCAAACGCATACCATATTAGATGGCTTTTAAGAACACTCTATCCCCACATCATAGCTTAAAGATAAACATAACCTACATTGGCCAGAACTTGGGGATTTAAAAAACTGGTGATAAATAAGAAGAATTTAGGGAAATGTGTTTTTTCCTTAATATTCCCTGCTGAAATAAGGTTAGTCTTATATGCCACAAAATTATCACAGAATACTTCAGCAGAATACTTCAAATGCAAATGGTTCATTTTCACTAAACAACTTGAATAGTAAGTAGCATTTGCTTTTTGATTTGAAACAGGCTTCTAAAACTTGTTAGCTAGAATTTGACTCTTTTGGTATTTTGAGATTGACTAGGTTTGAACATTCCTTCAGTAATTATATATGTATATGTTGGTATGCTAAGATACCTCAGGGGGCTAAACACATTTGCTTTGCAGAATTCCAGGTCAGCCTTTGGCAAGTTTTAGTACCTGTTAAGCCTCATTTTTCAGTGGTTACTTCAGGGTTAGAGTGTCGTTGGGTTGCCAATGTGGGTTCATTCAATGGCAAGCAGGGTCTAGTCATTTTGATTTCCCATCTCCTATGTCTTGCTACTTTAGGAGAGGTCCCACTCCGAGAAAATAAAACCTGCAGTTGATATAGCTTCCAGTTATATTGCTCCTGCTTGTGTGTGTATGGGTGTGTATGTGTGTGTGGAGAAATTAATTTTTCTTTGTGATTCTTTAGAAAAATATATTGATTAACTCAAATAATCTTGGAATATATATATGATACGGGGAAATGAATGTTTTCTTTGATTCATGGGAAATATAATTAACAGAAATTTTTTTCTAAAAGCAGACAAGCCCAGGAGAAAAGCTTTTTTTTTATACCACAAAGAGTAAAAAGAAAAAAAAAAAAGTAAAAGACAAAGAAAAAAAAAAGCACCCAGTCTAACCCTCCCCTACCTTAAAAAAACAACAACAAAGAATGAAGCACAAGTAACAACAAATATTTCAAGTCAACTCCCAGGTAGGAACAAATATTGACCCCCACAAAAAACTTGCCACCCCCAGTACAAAGCACACACACAAAAAAAAAATGAACAAAATGAGTGACCCTGGTGCAGATGAAAAAGCAATTGTAATCTCGAACAAAAAAGAGTGTCCATGCAAGGTTGATAACACAGCAAAACATGCGCACAGAGATGATCCATTATGAAAGTGTTGATGTAGAAAGCAACAGCAATGAGAGACAGAAAATGACAATGTACGGATCACGAGGCATGTGCTTAGTTAGCTGATAATTTTCTACCTCCAGCTCTGGGATTGGATGAGTTTGGTTCGGAGCTTCCTCCACGCAGCATATTGCCGTAGATGCTGATGGCAGCAATTAGGAAACACAGTACAATAGGACCGATGAGAGCACCTTCAAGGCCTAGGCAGTAGATGCCTCCCGCAATCGATAGGCCTGTCATGTAGGGATGACCTCTGAAAGATAAGACATTTTGTAATATAGTTTCTAATCTGCTCAATTGATGATATACAATTATATTTCAAAAAAACTATAGATAGAGAGATAGATATATATAGATAGATACAGAAATAAATGAATTTGCAAGAATCTGATCGTGTGGCTAACCACTGAATCTGACTTTCAAATTTGATTTTCCCTCATAGATAATAATGCTAAAATGGAAAGATTTACTCATGTAAAATGCATTTTTTGCCTCCCAATTCAATGTAAATAGGTGTAATTTGTTATTATTGAATGCTTTTCAGCCCTTAACGGCAATGGTAGTCTACATAAGACAGACTAATTTTCAAGTATAATTTTTTATGAGGACACAACTATACTGAATATTTGTCCAAATGGGCAGGAAAACTTGCTGCAAAAACAAATTAATTAATAAAAAAGTAAAATATGTAGAAAATCAGATAGTAGCGATTAATTTATCTTGTTTATAAAGAAAAGTTTGTGGTTAATTGTACATACAGTGCTTTGCAGAAATTCAAGTCATTCTTGCTCTTGCTACCTCTCTATGAATGATACCAAATCATCCAAGTTATTCTCCCTCTTACTCTCCCCTCCTCTCTATGAACAATACTAAGTATCCACAGTTAATTTTTTCAACAACCCAGTCAACCAGCTGAAAAAAAAAAAAAAAAGGCACCAGAAAAATGTGTCCATTTTAGCACGAATTTACATTGTAAAGCGACCCCAACCCTCGCCAAAACTTGCCTAGTTGTCAAATTGGTATTCATGGGGTTTTGTGGTATGGTTTCTGAGGTAGGCTGTCATAAAAGCAGTAACTGATGAAGTCATTTTCCTTCTTTCACTCTTAATAAACGATATAAACTGCTTATTTTCATCAGCATCAAGGTTATTCTGCGGAAAAAGCGGGTATAAAACATGCTCGTTTTAGCTTGATTTTACATTCTAAATCGCAACTCTTCAAGCTCTTCCTAGAGACTTTCAAAGTGACCAGATCATGTCATCTCAAAGTAATAATAAAGGTAAGCATTTTTTTGTTTGCATAAATACATTTATACTAAAAGATATATTAGTATAATTTATCCATATATAAATAATCCTGGGTACTATACTAGTATATGCAAACTCACACATACATCAAACTGTAGCAGGTTGAACTCAGAGAATCACATCATTAACCTTTTAGCGTCCGTCAGTGGTTGTCTGAAATTCTTACAACGTAACCAACCTGTTACCATTTGACTTTTCTAATGGTTTCTATGATATCTTGGACTCCTGTTTTTTCTACTTAGGGCTGATCAAATATGTTCAAAATTCTGTATTACTATAAAACCGGAGTTAACCTCAGAATTCATGAGGAGTCATACTTACCCTTTTATCTCACTATAGATTGCTGTATCCACAACATAGGTCGGCAGGAGATGGGCCACTATTAACAGAATAGCTTGAAGGCCTTCTCGGTTGACCAACCAAAGTTCAAGAACAGCAGGAATCACTGCCCAGTAGGTCCCTAGAAAAGGGATAGCCCCAAAAACGGCTGCCAAGGCTAAACAAAGTAGAAGAAAAGAAGACATTAGGGTAAAAGATGCTCAGAGGCAAAGGACAAGCAAAATTTCCTTAAAGTGTTGTTAGCCCTTTAAATACATTTATTAACTGTGTTCAATGGACTGAAAAAAAAAAATGAACAAGAAAATTCATAAAATGACATTTTCCAAGCATAAAAATGTTTGTAACAAGATAAGAGAGTGGATAGGGAGATGATGCTGGAGTCTGTCATGGCCTCTGATCAGTGGGAGGCAAAATTAAGACTGTTTTGTCATGGTCACTAATGAATGGGGAGACTTAATTAAAACTGACAGGACAAAGAATAGGGTAGTGTTATTCATAATAGGAATATCAAGAAAAAGAAACTAATTTTCCTAAATTCTTCTCATTTATCATCAAATCTTTTATTTCCTCACATGTTGAATAGTGGAAGCAAAGGTCAAAGGATTGATCTTATATCCAGTGTCCACTGATAATGATAAACAGGATGCACAAATGCAGAAAAACTTCTTTGGGACACCTCGATGACAGGTGTTGACGAAAAACATCACGACAAGAGTGTTGACTAAATGTTATTTCCACTTTCCTGAATGGAAAGCCGGAAAAACAACAGATGTTTTTACTGGAAGAAGCCATATCCAGGTGGGCAGATACATCAAAAAGAGTAGGCGGATGTGGGCAGAGACACCAAAAAAGCGTAGGTTGATCTGCCAAACATGTGGGTAAAGATCCCCTATAAAAAGATGATAAAGTCAGTCTTGGGCAGACCAGATTTCTGGTGATTGCAGACTTGAAGACACCAAGACACTAGAAGTCAGTACTTGTGTGCCCATCTGTCATCCTGAGCACTACTCTCTATCTGTTCTCCAGACGCCACTTGGAACTATACCAAATAAAAATATATGCCTATATTTTTCATAAATCTGTATCCTGTCTTCCTTTAGAGTATCTTGATGTTTCAGGCTTATGTATCACTTATAGTTCTGGTCAATGTGGATTAGGACAGAGAAGGTTATGAAAGTTTACTTTTCAAGCCCTTTTTATAGAGAAAAAAATTGGCAGGTCAACAATAGTCAAATTCTATCAAATATGGTAGATCATAAGAAACCAAAGCATTTTACAAATCAACCAAAAAACAAAAGAGGATATTGTTTCAGCTGATATTTTAGAGGAGCAAAAGTTAACAAAATAGAAGTTTCCATTCAAGACATCCTGGATATTACTGGATGGAGCATACAAGGAAGGATGGTGAGTTTACTTATCTTTATTTCAATCACATTTTAATGAGTATGTTTGGCTGAATAACTTATGGAACAATAATAATATTTTCTCTTGATAATGGATAACTTGGGGAAAACAAGAAAGAAGACCAAAAATTATTTACCTGATGGAATAAAAACAATATTGACACTAAAGATCGTGTGAGTCAACCAAGTATAAAGTCCATAGAATGCTGCCATTTTCAAGGATGCCATGAAAACTCCACTGAAAAGAAAAGAAATTTGAATAAGACAATTTATAAATGACATTTTCTGAGTAAGAGTGTGTAACAAGATGAGTCATTGGATTGAATGATAATATTGGAGTCTGTCATGGTCTTTTCATGACTTCTAATGAATGCAAAGACTAAATTAAGGCCAACTGGTCAAAGAAAAGGGGAATGTCTTTTATTTGAGCAGACAAGATTAGAGCCTATAGAATAGATACAGAGATGAGATATGGAGAGTGAAAAACCATATGCATGGGGGGGCACATTGAGCTTGTAATTTCCTCATACCTACTTACTATTTGTTCCAGTTTTGTATTTTAAGAATAAAGGATCTCTCTCTCTCTCAGTTGACACAAAGAATAAATGAGATATTTTTCTACGCATTGTGTATGCCTTGTTCTAGCAGTCGTATAAAACAAAATATATGCACAGTTTCCCAATGTACATTTTTGTCCAAAGCCCTTTTTCTCTCTTGTACATGTTCCCCTAGATGTTGTCTTCTGAATATTTGCCTCTGATCTGGATGACTCAATAACATCATAATGCATCACATGTTTGTAACACTAAACACTCAGGAACGGACATCTAATTTCTCATCAAATTTTACATCACAGGGTATTTTATTTGCACAAAAGTTTTGTTCAGATGTTTCACTAATAACCATCAATATTTACAAAGCTTAAAGAAGTCATGATGTTGGAGGTTCAGTTCTATTGGTCAGTGCACATGATCTGCATGAACAGCTAGGGAAAAGTATATCCCTCCCCCTAAGTCCACTATGGAGCCTTGAGGCATCCCAAGGATTACTATAAAGACTACAACACCCCAATAAATGAGCTGGGTTCAAGCTAAGGACAGGCAAATAGTTCAGCATAACATAGACATAGATAAATTCTGGTACATAGTATGTTCACTGCTTAAGCACAAAAACAAGGTTAGTACACAGTTAGTTGGATTGTTAACAAATGCGGAAATAAGAACAAATGAATAGGTTAACAGTGATAAGTTTTAATTCAGGCATGAATTAAAATAAAGGAGGACTGGAGTTTCAGCCGATACGGATATGTTTGGAAGAGGGATCTACCAGAATAAGGATGTGGAGAAGGAAGAATGAAGTGAAAGGAAAGTCACTGACTAAATGCAAGATACAGTCTTTAAAATGACTGTCAGTTTGGTCATTCAAGTTGTAGCCGCTATAAAGTTATCTTTAGAAGTCCAACCTAACTATGGTGGGAGTGCTTAACTTAGATGGGATGTGTTCTTTGAGATGAAAGAAGAATTGATTACTTTTTATAAGTGATGATGTGTGTGTAAAAACTATATAAACTATCCTAAATAAAGAGCAAGCAAAAAAAAGAAGAGTAGCTGGCTGCAAAGGCCGGGGCCAGAGGCATGACCAGCTAGGGATCCAGGTGCCAATGAATATTGGACCATATGCATCCATGGGTTTTATAGAGGTCGTCGCCGGAAGTGATGTTTTCGATATCTAGCAAAAAGAAGAGTTTTGTATTCAATTCCTAACTAAAAGAATAGGGGGCGCTACACTAGTATGTCACAAGTGTGGTGTACCTGGTGAAGATCACAGGTACCCAACAGACAGATTGATAGCAAGTACGGGGAATAGTAATTCCCTGCTTAGCACTACCCAATTTAGCACCAATTCGCTAAAATTAATTTAGTAAATTTTTACTTTCCAAAATAAATAATGAATGACGAGAGACAGCTTAACGAAGTCTCTGAAATAACTGTATTCTTTATACATTGATTTATGCGCCATGTGTAAGAGAATAAACACATACATATACATAATTCATCATGTAGTGATATATATATATATATTGACCCCTCAAAGTAGCTACCAGATGAGATATGTTGCACTAATCCATTTTATTTTGTTGAGACTCAACAATGATATCATATAATTTAAAATGATTGCTGGCATAATACTTTTCATGGGATAGCAGTAAGTACATTATGATGAACAATGCTATAGCTCTGTTTTGTTTGGTCTTGCATTTTTTAGGAATGTGTCTAGAGCACTAATTGAGGTAACTGTATTTGATCCAAACTAACCTGACTGCATCTTCGACTGCTTGGCCGATGCTGTTGCCACTACCACCTTGCATAGGAGCGAATGTTGTGAACCATTGAACAGGTTTGTATTGCTCACCACTTGATGCCAATAGATAGAAGAGTGTTGTCAAAAATATGGCCTGAGGAAATAAAATGTGAGAAAAGATACATGAAAGGACAATTCAAATGAGCAGAGTTTCTCAAACTGGATTCCCCATCATAAAATTTTGGTTCTGTGGCCGATTTTGAGAAATAAACCATTCATAATTTCAAATGAAATATCAAGCAGTATTGATCCAAATATTCAAAATTCATCTGTTGTACCAGACTTAAATTGTTGGTTTTCATTAAGAAATCCATGTTCAATGTTTCAGAGGTTCCGTGAAAAGTTTTGAGAAACCCGGTTATAGAGAAATATTTTTCAATTGGAAACATTCACTTTTTTATAAGACAAGTAAAATCCTCCAGAATTTCTGTTGCTTAAGTTTAATGATGATGTATGTTCATAGTGGGATATAGTTTCTAACATCTTGTTGTTGTCTTTAATGTTTCAGCTGATATATTCTTTGGCCCTTTGTATTTCCTGAAGTTCTGAGGTGAAGTATTTTCATTCCCTATTATTGAACTTTTTATTATGAATATGAAGTTCAAGATACATGAAAAGATGATGATCTGTTGGATAAATGTCAAGTAAATATGGAGGATGCTGCAAGACTTCCTATTCCAATTCTTTAAACTTTGACACAATCAGCTGAAAGGTGCAGTGATGGACACTGTCATGGAACATCTCATTCATGTGGACCAATTTTGTCAACTTTTTTTCAACTTTTCCTATTGCTTTGTGGTAACATGATATGGTTATTATTGGAGTCCCAAAGTCTACAGAGAGTTTTTTCAACTGTTGTTCATTGGTAACTGCTGTTGGTAATTCTCAATCATTAAGTTTTGAGCTTTCCTCAAGGTTTATTATTGATATCCATATTTCCTGACCTAAACATGTCAAACCAATGCTGAACAGTTTGCACTGGTCATTCCAAATGCTCTGTTGACATAATTAATAGCTTGAGCAGCATTATGTTCTAATTTGAATTCATACTTGAAAAGATGTCTATCTTCTTGGCAAGAAACTATTGCTGTTAAGAGTTCAAAAACCTCCAATGATATTGAATTATACATCTATTTACATTGAATCTGCGAAAAATTATTATCTTTGATGTAAAAATAGAACAAAAAACAAAACAAAACATTTCATGAGTAAATACCAAATAATTTGGATTTTTGAAACCTTGAAATTTACCATATTACAAAAAAAAAAAAAATGCTTCTCTCATAATTTTCAAGTATCAAATGACAAACAAAGAGGTTGTTAAGATGGAAACCAAAATAAAGAGCAATGAAGTTTAAATACAAAGGAAGCCATTTATGGTGATTACTTTGGGACAGAGTCTTTTAGATAACAATAACTGCTGATAACAAAAATGACGGGATTATTTGATTATGGATCAGCACAAAAACTATTTTATAAGGTAATTCTTTTTAAAATTCAGGTATCCTAACTGAGTTTTTTTCAAGTTTCAACTCATCACAAACTTTTTTAAAGGGTGATCAGATAAAGTCTAAAGAGTTTCTATGACGTAATATTCATTATGTCATAATAGGAAGGATAATTAACCAACAAGATGCATGAGCACAAATAAACAGAAGAGATTAGGATATTTTTTTTATTATGTTTGGATTGTTAAATCATTAATTTCATTGTCATAAAAATATGCATTACATCATGAAAAATTTGATAAGAAAATCAATATTTATTTTTACTTAATAATAACCTTTTCAGGATTCCTCCAGGGACTTATATATATCCCAAGGTTCTGGTAACTGCGGGGATATATTTGTCCAATAGATATCTTTTTGAAGTCTATTGAAGGGACATTACAATTCAATCATCATCACATCATCATCAGTCTTTTGATGTCTGTTGTTGGACATAGACCTTCCTTAGGATTCGCCACAATTCTCTATCATGGGCATCGTGGAGCCAGTATTTCCTGAATTCGTCAAGTTCATCTCTCCATCTTGTGTTCTGTCAGCCTCGGTTTCTTATGTGATCTATGGGGATCCATGTTGTGAGACATCGGTTGTCTTTCATTCTTGCAACATGGCCTGCCCATTGCCATTTAAGTTTTCTAATAGATTCTATGATGCCATGGACACCTGTTTTCTTCCTTATAGACTGTGCTGTCTTGTGTCTCTCCATGTAAGGCTGAGCATGAGTCTCTCATGCGCACATTGCATACTTCTCAGTTTGTAGGTCAGTCTCTTGGTTAGGTTCCATGTTTCAGCTCCATAAGTGACTATTGGAAGAATGCATTGGTAGTATACTCTTCTTTTTAGGATTATTGGGATCATCTGGTTTTTGAAAGTTGAGCCTGCTCTGCCAAAGGCTTGCCATCCCAAAGTGATTCTTCACTTGATTTCCTCCTCTTTTGGGGGTCTCATGGAGATTCGTTGTCCTAGGTAGATGTAGTCGTCTACCTTGCGGAGTTTTGCATCTTCTATCTTGACAGTTATGTTCTTATTTTCAACATGATTATTGCACATGAGTTTCGTTTTACTGAAGCTCATGTGTAGGCTGACTTTTTTGCTTTCTTTGTTTAGATCATCTAGCATCAGTTCAATCATTAACCACCTAAATAGGTTAGTCCTGAAAGGTTGAAATTGCATGATCAGACTAATTTTCATAATAATAACCATTTGATAACATTATCTATGATTATAATAAATGGCGCTCTCTTTATCAATAGACACAAGTCAAGTATGAAAAGCCATAATACTTACTGCTGAGATTATGAAGTTTAAAAGAGCAGTTCCACCACCAAATAAAAGGGATAAGACAGCTGTAAGGAACGAGAAAGCCAAACTAACGTTGCCTTTCAGAACCAACCAGATTGAATCCATTACCTAAAAGTAAAAAAAACAAGACAAAGAAATTATGTTATAGAAATTGAAGACCTTAAAATGAAATTGACAAAGATCAAGAAATATCAAGAGGTTTATTTACAACTAGCAAAATTTATAACTTAGAAAATGGTGGGATTATTTACACAAGGATAAATTATACTAATATATTTTTTAGTATAAATGCATCCATAGCAAACCAAAAAACACAACTCAAACAAAATTTATTTTTCTGTCAGTTTTCTGCAACTCTTCATATTCTGTTATTTTAAAATAATAAGGCAAGTGGAATTGTTTTCAGTGCTACTACTGAGACATCAGCAGCAGTAGTAGTAGTTATCTAAGATGCAAACACACAGTCACAGTAGCCTTGCTTTACTCCCTTTCTTTCTTTTCTGTTGCTTTAGCAACAGAAACCAACAATCAGACAAAACAAATGACATGAGCTTTTATATAATATTAGAAATTGATTGAAGAAAAAAAAAAAAGAAAAAAAAAAAAAAATCTGGTCCTATCCAGTGGTTACTTGATCTTTGTACTTTCTATCATTTTGGACCTTTTTACACAGTATCCTCATTTATTCAATTTATTTTCTCAATTGCATGGCATCATATGTTATTGTTTCTATGTATACTAGTAAGATTAAAATTATCTTTATATTTCATTCTTTATTAGATGAAGCATTGTCGACCATTATTTATTTTATGCTAGTATTTCATCTTGATTTTAATCGTTTTCCATCGCCACAGTTTACAGCTATTAGTAAACAAGTAACAATATTATCTTGAATGATATTAATAAATGAAGCATTGTCGACAATCATTAATTTTTGGTTCTTTTTATTGTGAGTTTATAGCTTTTCATCAAATACTCAGACCAACTATTTCCTTCATCATGCCCAAACCCACCGCAAAAAAAAATCAAAAAAAAAAAAATCCCAGGAACAAAATTATATCTTAAACTAAAAAACACTTTATACATTTAGTCAGATCTACTGTTGGTAAATTTATTGTTTTTATCTATAAATACTGTCTAGTCCGTGAAATAAGAATGTGATAATTAAAGCTATTTCAAAGCTTTGAAAAGAAAGTTTTGTAATTGTATGTATGATTATAAATTGCATTATATTATATCGTACAGAAACTTATTTGCGATGATCTCCCTTCATTACACAGTGGAAGTATCATTTGCCCCAGACAACATAGATAGAATCAGGAATCAAACCTGCGACCGATAGGGTAGCTGCTTCAATGTAGCAACACCTTTACCATTGAGCTAAACAGTTGTTGGTAATGCAAAGGCCCAAATGACAGTTTTCACACCAAATTCTCAGTCTATTTGCATCTTTCATCACTACTTTGAAGTGGTTACCCTATCAGTTGCAGGTTCGATTCCTGCAGCAGCCCCATTTTCCATAATTGTTTATTCTATTTACACTGTCTAAGCTAAGTGATACATTAACAGTGTAATGATAGAGATCATTCCAAATAAGAGTTTCTATATAAAAAAAATGCAATTTACAATCATTCTGTCGGATCATATATATCCATTTATACATTTATAATCGTATGTATACAAAACAGAAAACAAAAAAGTATCAGTGAAATTTTTAAAAAATTGAAAATATGAGAGAGAGAAAGAATGGCTGGCTTCATGCATTTTTAGCAAAAGTTCTGGCAATTTCATGCAGATGAAAAAAAATTATTTATTTCCAATTAAATTGGGAAAGAAAGGAGATTAAACTTATGACTAACAATACCTCCTTCTGATTATACTATGGGTGTGAAAAGAGACTTAGAGAAGTTTTCACCACCTGATTGTCCTTAAGGACAGATGGCTGAGTGGAAAAAAAATGTGTTGCTTAAGCAATTCTAGTAACCGGTTTGGCGGTTGTGAGTTAAATCTCTGGGTCAGTTAGTGCTAAAAAAACATATACTAATGTTCAGTGGAAGAGGTAGACAAGTGACATCACAGCTTACGTTATTCCATATGAATAAATGTTGGTGTAGATTATGGTAAATCTGAAAATATGAGAAATGAATGATAATATTGGAAGTTTTGTTTTAAATTATTGAAACTTTATTCCTGACATATCCATTTTGTGGACTTCATAAAAAGCCAATTGATGCAAGAAATAAATTAATTCCTGGAACTTTTGAATTGATCATCCTCAGTTTTTTTATCATCCGTCATTTGACATAGACCTTCCCCAGGATTTTGCCAGACCTCTCTATCGAGGGCGTCACGGAGCAAATATTTTCAGAACTTGTCTAGTTTGATTCGTAGGTAGGTAATTGTGTATTATTTTTTGAAATGGTGGTGTGCTTCTTTGACCTCTATATATACAGATTATTTGTTTTTTTTTGTTTAAAAAGTAGTTTTTGGTATGAAAGTTTAGGAAGAACTGAACAGAACTGACATAATAAAAAAAGTGTCACTAGATTCAGCCTTGGACGTTCAATAAAATAACAAGCTAAGATTCTTGCAAATCTTGGTAGGAAGGCACTGCAGACAAAAACAGACGACTGGAAAAAAAGAGAAGCTTCAATCATTTGTTTCCATGCATTCTTTCCCTCCCTCCATTTTCTCTTAGACATCAACCAGGTAGCTCAGGTGGACAATTAAAAGAAACATTTTTATAAATGTTCAAATGGCGTAATACTGTTGTAAAAATAGAATATTGAAAAAAAAAAAAAATGTATATATATATATATATATATATATATATATATATATATATATAATGAAATAAAATAAATAAAGATATTGAAAAACATCAACATATACAAACCCCTCCCCCCGACAAAAAAATATTGAATAACAGGTACAGAAAACACATAATGAAAAAATTGAGAAAAAAAAACATACAAAAACCAAATATGGAAAACATGAAAATAGATTTTGAAAAATTATTTTAAAAAATAGGTAAAATATTGGATTAAAGAATCAGATAAAATCATAGGAAAAAGAGAAAAATAGATGAAAAATAATACAGATAAAAATAGAAAATTTCTTTTTAAAATGATTTTTGGTTCAAATATGAACAAAGATTATCATATATATATATATATATATATATATATATATATACAAAAAGACTAAAACTTTTTTTATTTTAGTTAATAATAAAAAATGATTACAAATCATAATCAAAGAAAAACACACAATCAGATAATATAACATAATCATAAAAAATATAGACAAATATAAAGAGGGAAACTCAACTGACTTTTACAAGTTTTTCTGTTTTAAAATCTTTTCTGACAATTAATTTGGTCTTTTGACACAACATATTTATGTGGGAAGATATTTCCAAAGATGAAGATATCAAACCTGCATATAGGTTGGTGCTAAATAATCAACATCTACAGTCAGTTTTTCCAAGCCAACGCTCTCACTTAATGATCGACCAAAGAAGAAATAAACAACTTCTTGGATGACTTGAACTCCCTATTACAAGATACCAAAAAGTACTTCAATGTCATCATCGGAGATTTCAATGCACAAGTAGGTCAAGGTGACGAATGATTCATTGGAGAATTCAGATACAAAAAACGGAACCAGAGAGGCGAAGATCTAGTAAACTCTGCAACTGCAAACAACTTCAAAATCATGAATACATTCTTCAAACCTAATAGAAAATGGACTTGGAAGAGTCCCAACCATGAAACCAAAAATGAAATTGACTACATCCTAGCAGACAAAAGCAACACCTTCAAAAACATTCAAATTCTAAACCAAATAAATATAGGAAGCAACCATAGAATGGTAAGATGTAAGATGCAAGTTAACACAAATGAAGAATGCAGAAAAATGTTCCACACAAAAATGCAACCACTAAATCTACCAAATGAACTCATTCAACCATTCAGGCTAGAATTGAAAAACAGGTATAAAATACTTACCAATAAAAACAACACCAATGTCAACGAACTCCACAGCAAAATAACAACCTCTCTAATAGAAGCTGCCAATATGTTTAAACCAAGAAACATGAAGACCATTAGTAAAATCTCAGACAAAACCAGGTTACTCATTGAAAAGCACTGAAACCTCAAACCACCAACAACAACAATAGAAAAAATAGAGAAGGCCAATCTGAACAAAACAATCAAAAAGAAACTAAGAGAAAACAAAAAAGATATACAGGCAGCAATCATCGAAACCACTTTCGAAAAACGTTGGGGCTTTAAAGCAATAAACAAAGCTCTCAGTATAGGACAGTAACAAATAACTAGCATACTCAAAGAAAACAGAGACATAACAACAGACAGAGACAGAATTGTTGAACATGCCCAAGAATTCTACCAAGAACTGTACTTTTTGAGACACGGGTTACCAAACAATGACCAGGATACATAAAACGCTGACAATCAGTTTGAAGACCCCCCCAGAAGCTACACCATGGAAAGTAAAACAAGCCATCAAACAAAAAAAAAAAAAGAAAAAAAGGAAAGCCCCTGGATCAGATAACATCACCATTGATCTACTCAAAAAAGCTGGTAAGATTGTCAGTAAAAAAATAGCTACTCTATCCAACTTGTGTCAAAAACAGAATCAAGTCCCAAAAGACAGGAACACAGCAATAATAATGCTTCTACACTTCACAAAAATTATCACCATCTGGATCACCAAAACATTAGATGAAAACCAACCATGGGAACAGGCTTGAAATGGAAGAAGCTACTCAACCACGGACCATCTCCATTCAATAAATTAGTCAAAAGAGAAAACAGCAGAATACAAAATGCCACTCGCTGTAGCATTTATAGATTTCAAGAAGGCATTTAACTCTGTAGAAATTCCCATGGTCATGAAGGCCACCATTACAAGGTGTAGACCTTGTATACGTCAAATTACTGCAACATATATACAATCATAGCAATTCATTTATCAGGCTACATAAAGACTCTGGACCCTTCCAACCCCCAAAACGAGTGAGACAAGGTGATACCAGCTCACTAACTTTTTACAGCCTGCCTTGAGATGATCTTCCGAAACCTGGACTGAGAGAATAGAGGAATCAAAATAGACGGCAAATATCTGTGCAACCTCAGATTTGAAGACAACATTGTCCTTATTGTAGAGAACCTACATGACCTCCTACATGAACTAAATGAAAAAAGCAAAAAAATTGGCCTATACTTCAGTAAAAAGAAATTCATGTGCAACAATCATTTTGAGAATAAGGACATAACTGTCAAAATTGAAAATGCAAAACTGGGGAAAATAGACCACTATATCTAACTAGGACAACAAATCTCCATGAGACCCTCAAAAGAAGAGGAAAACAAGTGAAGAATCACTCTAGGATGGCAAGTCTTTGGCAGAGCAAGCTCAATTTTCAAAAACCAGATGATCCTAATAATCCTAAAAAGAATATATAACCAATGCATTCTCCTGATAGTCACTTATGAAGCTGAAACATGGAACCTAACCAAGAGATAGACACGCAAACTGAGAAGCATGCAATGCGCACATGAGAGAATCATGCTCAATCTCACATGGAGAGACACAAGACAGCACAGTATATCAGGAAGAAAATAGGAGTCTGAGACATAGAATCTATTAGAAAACTTAAATGGCAATCGGCAGGTCATGTTGCAAGGTTGTCAGACAACCAATGGACATCACGACTCACAACATGGATTTCCAGAGATCACATACAAAATCGAGGCTGGCAGAATACAAGATGGAGAATAAACTAGACAAATGTAGAAAATACTGGCTCCGCAATGCCCATGATAGAGAAATGGGCTAGATCCTGGGGAAAGTCTATGTCTAATGATGGACGTTAAAAGACTGATGATAATAGTTGATTTCAATAATAGGAAGCACAAACAATTTATCGCAAAAAAAAAAAAAAAAAAAAAATTCATCATTCTCATTTATTCTTCATCTTAAGCATCATTGCTAAAAGAATTGTATTAGAATTTATGTTTATTCATAATGGAAAATACTATTTGACATGGTTAAAAAAATATATCCATCGCTTCACTTTGAGTTTTTCTTGGGCAGCAAGTTCAAAACCGTTGCCAACCTGGCCAACTTCCTTGAGTTAGCCAACACCAAGCGTAAAAAAATAATAGAAGTCTTCTGTGAATATAATAGGAAATAAAAATTTAAAAATTACTTAAAAGATGTAGGAAAGTTATCTTTAATCAGCAGATACACTGCCTTTTACAATAACATTCCATTTTTGATATGAATTTAAGAGATAAGCACCATAATAGGTGAGTCAAGAAAGGGTTGAAGATTTGTTAGTACATTGCATAAATTTTTCAAAATACCCCTTTTTTGCATAGACTTCTTGCACCACAGCCAAATAGCAATATGAGAGGAATAAAAGATTCAATGAATCTTTGCATGGATTTGATGAGTCTGACAGATTTGATGAGCATGATAGATGAAGTAGATTGATCCGAATTTTGGATCAATATCTGGATCCATCTACATCAGGGCAAAATAAAAACTTCATAACATTAGTGGATAATGATGACCAAGTGACATTGCCTAGGTACCATAGCAATTATTGGGAAGAGTCGATCAAAAAAGAAAGCAATGGTGCATAGCGGAAAGCTCTGCCGAGGCAAAAGAAAATAGCCAAAATTATCCTCCTTGCCAACCCTAGCTGCCTAGGGGGGAAGGTTCTGACACCTAGAACTAAGCCGAAAGCAGTGGTGCACAATGGCTAACCTGTTTCAGCTGGGCAGCTGCTAACTTGTCACTGTTCACCCTCTGGAAAAAAATCAGTCATATAAAGAAGATTCAAAGGAGGGACATAAAGAGAGAGTGTGACCCACACACGTATACAAAGAGGGAGAAAGCAAGAGAGACAGAGAGTCACAGGGAGAAAGCAAGAGAGACAGAGAGTCACAGGGAGAAAGCAAGAGAGACAGAGAGTCACAGGGAGAAAGCAAGAGAGACAGAGAGTCACAGGGAGAAAGCAAGAGAGACAGAGAGTCACAGGGAGAAAGCAAGAGAGACAGAGAGTCACAGGGAGAAAGCAAGAGAGACAGAGAGTCACAGGGAGAAAGCAAGAGAGACAGAGAGTCACAGGGAGAAAGCAAGAGAGACAGAGAGTCACAGGGAGAAAGCAAGAGAGACAGAGAGTCACAGGGAGAAAACATGAGAGACAGAGAGTCACAGGGAGAAAACATGAGAGACAGAGAGTCACAGGGAGAAAACATAAGAGACAGAGAGTCACAGGGAGAAAACAAGAGAGACAGAGAGTCACAGGGAGAAAGCAAGAGAGACAGAGAGTCACAGGAAGAAAAGAGAGTGAAAGTCAGAGAGAGGAAAAAAGAGTGATGGGGAGTCAGGTTTATAAAGAGAACATAATAAATAGTAAGTAATATTTGTATTTCTTAGATGAATCATCGTCAATCCTTGATATAATCTGTGTACAGTCAGTCTGTTAGTGACAACAAACAGAAAGTGAGCAAGGGTATATGCTAACAGACCAATAAAAAAGGCTGTTCTACTGTGTGTGTGAATGTATGTTCATTTGCTGACAATATAACAGCAACTACTACTACTGAAACCGCTGATGTATCAATTTTGTTTTTTTATTCAAAATGAATGAAAGAATTTTATTAATCTTTTAAATTACTATTGAAACATATTGACACAAGCACAGTTTCAGATATATTAGTAAAGCAATGGGCATTTATTATTTTTTCAATTTTTGACTTTATTTTCATTTTATTTCTGTTGCTTTTCATTGCACATTCCAGATCTTTATTCTAAATTTGTGAAATTTCTTATTTTGTCTTATTTCAGTTGCTTTTTATCACAACTCTTAAATTCTCATTCAACAATAGTTAAGGCAGCAGCACAGATTGGAAATAAAAAGTGAGTCATTAGCAAGATTTAAACTTGCATCCTTTATCTGAGAGACTGTCTTTCCATGATATTGCCTTACCAATTGAGATTACTGGGATGAAGCATTGCCACTATTCCAGGGATTACTCAGACTGGTATCCTAATCTTTGTTTTCATCACAATAATTCAGTAAATGAATCTATCCGTATGAAACGTAATGAATTCTCAAACAAGTTTAGTTGAGACATTTTATTTTTTTACCAGCAAAAAATATTTCTTAAAAAATATTTTTTGGGGGTTCCCAAACTGTTGCAGTTTGCGATATAAGGCAGGAGGACCCCAACACTTTTGCCTACCAGTCAAAAAAACTCAATAAAAACAGTATTTCATCAAAATACTCACTTGATATGTCTTAAATATCTAATTTCTTCGATTTGTAATTAATCAACATATATTTACATGGTGTTTTACACATAATCGTTATAACAAGACTTTCGTTCACTGGTGAAATAGTTTGGCACTCCTAATTAACTTTTGATTATCTGTGATTCCATCATAACACAGTTGTCTTTCTTAAACCCCAACACCTTCATTATGAAGGAAGACTATTGCATATATACACACACACTCGTGCACACTCTGATGTAACTACCATGATGATTTAAAGAAATATTCAATAATTCATTTTTTTCTCAAGTCAAATCTGAAATAAAGATTTTCTCAACAAAATATAAATACAGACATAATATTTGAGGTAAAACTTTTGAAATTTACTCACCGACATCAAAGTTCCAATATTTGACTTTGCAAAGTGCATAACATCAGTGACCACAAAACCATTCCGTTTTGAAGCAAGGCTCCACAGAGCGGTCAAGTTGCTGCCTCCAGCTAGGATCTCAGGTTTGTCTACAAGACTTGCAGTTGTATTCTGTCAAGTAGATTATTGGAAGGGTCAGTTATTTAAAAGGTTATGACAGACCAATGGTCATTACTTAGTTTATTGCAGATAAAACGCCTTGATAACCAAAAACAGAACAGTATTAGAAAGTTCTCAGAGAATACATACTTGTGCTAATGCCAGTGTCACTAAAAATAAATGAAAATCAGTTTATATATAGCTACGATGCAGAGGATGTAACTGCAAAAGGTTCCTTGATCCACCCCAAAATTGAATCAATTCTCCCTTAACCTATGGCCCATACTCCCACAGAATATCATTAAAATTCATAGTGAAGTTTTGGAGATATTGTGTGGACAGACAAACAGGAGTTAATATATATACCTCTTCCAACATTATTAGTTCTATCCACCCCGTCAATATTTTCTCTATATTATATCAAGAATCATTTTTCAGTTTATTTAGTGAAAATACACATCTGTTCTGGCATAATTAAGTTGCCATGGTGGGTTTGTTTTTTTTTTGTCACATTGGGTAAGGATTTTCAACTACCCGATCATTGAATGCAACAAGCAATAATAGTGATGTCTCTGTGGTCAAGGGGTCTGGATGTTGATACAAAGCTATTTTGGCATTAACTTTGTGGTTTAGACATTGTCATTGTGTGAACTAAGCAATGTTCACTCCAAGACTGGGGTTGTAGATCTCTTCTTCTGCTCTCTCTGGGCCCATACATCAGAAGTTGTGACAAGTTTGCCTCTCACTGATCAGAGGTCATGGTAGACTATAGCACTCATGTTCCATCCATATGTTACATAGACGTAGAGCCCAGGTAAAAGCCAGGATTTTGAAAGCTGATTTGATAGGCCCTCCCCACTAGAAAGACTGATGCAACACAATTTTCTTACCCCCATTTCTTTAATCTGACCTTCTACTGTAATAAGCCAAGCTTGGTAAAATGTCAGCATGCAATCACTATTTTAAAGCAGAGTTTTCCAAACTGAGATGTCTAATTTTGCATATCTTTCAAAAGATACTCCTCCCAAGTCAGTAGAGCTGCTGGGATAACAGTATATATTTGGCTTGACTAACAAATCTTCAATAATATGCCACGAAAAAATTAAAAAAAAAAATGTTGCCAATGCAAAATATTTGGAAAGCTGTTTCTGAAGTAGAACAAGTAACTCACCCTCGCAAACCAACTTTTGTAGAGTCTATCCCACACTTCCAAAACTTCCTTTTCAATGTGACTTGTGTTTCCCCCTCGACCTTGTACTGCATCTCGTATCTGTGAAATCAAGAACAAAAATTTAACTTTTAAACCAAAAATATACAGAATAAAATCATTTTTATTTTTAACAATCAACTAACAGAACTACCTAGCATCACCCAGGATTTAGATTTAAAAAAAAAAAAAAAGAAAAAAAAAATGGAGCTGATTGGAGCATTATAAGTACAATAATGACTGTCTCTTTGATGGACAACTGACAGGGCTAAAGGGCTCAAGCTGCTCTTTTATTTACCTTCAACTGAATGGAGGAGTGGATTCATGCCTTTCTCAAGGGCATTAAATGGAAGCAGACACAGCTGAAACTCAAGCTAGGTTCATTGATTCTGTTTTGTGTACCATAATTGCTACACCACTTTACATTTTATAAGTAATAGTCTAAAAATACATCCATATAGGCTCTTGGCATCTACACCTTCGAAAGAGTTTCATTTCAATGGATTAATAAAATGCTGTAGTTTCTAGTCATGTGATTTTTTAACCTGGTAAGCAGGTAACATCCTAACCCTTCACAAAAAATCTAGGGTTTAAAAAGGTTGCTTCAACATTCATTGTAGAGGTATTGCGCAGCTTGATGTGACAAAGTGATTTAGTGCTTCGTAAAGCAAAATTCTGACCAAATGTGCCTTTCAAATGCTTATGCCGAGATTTTATAAATCCATATGCTTATAGGTCAATATTTGGTCCATCCTGGAAAATTTGCATAAAAATATTCTCATGAAAGAGAGCAGATCAAATTACACATGGATACTCTCAAGATGATAAGAAACATGCAATCAGTTTTCTGTTTTTTTTACAAATAAATTTGAATTACCATGCTATTATACTTTCATTTGTCCCATATTTCTAATTATACCAAAATCTGACTTTAGGCAAAAATGAGTTTATGGCACTAATTTTGTGCATTGTTTTTTAACTGAAATTTCAAATCAATCAAACAATAAAGGACTGAGTGAGACTTTTTGCATTCAAAATTTATTTACCCATAAAAGATAGTTCAGATCTCATTCTTCATCCTTCTTATCACTCTTCTGTCTTCTGTGTGCTTTCGTATACCTCCACTGACAATAAAATGCCACTTTCCAACCAACTATTTATTGTGATCCCTGAAATAAGCATCTAATGCTCTCTTAATCAAGGAGTCAGTTCTGACAGGACTTTGTCAGTTTTCAGCAATAATTGATCATTTGTGCTTTCCTATATGCAGGTGTGCCTCATAGTGGTGTTACTACATTATTAAGTTTATCCACAATCGGGCGTGTGATGGGGTAATGGTTACCAAACTTAACTAGTAGACCATTACTGGGTAATAAGTTTGATCATCACTGAGTGCCCAACACTTGCTTGTGATCTTGTGCCAGACTAAGCTAAGCTTATTGACACCTACCACAGCCTCCAATCCTTCAGTACGGTTATGTGATATTTCCTTTCATTGAGCAATAAATATCTGTCACATAAACCTGAGTTCCAGCAACAATCTTAGAACATCATAAATTTTGCTCTCTGACAAGGTTAACCGAGTCATAGCATTTGACTGCTGCTACTGAGAGGGCAAGTAAGGTATGTGAAAGTGTTTTTTTCTCAACTGTTCATTTAGCAACTCTTCATAAACCATGATATCATGTCAAAAAAAGGTATTTTGTCACGATACTTAGCAATGGGACATATCATGAGGAAAAGTAGGTTCATATCTTTCCTGATAGCATTACTGCAAAGCAAATAGCAACGGCTTGTTGCTTCTATTTGACAAGCCCATAACCTTAAGCCCACACTTCTGAGACATAGCAAGTGAACATTTACATATTTAGTTGTAAACTATAAACTGGCTTGATAAGTCACACAATAGGAACTGTCGCATGATCAACATCTTTTGGCAGCATGTCCTGTTGGAGGTGATCAATGGATGAGTCAATTCTGCCTTTTTCTTTGAGAAACGCTGCCTGACACAGATTAAGGGACCAATTTAGCATAATAATTTATAGCAAATTGAACTCCCTTCATTAAAACCTATTTAGAGTGAAAGAATTAAAAAAAAAAAAAAGGAAAAAAAGAATAGAAAAAAACTTTTTTTTGGACATAACTAGGAGTAAATGTTTAAATTTTCAGCTTTTTTACTTCATTGGTGCAGCCTGTATGCATGATACATAGACAGCCAGCAAAACTGACTTAAAAACTGAAGAAACCTATTTTGATAATGTATGTGGATAGTTTCTAAAACATGAAACTGTTCAACATTCAGTAAGATATTAAAGGTTATTAGCCATCCATGAAATTGCTCAGACCCAATCAAATACTAAATCGAAACAATTTCCTGAGACTAGAATGAGAAATGGCATAGAATTTACAAAGCATTTTTCATATTTGATACATAAAATATAAGCAAAAGGATATTATAGGAGGACCCTCTCGGTTTTTATTATTTTATTTCTCAGCAATAATTTTTTAATTTTTTTTCTCATCATGTACAAATAAGATTACTGTAAGAATCAGATCAGTTTAATAAGTTTTTTTTCCACAGAAAAACCAAGTTCTGTTGGAACACATTTAAATCTTGATATAATGGTAACTGTCAGTAATTCAATAAATAAAGCAAAATTAATTCACCTTTGAAGCAATCCAATCTCGTCCGTAAAGATATGCATTGGCCATCATAGAATCCATTGCTTTCTGCATTGCATCACCATTTGGAATCCACCTGAGATGAGAAAGATTGTAAAAGAAATGACTAAAAAAAAAAAAACAACAACAAATCCAAGGATACTCATCAGAATTAGTCATCAAATAATGAAAATTTTTCCTTTCAGAACTTTGAACAATATTGATGAAGGTTGGACAGCATACCAGAACATAGTTGAAATTGTGATCAAAACAACAAAGGCAAAGAAGATATTAGTTGAATTTATTGAAAAATAATAAGAAATCTGCTCTCTGTAGGACTAAGACTTTTTATGATCATTTTTTTATATGATATGAAGCATTGTCTGTGATTAATTTTTGACCAGTATATCTAAATTTTTGTTGCTTTTCATCGCAATTTTTCAGACTGTTCAATTTATGGCTGTTAGTAACAAATATAGCACCACTGGGGAAAATAAAATAAAGAGTAACTCTACGTGGTTAGATTTGATCTTCTGGTTGCCGCAATGCTCTTGTAACTCAAGCGGCAGAGTAGCTAGTACAGATAACCAGACTTCACAAGCAAAAGGCATCAGAGTTCCTGTCTTACCAAGAGCTATCTTTTGTTTTGATCAATACTATTTACTAATGGCCATAAATTGAACAGTCTGAGCAGTTGCAATGAAAAGCAGCTAAAATTAAGATAAAAGAAATAATGGTCATAAACCTATAATTGTTGGAATCTCCTTTTTTATTTGTCTGCTTGGACTGCTGCCTCATACCCATAAGGTCTTGGGTTCAATTCCTGTTACGAGCGAAAAGTATATAGAATTCTTCATTAGGACAAATTTCCTTGTACTCTCGGTAGATAATTGAGTACACTCTAAGCTTTGTGATTAGGGTGGAGGTATCCCTTTGGTGGACATGCATCCTGCCAAAGGGGTGGTCATAAAAACTTGTAGATATCAAGTCCTGGTCTCGACCAGATTTGAAACTTGCAAGGATCACTAAGCGGATGCATGCAACAGAAATCAGGAGTTGGTCACCACCTATTATACTCAAGGAAGGGGTCTCATTGTGCTTTACCATTCCAATCCAAATTGATTACTTAAAGGTCATAGATTGTAAATTGAGCTGAGTGTTGCAACAAAAATAAGATGAAACTAGCCTAAAATCAATAATAATGAAAATGCTTCATGTAAAAATATTTCAGGCAATTTGAGACTGACATTCCTTTGACAATCCTTTTTATTTCAAGCATACAAGAATGAATGGGACTTTAAAATTCTGTCAATCATGTCCTTCAAGTGAGTAAATGGGGAAGCAACTCCTACTTGGTGAATTTACTGACAAAATAAAAGATCACCCAAGAATAATTATCAAGGGATGGAAGGTATTTAGTACGCTAGAGAATCATGCTGTAATAAATCATCATATTTGCTCCAAATGATGCCATTGTGCATACAAACACCATTGAAAGTAACTGGTTCAACATTTATACCAAGTATCAAAACATGCATGGTATGTCAGCTAGGAGTTGGTACTCATATCTACAAGAGTATTTCTCTTTGCAGACAATTTGTTGAAGAATTACATTTATTGGAAAAAATACAATTATCTGCTGTAAATGATTTATCATATTCGATAAATGAAGTTTGGTAATTTGTTACCTTTATTTCTATTTTTCTTAATTCATCAAGTGAGAGTTGCTTTCTATTTATAAACATAGAAGAGAAAAAACTTGTGACTTACTGACTGATTTCAGGGTTGACAGATTTATTCAACACATTGCTGGTTACTTGTACAAGATGCATGCTTTCCTGGTGAACCTGAAAGAAGGGTAAGGAAAAAAAAAAGATAAATAAATCTCTCAGTATTTTCGCACAAAGGACAAAGTCTTTCTAGGAGTATTTAATTCAGTGAGGAAAACAGACATGGTCCTGAAATATACAATAGAACTTTGTGTACTTGCGAATTTTATGCTTGTTAATAGAACTAGCATAGTACCTGTCAAAAATGACAAGATTTTTTATGTTATGAAGGAATGAATTATGAATTGGTGCAGCACACTCATCTGATCTCCATTTTCCTGCATTCGACTTTGTACAGAATATTAAACAGGATGTAAACAAATACGAAGACAGGCAAGCAGGTAAAGCTGTAATCAGCAGCCATTTGACCTGTGCCAGCTGCTTGCTTGATTAGTTACAAACTTACTATTTGATTTCCCCCCTAATATTCAAGCAATGAAAGTTTGGCCTAATGGATATGCTACTTGCCTGCCTGCCTACCTCCAGGTTGAACATTCGATTCATAGGTTTTGTTAATTCTACTTCTGTTTACTTTAAAGTGACAAAAACCAAACAACAAAAAAAAAGTGTTAACAGCTTTCAAATAATAAATTGGAAGATCTTACAGGTTTCTGCCCAAGTTTTCTCTTCAATCTATCTTATTTCTAGAGGTAAAAAACATGCTGTAGTCTATGTCATAGCAAAGACTGTATTCTTTCTTATTCATTACTTCCTTTTCTTTTCCTGGTCTTGGACTATGTTATTTATGAATAGGTATATAATACTGCAGGAAATCCAACAGTGTGCAGTCCTTTAATCAAGCGGACAATACATGTGAAAAAAAAACCAAAAAACAAAGAGGAAATTAACATGACTTTGGGTAATAGTACGGCAATTTGATATCAGTTATTAATTAATGAAATGAAATCAAATAATTAGAGAAGACTTCATGAATTCATAAGAGATGATTGCATTTGTATTCAGAATTGAATTTTAGATGAGATAAATAGAAATATGAGAGACTTACTTGAAAAACAAAGAAGAATGTGAATAAAGCTGTTCCAAATAACAAAACCAGAATAAAGAGGATGCTGGTGGCACTGTCAAGAGATTGTTCTAGAACAGAAATCAACTGGATGGGAAAAAGAAGAAAGAAAAAACATTTAAAAATGTGAATATAAGTTTTGAATGTTCTCTCAAATAAGAGCTATAAATTCAGACATGATTTTTTGAAGGAAAAAAAAAGGGAAAAAAAAATTGTAAACAAATTCCATGTTAATTTCATATTGCAAAATTGTTTATAACAATGAATGTAAATTGTTACAATTTCTATATCCTTAGCTTAATGTTAGCTGATTATAGTTATCCACAAGACCATGTCTCAAAGTGACTTCAATGAGCTGCTTTATCAGTATTAAGCTTGCATTGTGCGTTGGGGGAGGGATGTGTGGCTGGGCCATTCTGGTATAGAAGCCTTGTTCCTGAAGAACCAATCCCCCAGGTAAGTTCTCTTTACTTCAATAAAAGGAGTAGGGTCAAGGCTATAAGGAACTGAGTGATTAAAGGAACATCTATCATACATAGTATTTGTCTTAATGGAATGAGAAATTTGTACTCCAACTAAATTATCACATAAATGGAAGAGGGTGGTAAAGAGTAATAGTTATCCATCCCAAGATAAAAGCCGTGATTCAGATAGAATTGTTGCCATCAATCACAATTAAATGGAAACTATATAGAGAAAGCCATAAAACTACAAATGATGTGAATTTCTTCATTCACAATTCTAGGATTAACAATGTAAAATGAGTGTAAGTAAAAATACCTTTCTGTCTGCTTTGGTACACAGTTTGATAAATCCTCTCACAGGAGTTGGAAACAGAACATCTTGTCTGGCATCAATCCATTCATTGCAATAACTCCATAAAGAACCAAAACTAAGATTAAAACGACGCCCTGAAATTAAGAGAAAATATCTTAGGCAGAATATAATAAAAATCGTATAAATCATTCTGTTTATATCTATACTTTCTGATTATTATTTGTTTTACCCAAGCGTCTTCTCACTAACTATAACAACAGGAATGAAGTGTAAAAGATTTTCCAAGAAGGTGGATATTTTTTTTCCATTTCAAAACTTGAACTAATGCATCTTTGGATGCAAAAATGGTGCAAGTCTAAAAATTAACCAAAGGTCTGACATCTAGTATTGGTATAAAGATTTATTTAGATAAATGGCTAATTTTTTTTCAAACCACTTGCTTCAAAGCTGCCTTTGGCAGTCTTTAAGCTTGATGTCAAGTCATTCCCTATCATTAGAATTTAAATCGATTATTATTTGCTTATTCCTTTTACTTTCGTATAAAGAACAGTAATTAGGAGTCAATAGCTCTGGAGTTACTACCCTTGGACAGATTTTTCTGATAATCACTTATTTTACTTACATTCATTTATGGCACAATTATACTGGAAATTGCTTCATTTTTCAAGTTAGAACAGTTTAATGATATAGTGCAAGCAAAAATTGAGCACAATGTGCCATTTTGGCTGAGTTATGGTAAGAAACTCAGAAACAAATATACATCATTACAGAATTCCTCCATAAACCATAAACTCTTTCAATGGATATTATTAGAAAGAACTTACAGAGTTTCTTGAGAATAATCAGGACAATTGGGATTGGAATCAGAAGCAGAACCCAGGCATGAATCCAAAGACGCACAAGCACAAAAGCCCAAAAGAGGGCAATGAAGCATTGGTCACTCAGTGAACGTTGGTGTTTGTCTTTAGCTTTGGCTTTTGATTTTGATTTTTCTTGGTGTGGGGGTGGCTTGGTCACTAGGGGTAATGCCTTCAATTTGACTTCACCATCTTTATTGCCACCACCAGAGAATTGGATTTGAGTACCCCCAGCAACTTCATCACCCTTTGCCTGTAAGTTTGTGGTTGGCGCTTCTTCGATAGGAGTTCTTCGGGTCAAGGTTGGCGTGCTTTTGGGAGTCGTCAGCATAGCAAGGGCAGCATAAACCGGACTGTCACCAGCATCTTTTTCTGTGGGAAAGAAAGGAAAAAGGAAAATGGAAATATTTAAACGGAATGATATTTTGTCCAGAGTCATAGCTTCAAGGGCTATTGGACCCCCCCCATCCCCAATCGAGGAAATGCCACCTAAAACTTTAAGAAGAATAGTTCACCCACAGCATTTCTGACATGAGAGGCTGAAGGATGTGTTCCCCCAGAAAAAGGCTTGGCATTCCTAATTCGTTTCCTCTTTACAAAAAAAAAAAAAATCAAATACTTTTGATAGATTTACATAACTAGAAAAAGCTTAATAAAATCTTCAATGAAGGTTTGGGAATTAGAAATGTATTTAACAAATAATCGATCCATCCTAGACAGAGAAGAGTTTCACTTGTTCATTGCCTCATCCATTATGTCATCATGGCTGAATATAAAAACTGAATTTCAGAAGACAACAAACATATGTTGATCTTGTTCAGATGAAAGTTATCTCACTTGTATGTTATGTGCTTATAGAGGGTGCTACATATTCGGTCATTTTTGTTTTCATGTACGTAAGAAGGGAGCACATGTTAGGAGCAGGCAGTGTGTGTTAAGAGCTGAAAGTGTATGTATTGGATACAGAGTTGAATTGGTTGTTAGTTTGTTAAGGTTTTATTTAGAAATTAAAACAATTTTCCTCCATGAGTTCAGGAAAATTTGATGTATTATTTTTGATAAAATAATCAGTTTTTGTCCTAAACTATTAGTTGATAACAACTGAACAAACAGCTAAAAGCACTTGATCAAAAATTTCTTGACAGTTCTTACATCAACCATTGACCTATGTTCACTTGCATGGAAACAGAAAAATTGAAAAAAAAAAACATTCTTTTTTTGGCCTTTGATAAAATTCATTTAGGTAGCAATCCTTCCTTAATACAAGTTTCATTAAAGAACACAGATGAATATTTTTTTAGAAATTTTACTTAACTTTTCCTGTTTCCACGAAAATGAATATAGGTCATCGGTTATTACATATAAGGAATAAAGATTGTTCAACAGTTCTTGTTTCCAAACAATAATCGTTGTGATCTTGATAATGTTGAATAAACAGCTGAAAGCATTTAGCATACCTATACGGCTGGACTTCACCAGGATTTTATTAGTTTTCCAAAAGTGACACTAAAAAATGTCTTGAGAAAATCCAGTCATGTATGGATACTAAATGCCAATGTTCAGCATCTGTACCTGGCTAAATCTGTCTGAATACATTGAATAGGTCTGTATACAGTCCTGGTAGGTCCCCGTATTGTCAAAACATTTTTAACTTTTAGCTCAAAACCGAAAATTTATACATAAACAACTGTGTCATTTCTGACAGATATATTCTAGTATAGATACATATGTATATTATACATATGCACACTAGATCTATCTGGAAAATATCCAGCTGTTTTGAATATCTCAAGGCCTGGTTGCGCTGCCTTGATTTCACTTGGCAAACAATCATAGGGAACCTTACTGCTCATGTGAAAACATTCTTCTGAAGTCAGCAGTGAGATGCCATTGAGATAGGCTTGTATACAGTGTGACCATCAGATTCACAATGACTGAGCCTTCCCATTCTTCATATCTCGTGTAAGGTCCCTTGGCTAAATATAACATCAACCAGGTATGCCAGCTCAACTACACTCCAGATTTGACTTCTTACAAGTTCTGCCTTTTCCCAAAGATATTTCAGACTTTGGACGAGATTAAGGAGAACGTAATGAGGTAGCTGATAGCGATACCATAAGTGGACATTGTATGCTGTTTTAAAAAGTGGAAGGAAAGCTTGTGTGAAGTCCGAAGGGGACTAAGGCACCATTGTCCTAAGTAAGCTATTTTTTCAATAATATCTAATGGATGAATACTCATCAGACAAACTTCACACATGTACATACATGCGCGCGCATACACATACACACGCACACACACACGTAGCTGTACACATTATTATGTATTACCAATATACATTTGCATTTTTGAATACAGCCAAGTGCATTGCAATGTCTATACACTGATGTGTATGTAATAATGCTGATAGAACTTGATAGATTATCCACAAATCAAAAAAGTGTAAAGTGATGCTTGGCTATTGGCAAATGAGGCTATATTTAGCCTAGGAAAAAACCAAGTCAATGATTGGTCAATATTTTCATGCACTGCAGCATCAAATCCATTCACAGCCAACATTTATGAATATTGATTCATAGACAGGCTTTGGCAGAAATCAATTGAAAACCTTTGTTCTCTTATGATTCTCTTTTGTTTTTTTATTTCCTTTCAAATATTCCATGCCTTTTCATAAAGACGAGGTTTGCTTTTTAATACAGAAAATGATACTGTAAACTCTCATTCTAACTGCACTTAATGGCAAATGTGTTGTAATGGAATTCTTGTTTTTTATATTATTGCAAGACTATTGTTGGTGATTAGTTTGAAGCAACAGTACATGAAGTTTCCAGTGCATTATTACAAAAACTTTTTGGGTCATCAATTCTCATTTATAGATGTTCAACTCATGAGGCATTAGACTGTAAAAAGGTAATAAGGTAATTTTTCACCTCTGCCAATGAAATTTGGGAGGTACATGTATTATCTTTCTGTCTGACTGGCCAAAAGATATCACTGAAAGAACTGAACGGATTTCAATAAGATTTTGTGGAAGGGTGGACAGTGGGGTAAGGTTGAATTTGAATGCGGATCTAGAAATTCATTTTGGATAGAGAAATATTTTCCCCTTTTTTCTCTCATACATTTATGTATTCATTCATATCTGTCCACAAAATATCTTTGAAAGTTCTCAATAGATCCCTATGAAACTTAGTGAGATACTGGATAATTGGATCCAAGTAAAATCTTCCCCCACATCATAGTTATATATTCAAACTACATGATAGCATACTTGAATCATTATTGCAGTAATGATGAGGCTGCTGCTTATCGATTCATACAAGCTTTGGTATCCTTTGCTCTCTTACAATTTTCTTTTTTCTTTACTTTCAATTTTTTCATGCTTCTTAATTTGGAAAATAATATTTGGTAATTAGTGGCTGTAAATGAATTTCATCTAGCATTGAAGACAGAAGCTTTTTAAGCTTTGAACAAGTTTCTCAACAAAAGGATCTTTGCCAAAATGGTTTCTGAAAGTCTGAGACAAAGAACTCTTGATTTTTCATTGAAAATACAAACTGGTATTATGACAAGGACACCATCTACCAAAGCTCAATGTGCACATTTATGGGCTTGGTTGAGTTGTTGTAAATGATAGTCCTTCAAATACTCTTGTGAACCATGAATCTTACAGTTCGGCTAAAAAGGGTAAGTTTTATATATCAATGTCAAAATAAAAAGATTTTACAGAAAATCTAATAGACAAATTATCATGAATGAAAAGATACAATTATGCAGAGGACATTTAAAAAGAGAAATGGAGTTTCAACATATTCCATGACAAATGCATTAGAACCAATCATGTCAAAGCAAAAATTGACAAAATTGAAAAGAAAAATAAACAACAAAAAACTTAAATGATATCTTTGTAAAGACAGTGACAGGACTAAACCATATAAGTGGATGCGGCAATTTAGCCCAAAGGAAAAATAAAGATAAGCATGACTGAGTAGGAAGAGCATTATACTGAGAGTTGTACAAATGACTTGGGTTTGATCATGCAAGCAAATGGTATATGCACACACCAGAGGCTTTCCGAAGAAAATAAAGTTAAATATTTCAAGATCTTGAGATTCTGTCAGGCTATACGATCCAAACAAAGGAACAAGAATGCATGTTACAAGGTCATAAAAAAACATGGTTTCTCAATGTAGAGGCTGAAACCACACCAGGGGTTGCGTAGAGGTATTGGGGCTATGGAAATGTTTGAGAAACTTTTTTAGAGAATAATTATGAAACTGAGGTTGTTTTTTTCTCTATACCAAGATGTATTCCTACTGGTGCTTATAATAAAATGGCCCTTTGCTATCTAAAAAAAAAAAAATTGTTTTTGTTATTTTTTAGTTATTTGTTTTTGAAAAAAAAATTGTTTTTTTGTAATAAACACTGAAACTTGATATAGATTAGCATTTGAGGGAAAGTATGAATCACTACTAACCATATGCTCATTTTTATCATGTAAATTAAGCATAAGCTTCTACTGTAAATTGAACCTTCTACTGAAAACAGGGACGGGGTTCATAAAATCAAAAAAAAATTATAAAAAAAACAAAAAACAAAACAAAAAACAAACAATTTCACTACCCATTGAGGAGAGTGTGTGCATGTAGAATTCAAAGTTTCTAGCCTGAACGGTTATATATATATACTTGTCAGATCACATGAATAACTTAAAACCATCAAAAGTGTTCCAACTGGTTTGTTTTGGGCAGTGATGATTAATAACCATAAAAACAATGAGAATTATATGCATAATAGATGAGATACATGTGAAAAGTATTTCTTTCTCAGCTTCCAGGTGACCAACATCTTTTGGCAGTATGTTATTTCATTTAAAATATTCCTTATTTTTATTTGGAAAGGAACAGGGTCGAAAAGAAATTCAAACAGTTTTCTCAAGGGGTAGGGAAAGTGAAAGGGAATTTTGTCAGTTAAGTGAGAGGGTAGGAAGAGAGGGAAGAAAGTAAGGTAAAGGGTGGTAAAAATTTGGCAAATGGATCTTATCCATGTTTATTTAACAATTAGATAAGATCATAGAGTGGCTATAAAGATAGGAAATGATTAGGGAGAGACAATGAGAAGATACAGGCATAGGTTGAGAGAAATATAAAGGCATAAGATAATATCTAGGTTTAGTTTTAGGAGTTAACAACTGAAGAATTTCTCCATGGGTACAGCTAGTATATATATATATATATATATATATATATATATATATATATATATATATCAAAACCTATGAATAAGCTAAACCCAGCAAAAGTGTTTGAACTGATCTGTTGTGGGTAGTGCTGATTAATAACAATTACATGCACAACAGATGGGATACAGATGGAAAGATGTTTTTTCTCAACCACCTGGTGACCAATATCTCTTGGCAGCATGTCATGTTGGGGTGATCAGTGGATAATTTCAAAAAACAAGGGTGGAGATAAACTAAGGGACCAATTTAGCATAAACTTACATTGAATCCCCCAATAAAATCTCATGGGGGAGGGAATTTAAAAGAAACAAAAGAAAGAAAACATTTTCCTTACTCACTGAGGGGAAGTTGTGTGTGCACAATTTAAAGTTTCTCCTATGAACAGTTCGGGTTGGGTGAAGTCCGGATTCAAAGATACAGATAAATTTCTGAATGCATGAATAACCTAAATCCATCAACAGTATATAAACCAATGTTGTAGGTAGCAGTGATAAATTATAAATACAATGCAATTTTTTATAATTTTTTTGGTTGTCATCTGTTTCTATGTTTAATTATAGTTAGGTCACAACTAAAAACTAATTAATAGCCTTAGTACCAACTGCTTCTATAGCAATGAGTGAAGGGTTGCAAATAGTTTTGTCTCATCAACAATAGTTACAAATGAAAAATATATGAGAAACCCAGACAAAGAAATTTTTTGACAACAAACCTGAAGCTGCTCCATCATCTGTTCCTGGTTTCCTGATTTCTGAAATGTAGCCTACAAGCATCATGACAGTCGTGATGATAAGGATAGGGACTCCAAGAGATCCTGCGATGGAACAAATGTGGAGGACCAATATTATCCAAATGGGAATGGACAGGTATTGAATCTGCTGGTTGTTGTCGGGGCCCCAGTATAAGACAACCATGAAAATGTAAGCCAAAACAACAGTCCATACCTGAGAAAAAATAAAAACAAAAGTTATTGATTGGTAGAATATTAACTCTTGAATTTGTATAAAAATATTTACATGTTAATATCAAGGGAGAAATCTAATTAAAGTTACCTCCCTTTGACCTTTCGGTAAATCAAGAGACAAAAATTCTATTCATAGAAGATTTCTGCGGTCAATCAGGAGCGGTGTCAAGCGGTTCGTACATTTAAGAGTTAAGAGACTAGTTTAACCTAGCTGTCAAAAAAATGAAGGAAATATTTGAGTGATTTTCAATTTAAAAAAGTTCCAAAAACCCTCCTCTGCACAATGTTAGGGAAATGTCTTTAATGTTTACTCAACTCTTTACAGTCTGTGCATGCATATTTTTTAAGATTGTGATAAGTGATCATTTTACTTTATTTTGCTGAAAATCATGGGATTTTATAATGGTTTAATATCAGAGGAAATCCTAAATATGGCATTTTTGTTTGCCTGGAAGTTTTTTCACATTCTGATAGTCTATCTTCAGGATATTCTATAGAATGTAGGAAAACAAGCAGAAAAATGTCCCCTCAATTCAGCAGGAGAGATTCAAGAGATATTGGTAGTAAAGGTTGAATAGTGACTTAAGGAAGGGCCACATCTTCATTTACTGGAGAGAAGGAATCTGATTTTGAGTTTTCAAGTACAGTGGATTCTGTTGAAGCCGAACACATTTGGACGACAAATGTTGATCCCTATAAGTGATGGAAAGATTTGTATAAAAAGGACAATATGATTTCAAAAGTTGATTCTGTTCTTGGGCAATTGGTTCTACAAAGCTATTCCTTGCTTGGGTGTCTACTCCCCGCCAGCCCCTATCAAGCCTTCTCGCCTAGAGTGATGGGGTTTGAAAGTCGGAATCTTATAGTCAATAAAGGCTAATGTTACCATATAATTGTTTTATGTAACAATAACTTGATGTACCAATATAAAAAGATGGTATTATTCTTCATTGATAATGTGGTTGCTGCTAATATATATTCCTTTTACCCCAGCCACCAGGAAAAGTGGCAGCCAATGCTCCGGATTCTTCAAACCAATGTACCATTTAATGGAATCCTCTGTACTCTTTTCCAAGCTTTCAGCAAGGTACTTGTAACGTAAATTTGCAATGCAACTGTTCTGTACTCCAGTAACAGAAATCAAGAGCTAGGATAGCGAGGTTTATTGTTACAATTAATCAAAAAGTAAGAAGGACTTGAAATCAGCAATTATTCTGAGTGAATGAAATGCCATAAAACTTGCAATTTATGAGGACAATCAGTAGCTACTCTTGTAAATACTAACTGTAAGAGATCAGGATTTTGAATTTCCAGGTGTGGCTGGTTTTTATTTACCATGCCAGAAGGCTGATGGTTGATAGCTTGGAGAATAGAATAGGTTAACTGAATTTGAACTCTGGTTCATTTTTAGATGCCCTTGGGAAAGGCAGGAATTCACTCCCAAACCCAGCTATGGATAAATAGCAGGGCAGTTGGAGCTCTTTAGCCCTGTGTAAGGCTGTTCACCTTTGGTGTCAAGCTAGCATCCCAGCACCATAAAAAAACAACAATTTCTACAAACAACGATTGGATTTCTTGGAACGTTTGAGAAATGGAGACAAAAATCACTGCCTCATGTGTTGCGTGACACGGGAAGCAACTTTTCTTGCTAATGAAAAAAGGTACTCCTTGATGAATAAGAGAAAAGCAACATTTAATTCACTTGAGTATTAGAAACCATCAACAATAACTATCAACAAAGGTTTCTTCAGTTTTCAAGTTGGTTGGCTATGTATGAATGTATGTATGTATCCTGCGCACAGGTTGTACCAATGGCGCTACAAAGCAGAAAATTTATACATTTACCCCTTATGTCTAGGAAAAATGTTTTTTTTAAATTCCTCCCAGTAAATTTATGCTAAATTGGTCCCTTAGTTTATTGAATGTTTGTACTTGTTTCTTGAAAATTCATATTATTTAGTGATCACTACTCAACTAAAGTCAAGAGGTGTAACTTATTCATCGATCATGCTTTTTCAAATTTTTTAATTGATCACCCCCAACACATCATGCTTCCAAAAGACATTAGTCATATTATAGTTTCTGTTTAGTGACAAACCAGACCAGTTGAGAAGTCCTTTGTGTTCATTTCAGCAAGAGAGAGAGAGAAAGGTTTTTTTCATGGTAAGGAATAATACTTAATATCAGATACGAGCAATGTATGTTGGTGAGCAGAGCATTGAGTCATCACGAATCATGATGTTTGCTTGAAGATGAAATCTATTTCTGTTTTTCTGTTATATTTTGGGAAGTAATCATTGTCAGCTAGACATGCAGAAAGGAAGAACGGCTCCCCCATCCTACCACACATACACTACTAAATAGAATTCCTGTATCTAAGAAAGCTTTGAAACTCATTTTGTTCTCTTCCACTCTCATAGATATTATCATATATACTAGCATAGAACCAGTCAAAACAGTTATATTATCCTAACTCCTAAACAGTGATGATCAAACACCACCTACCCTTAAGCTATGATTTATATACATAGCTTTGTTTTATTATATTTAGGGCCGTGTCATTCTATATATGGTTTGTTATTTTATATAGGTTATCATAATGTAATGTATATGGATGTTATTCAATGCTACACATTTAATTTTTTTGAAACACAGGGTTTACAAATGTAGGTTACACCAAAAATTGCATTTAATGATGTGGGATCAATAATTATAACAATAGACAAAACCTATTTTTCTTGTCACTTCTATTGAATGTTTACCCATGTGAATATTAAATCCGTTTGTTGGTTTCAATCTTGGACTGCATGCAAACCAACTTATGATATCTTTAAAAACACTAGTAACAGAGAAAAACTTCTTTGAACTGATTTTCTACCAACATATTTAACCAAAGAATTTGATGAATTTTCCCAAGATCACTGAACTTAGACTTATTTTTTCATGTTGTACACCATTTAGCTTCTATCAATATCATAATTTCTTTTCAATTATCAAATGAAATGAAATAGCCCTGTATATATGTATATATATATATATATATATATATATATATATATATATATTAGTTGAGATGAAACCAAACAACATTCTCCTCGGTATTAACACTTAAATGGATTATTCAATTAATATATTTCAGACATTTGTTTTTTGGCATTCCATGTTCAATCTCACATCACGCCCAACTTCCTAGCAATCAGACAAATGAACAAGAGACGAATCTTTCTCCCTTTCCCTGGTTCTATTAGTCAGTTCAATGATCTTTTACACTGATGTCAGCCTGTGTGTCTGGAGCAAAAGTTTCGATCCTTCATGGTACTGGAAGGGATATTGGATAGTCTATAGCCACACTGAAGAGTTATAAAACATCGAAACAGGTGTCTATGGATGACACAATTATTGATTATTATCAATATTATTATTATAATATATATATATATATACATACATACATATATATACACACACACACACACATTAGGTTATGTTGCTTTAGAATGAATTTAATTTTGTAACTGCACCTTACCCCTATTTCTGATTCAGAGTTTGATAAATTCTTTGTACAGTTAAATGTCATCAAACTGAATTTGCGAAGGCTTTTTCCTTTGCGAGAAAGCCTGATGATGATGATGATGATTTTCTATTTTCTCAATTTCCATAACAAACTCAGCACCAGTGGCATGCATAAAAAGCTTGTAAATGTCTTCTCATAAGAAACAGACCTACAACTTAAGTGGTCTCTTGATATTAATCATATACTAGGTTAATGACGTAATTTCTTGTTTGCAAAGTAATTATGAATTCCACTGCTTTGAATTATAAACCAACCAACTAAGGCAAGACCACGGTTATATGGTATAAAACAATGTCTGGATTTAGTAAATCTCTTGTATCCAGCACTGTGTCATTTAAAGTGCATAGTAAAGTTTTACCCCAAGGAAGCAGAGACTTTAAAGAGCAATATATTCACCATTGCTTACTGAATAAATTTTGAAAGTGTATTAATGCTATGCAGCAATTAAAAACATCCTGATGCAGTGAAGGCTTGTAAATGCCAACAGGGGTTAAAAGTTTTATAAATGGTGATTGTGATCTCTTTGATGAGCCTCATTCTGGAAGATGAACAAATTATTGAACTAGATCCTTATCGAAACATCAGAAACTAAAAGTGTCGGGTTCAACTGTCCAGGAGCATCTCATGAAAATTAGGAAAAATGTAAAGAGGAATTTTGGCCTCCTTGTGAGCTCTTGATTAAGAACCAAACTCAATGTTCCATCATCTGCAGCAGACATTTGAACAGGAACAGCAACCTCTCATTTTTGCAACTTAGAAACGGGTACTGCATGTCAACTGAAAATGAAAAACGCAGTGGTTATCAGTAAACAACACCAGAGCCAGGACTTCATTCACTGGTGGAATATGAATGGTATTGTTCATCATAAGTTGGTGGAACATGGAAGGACCATTACTGCAGATGTTTATTGATAGCAATTTGATTGAGTGAAGAAAGCATTATCTCCAAAGAGGTCAGGTTTCGTAAACAGAAAAAGTATTTTTCTCCAGCATGCCAAAACGAACCAGGGAAAAGATAAGATTGTTAGGATGGGAAGTTCTTCCACATCCTCCACATTCACTGGATTTAGCACCAACAGATTATCATTTGTTTCGATCATTGGAGCATTTTATAAGTGGAAGAACATTCAGAAACATATTTGGAAAAAGTCTTTCAAACTTTTAGAAAAAAAAACAAAAAAGCGCAGAACTTTTTTAATGAGAAATCAAGAATTTGCTTTCCAATAGGGTTGCTGTCATTTATAATGATGATTAAATTATTGTCATTTATAATTTACACTATTGATAAAAAGTATTGAATTAAACTTGACTGGAATTTGTTCTTATTTTTTTGTGAAAATACGTATTTACTTTATAAATACTCTATTATATAATTAGAGATGTCAGTCAACATTTATAGTGTCAGTAGCAGAACTTCTTGTAGCCAAGCAACACCAACCATCATCAGCAATTGGTTAATAAGCATGTAAGTAAATAGCTTAATATATATGTTGATTAAGACATCATCCTCAGTCGTTCAACATCCATCGTTGGACATAGACCTACCCAAGGATCCGTCAAAGTTCTCTATCATGGGCGTCATGAAGCCAGTATTTTCTAAATTTGCCTTGTTCATCTCTCCATCTTGTATTCTTTTGGCCTTGGTTTCACATGTAATCTCTGGGGATCCATGTTGTGAGTCGTGATGTCTATTGGTTGTCTACCATTCTTGCAACATGGCCTGCCCATTGTCATTTAAGTTTTCTAATAGATTCTATGATGTCTTGGGCTCCCGTTCTCTTCCTGATATACTGTGCTGTCTAGTGATCTCTCCATGTGTGGTTGAGCATGATTCTCTCATGTGCGGGTTGCATGCGCCTCTGTTAGCGAGACTGTCTCTTGGTTGGGTTCCATGTTTCAGCTCCATAAGTGACTATCAGGAGAATGCATTGGTTGTATACTCTTCTTTTTAGGATTATTAGGATCGTCTTGTTTTTGAAGGTTGAGTTTGCTCTCACCTGACATTACGTAAATTTTTATTTGTACATTTATGATAACCATCTGTAATGGGTTAGAGACTAGTCAGCACAATGATAAATGCAAGGATCTTGCTGAACATCGTTTCAAGATAAGTATCATGATATGTGATAAGAAAAGATAAGCATTTCCATAGCAACCAAAATATCAAATTTTAGGCCTTTGAACAAATCTATTTTTATTCCAATTTGTTTCAACTGCAAAATGTACCACATTCTGGGGTGGGAGACATGTAAGTAGTAGCATATAAAATCCAAGTGAATTGAGAGATGAGTATAAGAAAATTTGTCAGGTTAGAGCGACAAAAAAGGAAAAAAAATGTGATAAATGAGGTTGAAAAAGAAAAGATAAAGTATTGCAACAGAAGAGAAAGAGAGAAGAAAAATGATCGGATTATCAAATGTTTGTAAGCACAGAAAATGTGTTAGAGAATTTCAAAGCAGCAATTGTGGATTTGATTTGTGCTGGTTTTGATGTAGTGTAGTTAACGTTTTGCTGTACAAACAAATGAAACTTGAGTATAAGCTAATAAAAAAACAAAACAAACATTTCAAATTATATTGAAACCTCGAACAGTGCAGACAAATTTTGGAACAAATCAACTGCACTATTCAAGATATCACTATGAAAGTGTCTCAAGTGCAAGATAATATGTTGGGTCTGCATTTTAAGATTTGGATACGTTTACAGTGCAAATAACACACAATGAAATGAAAATAAATGACAAGGTCATCTGTTGTAGATTTGAAAGAGGGAGGAGAGAGAGATAGACAGTGTAAGAGAGAGAGAGAGAGAGAGACACAAAGAGTATGAGAAAGGGATTGAGAGACAAACTGTAAGAGAGAGAGAAGGTAATACAAAGAGAGAGGGTAATGCAAAGAGAGAGACAGAGGGGGTAATAGAAAGAGAGAGAGAGGGGGTAATAGAAAGAGAGAGAGAGGGGGTTATAGAAAGAGAGAGAGAGGGGGTAATACAAAGAGAGAGAGAGGGGGTAATACAAAGAGAGAGAGAGGGGGTAATACAAAGAGAGAGAGAGAGGGTAATACAAAGGGTGAGAGAGGGTAATACAAAGGGTGAGAGAGGGTAATACAAAGGGTGAGAGAGGGTAATACAAAGGGTGAGAGAGGGTAATACAAAGGATGAGAGAGGGTAATACAAAGGATGAGAGAGGGTAATACAAAGGATGAGAGAGGGTAATACAAAGGATGAGAGAGGGTAATACAAAGGATGAGAGAGGGTAATACAAAGGGTGAGAGAGGGTAATACAAAGGGTGAGAGAGGGTAATACAAAGGGTGAGAGAGGGTAATACAAAGGGTGAGAGAGGGTAATACAAAGGGTGAGAGGGTGGGAGAGTGAGTATCTTTCCCAGGTTGTTCTTCTTGCTTTTTGTTGGACAATAATTAATAAAAAATGTCTCAATTTTCAAAAAACAAGCCACTAACGCTATTCACAATAACAATTATTTAGCATTTTAGCCTATCTACATCTATCAACACAAATATGCTTACACCTACATAAATATATAGCAGTAGAGAATAAGAACCCTTCCAAAGAACAAATATATCTTCGTTTCTCTCCTTCAAACAGGAAGTGTCTGGTGAGTAAGTAAGAAGTGGCCAAGTTTCATGCTGACTAAACATGGAAATAGATTTTAGAAGAAGTCAAGAACTTCATAACAATAACACTACGCACCTGTTACTATTTTTTCTTACTTCCCACTCCTAGGAAGAAACAATTTTATTTCTTGCCAAGGATTACAGCAAAGTCAATAAAGAACAATCTACATTCACCTTGGCTTAACAGATATAAGTAAACAGAAAACAAGTAATGAAAACTTGGAGGAAGGAAAAAAAACAAAAAAAAAACAACTTATCAAGAGATGGCAGGGATACTGGATGTTGCCTGCGAAAACCAATACTTCAAATATAACAATACAGGGAAGCAAATAATATTTCGTAGAGATTTCAGAAAAATCAAATTCTGATATGCCTATGTCATTTGTCCGGTTCTTTGATCCCCATGGTCAAATTTTCATGTTCCTGTGGCCTTTGGTATACAAGTCCATTGAGTGCAAACAGACATACAGACTGGACACATTACCAAGAATAATGGGGGGGGGGGTCACCATCATTATTTTTTTATCATCTGGCATTGGACAGACCTTCCTCATGATGAGTTCAAACTTTGGCTGGAACAGATAATGTTCACTTCATACAAACACCTTTGGGAAAGGCATGAATCCATCTCCAGCTAGGATCATCACAAGTGGCTGGCAAACAGAAAGAGTAGGGTACTTGTTCCTGAAATGCTGAGTTAATAAGGCTTTGGTGGAGCTTTGAAGGATAAGTCGGAAGTAGATTAAAAAAAATTGCCCAAGTAGAAAAAGAGGAAAAGGATGAAAAAAGAAAAAAAAAGAAAGGATCAACAAAGTACAGGTGGAGAGGGGTGAGAAGAAAAACAAAAACCAAAAAGAAAACAAAAAAACAAAAAAAACAAGATTATGGTTTTGAAATCTGCCACTTTCATGATTGTTTTCTGCCTCTTCATACCTTCCTCATAATCTTGATTGTACCAAATTTCCTTCCACTTTTTTTGTGTCTACCCCTACTCCTTCTTCATGCAGTCTTTCTCCCTTTTCTTGCCTTCACTCTCCCACATACTTTCTATCTTCTCCCCGTTTCCTTTTGTCCTCTTCTTATTTCAGTGCCCCTTCGCCCTCATCTCAACTCCACTTTCTATCACTACCCCACTACATTCTAGGTGCCCTTTTACTTACCTTCATGTGCCCCCTTTCACTTTCTTCATGGTTTTCCCTCCTCCAACCCAATCTTTGGTGTCCTACTCCTATTGTCAAACCTCTTTTCTTCTCATCACTCCACTGATCTCAGACATGTTCTGCTCTCTTTTTAGTGCCTTTCCCCATCAAAGTCATCTCGACCCTATTTTTGTGATCTTTTTTGGCTCCCTTTCTGCCTCCTTTCTTCAACTTTCCTCATTTCTTTTATTTTCATGGTGTCTAACAGATGTGATGATTTATACATTTATTCATTTTTTAATTTTTTATTGAAATGATCAACAAATAAACCTTTCTCAACCTGCCACTACGTACAAACGATTGCGTGTTTGAAATTTATGATTGTTGTCATGTCAGTCTTTGTCACATGAAATGACTCACAAGTTGAAGGCTTTCAAAGTTACTAATAGCACAAAATTTTGGCACCCTTGAAGAAAGAAAAAAAATGCAGAGTGCTAAGGGTTAATGTTGAGTATTCTTATCTTCAACCAGATGGCAAAACAAAACATACAAATTAGAATGCCAAAGTTGCCTCTATGTGTAGCAAGTTAATCTCCAATGTTTGATCTTAACTGAGTGGTTTTCCTACACATGTGGCCTTTTACCAGATTAAGCAAGAATGCAGCTAGATCTGGCCACAGAATGTCAGAAGGAAAGAACAAGCAAGATGTTTACGGAAACAAATTCTTCTACCTGCTTTTTGTGGTAGCAACAGACGCAGGTCACTATACCCCTGTCCAAAAGAGTAAAAGTCATTTGAGAATACTTGGGAGGGAGGAAAAAAAAGAAAGATAAAAACGGTACTAAAAGACAAGCTCACATTACAGTTACTGAATGTTCGGAAGAAACTCAGTGAATGCACAAGTATTAGACACATTTTAAAACATTTCAAAAGATCAACTTTAACATACAAATAATACATGATTATTGTTCTTTTCAATGTTCAATCTTGTTCCAATATTTTTTTGTTGTTTGTATTTTCTAGTCTTTGCTTCAAATTCTCTCAATTTTGAAGCTGTACAAAGATGGTAAAAAGAAATTTTGTCATGTCTCAGATACTTTTTGCATTCATTGTATGTTTGGAATGAAGAAATTCTTATAGATCGCAAAAGTCTAATTTTCCATTTCAGCAGGGGTTATTGCCAAAAAAAAAAAAAAAAGATGATTTAAAAAATTATCTAACACTTTTCTGTCAGTAATGACTGCATTAATTCCTAGGCATTAACACTCCCATTCTTTCTGATTTTCAATGCATTTCTATGTCTATCTACTATAATAATTAATGATGAGATTTTTTTCTGTTTCTCTGTAACAATGAACTCTTCTTACCAATGATTAATTTGCATGCAACAATGTTATGCTATTAAGCATTGTTGAGATTTATTATTTCTTAGTTTCTGAATTTGAGTTTAGTCTTTTGGTGGGAAAACTTTTAGTGTTTTAATTTCTACAAGTATTTGGCTATCAAAATATTACGTAATAGGAATTTATTTTTCTGACGGCATTTTGATATGAGTTCTGATCTTTCGTTTAGAGGTTTTTGGGGGTCGGGGAAATTTTTGATTGCTAATTTCTCCTCTAGAAAAAGGATACATTTTTTTTTTTCAAATGTTGTAAGCTGGAGCAGTTTTTTTATGTATTTTCTTGAGAAAAAAAATTCAAATGGATCGCAAAGGAAATATGAAGGGTTCGGCTATTGTAGACACATATGTACATACAAGTGTGTGGTTTTGGTAAAGTGACACGTTTTAGGGGTGTAAGTTTGTTTGAAAAACAAAATCTTACCCGTGGTTGAGAAAAGGCTGGTGGTGGATGGATAGCAATTTCTATATGTAATTTTCCTAGCATCAGAATCTCAAACAGACATTTTGGTGATCACATTACCTTAAGGACATGGGGACATTCGGAGAAAGGGGAAGGGAGATTGGAAGATGAAAAAAATTGTTAATGAATAGACAATTGGCGGCTTTTAAGGTTTGTGCATTTTAAAAATAAAACTGCAATTTGATTGATTAGAGAAAAAATGTTTTTACAGTTTTTGAGGGAATGTTTTCAGCCAGTGAAAAAAGTCAGATGAAAAGAGTATCGAAGAGCAAAGGAGGAGGGGAAGGAGAAGGAGATCCATGCAGTTTGATTTTGGATTTTATCTGTGATAGCAGCAATTATAATGGATTTGGGATTTTTCACCAAAGTAAAATGTAGTTATTTAGCACAGTAAAGTTATGTATTTTACAACATCAGTGCTCTTTGTTAGGGTCTGCAATTTTAATGCCTGCACAAAATCTCATCTATAAATTCTGTATGGCATCTTAGTAGGAAAATAACAAGGTATCCCACTTTTGGGAAAAAGCTGTAATAAATGAAACTAGACAGTCTCTCAATAGAAACCATTGTGCAGCCAATGTCTTTTGGCAGTATGCAGTGCTAAGGGTGAACGAAAAAAAAAATTGGAAAAGAAAGGTGATCAATGAATAATTAACCTCTCTTGCCAAATTTTCATTGTATAGGAAGTTAAATACGGCTAGAAAAATGAAGATCTTTGTATCAGTAGTAGAAATACTACCCATGAAAGTCTTCATGAAAGAAAAATGCATTAAACACTTTGGCCATCATTTCTAAAAGTGGCCTTCAGTTTTGGTTGTTCAAATATAGTTTTTTTCTTTACAAGTTTTTGGTCATTAAAAGGTGTTTTATTAAATATCATATCCCTGCGGATGACTAGTACATTTTTTATAAAAAGGCTTGTGACACACTCCAACATATGGGACTTATTGACCAAGTGGAGAGCTTCTGGACAACAACAGGTTAAATGATTCCTGACTGGTAGACAATAGAAAGTTTGGGTAAATGGAGAAGAGTCATCCTGGTCCTTGATGTTCCATACTGTTCTCATAGTTCGCAAATGATCTGCCAAAGAATATCCGTAACCTAGTATGTTCATACAAAGAATAACTCTCCCAATAAACGTCCAACAAATCAGGAGACCAACTTATGGATGATCTCAGTACGTAACAATGGTGGGCCCCATCAATATAAATGAAATTTCATCCCGACAAATGCATACTCAGATGCCATAGAAAGAGTAAAGCTATCATCCCAAGGCTGTGAGATATGTCTTCCAGTGTAGGATTGAAACAATTTAATCTAGAAACTCTGGAATACAAAAGAAAACATGATAACCTATTGTAAGTCTACAGAATTTGGAATATACATGCACAGAATACATACTGATGCTTATTGCTCAAAATCAAATGTCAAACACATGTTTTCAAATGATACACCTGTGTGCACTAATAGCCAAAATAGAGGAAGTAATTGTAGATGGATCCACTCCAAAATTTGATTAATCCTTTTGTGGCTAATTTTTTCATCTTCCCACAAAATTTGATTCAAGTTCATAGAGAACTTTTGGACAAATCGTTTTGATTGAGGTATAGAATCTTTGATGTTATCATGTGGTGCAGACAGTTCATTTGAACTTTGGAAGGTACTTTTTCATGGTTTCACTCATGACTTCCTTGAATTCTTTCATAGCAAATTGCCGACCCTTTAAAAGAATTTAATTGAAATTCATTGAAAAATTTTAGAGATACCATGTGGACAATCAAAAAAACTTTAAAGGATATTTTATGGTTGCCGCCAGTTAGTTAGCATGTGGGGGAGATATTCATACATAGATCTGCTCAAAATTTTAAAGTTTTTTTTCTTCATATATTGTCCATTCTTTCATGAAATTTCATGGAGAACTTGTGGAGATATTGGGTAAACAGACAAAGAACTTCCTGAGATATTTTGCAATTGCCAACAGCTGTTGCCCAATCTTTGTAATTACTAGTACTAGTGCAGTGCCCATTCCAAAGGTGCATGCTTGGAAGGGGCTGGACTTTACGGTGTGTGGGGAGTAGCCTGCCAGACTGGATAGAATTTTAAAAAAGATGTTGGTAGTGTTGAGGCAAAACATATCCTAAAGCAAAGAAATCAAGGGAGATGATTTAGAGAAACTATGGAAAAATATCCTATCTTTCATTATCAAAATTTTTATCAGATTTCTCAAAAACTGCCAATTCAAGCACCTTCAAACTCGACACTGCACTGCCTTGTATGCTTGCTTATATAACTGGTGAATGTTAACTTAATAAATGGCAAATTGTCAAGTAATCATGATGTACACATAGTTTTTGTCCATTATAATGAGATGGTATGAAAGAGTAATTTTCAAAGCTTTTATTTTATGAATTTGGATGTGAATTAGTAAAAAACATGAGGAACAAGAGTTGGCAAAGTGTGCAAAGTAGATCACACTTACGACCTAACTATTATGTTAATTAAACCACACTGTGCACCAATGAACCACGTGGTATACATTGACCAATTTGCAAGCATGAACCCCTGAGAGTTTCAATTGGTGCACGTCTTCAGTCCTCTTAAAGCATACTGCTTTTCTGACATGTCCTAAAAATGATCACTTCAAAAATTGATCAAAACATCAATCTCTTGTACCACACTAAACACGTGCATATGACGTGCATTCTTCCCCATAAACTTCAGTTGACATACGATAGTATTCGGTAGCCATTTTGTTGAATTTTGCCAAAAAATTTAAAAATCAAAATTTTGATACTTTTTGAAATTTTTTTTATTACTCTGAAGAAGAAAAACAAAAAAAAGAAATTTTTTTTTTTCAATTTTATCAATTTTTCTCATTTTCATAAGTAAAAAAAAAATAATTAAAATTAGTATCTTTGGATTTCTTTTGTATTTCTACAGATGCACATAACAACAAAGTCGATTTTTCTTTTTAAGAGGGTTATTGGAAAAAGAGAATTTTTCATAACAGACATCAGGACATACATCTGACTCCACAGCCACTTAGTACAAATCACCATCTAGTTTTGGTTTATGTTTAAATAAGAAATTGCCAACCTTCAATTCAGAAAAAAAAATTAGATGCTGTTATGAACATAGAAGTTGCTGTGGTAACTGAGAAATGTTATCAAATGACTAGTTGCTATGGTAACAAAGAGCAGATAGTATGTAAGTGAGGAGTAACTGCTTCGTCATTTGATGCAAATGAACACCAGTAACTACTTGATGTAAGCATGACTTTACAAGTAGCATTGGTGAAAAAAGAGAATTAAAGAAAGAACAAAAGACACAAAAAAAAAAAAAGAAAAAAGAAAGAAAGATACCATTGACCTAAAAGTTAGTATACAGTCTGTCTGCCTTTTATATTGCATGCTCGGGCGATCTCGGCTCTCCATATCAAACAAATCCCCCAGAGTGTCAATGATGTCTTGTACAATTAGTTTTGTTCGTTCTTTCACGATGTCCTTATATTTTCTTTCTCTTCTCTATTTCTCTGGCATCCACCCCTGTAATGTAAGGCATTCAATTTCCCTTTTTTCTGCTGACATGGCCCAGGAATTAAAGCTTTCTCACATTTAATGTTCTTAATGATAATCTTTGTTAGCTTTGAAAAAGATCAGAGGAGATGTAACCCCAATAAATATTCATCAATATAATTACACTCAATTTTTAACTAAGGTAAGAATATCAAAATTCAAGTAGATCTTCAAATGGAGAGATACCTTTATATAAGTATAGAAGCTTATGCTTAAATTCACATTGTTCTGCTATATAAACTAGCTAAAAACACCAAGTTATATGGAGCCTACGTCCATAAAACCTAAAATCAAGTAATGAATCTCAGAAGTGTTGCTCCAGTATGTATGATTTATATTGAGCACATATCAGAATTATCTCGGTTGATGACTGAGGATATTTGGAGGGGTTGTAGGAGGAATATGGTCATGGAAAATTTGGTCATAAAAATTATGTAAACAAAATGTTTTTCAGTGATAAAAATTAAGGTAAATATTGAAAAAAATTAATAATGATTAAGAATACTTGATTTACTAGAAATAAAAATAAATGCAAACTCATTTTTATCATAGAGCAATACGTGATTAATATAGTTTTGAAATGTAATATTTTTAGATTATATGAAATACTGAAAACAAAATTATACCCCCATCAACATAAATGCAGTGACTTATAAAACAATAAAACAGAACTGGAATGATAATTTCAACGTAATTTCAGTCATGTAAACAAAACCTTATGATAATGATAGTTGTTATAGCCTTTCATGCTATGAGATTCTAAACGTAACTTTTTGTTCAGCCCTAAAAATGCGTTCTTTTGCCTCCAAAATCATGAATCCTTCAAAAATTACAGTATATAATAATCTAGAATGAAATATTTGAGGCCCACAATTGTTTTTTTGAGGTAGAATGCAATTTTCAGGGAGAAACAGAGCAAGAGAGGTTGAGCAAATTAAAGCTATGAAAGAAAGTAGTGGTGACAAAAAATAATCTAATAGAAGTGTAAATATGTCTGGATTTTTTCACTTGTTAAGGGCCCGAAAATCTCCAATGATAGCTAATTATATCTATTATATGTATGATATATTAGAAAAGACCCTAAAACATCATTTCATGAGTAACAATATAATACATATTATGACGGAATATGCAAAAGTCAGTATCTAATCTATCTAGGTTTTCCCCCTATAATTAGAGAGGCTAGATTTAACTAATTTCTCTGGATCATAGGATCTACATTCACTGGTGGGGTAATCATGAATTATCTAATTGGCATCAGTGATTGGAGTCTGAGGACTGCTAAGAAAAAAAAAAAATTCAAATACTGATTTTCAAGGCAAGCAGGTCCTCCCCACTCAGAAGATGAACACAACACACACACACTTCCAACCACCCACCCCCTACTGTACAAAGCTAATCTTAGTAATTCACTCCTCCCAATATTTACAGTGTGAATAACTATAATTTTGTGTGGGTGGTATATGAACAGCCAGTCGGTCTTGAGCGAGGTTAGTCTGCATTTACTAATCATCATACGTAAACATCTCTCTTTCTTATGATTAAAATAACAACAACAGTGACCGATTATCTAACTTGGAAATTTCAACAGCCTTGACAAATAAGATTTCAGTGAGGAGAAAAAGTACAATAATATTAGTAACATTCAAGGCTCGGTCGTCCATTAGGCAAACCAAATTGACCATCTATGCCAACAAAGGTCCCAGAGATGCATTCCAAATTGAATGGAAACAGCTTTGGGCACATGAAACCTTAGCACCAGCCCTGGTTTCTCCATTTTTCAAGTTGGTCTGGCTAACTGTGTGTATATGTAGGTATAACACATACATGCCATGCCAATGGAGCTAGAGGGCTGAGAATTTCAGTGTTTACTCCTATTATGTCTACAAAAAAAAAAAAAAAAAAAAAAAAAAAAACAGAAAAGCATTCATTTCAATTCTCCCCACCCGATAGATTTTTAACTGGGGGTCTATTTACAATATAAGTTTATGCTAAATTAGTCCCTAGTTTAAGCTTGTTTTTAAAAAATTCAGACTTTTTCTAGTGATCACTGCCTAACGGAAGGCAAGAGAAGTAACTTATTCATTGATCACCCCCAGAATGGTATGCAGCCATGGTCATGTGACAGTTTCTTTTGGAAAAAAAAAAAAAAAAAATTGATTTGCAAATAATCTCAAATCAAATCATAAAATCAGTTGATAAATACATGCACAATAAGTTTGCAGTCTGACGTGAAGTATTTATTTTACACAGCAAATATTCATTTTATTTATTCGTTATTGTTTTTCAACGATCTCCTTTCTTGTCAATGCACTTAGTTCAGTAACAAATATTTTATCACATGAACCAAACATTATACAGTGGAAATTTCAGATCAAAATCCAGTAAATGACTGTCAGGCTATGGAATCAGTGATCCAGCTTCACGTGCCTGCCTGCATGCATACATACAGGTTGATCTCTTTCTCTCATTCGATAAACAATAATGTCATTGACCAGGAAGAAAAAAAAAAAAACAAAAAAAAAAAAAAGAACCACAAAAAACATTTTTTCAACTGAAAATTAAATTAATGAAAATATACATGTAATAAGAGCTAATATAATTTAATAATGAATAAAATTAGCTTGAAAAATAAAAAAAGACCCAAATAAAAGAGGAGCCAATGAAAGCAGTGAAAAGAGAGCCACGCCTCTGACTGCATCTCCAGGTAGATGACCTTGACCCATAAAGTGGCAAGTGTGTCGCATCAGTCCTGCACCATTTAAAAACAAACCTAAACAATCCCGTCTGCAGTGTGGTTGGCTGCTGGTTGAGATGACCAACAAAACTGACTGAAAAGGAAATAATGAGGAGCAATTTGAAGCCAATTCAACCAAGGCTGCAGTAAGAGGCATTAATATACAAATATTGTTGCTCTGACACTCATAACTGCTTTATGATAACCAGTGGTGTAGTGCTCAAAAAAAGAATCAAGGGAACACAGGGCTGCCAACTCTTGGGAGGGGGGGGGATTAAGTCCCACCTTCAAGAAACAATTTTTGGAATTTAACCAGAGACGTTTTGAGGTAATTGCGGATGAGTATTTAGACATATACCGACTAATTTTTCTTAACAGGGTACTATTCAAATAAAGAATTTTAGTAGTATATAGATAGTGAGGGAATACCATTCCCCTCTCCCCACAAAGTAAGGGAATTCTATTTCTATAGCACTACACCACTAAGGATAACAATTAAAGCCTTTTCCGAAGTAGAGTGTTCCTATAAAACCTTTTGTAAACTGAAATATCATAAAACAAGGAAGCAATTACCATAATTTATGAGAAAGATTTTTGAGCATTTCCTGACCTAGAAATACTGGTTTTATGGTAAGCCTAACACCCTTACAAACTCTCTAAGGCTTTTCTGATACCGTAGAATGGAGGTCCCAAACCATTTTTTGTAACCATGGATTGGTTTAATATTCACAATATTCTTGTAGACTGGCCAACAAGGAGGGACGTGTTGATCACAACTAGAATAAAGGTGATGCCAACTATGAGTCATTTATAAGTAACTAATAACCCCTTTTTAGAAACAAAATTGAGTGTATTTAACAAATTTGATACCAAGATCCAAAGAAATGAATTTTTTTTCATTTTACACAGAAATATTACCTTATCATATCATTTCATCATGGCCCAGTATTACATGCTTTAGAACCCAGTGCCAATCTGCAGCCCAGTGGTTGGGGACTACTGTCTTAAAAAAATCTTGTTAATAGATTTACAAAATAAAATGAAATAATGCATAGATGTTCACAGACAGTTTAAGCCTATGATGGCTTCAGGTCTTTCATAAAAGCGAAGTGGCTTGAAGTGAGGGATAGCCATACTTGTTTTCAAAGTCCTAGGAGAAAAAAATGAATACCAACAATTTGACATTTATAACTAGGGAGTAATAATTCTGAATCAAAATATCATCAGGTAACACGACACATTTGGATGCTCACTGTTGTCTAATTGTGAGCAAGCTCGTCTTACTGCAGACTAATTTGCTTGCGTTGGGAGTTCAATTTTCACAGGGTGCCCCACTACAATTGCCAAGGCTGTCCCCAGGGGTTCCTGATACCCTGGGTAAGCTTTATTTTGGCACTCTTTGAAATATAGAATTATCTTATGTTTTACACAGAAAAAAAAAAAATAGGAATGATAAACAATTTTTCTGAATACTGAGCGTACCTAGAAATTTTTGTTTCAAACGTTAACAATGGCATAAGAAGAAATATACATGTTTTTACATATCTGTTAAGGAGACTGAGCTGACATTAGTAAATACTGATACACACCTGCTGAAGGGATTGAAATTTTTCTGTTAACAGAAAACATTCTCTCAGAGTCATTTCTATATTATACAAATAATAGTTCTATTCTGTCAATAATATTTGCATTAATCTCCGGCATAGAGACCGATTTTGTAAAACGACTTGAACCAGAGCTCATGATCTGCTCTAGCCATCTTCATTATCAGTTACATCTCTGTTGGGCAAAAGACCTCTGAAACCCACTAAACCAGATGACCATGAGGAGAAACCCCATCAAAAAACCAACAATCAGCAGTATATGCATACCAACTTTTGGAAAAAGGGGAAAAAAAACCCCAAAAGCCTAAGGGTTTTTCACATTCCCAATCCACGGTGTAAAGGCAACACCATAGAACCAGACTCCCTATCAGATGAAAAATCTTCTGCAGTTGCCAGCTGGATGAGTTAAAGAAGTAGTAAAGTCAGTGAACAGCACCAATAAGAAAACTTGTATACATATACTGGATTCAGATGCAGATGGTGCTAAAATACAGCTCTAATCATTGTTTATTTTACACTACTGCCTATGATACAATGTATTGAATAAATGAAAGTTTTGACATATTTGTTCAGTAAAAATCTTACCAGTGATAACATGGGTTACATAAACAGCTACCTGATGAGGATGTTTGAATGTAGGCAGTTTTTGCACCAATTGAAACATCTGCTAAGGGGCCATGAGGATGTTGTTGAAGTAAACAGATGTAGATTAAATATCAAGAAATTCTTTTTCAGCAATAGAGTGGTAGGTAGTTTACCAGAAAATGTCAATCTTTCACCACATGTAGAAACTTCAAAGAAACACTACAAGTGGTTAGAAGGCAATGGTCTCTCCAATTTTTTCATGAAGCAAAGGGCCAAAGGGCTCTAACTACACTCTTTTTTACCTAAAGAAGTGGGGAAGTGGATTCATACTTTTCCCGAGGGCATTAGTGCAAAGTTAAGGTAAACAACCTCAGTTAACTCAAACTTAGTCCGTTCATTCTATCTTCCAGTGATAAACGTTACACTACTCTGCGCCCAAGGATATAATTTGACATGACTACAAAAAAAAGGCACTTGAGAATATGAATATATATATATATGTATGAATGAGAAGGTTCTTATTGTCATTAGTCTCCCATACAAACAATAAAAAAAGCACAATATACAAACAGAGTGAATATTATTAATCTAAGGAGCACATGACATTAAAAATAATCAGATTAAATACAACAAAAGATGATTTAATGCTCTGTGTGTGTGTATGTGTGTCATATTTCTAATTGTTTGGTGATAGGCAAGAACAATTAGTCATTGTTTCGAACTTTATACAATTTTCATCTTTTAATTTCAGTGTGAACAAAAAACAAAAACAACAACAACAAAAAAATCACTTGTAAAGGATAGTTTTGTTTTGTTTTCTTAAAGATAAAGCCTTGGGCTTTTTGGGTTAGTCTTCACCAAAAGATAACGCCCATAATTTTAAAGTATGGAAAATCAAAATCATTTGCATTTTTTTTCTTACAAAGACTAGAAACTCAATTCATTGTCAGTTTGGGCACAAATCTTAGCAGCGATTCAATCTGGGAGATTCAAAACATTTCAACCTTTTTCCCTGCAAACAGTCAGTCTTGTATACCTTTTCAGTTGGATTTCTGATCAGTCAAGTTGTTGAAGTTTTCCAGCTTTACTTACAGAAGAGGCCAATGATATCAAAAGTTTGAAATGATTGAAAAAAAAATAGCATTTTGGGAATTATTCTATTAATACAAACCAGATCATAATTTTCATAACCTGGGGAATTGATATGTTAACTTCATTTCATTAATCCTTCCCCATAGTTAGGGTATTCATTTTCATGGTGGAGACAAGTGAAAAAGACCCAGTATTTTGTGTCTTTTTTTTTGTAGAAACTAACTGCAATTTAATCTACACCAAGGCATTGCAGACATGATCGCAATAGTCCCATAGGCAACAGTCTTTTGCTGTAACTATGTACTGATAGCTTGAATTACAGGTAACACCTTTCTCCTTTGATTTTACTAATGACAGAAGTTGGAGACCTATGTTTTTATTTTTTTTATTTGAAAATTTGTTTTTTATTTTGTGGCATTTTTTTACATTTTGTTTAATCTTTAAGACAATGAAATGATTAACAATGGAGGCACAGCAAGATTTTTGTAAACTTGCTTTTCTTGTTTGTCAACTGTTGTCTTATCTGATCTTTTTCCTTTGCAGATTCTATTCATTGTCAGTTTGGGCACAAATCTTAGCAGCGATTCAATCTTTAGATATACTGAATAAGAGCAATTTGTGTTGAATGCAGTTTTTTTGCCAACAGTTTTTTTTTCAAATGATAGAATAGATCAAATATTTTTTCAAGAATACAAATATTTGAAAAAAGAATTCATAACAAATTTTTTGAATATAAAAAAAAAACAACAAAAAAAAACACTTACAAAATTGACCAAAAAATTAGCTATAAAAATCATTCTTATTTCTACAGTAATAATAATAAATATGGTAACTGCATACCCAATGTTACAAATGACAAAAAAAAAAACTGAATGTTCCATCTAGCATATTGTTTGAGTGAGAATCACTCAAAGTGGGCATCATCTTTTCATGTTTCCGATTTTCAGGTATTCTCAGAAAAGAACATAAGATGCATTTGAATTCTACAGAAAAAAGTCTTAATGTTTCAAAGCTATACATGCCATACAAAAGGAGCAAAATGCATAAATTGAGTAAGATTTCAAAGACTTAATTACAGATCTAATATTTGGGATTTCCTCATGTTTGATAGAGGAGTACCAGTGATTTCTTTTTCAATGGAATCTGAGGAGATGACCTGGGAAGCCCTGAGTGATTTGATATGGAATGACCCCATAGTCCCTTTCACACATCTCTTTTTATAGACTCATATGCTTGGCTTCTTTCATTCAGGGAATCTTCCAGGGTGGTTTCCAATATTTTCTTTTAGTATTTATTCACTTCCCCAAGCAAGTAGAATGTCAAAAGGTCAAGTTTAGAATATAGACCCACACTCTTACAAGTGGGTTGTGCCAAAATATGTCTAGTTCCCCACACTTTCTTCTGGGACACCTCAGGCTTCAAGAATTGACCCAAATCTTACCCCTCTAAATGCAATGGGAATATGCTGCCCCCAAGAAGGGTCCCTTGGAATTGGACATACTTTTTCGTCCCTTGCCATGTTGAACCAATCTTGAGTCACATCCTGTTCTCATGGAAGTTCAAGTAAATAAGAGTTCTAATCCAATAACTTTTTAAATCAAAATAAGAAAAACTTAGATTCTTAAATACAGAAACAAGATATAAACAATTTGTCAAAATCTAAATGATCAAATCTCTGATTAACTTGGGTTATATAACAACAATAATATAAAATGACAGGTCTGGTTGATCACTTGATAGAAACCATCCCATGAGCAACGTCTTTTAGCAGCATGCCATGTTGGGATGATCAATTAAAAAAATAGGAAAAGTGAGTGATCACTAAAAAGTCCAAATTTTAAAAGACAAGCTTGAAAACTGCTATACAAAAACTAAGGGATCAATTTAGCATAAACTAACATTGTGGATCATCCCCCCCCCCAACCAAAACTCACTTTGGGGATTTAAAACAGAACAAAACACATTTTTTCTAGACATACTAAGGAGTAAACATTTGAATTTTCATCCCTCTGGCTCGATTGCTGTGGCCTATACACACCACATAAATAGATAGCCAGCTTGCCAGAACCATTCAAAAACTAAAGAAACTTTTGTTCGATGGTTTCTAATAATAATGTATTCAATGTGAACACTTAACATCCCTTGAGGATTTTTCCCCTAAGTCATGGCTCTTGTGTATTATCATATTGTGCCATTGATATCAATGATTTGTAAATAAATAATGCATTGGTTACTTGGATGAATGGAAACAAAAAAACCAGATAGAATAATAACATTTATACCTCACATAGATTAATCAACACAGCCACCAGAACTAATAAAAAAAAAATTAAAAAAAATTTGAACATTGTTGGTCCAAAATGACTAAAGAGACTCCTAAGAGCATTTTTTTGAACCTTTAGAAAAACTTTTTCTGGGAGTGGGGTCCAAAGAAAAGTTTTTAGATGGTGCCTAGTGGTATAATCATGCAAATCTTCATGGTTGTAGACCCAAATATGTGACCAAGAGTGCCCAGAAACACACACATAAGCAGATAAACAAGGAGAAGAAGTGTGGCCCACTTGGTTGGTTGATCAGGCAGGTCATTTGTGGGGTTACAGTGATTTGATGAGCATTTGTGTGTGTATATATATATATATATATATATATATATATTATATATATATATATATATTTACACACACACACACACACACACACTTGTTATGTAGTGTAGATGTTTGTTTTTTTCATCATTGTTAATGTAACTATGATGTCACTTTCTACTTCAGTTACAAAAGAAGAACAGATGTTCTTTGATCATTCTCAGCAGACAGATTATCCACGAATAGCCTGATTTTCATACCATGGGGTGATTAAGAAATTAATCTTATCATATGAGTGAAAATCAGGTTACATAACTACATATTGCTTGCAGTAACTTTAAACAAAAATAAGATTTTATTATATACACATATATATGTATATATATATATATATACACATTCAATATAAAACCACTCAGCTTTTCAGTAAGGAAAGAAAATAATCTTTTGAAATTTGAAACACTTCCTTGCCAAATGAGCCTTTGTAAGGTACATTTCATGAACCCCTAACAATAAAAAAATTCTTGCCTTCCTCAAGGACATTAGCACAAAGATAACCTCAACAGCCTTAACCAGGGCTTGAAATGATCTCACTTATTCCATTGTCTGCACAGTTGACGTTGTATCACTCACAGCTCGTCAAAAAATAGGTATTATGATAGTTTGATTTTTGGAGGTGTAGAGTTGGCCAAAAATGCAATCTGAGACTTGAGTTCACAAAGGTTACTGCTTACAAAGGGTAGAGTTCATATATGCACAGCCATACTAAAAAAATATGGAAACATTTGAAAGAGAAGAATAGGCTTAAGAGAGCTGTCTTCTATTTTTAAAGCAAATTACAAGAAGATGTGAAAAATGAATAAATGTCAACAGCCTAGTTGGGAACTTTTCAAGCTGATATTCAAATGTCATTTTTTACTGTTAGGTGGAAAATTGGATCGTTCAGAATACAAGAAACCATCAACTAAAACTTTCAACATAGGTTTCTTCAGTTTTCAAGTTGGTCTGGTAAGCTGGCTATGTATATCACATATCAAGGCTACATCAATCTAGCTAAAGAGATCTAAACATTTTCTCCTTTTTATGTCAATCAAGAAGTTTTGCTTAATGAAAATTCTCCCCCTGAATAGGTTTTTATAGGGTGGGGTCAATTTGCGATGTAATTTTATGCTAAATTGATCCTGAGTGTGTCCGGCAGCATTCATACCTGTTTTTTGCAAATTCATATTTTTAGTAACCACCGCCAACAAAAGGCTACAAAAATAACTTGATTGTTTCTGTTGAGTGACTAACTAGACCAGTTTTTATTTTTATTTTTTATTTTTTATTTTTAAAAAATACCTGTAGACTCTTTAGCATAGGGCTGCAACAACACAATATCAGCAGACAATTGCTAGGAGCTACAGTTTCAGCAACAAGTAGGGTTTTTTTTTGCAAGCTACTCCTTTACTCAGACTGGAGATGGGCTGCTTTACAGGGCTAAATAGCTCCAACTGCCCTGCTTTTTACTTTTAGTTTAAGGGAGAAGTGGATTCATGCATTCCCCCAGTGCAAAGTGAATGTAGCCAGCCACAGCTAAAACTGAAACATGGTTTGCTGATCCTGTGCTGGGTACCGTTATGCCATCCCATACCTGCTCAGAGTATTTTACCTGACTTTTCTTGTTCTTTTTCAAGAAGGGAAAAATTATTGTTGATTTTGTCCAATGGAAACGTTTCAACAACCTCCAAATCTGAACTCTTTCCTTGGTTGAATAGAAGATGGTTTGTTCCAAAAATATCTCAATATAAATCTTTTGTTAATCTCTTTCATAGTGTAGGAAGGAGTAGATTGTCTTGGTAATAATAAACCAATTCATCGCTCACAGCTGAGCTTTCTCTCACCATAAACTCTACACAAAGCCATTCATTTCTGAGGGATATTTGATTGTTAACCCATGCTTTCACAGAAGAAAAAAAACAACAAAAATAGCAGTATTTAAATAATTTTGCATTGTACCTATGAAATATCAAAAATATTGAATTTCTCTGCCTTTTTTGGTCTATGTTCAATATTTCCTGAATATTAAACTAAACCAAAGGTTGAATTTATTGACTGATTATGGATATTTATTCATCAATTTTAACATAACATAAAATTCTATTTCTATTGCATCAGCAAATGCATCCATACAATAAAGATAAGTGAAATGCCTGTCGTCACCATTTTTTTTGCATGAATATAGAAAACTGTTACACACACACACACACATATATATATATATGTGTATGTATATGTATATGTGTGTGATGTAAACTTTTCATCTTATAATGCTGAAGAAGAGCCAATTTTTCAGTCAATTTTTCATATAGTCACAAAGTATCCACTACTATGTGCCACCTTTAATCTGATCAATGTTATTTTCAACAAGTTGTCTTGTAACTATTCTATTATATAATTTTAGATTCTAGGTGCATGTAATTTAGTTTTCATTGTTCTTGTTATTTTATTCTTTATTATGGAGTTCATTAGCTCTTTTACCATAGCTTTGTTTTAGGAGTATTATATCTTAATCCTTATTCATGGTTTTGAATCTTGTACATTTTATTGGAAACACATGAGCCAACTTGATTTCTAACACATGTTCTGTCTGAGGGTAATATGTGTTGTAAAGAGGACAATAAGATTAGGAATAGTGGCATTCTTTCAAGATGTGGCATTCTCAGGATTGAGGCTTCACCTTTTAAGGTTTAATCGAAAAGGTCAGGATATTTCATGAAAACAGATGATATATGATTCCCTAAGCAGCTCTTCTATGACTAGATACACAATTTTTCATGGCCAGTACGTAGACCACTTCTCTATCATAAAGATAAACTGGAAGATAACCTCATAAGCCTTGATATCAAGCTCTCTAGTCTAATTGGGAACATCTAGCTATGGCTTGGGAAACTTGGAGAACATCCTGTTCAACAAAATTTGCACCATCAAACAGAAGTGTCTTCAATACAATTGTGACCTCTGCTTGAAGCAGAAAGAAAGACACTGCTCAGTTTTTGTTGGTACAGACTTCCTCAGTCAATGTGCTTTTGCAATACAGAGTAAAGCAGGACTTGCATATCATGCTTTGAAACATTCACCATTTGACAATGAAAGTACGTTTTTCATGAGGAAAACTATGCAAGATACCATTTGGTTTGAAAGAGCACATGCAGTGTCATAGGATTTGAATGTATGTTTCCATTTGCTGAATGGATATGTCTCCAAAATGGAAGAATTACACATGTATGCACATAATCTCAGTTTCTCAAATGAAAAATATTCAACCAGTTAAAATTTGACAAGTAATATCTTATTCACTATTGAATAATCATGGAGTTTTCGTTATTAATTTAACAAATATAGAATTCTATTTTTTTTTTCCCCCCACCACAAAGACATCAGAAGCATCCACTACAGGCAATTCACACATCTCTATGTAGTGGACTCTTTTTTAGGTGATGTAGAAAAGTGTTACCCACACAATAAAGAAAAAATATGGATACAGATTGCATTTAAAATACATGGACATAAAAAGCATCCACTTAGACTGGTTGTCAAATTACCTACTAAAGTTTAAAGAGAAACATGGACCAGAATCAGTTAGCTACATAAGTAGTTGCATTTTATCTTCTCAATGACCGAAAGTTAGTAAATCTGGATGTGTGAACAGAAATACACTTTAATAGCAAGATTGGTAAAGCATTAGTCGCAAAATATATAAATAGAATGAATGAGTGAATCAAAATAACTAGAATTATATGCTGAGAGCACATACCTCTATGGGAATCATTGTCTCTAAAAACTGAATGAAAATCAGTTCAAATAGTTCTGACGCAGGGTATGTAACTGAAAAAATTCTTGGATATGTCCACAAAACTAAGCAATTCTTCCTTACTCTATGGCCCACCCTTTCAGAAAATGTCATGGAAATTCATGAAGAACTTCCAGAGATGGTATAGACAGTCAGAAAAAACTGAATATAATGATATAATAGCTAGAAGGGAAAAAAGATTTATTTCCTGTGAATAAAAAAAGTTGTATCAGTTAAGATCATAAAAATCTGTCAGGATATCATTTACGTGTGTTGTCAACAATGACGGTGACCTGGAATGTCCCCTTTTCAATGTTCAGATATGGCAACACTAATTAACGTCATAAAAAATCTGGCGACACAGGTGGAGTAGTATCTAAAAATGGCATTTCAAGTAGACTTGACTTTTTTATGGTTGAAAAATTAACATTTGAAATTTTTTTATCAGTGTAATATGATAAATGTTTCCTACTTATGAGATAGATATGAGTTAAGGTTGTCAAACAAAACTTAAATAAAAGACAGGTTTGCCAAAGGAGTGCGCATGTCCTAACAATTGACAGCACGGAAAATGGAATCGATTATATGGGTAAATAGTTGGGTAGACAGGGCTTTTAGCCTTGGTAGGCAATGAGTTTAGGAGACAGACAACTGAATTAAAATCAGGGAAAATCCAACCAACCTCTTATCAAGCAATCTGAGAAGCTGGTAACAAACTAAGTAGGGAACTTGTTTTTTCATACATTATATATATATATATATATATATATACATATATATATATATATATATATATATATATATATAAACAGTTAATAGGGCTCCGGTGAAGCTCCATTGGGGCTAGCAAGTTGGAAGGAGTTGATTAGAAAAAATTGTTTGAATAAAATAACGGAGAAGAAGAACAGGTGGATGGAATAAAGTGACTACTGTCGTCCTCAGACGGTACCTCCCCATTGTACAGAGTACAAGTGGCAGATAAGATTTAAAAACAAAACAAAATAGAAAGCACTCAGAGATCAATACGTAATCATTTACCTTGACAATGACGTTGTCAGGGTCAGGGGAAATAATTGCGCATCTATCCTCTCAAGAATGTGATCACTTCTCCCCCTGACCATCGCCCACCCTTCCATAAAATTTAATTGAAATTCGAGAACTTTTTTTTTCTAGATATATTGTGTGGACAAACATGGTGTAACGAAATGATTATGAGAAAAGCCGTAAAATTATTTTTCTATCAAGGAAAAAAAACCTGGATCCGCCCCATGATTTGATAATCAACTTCCAATTTTGCACAAAATTTCATTGAAATGCATCGATAGAGCAATTTTGGAGATATCCCTTAGATAGACCCTGAACCGACAGATAGACAGAAAGATGCGGCCGAATATTCCACTAACTTCATTGGAAAGGGAAAAATACTCAATATAAAACTAAGCATCAAACACATGGGGGAGGCAAATGATTGTACGTAATTAATTTTTCTAACTTTTGAGGAGTGATTGGAAAAAACGTAAATTCGTTATTATTGAACTAGTGCATCCGTGCGGCCAAAAAGACGGTATAAATGAAATTGATTTTGTTGAGAACTACACAAAAACAAACTTACTATAACCGACTGTAGAAATGATAAGAATTAGACAAGAACATTCCAGTAGTCAGTGAACTTTTATAAGCAAACGAAACTTTTAGCAGGCCATGAATATAGCGTGCCTTTGCATGGTGTCGAAATTCTTTGACGCATAAAAGGTTTAAATGCTGAACTAAACAATTAAAAGCTTTATATTTATGTCGAAACAATTATTATTCATGACGATTTTAATTGAGAAATAAAACGAAAAGTATTATATCTCCTGAAGAGTGTAAAAAAAAAAAAAGAACGAATGAAAAAAATCGATTAATCGATGTCGATGATAGCAAATGTTTTTTTATATCGATTTTTTTCGTTTCAGCTGTGCACGGTTATATTTCGATTTTTATAGATGCATCAATTAACACATTTAAAAAGGTTTTGCCTTCACACAGAGGCTCATCAACGGGCATAGCTGGAGAGGTGGGGGCCCGGGGATCTTGGCTCCTCTAATATTTAGTGAAATTTGTTATTGTATAAATGTTGAGTTGAAATGCAGTAGGTGAACCGCCATCCATTGAGGGCTCGGGGAGACGATTTAAAATCGTCCCCACCCTCAGCTACGCGACTGCTCATCAACACAGCATTTACAATGCAAATTAAGGTGTTTTACAGTGACAAATAATAAAGTGATTTAGTTTATAACAGAATCGAAATTTCATTTAAAATATCAAACTTCAAAATTAAACAATGATTTATCATGGATTCAACTTACTTATGATTAGGCATTAAATGACAAGCAATTTTTTTTTCAAATAAGAAATATTGCTCAAGTCTTCTGGAAGATCCTGGAAGAGAGTTCTGGAGTATTGAGGAAACTTGCTATCACTTGGTTCCCGGTGGAAGCTAACAGTCATTATGATGGTGTGAAAAATTTACAAATACTACTAATAAAATAATAATGTGATTTTATGGATCTTTCTTTCATACTTTAGTAGATTATTTCAGTTTTGTTAGACCATTCATTGCTAAACAACACCCAGAAAATATATGAGCGTTTTATAGCTAAAACTAGCATGGATATGAGGTCGAGCCGCAGACATCAGGACATTCCCTCCTTTCGTGCAATGGAGATGAGCTGTTCACGGGACAGTTTGAAAAGAAAAAAAAACAAAACAACTCAAAACTGATATTGTAAGATTTTGAAGATGTAAATAAATAAAACACACCCAAATGCTGTCATCATCCAGATGATAATATATGTGCGTGTGTGTAATTTAAATGCAAATACGAGTAGAAGAAATTATTTCACTCGCTATAACTCATGAATATTTCTTGTGTTTCAAGTCCTAAATGGATCGATGATTAATCTCTAATATAATGAATCCCAAACAAATAGAAACATTAAAAAAACATCGAAAATAAAAGATATTTTGAATTATAAAGACATTTTTAGGGGAGCCCTAAAATATAGGGACCATAGGCAGCTGCATTGTTTACACTGCTTCAAGTTCAGTTTTTTCATCCTCATGAAATTTAAATGCAAGAAATTGGGAAAGACTAAAAGAAAAAACAAGAAATTATTTCGTTGCAATATGAGATTTTACTCTGATTTACATAATTGAAACAATTACGTTGTAGTGAACGAATGTCTATTTATGGTTTTCATCGCACAAAAAATTTCATCATGCTATTAAATAGACAAGGCGTGTCCCGACAGTGAGAATCAGATATAACTACACCAATCTAGGAATAGTTTAATGATATATATATTTAAAAAAAGGGGGGGGGGTGCGAACAAAATTCCTGCAAAATAAATTTTTGATTTTAATGATTTACAAATTTTTCAAATGAAAACAATTAATTCTTAAAGATAATGTTATGTTTAATGGCATAAAATTTTACGATTCATGAAATATCAAATACCAAATTTTTGTCTCTAGGGTAATTTTATGTGCTTTCAATCAATAAGGCCTTCGTTTTCTTCCAGAAATTTATCAGTTTTGAGAAATATTGATTTTTGGAGGATTTTAGTCGGGGTGATTTGTAAGTATAACGCTAAACCGGACCCTTACTTCTCGTTCGCCATACGAAAGTCCGGCTTCAAAGAAATCACTTACTTGTCCCATGAAGTTTGTTGTCAGTATTTCTCTCTGAAATTGTTTTACGAAGACAATCCAAAAAAAAAAAAAAAAAAAAGCCCCACCTTCATTTCTTGGGGGGATTTTTGGAAAAGAAAATTGAGAATAGTCAAGTTCCAACCATATGCCCAGCTTACGGTTATTTGAAATTCTTTTTCTATTTTTTTTCTTGATATCTTATTTGATTTGAAATTTGATAAAATACATACGAGGGCGCTGGATAAGATTTCATCTTGTAACATTTTAATACAAGTAACTACGAGAGTAGAAGGAATTATTCTCTTGCAATAATGAAACATAGGGTTTTTTGGGGGGGGGGGATGTAAAATAAAATAAATGGTCAAGATTCGTTTTTTTTTCCAATCATGCAGTTCTCCAGGAAGAATTTAAACATCAGAATTCAATTTTAGGTAGCGATCCATTAACCACCAGGGAAATTGTTAGTTTTTAGAAAAAAAAAAGTTTGACAGAGGATTTATTTACAATAACAATGTAAAGAATGATAAAGTAAAGTGGGCACCAACTTTCTGCCATTTCCACCGATATACGGCTTTAAATAAACAAGAGAAAGGATCAGTAGAAGAATGTTTATGTACTTACCCAAGCCGAATTAAAATAATCAAGAGCTGCGCAAAGGAAAACAAATGAAGAATAAATCCAAGAGAAAATCGTGTCTATGAGACCAAAATAATAAAGCAAATTCAGACATGGAAGTCCTACAGTTCCGACCAAGATTAATTTTAGATGATTTTTTAGGGTCGTACTGACCATTTCGGACACATCGTGGACGGATTGCAGGGGTAAGAGGACCAGTCCTGCGGCAAAAGGTGTGCCTGACTGGTCCAGGCCTTGTAACCAACTCCTCAAGCCACTGGTCAGTGTTCTTTTAAAGGGATAGAGAAAAGTCCCACATAGGACGGCCCAAAGAAGAGGTCTTAAAAAGGCTTGAAGGACAAAATAAACAGCTACGACCACCAAACTAGCAAAAATGACAAAGAAATTGGCTGCTGTGTTATAAAGGGCTTTTTTGAGGGCTTTTTCATGTCCTTGGGGTAGAATTTGGAAGACATTGTCGAAAGAGGAACGAAAATATTCAAACGATGGTGAAGCCATCTTCTTGCTTGAGGAGGCTGTTTGGTGATGATGTCGTTGAGGCTGGGATGGTTTCTGTTCTGGCTGGGTTGGATGCTGAGACTGGGGTGGATTCTTAGGCTGGGGTGGTTCTTGAGGCGGGGTCGGTCGCTGAGACTCGGGTGGATGCTCAATCTTTTTGTCTTGTTGTTGTTGTTGATGATGTCGCTGAGGTTGAGGTGGTTTTTGAGGCTCGGGCGGATGCTGAGGTTGCTGGGGTGGATTCTGCTGTGTCTGGGGTGGATGTTGTGGCTCGGGTGTTTTCTCCGGGTGGGTCGGTTGTTGAAGTTGGGGCATGATTGCACTGTGGTAGTATTAGCCCTCACGACACACACCACCACACCATAACGCCTTATTATTATTACTGCAACAACAGCATTATTGACATCGTCGACAACGGATAGACCTAGACATGGAATCAGCCAGCCACATATCAGAGTTAAAGACGGGGGTGGGTAAATAAATAAGGAATGAGGAAGAAAAAGTCTGGCTTTTAAATTGCTTGCGTTGTTGTTGTTGTTGATATTTTTTGATGTGTGCGCACCCAGCTGGTTCGCTACACACCGCTGCGACGACTACATGTACGGTGCTGATCGATAATAATCTACTCTCATTTGAAATTCCGAACTGATAACATCTTCAACTCGATGCTTCTCATACTTTTTTCATTCGCACTAATTTTCTCGTGACCCCTTGTTCTATGTTCTAATCCAACAGTTGTTGAACATGAATAAACGTAAAGACAAACAAACTTCAACGTAATGTATTTGAAACCTAAATGAAAAAAAAAACTTTAAAAAATGATTGTCTAAAAAACAAAAACAAAATTCCTTTTTTTGTTATTTTTACGAGACCGAAATTTGACTCGTACCCAAAACGTCACTTGAATTAGATTAAATTAAGAGTACGTATTTCTTTATTTTGTCTTAAAAAGGATCAATGTATGAAGGTTGGTCCCTATTGTAAAGTTCCACTTTCGCTCACTCGATGTAAAAAAACGGCACAGAAAAGTTGTGCGCCGTATATAATATCGAGTGAACGAGTGTGTGGAAAATTCATGAAAGAAAAACAGACGGTAATTCATAAACTTTGATTTGAATAAATTGAATTCTTTGTAGAAAGAATTCATTATCAATCAATATAGTATTGCTGACGACATCCGGTGCAACAGAAAAAGTTATCTTTGAGAACGAGTCAAATTTAGGTCCATTAAAGGTAGCAATCACCGATTAGAAAAATTATTAGCAAAAAAATTAGTTCCATAAATTATTTAATCGAAATTTAAGTATATCAGCGACCCCCGAAAATCTTTACACTGCCCCATTGAGAATGAAGAATTCTAGTATGAGAAGCCCTGCTTTAACTGAACGGAATCAGAGTTTACTTGAACGTGAGCCCACACCACTCAACGAAGGCAAGGAATTCCACCGAGGGTAACCAATGTTCTTTCAGGCCTCCTTCCCTTATCCATTAGTTGTACCAGTTTTATCCATCACGGTTCTATGCTATGTAAAAAGGCTAAGACCAGAGTGTTGAATGGGACGCTCTATTGATTTTCAGCATTTGAGGCCTTATGCTCCTATACACACTCAATAATAAATATCTACTTATAAAATATGTGTATGTCTATATTTTTTGTCTGTAGCATTTGTTCACGAAGGTGTGTGCAATTGAAAAATTATTCAAATACTGCCGTCATTTCTTGACGTCATATGTGAATAAGTAGCTAAAATAAAAGAGGGTTGGAGAAAAAAATCACATTTGATTGGTTTATGCTACAATACAGATAAAGAGAAAATTGAGAGAGAATTTCATGCTGATTTACACCCTTTTATAACGATCCAGATTATCATAAGACAATGATTGGTAAAAAAAGGAAGATAGACATAGTATTTAATTACTTTGATTCATTGGGCTCTCATTCAACACCCTCTGACCCCAGAAAATCTTACTAAACCATTTTATTTTAAATGTTTATTTATAATTCTAATGGGTTTCTGTAGGCCTCGAAAATGAAAGATGAAAAGACCTATAAGATTTTACTTATATAAGTATTAGATATTTGCTGGACCTGAGGAAATTCAACAGAGGTGGCAACTAAGATTATCCATTATCTGATGCCTTTGTTTTTCTCACACTCTACTGCCTGTATCTTCTCACTCACTCCCTTATCCTTTCCAACTTTTGTTGCCCGTCCATGTTTTTATCTACATGTTGTGCAAACATTGATTGTTATTATCAATTTTGCTAGTTTTTACCTTCATCCTATCTTTTTGTTGCTTTTCATCACAATTTTGACTCGGACTAGTTTAGTTTCATTTGCAAGCATCTTTCTAGCCCTTCAGTGAACTACCTATTTCTCCTCTCTCATCATTCCTCATTAAAATACCAAACTGCCCATCACCTTCTCTTCTTTTCTACCCCTTCAATAAACAACTTACTTCCTTTCTATCTCCTCTTTCTTTCTTGATAAGAGATATTTAAAAAAAAAAAGTAATATTGTCATTTGTATGATTTATTGCAATAAACCAAGTAATATTTTCATACATTTAATTTATAGAAGAAAAAAAAAGTAATATATTTTCATAAATAATTCCTGTTTTTTAAACCAGATCTCAACTCAGTTTGTTTACCAACTTGTAATTCTTTAATGTAACAAAGAAACAAACAACGAAGCAGTCAGAGAGCTCATATCTCTTTCAACATCATTGACAAGGGAAGTAATTGTGCATGGATCCTCCCCAGAATTTAATCACTTCTTCTCTAGCCAGTTGCCCACTTTCCACAAAATTTCATAGTAAATTGATATAAACTTTTTGGGGTATTATGTTGAGTGGACATACAACTATGACAGAAGATTGGTATTTTGGCATGGATCTGCCCCAAAATGTATCGACTACTTCAGTAGCTTATTGTCCCCCTTCAACAAAATTTCATGAAAATTCATTGGGAACTTTTGGAAATATTGACTGAATAGACTGACAGAAAGACTGAAAGACAAACAGAAAGACGTTAATGTATAGATATACTCCTTCAACTTCGTTGGCAGAGGTATAAAATGAAAATCTGTTTCACAGTCTTCATGTGTCATCTGCTTTATTCAAATTCCTGCGTCCTCTTGAAATTGGTTACTTTTTACCAATCATAGTGTAACAGTTGTATGTTGTGACATCGGGAATTATAGTATATATTTATACATTTTATTTTTTACTTATGGCATAAATTGTAAACTGATTCTGTGTCAGCAAACCTTCATTAGTACACCTTTGATTGTAAGCTAAAGACAATTTAAGAAAAATTATGACGTAATCTTTCCTGTTCTTGTATTTTGGCAACTGTTTTCAGCTCAATTTTTTATAACAGTACACAATATGATGTACTGAGAACATGATTAGATGATAGTTTTGGGGAAGTCATTGGAAATTCAAATGTCTACCATGACTGGTATGAAAATTGTAAGTGCGATAAAATTGCGTAAACTAGTCTGATATGGATGATCTTGGTGTCATATCAAATTCATATTTGGAGCTTTAAAATTTCTCAGAAGTTTGCGTCTATCTCACAATTCAAGATGACCACCTTGTGTCGGGTCAGGTACTGGTGTCAACTTCACAACTATCTTCACTGTGTAGATTGGGCTGGTGATACTGATGATGGTGATGATGATAGTGATGGTGGTTGTAGTGATGATGGGAATGATGGTAGGAGTGCTGGTCATGGTGGTGATGATAGTTGTGGTGGTGGTGATGATGGTGATGTTGGTGATAATAGCGGTGATGATAGTGGTCATATGATGGTTATGGTGATGTTAGTATTGGTTGTAGTGATAATGGAAATTCATGATGGCTTAATATCCAATTTTTTTTTGAATGCCTTTGGCTATACATATGCTTCTATCACAAAAGGCGCAATTGTTTGGCCAAGCAGTCCCACCATAAACTCTTTCAAGCAGCCAAGTTTCAAATCATTGTGACCTGTTTGCATGCCAAAAGAAGGCTGATTCATGACCAACATACCTACTCTACCTTGACCAATTCTGACCTGGAATTATGCCAAGCAAGGAGCTTTCACTCTATGGCAGCTCACAGAACGTGGCTGGAGCTCTGAGTTTGATCTTCCCTCTGTTCTCCTCTACCGTGGTCTTGTGTAAGACTAAATTAGCATTTAATGATTATGATCCTACAAAAATCGGTCATTATGATATAGATAAGAATGCAGACCCCACACTATTATTATTAAATTGCTAATCATCTGGATTTTTTTTACGTTCTTTAATTAATGCATTTTAGGGATACCTGAATTCAAAACCTCTGCCTACAGTGCACCTTTTTCGCTACTTAGAGATCACATATAAATAAACAATCAGACCAATAGTATTATATAGATAGCTAGTAATCAGATCATTATCATTGGGGGTGAGTGCAAATGCTGTCTCTACACTCAACCAGATTTTTATTTGCATTCTTTAATTTAGTGCATTTTAGTGGGTACCTTATTTGAATACTTCTGGCTACAATGCCCTTTTTGGTAACTGACAGAAAAACAGAATTAGACTTCAAGTATAATATTTCTTAGATGTTAAAAAAAATTACATCAAGGGGTTTGGTTGGGGTTTCTTGTTGCCAAGGAGTAACAGTTAACAAGTTAATCTCACAAACCATGACTACTTTAGTGAAGTCAGTCCTCATCAAGTACACATTCACCTTACACCAGACTAAGCTATGCTTAGTAAGCAGGTCTTAGAAATAGAATTGGGGGTTAATCACCCTGTCAAATCATGCTTTTTTTTAATGCAAATATGCAAGCTCTTACCATAAAGTCAGCTTTAAAGGGTTACTTTACTCAAAGAGATATTTTCTGAAATGACTGAAATGCTCCTCCCCCACCTGCAGTCTCCTTGTGGAGCATACGGTCACATTACAGTTTTTGTTACAAGTAGCAGGTGGGTGATACAAGCCGCATATCCAAGGGGCAAAGTGCTCTTACTGACCTGTTATTTTCCAGTAGCTAGGGAGATAAGTGTATTCCAGTCTCTCATTAAGACACTCGAGCGAAATGAAAGTAAGCAGCCTCGATCGAAACTCGAACTTTGTTCGTCGATTGCGTTTTTCTCGTCGTTAACCGCACCTCCTTACAAAAAAGTGAATCAAGATGTCAAAAAATCCCAACGAGGAAACACGAAATGAATCGATCAAGGGGAGATAACTTGTATTAGACTAAAATGACTTATTAAGCAGAAGAAAATGGTATTAACTTTCACTTAGTTTACTAATTCAAGCGAAGAGTTATTCTTTGACTGCTTCAAAAATAGGTGGACCACAAACTGATACATTATAGTTACTAGTGATATCCTAAACGTGACAATAGACAAAGTAGTGTTTGCACTACGAAATATATGATGGCATAAGGACAGGCCATCTAGAAGATGCAGGAGAGGTCTTTCAAAAAGGCCGAGAACAGCTATTCATACAGTGCACACAAGAAAGAAAATTATCTCAAAACTAGTCTAGAAATAGTGATACAACTTCACAAGAAAATGAGAGACCGTGACCTCAGCTACTGCCAGCATCTATAACCAAACACATATAAAGTACTCACAAAAATACTTACAGACTAATTTGAACTAGATGAAAATTAAACATGCAGACATGCCAGCCTTAGAAATGGCAATTCAACAATAGACCACCTACACACAGTAAATCAACTAATCAAAAAGACATTTCAATATAAGAAACCATTCTGTTTGACTTTTGTAGATTATGAAAAAGCATTTGAATCAATGGAACACATGTCAGGTTTTAACTCAGCGAAAGAACAAGGTTTTAAAAAGAATTACGTACAAGTCATTCAGGATATAAATGAAAATGGCTCTGCAGTAATTACACTGTATGAAGATACAAACAAGATAAAGATAGGAAAAGAGTGAGACAAGGGGATACAATGTCATCTAAACTATCAACAGCCAGCCTTGAAAACATCTTCTGGAAAACTGACTGGGAGGGGATTGGAGTAAACCTAGGTGGAGAATATTTAAACTACTTGAAATTCGCTGATGATATTTCCATGATGCCAGAAGCATTGAAAAAATTGCAAAATATGTTGAATGTTCTAAATAGGGAAAGTAGAAAGGTAGGATTTAAAATGAAAAGCTCAAAGACAATGGTAATGTTTGATGATAATGTCCCCAAAAGTCCAAGAATAGAGCATGTGGCTTTAGAAGAGGTTTATGAATACATTTACCTTGGTCAGCTGGTAAACTTAGAGGAAGACCATGGAAGTGAAATAAAATGACATATAATGATTAGCTGGGAAATGTTTGGTATGAATAGAGACATAGGGATATGAAATATGGAAATTAACAAAATGAACTGAGAAACAAACTCAGAAGTGCACAGAGAGCTATGGAAGGAACAACTCTAGGGATCTTAGAGATTGAAAAAGATGGAGGAGATGGTGAAAGATATCATACAAATAATTAAGCAACAAAAATGGAGATAGGCTAGACATTAAGCATGAAAAAATGATAATAGTTAAAACGAAAAGTCAACTTATTGGTCCTCATGGAACAGTAAAAGCAGTAGGAGTCCAGACGCAATATGGAGGGATGAGATAGAAAGGCAGACATCATGGTAGTTGCGGTTGATATGACAGGAGATGGGAAAAGCCTTTGTTCAGCAGCACATTTATAATGGCTGATGTTATATATATATACATATATATATATATATATATATATATATATATATATGTATATATATTTATATAATTGAATGTTATTTGCATTGAATATTTTCTCACAAATCTTTTGGGAAAAAAAAGTTTCTGCCGACATATACATATCAACAAATGTAATTAAGCAACAAAAATTGAGACGTATAATATATATAATATATAATGATATAATAACAGTTTGGTCTTTAAATCCCCAAAATGGTGATCCAAACAAGAGAAAAATTACACTTAGTACCATATCATCAAAGTATGTGTGAAACATGGAAAAAAAAACAAAACAAAAAAAAAACACTGAAGAAAATAACATAAATTGCATCAACAGATATTGGGAAATAAGTGATTGAAGTGACACTGTAAAGCTTTTTGGACTATATATATATATATATATATATATATATATATATATATAATATTTCTGTTGTTTTTTTGGCAGCATAGAAAAACTAGTAATGTAATATTTTGAAATGTCAGTTATGTTGGTTCATCTTTTTAATTTGAAACACTATAAAATCATTCGCATCATTTGATTGAAGTGTAGTGGGTAAGTCATTATGGAGTTGTTTCCCTTGAACCCGGTTCTATCCATCTTCCTCAATTTCTAAGACTCAGATTCAGTTACTCCCGTGTTGTACGTCATCTAAGGCAATGATCTTATGTCCATCTCTCGAATGATCCATTGAAACCCCATCATTGTTCCTGTTGCAACTATGGGTTTTTACGAGATCATGGTGTTAGCTCAACACTCAAAATGACAGATTTATTGGGTTAAAGGACTACAACCGCCAGGCAACTTACCCACACCCACGAGGAGGGGGCGTTATATCATGCCTTTACCAGGGGCATTTGTTTGAAGTGGACGCAAATTGTCCAACCCGAAATTCAAACCATTAGACCACCGACACGCCTAACAATGTTCTCAATAATAGAAGTTAACCTCATTTTACTACTGATTTGAAAAATACATTTCGAAAATTTCCAAGTTAGTAAATAATTTATCAAAGTATATCTGTTTTTAATTGATTTAAAAAAAATTGTTTAATCAATCTGTAAGTTAGAGAAAATAGGGTTTTCAATGAACCAGACGCCTTACTATATTTGATGGCATATAAGCACCCCCGCCCCAACAAAAATTCTGCTGGGAATATCAGAGAAAAAACCTTTGTGAATTCGTAAAACTCCCTTTCAAGTTCATGCAAATGCAGGGTTGGACAACGGATGCTACTTTTACTTGTTGGGACATTAAAAAAAAAAAAAAATACGGTAGTAGTTAATGTGTTCAGCAATAACTTCTACGCAGGTCAATTCAATCGCGAATCATTGCTGGTGTTGTAAAAATCGACCCTTCGCGAATAAAGAAGGGCAAATACGCCAATGGAATAATTGTCTGATGTGACTCATCCGATTGATCGTAATTTACGAAACAAAGACCAACAATCTGTGACATTGTATTTAAAAATTATATTCAACCGATCATGAGATAGATCTGTGATCAGAAAAATGTCAGAGGGAAAAAAAATCATAACTTTGGTTTCTGACTAGGAAAAAGGTAATCGAAAATTTTTATAAGAAAGGGGACAATATTTCAATTTATTCAATTTATAGAAATGAAATAAGTAATACTTTCATAAAAATTGAAATATTTTTATTTATTTTCAATGTGTTTTAGATATTTTTCATCGTTAACATATATTTATCAAAATATAATTTTATTACTACAAATTAAACAAATCAAAATATTACTTTTTTTTATTGAAAATTTGTGTCCTACCCCAAAACTAAACTTATGACTCTCCCTCTCGAACATTCTTTTCTATCGAACCATTAGCGTCCATTATGACTTTTTCATAATGAATATTTATCTTATAACTTTTGTCATCTCTCGTGCATTTGATGGTTGTCGGTTGAGATCAAATGTACCAACGATTGCAGACATGGTCTTCACTTTCAAAGAAAAAGAAGGCCGTTGCCAATCATCTAATACTGATACTGATTATACTTTATAACTACCAACAAGCATAGCATTAAATTAAAACGAAAAAAAAAACATGATTAGCAATGACCAACCACTAAATGAAGAAAAAGAAAAAAGAAGGATACATAAATAGGATCAGAGAAAGATCCAATAACGTAGAGAAATAGACCCCCCAAAAGAAATGCCCTAAGTAAAGATCTAAAATAAACCGAATCATTCGCCTGAAGAATCCCAGACTGGGCAAAATCATAAACGTGTTTGTGTAGCGAATCCTTTAGTTCATCATAAAAAGAAAAATAGTTCATAAATAGAAAAAAAATATAAATAGTTCATCATTAAGCTCTACTCTAACTCAGCTTAATGTTCAATGTATCGCACACTTTATGAAATTAGCCCATCACACATCATATATTGTATCATATTATATTACATTATATTGTATTCTAGATTAGTATTATATATATATATATATATATGGCTTGGCTTGGCTTGGCTTGGCGACATTATTGGGAGGGATTTCCACTGTAGTAGGACCATAGAAGGCGGGGCCAGTATACGGAATAACCCCACCAGCCTGAGCAATAGAATTTTTTGTGAAGTCAACTTGATATATATTAACACACACACATATATACATATATACATCTTATATATATATATATATATATATATATATATATATATATATATATATATATATAAAACATACAACACGTGTATATATATGCATATATATATGATATGCAACACATATATATACATGCACACACACACATATATATATATATATATATATATATATATATATATATACATGCATATGTATATGCGTATATATATATATGCATACACTCGTATATACAACATATATACACATATACATACGCACATATACATACGCACATATACATACATACATATATATATATATATATATATATATATATATATATATATATATATCGACACACACATTTATATATATATAGACACATATATACATACACACTCACATATATAGATCGACACATATATACATACACATACACATGTATAGATAGACACACACACACATATATATACATACACATACACATACTGTTGAAAAAATTAAATTGGCGTCCCTTGTCAGTCATGTTCAATTTATGTATATAAATATATACATATAGAAATGGATTTATTGTTTATCAGACAATATATGAGTAAAATGAATATTTTGAAAGTTTCATAAGATTAATAATTCTTTATTTCGTCGTTTAGCTCATGCCGAACTTTGTCTAGAAAATAGTATGTTACAAGACATTCCGAGTTTAATATGGTTCATCTTTGAAATTTTGGTAGGAGTATCAGTGTGTTGATAGATCATGTGTGGATTAAGCTTAATGGTGGCATGTGTGTCCTGACCATAGTGAGATCACCTGACACGCTTTGGGAGGCATCTATGTAGCTGAACTTGTCATACGTTTATGGTTTTGGGTGAGGTTCACTTAGAATTTGATTAACGGAAGAATTTAGGTCAAAAAGGGTGAATTTGTCAAGTTTGGTGTGATCTGAAGTTGGAAAGGTATAGTTGAAAGGATTGGAGTCAGTGGGCAATGCCGGACACGCGTGTTTGCTGACTCAGGGGGCCGTGAGATTGGTGAATGAAATATATGCAAGTGTGCGAATGATTTTGTGTGTTTGTGTGTGTGTATGCAGGTGGTGAATAGATGGATCAAGTGCCTTAAACTAAGACGAAAATGGAAAGATAAGATAGAAAGATTTGTTGGTAAGACATTGCAAAGATTTACACATTCACAGTCGGCATGGAACAGGCTGGGAAAGGCATTTGTCCAGCCAATAGACTTGTATTGACTGGTACTAATGATGCTGATAATAGCAGTTGGAGGTTCGCCGTCAATGCAGGCATCCAGACGCGTGAGAATGGAGTGAGAGGGTGCAGACAACAGTGGGTGGAAACAGCAACCGCAGAACTCAGTTGCAGACTTCACCTGCAGAAAATGAAACAGCTTCAATCAGAGACTAATGTTTGACGCATACAATTGTCTTCCGATGCAGAAGGAAGCCACCGCCACCGACGACGGTATATGAAACATACCAGGCGTATTATGTGGGCGAAAGACTGTGGTTTTCAACTCAGTAACGAGTAACGCCATCTTTAGCGTTCCATTTTTTCTTTCTCCAGAATTTTTTTTCCAAAGATAAAGTGCCTTCCTCTCATGGGCTCTAACTTGGTTTTTGAGACCTGCTGCTGATTTGTAGATTTTATTGCAGATCATACAGGTGTTTAGCATCGCCATCACTATTCCTTGATTATCAGCATTGTAACCGGCATGTTCTTGGTTAATGTGTCTTGTTAAATCTAACTTTCGCCAGCAGACATGATTACACATTGGACAATGTATAGATATTGTTTAAGCTACACAAACAACTCAGCTTGTTTCATTCTGGAATTGTCTGGACACCATCCCCGTGATTTACACTAATGAATCGTATTTAACTATCTAATTCATGTTCAATTTGTTTAACTAGTGGACCAATGGTGTATTATTTAATCATTTTTACGTAAGCTCTGTCGGTTCGGCAAGATGGATAATCAAGCATGGTTCTAAAGCCAATGGTGCCGGAAATTCGATGATGTACATCTATTAGATCGGTATATTTGTTTATTTTGGGAGTGTAGCAATCAGATTGCTGAATATGGGTGAGCCGGATGAGAGAGGAAAAAAGGTCGAGGTTGTCATGGTAACTGCGGGACGCGGTGGTTCTTGGTTTTTGGCAGGTTTGTTTAGAGTGAAGATGTCTCAAGTATTTTCTCTTCTTTTCCTGTATTGGGGCAGGGGAAGGTGCATCATAAGTAGGCGTGCACGTGAACGTTCAGGTCAGGTGTGTCACACTGTGTGTACAGGTATCCATTGCAGCTATAAACAGATGCATATAGATATTTATTCAGCCTAGCGCAGTCGAGCACAAGGATTATAAGCACAGCTTCGTGTGGCACGAAGCCAAATAGTTGGAAATTGTGGTTAGAAGATGGTTGCACCAATCTTCCGAACGGGCATGGCCTTCCTATAGGGAAAAGTACGGCCAAGTGTGAGATAAAGCCAAATACGGACACCACCGATTTTTCGGCAACTTAGAATGTAGGTAAAATTACCAGCGGACTCTTGAATCTTTCTTAGCTTTCACACTAGTCCACAGAGTGGCCACAAGTGATGCTGTGTATGGTGCCATCCATAATCCTTTATACTACGCTGGTCGTTACTGATCTATCAATTTTATGAAATTCTTAGTCCGATTTGCTTGTACTTATGAGTACTAATTGGAGTTTCGAACCACTTTTTAATATATGAGGTGCGGATAATGTGGTTTAGATGTGTATTATTGAATCATTATTACGTGATTTCTATTGGTTTGGCCAAATGAACCATCCGAAATATTTCTACACTTTTTCTTCGGCAAATTTAACAGGCAAGCACATTGGAAAATACAATAGGCATGTTAAAATGCAACAAGTGGATTTTAGAGTACGACTAGCAATTTAAAAAATACGGCAAGCAAATTAAAGAGATGAGTGAACCGAATCTATGAACATGAGTAATCACATATTTCCCCTGAATGGTCAGTCTTGTTATATAGCACCCAAGTGAAAAGATGTTAAAGACTGTCCGGAATAAAGGTCACTTTTGTATATCTTTTTAGTTAGGCTGTAGATCTGTCAAATTCTCAGAGTGTTGCAGCTTTGCCCGAAGGAGAAATTGATACTGTCAAAAGTTCCAAATGAGAAAAAAAAGGTATATTTTTGTAAAATCCTTAGCTTTATTTTCCCATATCGACTCCAAATAATGGCTTTCAAGCAAACTGCATGTACCATGGAGACTATTGCTATTGTAGTTCTATCTTTGATGGGAAACCACCGACAAAACATCCATTGTTCGTGTGGGCTAAGCTCAGGCTAAGCTTGGAAAATATCTAAACCATTGACTGGATCTGCTTGCTTTAGTATCGATATGTTTACATATGGGATCCCCTTGCGGATAATTTTCTTCTTCTCGGCATTTTCTGTTGTCTGGTAATGGCCAGGTCCCAAGGTTGCCCAATTGAAGGAGTACAAATGTACTCAGGACTTATGGAACAGTCTCCCTGATTTATTATATGGCGTATGTATCATGGAAAGCTTTTTTTAGATTCCACTCCGTTCGCTTCTCGTTACGAGAAACATCTGGAAGTAAATACAAGCGAAGTCGAAGCAAATATGTATTTGTTACCAGTAACGACTGCTCTGATCAATGAGTAACCGTAACCCCCTGGAGTATCGGAATCAATTTGGGGCAGCTTTTCAGAAAGGGCATTTTTCAGCATACATTTTTGTTGTGAGTTTACAAGGTTATGGAAAAGAGCCGGCACTACTTTTCAACCTGGGACCCTCGGATGCTGATAGTCCACAAAGGTATTACAACCATAATAACGTTTAAAATTGAAAACAGGAAATTATTGCAATGTTTCCTTGACGTGAGAAGAACAGATACTATACTTTGACTAAAGGCGGCAAAAGGCTGGGCTGCCTAACTAGGATATTGTCCCCAAATTAAACGTTCGAAGAAGATATTCAATTAATTATTACAATCTGTTCTGAAAGAGTGCTGAGATAGTGCATGGTAGATGTTAAGAGGTACTTTCCTTTTTCTCATAGAGGGTACGCTGCTGTTCCCTCTGACATCAACGCAACCATATCTACTGTTATTTTGTGTTTTTTTTCAAATTTAAATTTTCTAACGGATGACAGCAAATGTCAACAGCTCCATAAATTCTTTAAACACAGTGATAAATGTCAGAGGATGTAAATCACATTTATGAATTGAGCGCTACCGTACCTGACGAAATATATTGATTGTAATTAAACAAAAATTATACATTTTTTCTTCAAATAGCTCCATCAAAATTTGTAAAACTTTATGATTATCGATAAGTAAAACTCCGTTCTTCCTGAAAAACAATGTTTCAGAAGAATCAAAGAAACATGAATAATTTAATGCCAAAATTTTGAAAAAACATTATCAGAAAATTTCCTGCCGATATGTTTTTGAAACAAAAAATGCACACTGTATTTCATTGAAAAAAAATCTTTCTTTCAATGTCTTATTTTCCGATTCAGAGCCAAAAAAAAAAAACAAAGAAAGAAAAAAACAGTCGGTAGCATCTAAAGAAAATTTAAAAGATTTAATTTCTATGGAGATTTATCTTTATAAGAAGGTACATATTGTTGGGGATCCAAAGGAGATTTCATTAAGGTTTGATGAAATTGAAATGGGTGGGGGAGTAATTTGAAAAAAAAAAAATTCCGTATGATTTTTTCACGAAATACCCACCTCTTGAGAAAATTCATTCAAGATTGAATACACCTCGAAAATTTTTAATTGAAATCGACGCACTAATACATTTTTAGTGAAATTTTAAAATCTGTGTTAAGATAGGTTGAATTTTTTAAAAAGACAAATTCTTGTGTGTCAACATAAGCGTTCATCCATGATTATTTTCGCATCTATTTTGTTTGCAGAAATCATTTTCAGTCGATCGTTTCTACATTCTTTTTTTGATTGATTACACAGAGATTATTTCGATGAAATCAATAGATTTCAAGTTTCAGACGTTTTTTTGTTTTGACACACGTCGCTTTTTGGTAGTCGCTTTTTTAGAATTACATTCCTTCCACTTATCCTTGCTTCTTGTTGCTTCCTGTTGCTTCTGATATTTTATCACTACCGGACAATAGATAACATTGCTTTAGTTGGGTGAACCAATGCGACATGGTGGTTCTGCTAACTTGCTGTATAAACGACGCTTTAAGAATCAATTCCATCTTGAATGTAAGATTTGCAAAATTCACAATAAAAAGATCGTTATCAGATTATTATATCTATCTTGAACTGAAAACCAATGAAAGGCAATTCATTTCTTTCTAAAGAAGCTCTTTCTATGAATAATCTTGGAGCATTAAATTGTTCCAAATCTTTCTTTCTTGTTCAATCCTATTTTCCATGAAAAGGAAATTAATCAGATTGGAACAGAAAGAAGAAAAAGAAACAGGAAAAAAACAAAAACAAAAAAAGCAACTAACTCTCTATTGCTGACGATTTGAAAGACATCTTCAAATGAAATAAGAAAAATCAAACCAAGGTAAGTAGTAACGTAGCTAGAGGGGGTCCCTCTAACTGAGATTTGTCTGTGGAAATTCGGTAACTACGAGTATCTATAAATCTTTTGGGGGTCAGGGGGTATTTTCTCTCAGCTATGCCTCTGACACCGAGAAGTCGGCGAAGTGCGAATTGCCAATCGATTAACGACACGAATAATGGGATCAACGAACTGAGTTCTACTCCGCCTGGAATGGTTTGCTTCCACTTTGCAACGATGCTCCTAAAAAAGTCATGAATTCACTTCAAGCCCCAACCATGAATAATTGCAGGACTATCGGAGCCCTTTAAACCTGTAAGACAGTCCATCTTGAGAGCCAAGCAAGTATCTTGGCTCCTTAAAAACTTACAATTTCTACAAACAATGATTTGGTCTCCATGTATCGTTGGACAAAATCATCGCTTCATGAGACAAATGTACCCCATCATAATTGAGGTTCTTCAAAATGAGTAAAATTTTTGATTCAATAAAAAATATGGTTGTCTTCAACCATTAAATAAAAATCGACATGTTTTGGTCTTTTTCTCTATTTGTAAGAATGCGTGCATTAATCACTTCAAGAGGTCAGGCTTAAAAAGGTTGAGTGACCAACACTACTGGGGAGACATGTTAATGTAACTATTTTGTTTTTAAATCCCCCAAACGGTTACACAGAAAACAACTGATAATCCCAACAAGAAAATTCATGCATAATGCTTAAAATCAAAGCCTTTGTAAAAAAAACCCTGAAGAAAATTGCATAAATTATTATTTACCGGTATAATAGGTTAAATGACGTAAATTTTTCGAGAACAGTTCTTTTTATATATCTAGAGCTTAAAGTTGTGAAGCTTTCTAAACTATATATATATATATATACACACACGCATATATACACACACGCATATATACACACACACACACACACACATATATATATATATATATATATATATATATATATATATATATATACATACATATATATATATATATATATGATCTCAGTGATCACTGCCCATCAAAATGCGAAAGGGGCAACTTGTTCATTGATTACCCCTTTCCAATCTTTTAATTGATCACCCTCAACACGACATTCTCTCAATAGACGTTGATCATGTGACGGTTTCTATTGAGTGACTATCCAGACCTGTTTTGATTCTCTTTTTGCCAAATTTTCAGAGAATTGTTTTCTATATCTATCCGTGTGCACCATCCCATGTGTCCAACACCTTGAAGTCTAATCTTTCCCAAAAGCATACACACCCACATTTCGCTCAATTCCCGACACAGACAGCATTCTCATAATCTCACTAATCATACATACTTTTATATTTATCAGCTTTTTATCATCCATCTTTATGACTTTTTCCCTTTTTCTTTCTTAAACGTTTCCTCCTGATGTTTTCTTTCTCTTATAACAAATCGTTTCCATTTTACCTTATCTTCAAGCTTAATTTTCGTCATTATCTTTGCGTGAGGCTTTTACCTGATTTTTTGTTCTCTCATTACCTGATCGTTTTTCTCAAGTGAGATATCCCGCGTATTTCGAAAGTTCACTTAACGCCACTTCACTTTTACGAAAGACCTCAGGCTGCGAGTTTTAGTTTTTAAATTGTGTCTGTAAGTGTCAGTGCTCTATCTCCATTTATTTTTAGTATCCACTCGTAAGATATGTCCTAAAGTATCAGAAAAGTCCAAGGGAACTCGTAAGGGTAATTACGCTCGGCGGAAAAATGACAGACATAGAAGTAGGCTGTTGGTTGGGAGCAAACCATGTAACGTGAAGCAAGAGAGGGCCATGGAGAGATCACAAGACAGCATAGGACATTAGAGAAAAATCAAGAGTCAGACATATCACGGAATTCATTAAGAAACTCATTTGCAAAATTGTGCCCGGCAGAAAATATGATGTGAAGATTTAGACAGGTTCAGGAGATATTGGCCTCGCGACGCCTGCGATAGAGAGAATCTTGGTTTATGTCTATAGCGAATCTTAGGGAAGATCTATGTGCAACGACAGACGTTCAAAGGATGATTTATTAAGGTCTGGGAACGCTATTTGGTAATAGGTAAATTCTGCTTCGCTCTACACCATTTCGGCTTACGCAAAGTTCAACTTTACAGATAGTGGGGAAACTTGTACAGATATCACCTGGTTTTGGTTTTGGAAAGTTCGCTTTAAGAAACTTATTCGCTTTTACGAAAAAGGGCCCAAAAGCGAAAATAGTATTTAGCGTTTGTTTTACATCTTGACATTATAGAGGCAGCGTTCACCCTCTTTCTCTCTCTCCTACACCCAGTCTCCTGAACCTCCGACGACTCACTATCATACCATCATTACGGGATCTATTAACACTCAAAACTTTTTCCTTACAATTTAGTGGTAATTAATTCTTTGCTGTGTGCCATTCCGGTTTACAAAACATTTCAAAGGTAACGCTCTACTTTTGGATAGCGGGGAAAACCTGTTTTTTCTCTTTATGTTTTTTTCTGCTTTACCTACGCTCACATACACACACACACACAATCATAAACACACATGCTGTTTCTCTCTTTCCCTCACACAATTTCTAACTTCCCCCTCTCCCTCCCGCTTGTCATCTCCTTCAACTCTCTCCCTAACATCATTAGTCACAAATCTCATACTTTATTTTCCAAATTTTGTTCGAACAATTAGATTTCTTCGCATCCTTGATGTCAACATCTTGGCCTCGTTCGGGCGAAAGCTCTAACAAATGATTACGTGAATAGCATCCTATGCATAAATCAAAAAAGGATTTAAAGGGGGAAAACAGTCGTCCTTTTAACGTTAAATTCGAGGAACATGAGAAAGCCATTGAAGAGGAGGAAATTTCGGGATAGCGGACTATATCTGGAGTGAGAAAGGCACACGTTACCGCACTCGCTCATAGTACGAAAGAGGTCCAGCTCAGCGACAGAGAGCCTTGGGGAGTGACGAAATTGAAAGCCGGCTTCTCGGTTGGATGCATATCTAGCTACTGCGGATTTAAACGTCATGGGACTTTCTTTGCTCAGTAAAGTAGGTGTTTGGGAACGCCCACGCATATAGTTTTGTATTCATCCTTATTTATTTTCGTACTTAATTTTAACTAAAAATAAACGAGTAACTAGACGAGTTAATACAGTTATCAGCTGGGTATTTGAATGGTGGCAAGGTTATATCTGTGTACCCAGTGCTCCAAGAAATGGATCGATCCAGTTGGTAACACCTTTTCCTGTCGCAGGGTCTCCACATGACGAGGACTGATGAATGGATCGACTGAAACGGTGTGTTCACAACATCAAGAGTGAGAAGAAGAGATCCAAATTTGGAATTTGGATGACTTTTCTCAAAGTTACCAGCAATCTTCATCTGTGCTCTCAGTAATTGAACCCGTTTCCTCACGTTTGCTTTCTCTTCCTATGCAAACCATTGCTCTATGGCAGGCGTATCACTTGTTCCGGTTGTCGTTCTGTCTCACAGATCGATAACCATCTAACGCCCTATCATTTGCAGTTTTTGTATACAGACATAATCTCTCTTAATTATTCGACACATTGTCTTTCAAGTGAAAAGGATTTCTCTGCCAATATTCGAAATCATCGGAAAGGATATATTCTAGGTTGGGGTGGGGCACGTATTTAGAATATATACAACTCTGTTACCAGCGAAGAATAATATCATTTCTTTTGTATATAGGTATATTGTTGGGGTTACTTTGTATTTCACCTTTATTCTTTGTTGGTATAAGTTTCAAATTTTCAAAACACCTCTCCCTAGGTAAGAAACCCTGATCTGAGGGTGGACAGATGCCCTGTTTGCAAGCCCCACAGACGCCAACCAGGTCTTTTTCGAAAGTTCCCACCCTGCCGACACGCACAGAGGGAGACCCATCAGTTTACCCGACCACGCAAGGATGATGCTCACAACAGTTTATTCCTGTGTAGACTTTTCCTTCTTCGCAGTTTCCGTTTCCCGTGCCGGCAACCGTTACGCCACCTTACATACCCAAACACACCTATCTACAGCATAGATGTTTAGCTTACTCATATCTGCCTCCGTTTAGCCTTGCATCAACTCCACCGGTCGGGGGTTGCTTTTGTGCCTGCATTTGAAATATTGGCTTTTACTTTGGCTAGAACCTCACACAAAGGTACCGGCGGTTAATATACAACTATCTCAGCCACAAAGTAGGTTTAGATCAATGATTCTCAAACGGGAGGCCCTTAACCTCCAGAGGAAGGATTTCTTAAAGGAAGAAACTTCAGTCGGGGAGGAACTGGGATAATATTTCATTCAAGGGAGGAACTGGGGAGAAATTTCAGTCAGGGGAAGAACAGAGGAGAAATTTCAGTCAGGGGAGGAGCATATAAAGAAAAGTATAAATGGTGAAAAAATCATTCAATTCAACTTAAATTGGGGCGGGGGTGTGTGAGGGAATCTAAGATCGCAAGGGGAGGAATGTAACCTAAGACCCTGAGAACCACCGGTTCAGATATTTATTAAGCTGAGTTTATTCTGGCACAAGGCCAAATTGGCCGTGCAGGATTTAGGCGAATAGGAATATTGTGTTGCCCTGGGTATCCAAACAGGGAGAAACTAGATGCCTTGAAAGGCAGCTTCCGATGTGTTGGCTTTTACCTGGGTTTCCCCCAACTGACATCAGCGGTTAATAAGCAACTGCCTTAGATCCGACCCCAAGAGAGTTTCAGAAAAAATTCCATCAGGGAGTACAAAGTTTCTTTCTGGTCCCCTTTCCCTTCCCCATTAGTCATCGGGTTTTATCCGCTTTATCCCCAGAACCCCCTTTGAACTCCTACCCCCCTTGAGACTCCTGGGCCTGTGTACGATGTACCTTCTACACCCTCTCTCACAAGCCCTGATCCCATGCTTTATTAAGCTTAATTCAGTCAGGCACATGTTTAGTTTAGTTTGGCTCAAGGCCCAAGTCGGCTGGTTGGGAGTGATGCGGGTAGGAATATTCTGTTGCTCAAAACCTCTGACAAGGAAGAAAATACATGCCTTGAAAATCAGCATTTGAAATGCCGAATTTTATCAAACGGTCTTGCTGCAATCACTACATTCGTAGAAAACACCAAGTCCTTCAATGTTACATGAATGGGACAAAAGAGTTTTCAAGTACATGAAATTTTGAACCATAAATTTGGTCTTAGATGAATGCGTTTTGTCTCTTTCATTTATTTTGTCTTTCTTACAGAGGTCCCGGCACGGCGCACAGCACGCCTGGTGAGTACGGTCTGCGCAATATCGTCTTCACCGTTTCTCTGACTGATTCTACCAATTTTGTTGTAGTAGTTCCTGTACTAAAACGTCTTTTACTACAGTAAGAAGAGGCGTTATGCCTCCTAAAGAGAACAGCAGCACCAGCAGCAGCAGCCTACCCATTTCTTCTTCCTCCTACCCAATGATAAGTAAAGATAAGTTTATACAGTTTTTGCTTACTGTCGTGTGTTCCATCAACAGACCAAGCTGACACGGTTCTTTACTTACTAGATGGGTAAGTATATTTTCACCTGTCTCTTAGTTTGGAGCTTCGAGGAAGCAGATCTCTGTTCCCTAACAATTTTCAGACTCTATTTATTTCTACATTTTTACCAGTTTTTAAGTTGCTCAAATTTAAATTCAATGATATCTGCACAAACACAAGTTAACCTCTCCGTGGACCATACCATGTATATTCTGGTAAGATTACGTTCAGGCTATGTGCTAGAAGCATTTTTGCTCATGAAATTCGATCAAATTGCTCACTTCGAAGCACGCCACCAGATTCGGTTGTCAACAAACGTATGAGATTGGCCCGACCAGAGCAGGCCGGTCTGTCTAAACTGGATAAAAAGTTGAATCCCCCTTCTCGACAATAATTAAAAAAAAAAGCAAAGTTTAAAATACCCATGTTTTATGAGAATTTCTTCAAACATTCCTCCCACTTAAAGAAAAAGTTTAATAAAGTGTTGTGATGAGTTAAAAAAACTGTATTACAGGGATACCTTGTATAACGCGATTTTGATTAGCGTTGATAATGATATAGTACGGATAAGATGTAGCTGTACAAATTAATGTGACGAAGCTGAAACCAAAAACTGTTCATGAACAGTGCATTTATGAATTGTACGGACAATTTGGCAACGAATTAATTACACAAATCAAGGTATACCTGTAGTAAGTACATAAAACCGAAAACATACGTTTTACTTGGTAAAGTTTCATTTGTTATACATAAACTGGGGATGAGTCGTGGCTGTTTTTGTAAAGCTGTTATACTTGAACATATCGAAGGAAAGATGAAAGGTGCATGGTCAATCTGCTGATTTGGAAACAAATGTTACTGTTTGGTGTTTTATAGAACTCTCTGTCCCTCTCTGTCTCTGTCTCTGTCTCTCTGTCTCTCTCTCTCTTATACACACACACATTCAAATGGCGTTACTAGCAACCTACCTTTCTTTATTAATAACCTCTAATATTTGAGCTTGAATTGTGTGTGCGTGTGTGTGTGTGTCTCTCTCTATATCTATCTATCTATCTATCTATCTATCTATCTATCTATCTATCTATCTATCTATCTATCTATCTATCTATCTATCTATCTATACAGGCTCTCTCTCTCTCTACACACACACACACACACATATATATATATATATATATAAATATGTATATACAAGGTGCTACCCCATAATTTGGTGAACTTAATTAGGTCAAATTTCATAGCCAAATTACCTGAGCTTTTATTTAGCACCCCCTATAAATATTATGTAGCGTGTGTAAGTATGGTAAAATTCATAAGAACCGTATGTGTCATACTTATACTATCAGTAGCAGTCATCAGTCCCTCTCCCTCCATGCTAACTTTATTTTTACCCCCTCCCTTTTTACCCTCTCATTAAACTACGTAACTTTCTCTTACCCCTTTTGCCTCCTACCACGTTTATAACACTTATAGTATCGATAGCAACCGGACCTCTTGTACACTTATGATCAATTTTACCTCCATTTTTTTGTATTCAGTGGGTGCAACTATTTTATGTTGAGCAATTTTTGCCTGTAACGAAAGTATGTGCGCACTTTTGAACTCAACGTAGGCAATCAATATTTTTCAATATAAACTTAGTAAGCTATTACAGAACTAAAAATCTTTTGTGTGCACATTATTTTCCGTTGTGCACTGGTTGCTAAACATGTGTGCTCGAGCGCGCACACGTACACCACCTAGAGGGAAATATGCTTATGATAACAGTCGACGAGTCATTGACTAGTACATATCTAAAAAAATTCCTGCCTCTGTTCAAAAGGTCCCACAAAATTGTGTTTATGGTTTATCTTTTCAAAGAAAAATCGGTCTTTGTTTTAATTGCTGCTTTTTAATTTTTTTTCTTTTAGGTAAGTATGGTTATTCTGACCTGTAAAATGAGTATGGGGCAATCTATCCAAAAGTTTGTTTATATATTATGTTTACATATCCAGGGTGTCGCCCAAAATGTTCATATAAGTACTTAGTTCACTTATAGCAGCTATTATTATAACCTAGAAGTAAACAAGATTTTTACCACTGGAGCAAACGTCTTTAATCTTTAACACAAGATACGAATACACGACATAATATTAAACAAATCACTCATGACTCCACAGGTGTCTGCAAGGGGAGGACCAAATAGAGCATTTGCACCTCCCTGGGTCAGACCTGAGGTGAAGTGGTTCGAACGTTGAAACCCTAAAGTCAGTAAAGGATAATGGTGTAGTACAATTGTTTTATACAAACACGAATTAATATGCCCACATAAAAAGGTGGTATTATCATTCACAGGTAACAAGATCGCTGCTAACATATAATCTTAATATATTACATTTGACCTCGCCCCTGGAAAAATACGCTTTCGCCCCCTGTTCCACGGGAAATTTGCAGCGGACGCCCTTGCATGAATCCTCGTTAATTGAATATTTATCATTCACTTGTAGGCTTTTTAGAAGAACCTTAATATATGTATCAGAGAGTAAGACTGAAGTAAGGTCAGACTATAAAACCTTATTTCACAATCTCGTTGTAACCCTTGTTCCAATTGTTTCATTTATCTTATTCAGCAATATATATATATATATATATATATATATATATATATATATATATATATATACATATATATATATATATATACACACTCCTTTCATCATCATCATCATCATCATCATCATCATCATCATCATCATCATCATCATCATCATCAGTCTTATAACGTCAGTCATAGGATAGAGACCTTCCCCACACTTCTCTATCGTGGGCGTCACGGAGCCTGTACTTTCTGAATCTATCTAGCTTGTCCCACCATCTAACTTTGTCGAGAACTCATATCAGAAATGTAAAATAGACTTTGATACCGGGGAATAATGAAGTAAGTCCATCGGGAAGAGTCTTCAGATCATTTTTGCTTGAAAACATTAAAACTTATATTGGCAAGGTTGATTAAAAAAACCCAACTTCTACTTGTATTCGTGTAAGTGGAGAAAATACATGTCATATTATCAATATCAAATATTGCCATAATTGTTATGTTGAATTGACAGTCACCTAAGCTTCATTATATTCAAAAACACAGTTGCATAAGAATATATATATATATATATATATGTGTGTGTGTGTGTGTGTGTGTTATTGTGTTATTATGTTCAAATATGTATATATATATTCTCTCACATGCAAACATTCATACAGATAAATATATATTGTTACAAACACACTCATACATAAATACACACATAAGCGTATATATAGTCATCATAAACATTCTTTCCCTTTCTCGCACAATACACACAAACACAGATAAATAAATATCGTTCACAAACACATTTACATGTAGATACACACATATGCGTATGTATCAATCAATCTATCTGTCTATCTATCTATCTCTACATATATGTATATATTTAGTCATAAACAGTCTCCCATCCCTACACACACACACACATGCGCACACACATAAAAATGAATGAATATCATTCACAGGTTGGGAACAGTCATTAATTTGGGTAATGAACTTACAAATTTTAGAATGATCTTGAACGGTGTCTTGCAATTGGATACGGATGGACTTGAACACCACGAGTGGCAAAGCACAAGGGACAAGATGTTTGGTGAACTTGAATTATCTTCACCAAAACCCACTTCTGGTTGTCAGCCATTGATACATATCAATAAACACCCCCCTCTCTCTCTCCCACTCACTCTCTCTCTCTCTCTCACACACACACACACTCAACTCATTTGTTAGAAATACGATACATAAATTATCAGTGGGTCCTTTTGGTCGATAAAAACGAGTGTCTATTCCATAAATACCACCCAAGTATCGTCTTAATCCCCAACAAAGTGGTCTTTTGTGGTAGAGATAGAAGAATAGAATTAAGGAGAAAACCAGTATAAAAGGATCTTTCATTTAAATGCTCCTTTGGGGCTTTCCTCAACAAGGAGGGCTTCCCCAGATGAATGACTGTTGAAATCAAGTGGGAACAAAAATCCTTTCAAAATTTTGTCTGCAACTTTAAAAAGAATCCTCATTTGTCCACAAGGAAAGAGACTCTCTCTTTTCTGGTAGTATTTTTCAGAATGTATAAGAATAAAGGGAATATAAAAAATTGAGAAAAATAGATCCTCTCTTTCCATTCGGACAGTACATACGAAGAAGGTCATGGAATAGATTGGTCAACCAAAACGTTGTGTTGACAACAGCAAGGTCACAAAGAAGATATTCAATTGCCCTAAAAAGATAGAAACATTTCAAGGTTTTGAAGAATTTTTCGTACAACTGAATTCCTTCTTGTCGTTCCTGTTGTTAACACGATGCTCCATTTTTTCTCCGATGCTAAACAACAAGAATGAATTCAATCGTCCAAAAAAACTCTTTGAATCTTAATGACCTTCTCAAAATTATAGACATTATTTTAAATTCAGTGTTTTTCATGTTTTTCTCTCGTTGCATTTCTTCATATTTTGCATACTTGGTAGAAACAACACACATTTGTGCACATGTTTGTATGTTGTATGAGAGTATGTATCTGTATATTGTGCGTATGTACATCTGTTTATTGCATGTCTTTTATATGAATGTGTCTGTATGCAGTGCGTTGTCTGTGTGTGTGTATCTCCATGTTATGTGTGTAAGTGTGTGTCTGCATATCGTGTATGTGTTGTGTTTGTATGTGCATTGCGTGTGTATATATCTGTAAATGTTTATAGACTGGGGTGTATATATATTCATATTATATACATGTATACACGCGGGTACATTAATAAATAATTGTCAGCGCACTTATCTAGCATTTCCCAATAGATCACATAGATCGAAAATTCAGATAATAACTAAAAATCAGGCTACGCACATAATAATCGAACATCTTACACACACACACACACACACACACACACACACATATATATATATATATATATATATATATATATATATATATATATATATATATGTCTAGAAAGCTTTATAGTGTTAAACATTAAACATCTAGAACATCAAAAACATCAAAAATTGCTTCAATCACCTCTGTCACCAATTTCCCAAGATCTATTGATGTAATTTTCTTCGGTGTGTGGGTGTGTGTGTGTGTGTGTGTGTGTGTGTGTGTGTGTGTGTGTGTGTTTAATGTTTTACGTACACTTTGTAATTATGATATTGTGTGTAAATTTTCTTTTGCTGGGATGGATCATCAGTTGTTTACCATGTAAATGTTACGGAAATGAAAATATGTTCACTGCTGTGATAAATTCCCAAATAATAGGGTCTATGCAGCTGATACTGGTGACCTTTCTGAAGCCTGCACAGCTGCATCAGATGTGACAAAGTCTATTGTCTTGTCTATTGAAGAGGGTGTGAAGCTAAATAGCTAAGTTTATCTTCAAATGCTTGAAGGAAAGGTGCTACCTTTGTCCACTGGGATCTTGGGGCGTTACATTTTCAATCAAGATGGTTATGAGCTCACACATCAAATATCACTCAGGCATGGTGCAAAGAGAATTTCTGTGAATTCTTGCCGCAGAACATTTAGCTTTCGTCAATTTTATGAATTTCGCCATCTTGTTCATTTTGCATAGTAATGTTGCAAAGATCTCCGACGGCATTGCTGCTGCTTTGGAGCACGGCCTTGTTGAATTCTGGTCCAAATTGGACGAAGAAACGATGCGATTTTCACGCAGGTCAGTTACCTTTGATCTATAGTTTATCATCAAGGCAAAAGGTGATCAAATCGGAGAATACCTGTTTGTGTATGGATTGGGATACAAGTGTTCCCTAATATAATATTGCCTCTATTCAATAATGAATGAATTGGAAAAAATTGATGGGTGAATCTTTATGGCACAAACACTATATATATATATATATATATATATATATATATATATATATATATATATATATATATATATATATGTATACATACACTAATTTACCCATGCCATGAAAAAACGACGACGGTATTTAAATAATTTCTCAATTGCATTGTACTTGGAAGTATCCAACACATTATATTAATCTGCACGTTCTTGTTCATGTTCAACCAGAATAAATCCAGATTTATTAAGCATGTGCAAATAATAAATGAAAAAAAGGGACACTACTGTATTATTAAGATCCAATAGTAATATCCTTTGACAAATCTAGACATACGCGTGGGGCATTATGAAAATAAATAGATATATGGAGTAGTGTGCGTCGGATCAACATCTCAAAAAGATAATGACGGTGGATTATCGACCAAAGATTCTAGCCTCATCAAAGATGTGTTTGCCATACGTAGGAATGTAAAAATAGCCAGTCATTGTTGATACTTGAACATCTGTAGAGACTCAGGCAATGTGACTCAGCTGATATCAGACTGGTTTATAAATAGGTTAAGACCAAAAGCTTTACTTGAAATTTCAATAGAATCATATCTCTTTGCCTCATCTGTTAATACACACATACTTTCACTCACAGACAGAGACACACACGCACACACACACACACGCGTTTGCATGTGCAGTAACTTACACTGAAAGCGTGGAAACTTTACAAAACCAAGCGAAAACCAAGGAAAGAGCAATGTTAAGAATAACATGAGTAACACCCATGATCACCTAATAAATAGCTCGCACCAACAATAATAACTATTACAAGTTATTCCCGTGAAAAAAGTTCACAGATATATTTGAAGTTTTTTTGTGATTATTTCTTTTTTTTAGAATAGAAATTATGCAACCACATTGAAACAACAGGCCAAGTTGTCGTGATCCATACAATGAAATGATTAATTATTATCAGATTTGTTTTATTGAATCATTGTTATTTGCCTTTAATGATCTTTTTCCAAAATATAGAGCAGCATATATTCCCTACAGGTACGAAAAAGCAAACAAACTGTACATATATATATATATATATATATATATATATATATATATATATATATATATGTGTGTGTGTGTGTGTGTGTGTGTGTGTGTGTGTGTGTGTGTCTCATCAAAGGAAGAAACAATTGACAGGAAATGGGGTCCTTTTGTCTTGGTGAAGTGACTTTTAGAGGCGAGACGAGGAAATGCTGGATAACTTGACAGGTGAACAGATTTATCAATCAGTTTAAATTATGAATAAAAAAAAAGCATAAAACGTTATAGGTCGAATTAAGTAGTTCTGATTCAACATAAGTTAGTCAAGTTCTCAGTGGGTTCGGATTTGATCCCCGGGAAGTGTTTTTAGCAAATTAGTTTCTGAAAACCAACCCACAAAATGTTTTCATTGAGTTTCAAATGGGGGCGGGATGTCTATTTATATAATCATTCATCAATGGTAAAAATACTTTTTGATGACGTAATAGAAGATTTTTTTTCTCAACTCAAATATCGGAGATAGAAATACGTTCTTCATTAACAAAGGATCAAAAACATTTTTTAACATATTTCATATTACAATATCAATCGGTTTTACATGGTTACCTTGAATAAAGGTGTTTTCATCAGTGCATTTTTTGACGTTGTATGATTAGGATACATTTTTCCAAGGCACAAAATCTGTAGATAATAAGTCATGTCGATCACATGAAGAAAATTTTTTTTTCACTTTAATGAGTCGAAATATTAGGGAAATTTCCATTTTTTTTCTTTTTTAGGGGTCGAAATCGGAGGGGGCGATCATTTTCTTTATCTCTTTTTCTTTTTTTCTCGATGGGAAGGGGCTTCCAGGGGTCAAAATGGAGGGGTAATTTTCTATTCACTCTTTGGAGTTGAAATCGAAGGTAATCTCCCTTTACTTTTAGGGGCCTTAATCAAAGGGAGTTTTTTTTTCACTTTTAGTGGTTAAGACCGAAGGGTATTTTTTTTTAGTCTTACGGGTCGAAATCTTTGGCTATTTCTTTTTTTACTTACTTTTTGGAGTCTAAATCGATCGGGAGATCTTTTTTTTTATTTTCAGATATCCAAGTTGAAGGTATGATTTCCCTCCGCTTTTAGGAGTCGAAATCCAAGGGAATTTTTTTTTTAACTTTTAGGGGTCAAAATGAGAGGGATTTTTTTTCTTGGGTTTCAAAATTGACGGGGGAGGATAGATGTTTTTCACTTTTAGGGGTCAAAATTAGGGGGATTTTTTTTTATCTTTTTAGGTTTCCAAATTGACGGGAAGATTAGATTTTTTCAATTCTATGGGTCAAAATCGAGTAATGTTTTTCACCATTGAGAGGGAATGTTTATTTTCATAACTAGAATTCAAAATCAAGAGGAAATTTTCAAAATCACGGGGTGAATTTTTTTTAGAGGTCAAAATTGAGAAGGAACGTTTACTTTCATCTTATGGGAAAAAAGTGGGAACTGTTCACCTTTTTCAACATCAACCCATAACGCCCTTTTTATTTTACTATTTGCCCTATTTTTGAAAACGTCCACCTTTCCTCAACATTACTGCCCCATTTTAAATATTATATCTCTACTTCTACCAATTTCTAACAGACCCCTCTTTTCTTTACATAATTCAGGCCTCTTTTTGGAGATCAGTCCTACTTTTTGCATTTATGCATTTTAACCCGTTCTTAACCTTTAACCCCACATGACCACTTAATAAAAAAATCAACCCTTATTCTTACATAAGCCCGATCCTTTTTTTCACATCAGCCGAACAATCTTTTTTTCTTTAACACTCCACTTTTTCAACATTAGCCCCCCTTTTTTCTGTGTAAAAAGCGGTATTAAATCATTTTTAAAATTTCAAAATAAAAATTAAATGCTATCTGATTTCCATTTATCTATCTCTGTTTATTTTGAGTAGCAATTTACACCGCCCGTTAAGGTGGGTATTTAGTCTTGTAAACTAAATTTCACAACTACATGTTGCCACAGATCGGTTTCACTCAATATAATTTCATTAAAGTCGTGGTTTTTAGGAACCTAATCACGACGATAATGGGTGAATCTGAATATATAAATATATATATATATATATATATATATATATATATATATATATATATATATATATATATATATATATATATATATATATATATATATGTGGCATCTGTTTGCGTGTGTCTGTGTGTCGAAAAAAAAACAACCCGTTATCTGAAGAGTCGGGGAAATCAACCATGCTTCTACTAAGATAACCAGAGGCAATTATCATTGAAAGTTCACGATACTCAAGCAAAACCAAATGAAGTTACAATTACAAATAACCTGAGATTATTTGCAGATGCAGTTCAGTCGTAGGATACCAGAATTTTAAGTTTGAGGTCCGTGTTTCATATTTCAGGTGGTGGGTCGCTGATGTTTGATTTGAAAAAAAATCTACTTAGTAAATGAAATCTCTAAAACAGATACAATTTAGGCTCTTTAAGCATGAACTCTCAGGTAGAGTCGGGAATATTGCTCCCACCGGACATTTTCCTACCGGACAATCAGGGTTTTATCGAAATCCATACGAAATTTTTGTAAAGAAATTCGGTAACATAAACCCTTGTTCGTAAAAAATAGTTGTTTTCATTCTTGTTTTGATTAAATAGATTTTTGATCAAATTCAAAATACGTATTCATATTTTTCTTAGAAAAAAAGCATAACTTCACCAATTAGTCAATTTCGCCGATTCGGCGTAACGTATATATTTATGCAGAGTAGTGTAATTATTTCTCCTTTGCAATTGCCCTTTAGGGCAAATGTCCCTGTGGGCAAATATCTTCGAACGAAATAGTCCCCTAGGAAAATTGTCATTGGGAGGATATTGTCCTTTGGTAGCAACTGTTATGAAGTTCTTACAGCCACCCTTTGTATGTGATGGTTAGCAGGTGTGTCTCTCTGATGTCGAAATGCTGGCTCGAATACCAACCACCTGAGCCAGTGGAAAATACGCAGCTATTTCAAGCACAAAGCGGCCTAGCAGGTGTATTCGTTACGTACACATATAAATAAACCTTCTATGAAAGCAATAACGTTCTCTTTATAATAGATATCACCAAAATGGCATTGCTTTTATGCTCATTAAACAATTTGCTAATTTTGCATCTGCTAGAGGAGAAAAACTACTTTTCTCCAGCTCCTGAACGTAATTTGGTGTCTTAGGAATATCTTGATGTAAAGGCCACGCTGTGAATTAGATTGGATTACTTCCCAACTTTGATTTATCGAAAGAAAGAGTACATATAAAAATGATACACCAATTACCCCATTGACGTCGCTCCCTTTTATGCCGTTGAGAAAAAAGATATAAATATACAATGATCTCTCCATATAAAAGCTATACATGCAAATTCTTTCTCTGTTTGCGCGTTGATCTCATTGCTCAATTTGCCTTCTTCTTATGACATAACAATGAAGATTACGTCAGAGGAACTCTTGAGGCTATTTGTCCAATCACCTTTCAAAACAGTTTGAGTTGAGACTTAAAAGAACTTGAAATTATGTCACTTGAATTATTAAAAGATTAAATTACCCGATAAAATAAGTCTACACTCCTTAGAGCTGATCCACACATTAATAATCCTGTCAGTTTTGACAGGTATTTTCTAGTATAAAATATTGTAGAAGAAATTACGAATGAAGTGATTTCCCCCGTTTGTTAGCCCTGTAATGGATCATTCCATTACAGCCTACAACCTGGTCAGACCATCGAGACAGAGTCCAATTGTTATGATTTGGAACTGGTGCATAAAAAATTGCAAACATTTTGCCAGTATAAGTGAAGAGAAAGACCAAACGATTTTAATTCGTAACACCCCTTTTCTGAAATCGCGCCTTGTCCCCATGTTGTCCTCCGAACACTGATGTGACTGATACAGGCTTTCCAACCATGATATTCAGTCTTTGAGGAATCCTCATTGTTATATTCCTGGTCTACACATATCAGAGAAAAAAATGTTGGCGCCAAACAGGCGTGGGTGAAGCTCGGACAAAGCACCACTATTTAAAAAAAAAAAATCTTGGTAAAGAGATTCTATAAATAAAATCCCCTACAATAAAAGTAATCACGAATTAACCTCAATACCAAAAAAATATTATATTGTTTTTCATCAATAGCATGTCTTGTGTCTTCTGAACTTTTGCTCGTCACTCTTTTTGCCAATCCTAGTACTAAAATGCTACGAGTGAAATGTAAGTGAAAAATGCAGGATCACATACTTCCTTGTTTTTGATGCTCAAACTTTTACCTCACGTATTCATTTGTAACAATATATTTTTCGTTTGTACCCTCTGTTCAAACTCCTGGATCCACCCCGAAAGAAGGCGTTAATTATTGACGTTCAGCAACCATTGTGATTTTGCTCACGTTACCATGGAGATTCGGGTAGTACCCATTTGGCAACTTAGGACGGGAATGACGGAGAAGAGGCAGACTTTGCTATGCAATGAGAAATAGGTAAATCTGTTTTTATCGCACGAGACCGAGAGGCAGAAGCGATTATAGACATCGTTGTCTGATGGCAAAATGAGATCTGAGAGTTTCATTGGAGGAATGTTGAGAGACGGTAAAGGAAAAACGATAAACAAAGAGGAAATATTTTTGAAAGAAATGATAAGAAAAAAAAAAAAAAGAAAAGAATCCAGTGAAAATTTTTGACTGAGTGAAAAATGATTCCTTCGTTGTTGGCTTGGAGAATGGAAAATTTATCTTTCTACAATTTATACTGTTTCTGGACTTTGGTGAATTAGCCTGTGAACTGGTTCTCAAACTGCGTGCTGCAACACAATAGTGAGTTGCAAGTATCTCCCACGTGTGCTACGTAAATTTCTCCAAATATGTACTTCAAGCCTTGAACGAGTCCATTATAGGCAGTGTGTTTGTCCCATATTCAACACAGAGTTACCATTCTAATGGGTTGATTACTAGCTTTTGTAAGATCTCAAACTTTTAAGAGAGAGTTCAAAGGAAAAAATGGGAAATAGTACGTGTATCAGTTTGCTGATATAAAAGTTTTGTTCTTTGACAATTGGAACTGTTTGTATCATTCATTTCATTTGACAGTTGGTGTGCCGCATAAACCAAGTATATTTCTTAGTGTGCCGTCATTCAATTAAGTTTGAGAACCAATCCGCCAGTGTATTAGGTTGTTACATATGAAATGTTTTTGAATATTATAATGAAGGATGATACGAATAGCAAAGAACTGCGAATATTCAATCAAAATAAGACCCATTTGAAGGAATAACCTTTTCCCAACGGTCCCATTATCATTATATGCGACCTCTAGAAGATTATCTTGGTTTTATGGTCACAAATTCAGAATAAGCACAAATTATGCTTTCTATGTCGTTGAACTTTTCGTTCATAGATAGGAGGTTAAAAATCTCTAAAAGATGATAATATGTAGTTTAGGTGAATATGGAGGCTGTTTCAAGACTTTAAATTCCAATTCGATAAGTTAAGACAGAGTCAGCCGAGAGATGTGGGGTGTGGAACTGTCATGGAGCATTTCATTTAGTTCATGTGAGACCTATTTCCCGACCTTACCTTTTGCCTTGACGTGACATGGTCACTGTTGAAGTCCCGAAGTCTCAAGGAAGCGCTTAAACCGTTGTTCCTGTTCTGTTGGAAACTGCCGTCGATAATTCTTTATCATAAAGAACAAGTTTACGTCTCATTCGTGGTTTGTTACTGACCTAAACCCATTGAATCAACGCTGATCAATTCGCACTGTAGGAGTGTTAACCCTAAATGCTTTGTTGGCGTTATCAGAATCTTGAGTAGGATTCTCTCCTTACTTGAAATAGTACTCAGAAATTAGTTTTTCTGATTAGACACCATTTCTCGCAAAGTAATGCAATTACATAAGTAAATCTTTCATCTTAAGCATGATTTTTATGATATGAGAAAAACGACGTTTCCTGTGTAATAACCTAATGCTTATGATGTAAGAAAAATGACGTTTCTTGTGTATTAACCCAAGGTTTATGAAAAAGTTCCCGATGATATCTTTTGCACAATATTAGGGAGATCTCAGAAGTGTCTTTCAAGTTTATTCAAATCTTTATTGCTAGTCTAATCAGTCAACCTTGCTTACAAACCTTAGGAAAATTTAGAAGCTAGAAACATCAGTCAACGTTTTAACACACGTTTTTCTCTTGTTACTCGACACAATAAAACGACACTTTTGGACAAGGAAGTCATCAGTAATAGGATTGGATTTATTTTGAGAATCCAAGAGAGAGAGAAAATCATGGTTCGGTTCATGACGGTCTTGGCACATTCAGTGCCAAAACACGTTAATCAACTTTTTCAATGCTCGATCAGTTACAAATCAGTGTCACCCACAAAAGTAAGTAACTGTACCAGTAATTACCTAAAGTTAAACATTTTAACCGATATGGAAGCTATTGGGAGAAAAAGTTTTTCTCTATTTTCGTGGAATTCAAGAAGAATTCACCAATACAAATTGCTGAAACCTAGACAAACAAGTATTGCACAATACTAAGATAAGCAATTGGCCCGTTTGAAAGTCAGAGAAGAACGAATAGGAAACCAGATGAAAGAAGAAAGATGCACATAAACAGAAAGGGGGAAGGGATCGAGACAAAAGAAAGACAGAGAGAGGGAGAGAAGCTTGTTGGTTGGTATTAAGAGAACAAAAGATTGAAAGGCAAACAGCGATGTACAGGCATATAAATCGATATACATTAAAATCCTTCAAGGAAGGAGAGAGAGAGAGAGAGAGAGAGAGAGAGAGGTACAGAGAGCAAACAAATATCTTTATGGAGAGAGATAGAACATAAGAAAGATGAGAGAGAGAGAGAGAGAGAGGATGCAGTATAAGATATTTATGCATTCCTTGTTACTTTTCTGCATGTGAAATTAATCCATACTCATATCAAATTTAGCTGAAAGCATGGACGGACGACAAAGATTGGAAGGGATTCGAGGAAGAATGAGAAGATACAGGCAGACGGTGGAAAACGGACATGAGATGATGGATCGTCTAAGTCATCAACACCCATGGAATTTCCACGGGTCCAGTCAATAGGAATCAATATTCCTAAACAAAATACCCATTTGAATCTGTGTCCCCTTCAGCAGTACGTAGCTGTACCAGTAATTACGTATAGAGAAGTGTGGCTAATCCTGGGGAAGGTTTATGTCCAACGACGGACGTTGAAAGGATGATGATGATGATGAAACATGTCGAACGTTCTTCTAAATGTTTGGTGGGGTTCCAAAGGAATTCTTCATTACGAATTGCTATAAACTAGGCAAAGTATCATTGCACAATGCTATGATGAGCAATTGGCTCGTTTGAAGTAAGCATTGGGAGAGAAAATACCATTTGGTTCTAAGGAAATTGATTGATGATTTCGCAGAATAGCAACAGCCCTTATAATAAGGCAAATACATGCGCTTCATCGATAATTTATTCCAGGAATTCTTCGGCTGTGAGATGAAGAGGAGGATTTTATTGTTAGACAAGATGGAACACCTTTGCACGTAGCATAAAGTTTGTCTTTGAGGTCTCCCCATAAGAAGGAATCAAATGATCTTACAAGTGGTGGACGTGTTAAATAAACAACACTGCTTTTTCATCCAATCCATCTGAGCAATTTTTCGTGAAGATCAGATCCACTGGAAGGTCGAGTTTAAAGTGAGGACCCTCACACATGCGCGTAGGTGGTTCCGAAGAAGAAAGCAATTGGTAACGTTGAGTTAATTTTATTTGTACACCAGGAGTCTATATTCTCTTTGTCGACAGCATAACATCAAAAAGATAAAATATGACACTATGGAAACTGAAAGGACCGGTTTTGGGGTACGATGGGATACTAGGTACATGGCAAGGTTATAGTATCCCGTGAGATACTTTTTCTATTGCAATAGTTTTACATTCCACCCTCATGGGAGGCAAATAAATACCGCTTCCTTCTCAGTGCGTTGCATTTGTGTCAAAAATGGTGTGCAGCCTGTTTATGTGTTGCTTCTTGATTCGTGAAATCGAGCATAGGAATGTCTTCTTCTCGAAGTCCATTAGAATCAGCAATGCGCATTCTGTGTTCTATGCAGTCAGTGGGTTTGAGCCTTTTACTCACCTGGGGGCACTAGAAACTTTTATTTCGTCATCCACTTGATAACAGGTAGCGTCATCGTTATCCAGAACGTTGATTACTGACATAACTTGTTTTCTTGTTTTTCAAGCTGTTTCTGTCACGTAATGCGCCGAGGGATAAAACAACATAACGAATACAGGTATCCCCCACGTTTCGAAAGTTCGCTTTACGCCACTTTTTCATTTAAAAAAAAGAGCGCTCAACGTTTGTTCTGCAGCAAGCTGTTATAGAGGCAGTGCACAACCATTCCCTTTTCTCCTACACCCTCAGCTTCTTGTACCTTCCATTACCCTAGCCTCCGAAGACTCAGTCTAAAATCGCCATTTTGGGGGGCGAAAAATGCTTAGAATACATAAAACAAAAGTAAAAAGGATAAAATTAAGATAATTGCATTCTAGCTTTATGCTTTTCCGGCTTACAGAAGGTTTTATAGAAAAAAAAGGAACGCTCTACTTTCGGAGAGCAAGAGAGAAACCAATAAAAACCTTGTACACAAGACTCGGTGCTGGAGGTCTGTGGAAAATCTTGTATTGTCAATTCACACGTGACTATAACTACTCGATGAGAGTCAAAGGTTCATTCAAGAATGCTAGACCAATGAAACTTATAGTCACAAACTCAACAAAAAAGAAAAACAAAACAAAAAACAACCAAACAGTTGCAAGCCACAAAGAAGAAGAAAAGGAAACACAACAACAACAAACAAAAAAAGAAGATAATTGTGTCATTTTGTAGGGTACAGTAAATTTTGTCCCATGTGAAATTGCAAAATTGGAGCCTTTTTCCTAAAATCAATTTTACCAAACTACCTTATTTCTTCGTGTATAAAACGATTCTTCAATAATACGAGCATTAGATTTGGGGGCATAGGTATAAAATTGTAACTCTTTGTATAATACAGATTGTCCATTTGGCAGTCCCATATATTTTTTTACTTCGATGTTCCGAATTGGTGTACGACAAAAATGCAGTTATACAATAAGTGACCATTATTTTCATATCGTTTACTTCTGTAATTATATTGTTTTAATCAAATGAAATAACATAATAGTTTGCTGCATATAAAATGTATTTCTTAGCAGGACATTGCATCATTATTTTACCAAACAGAATTAATTTTAGTAACGTTTGAAACATTTTGTCAGCGTATATTCAAGTACAGAACGATCTATCTCTTATTTTCGCTCAAATCTTGGTACAAATTTGTTCGCATTATACAGGAAAACACGGTATTTCAAATTAAAGAAGAACCATAGATGTATCAAGAGATGGTTACATTGGAGGATATAGAATTCGGTTAAATTTTCTCACAGAAAGGGGTGTAAATGTACTTCACAAATTCTCAAGGTAAAATAAGTATACTTGTCTCAAAATAAACGGTCAAAGGTTTGCTGAGAAGGCTGTTGTAAGAATCTACCCGATTCTGGGAAACGCCCGGTGACTTTCTTAAGTAATGAAACGTGTCGATACACTTAAGTAAACATATGTTCACATGAATCGAGCTACTTAAAGAAGATCCAAGAACCAGCTTAGAGATATTCTTAGTGCAACGAAACTCCAGACGAATATCATCCATTACTCCTCTCTCACTCTCTCTGTCGTGACTTTTCTCCTCTCCTAAGAGCAGCGGTGCATTCAAGTAAGCAACAAGTAAATACTCCCCATCAATTATCCCCAAGTGTGCGCAGCTGGGCTTCAATATCACTTCCACATTTCCCGCCATTTTGAGGTGAAAACGCAGGTAAGAAAACATTGTGGCATTGAGATCAGTAATTGCAAAAGGATATAGAATGTTGCATTTTTGCACGTGCACGTATGTACGTCTCACGTGACCCAGTGCAGAGTTTTCCACGTACAGTACCAGATCGTTGGGGCACGCATCGTGGGTGAGTCTTAGGTGAGATAGCCTGATGGTGTCCATCACTCTACAGGTTTCTTCAATCTTACTCTTTTATGCTTAGTGCTTAGTGGAGAGGCGTTGAGTTCAGTTTATCTTTTGTATGACTTGGCCATGGGTTGAACCCACGACCTACCGAACTGGAGGCGAGCATTGTACCATCGGATAACGGGAATCGATTTATAGAGCAAGAGCTGTTTTGTTTTAAAGTACCTTTGTGGCTCTGAGGTGTCTCCAATTCAATATTGTATTCCCGACTTTGCTGACTTCAAATCACATTTTATTTCGACGTTTTGCCAGTTCATCTTAGTTTTTTCAAAAAAAAATCGTTATGTAGATACAAGAAATTGTCTGTTATATAGCGTCCATGCCTGGTAGTGGGTAGGTATATCCTATATAACAGAAAATTCATTGTATCTCCATTACAAATTACAGTTTATTATAATCAGTTGATTTGAATTCATATCAAGTCAAAATATTTCTCTGTTTACAAGCCATTCCAGGATCCAGCAGTTCAAACAAGAGGTTCATTGCCATTTGCATTTGCGTTGTCATGGACTTGGCCACTCACTGTCTAGTTTTAGACACCTACTTTTCATCCTCTTTCTTTCACCTTCTTCCCTCGTTGCATCCGATCTGCTAAAATCATCTAATCGAATTCTGATGCTAACAGACATCTACTCCTCATAAGATAAAATGTATTTAGCAGCATGACTCAACACCGATCACCGTGACCAAGTGGTAGAGAGCTCAACTCGGGTTCGGTCAGCAGTGGTTCAATTCTCTACCGAGTCATACCAAAGATTTAAAAAATAGTACTCAATGTATCTCTGTTAATCACTCAGCACAAGGTCCAGAATTTAAAAACTTATCAAAGAAGCAAAGAGGTTACGACCAAATCAGGTTGGATACATTAGTTCTCGCGAGATCACCGAAGTTGAACAACGTCGCGCCTGGTCAGTACCAACGAAGCTCTGACAGGCCGAGTAAAACGGAAATGGACCTTACTTACAATTACCCGTGTGTACGTAACACCCCGACACCCTTGATGAAGGTGTGGACAGAGAACGATAATATGCACATACACATGTACTCATACCTACATGGCTTGACCAAGGAGGTTTGTGGGTGGTATTTTCAAAGAACACATCTCCCTTATCTAGTGGCATTGTCTGATTGAATGAAAATATTACAGGTCATAAATCATGCGAACGAATAAGTATACGCTGAGGTGATTTCTTATCTAAGCGACGAATACATATTCGTCGCTGCATTCACGGTC